>JAQFVV010006219.1:3616444-4816444 GCA_028023455.1 Epiperipatus broadwayi | reverse complement strand
TTTTGCTTCATCTAAAGTTCCAGAGAATTTCACTTCTATGGACAGATATTAGAAGCAACATGCTTAGCTTCGCTCTGCATACTTTTCCTGCTGTTCCAAAGATTTGTCAATTAATCAAACTTTTTATATTGGACACTTCAACATCCAGCATTGCATTTCTGGACTAATTAATCTTGTTAAAGATATTAACTGGAACTAATACTCTGTACTATACAACAGACATTATCATACAAATGAAGGATACAATGTAAGACAAAGCTCATTAATCCCTATTCCTGATTTGGCAGTAGGTTCAACTCCAAGAGATTTTTTAATGCTAATTTGATGCCTGACAAGTGGGCTACAAAGGGCTTTATATTTTCAATACAGTTTGACCATTGTGTGTTAGACATGCCATGAAGTGAACAGCCAATATCCTTCTGCAAGATTTCCCACCACTGTGGACTAGTTAAAGTTGTAAACAGTTTGTATAGTTCCAAAGTATATTATGTTTTCAGGAATGCATTCTGCAGCATCATTTCCACACAAATTAAGGGTGTCATCAACATGGTGAAAATAAAGCTGTTTCACACTGCTCAAGTATTGAACATCTTCATATTTTCCTGCCATGTTGTCTGCATTGTCATAGCCCTCTGCATGATAATCGAACAGTAGTATATAATGCTCTTTCAATATTTCTACCATCATCTGTGCTTGTCATATCCTGTTTTATGGCTTGTGTCAACAAACTGTAAAAATCTTTCTGCAATTAACAGCAAAATACTTTGCAGTTTTCCTGTTCTCCAACATGTGTTGGCTACAGATGATGAATATTCAGCAATTAACTCATTTTGGGAATCGGGACTGAAATATATTCGAAGTCGTTCTCCCTTATGAGACAACTCTATGATTCCCAAAATTGGCTTTTTCACCAATACACTGGGAACTGGCACACAAAGCAATCCCTCATTCACTAAGAAATAGTACAACATCAGTGATTCATTTCATAATGCTGTACCACTTGACAAATTATGTTTCAATTGATGCCTCCAATAGACTGTCAATGCCCTTGTCAGATGACAGGCATCTTTCTATTTCTCACCAAGTCAGATAGCACTACCTATGATTATGGCTTCTCTCATGTTTTGAGATATGAATTTATAATTTTTGTCACTTTTTAGCTGCTGACCATCCTTTAGTCCTTTAGTTAATGCAAGCATAGACTTAGATGCTGAAGTAATTCTGCAACAAATTTTGTTTCAAAATAATTGACAAGGAAAGAAAAATGATGCTTGTTTAGCTTCATTCGCCAATTTTAGTCATGTTTTCACTATTTAAACTTCAAAATGTTAGAATACTTTCAGGAAAATCTGGTTATCTATATCTTTGAGAAATATTTTAGGAAAGCCAGTATAACCTTTAATAATATATTTTTTATATCCAATTGAGAAGGCATCTCTGTTATAAGAAGTCCAATATCAATTCCAGTATTTGACCTACTCTTCTCTTCACTATGTCTGCAATGCTCAGATTCTGTAGACAATGAAGTTCTCTCATCAATAACATTCAATCGTTTCTCTAAATATTTAAATTGAGAAATTTACTTGATCTGACATTTCTTGAAAAACCAAACTGACCTCATGAGATTCTGTACTTGTCTTACCTTGTTCTGAATTTAAAGTTTTATTTTGGTTAGTTTCACTTGTTTTGCATTTAACATCAAATTGAAAAAGCATTTGCTGCCTTATTAATCACATCAGGTTTCTATTTTTCATAGCATTTTTGAGCTCCAGATTTTGAAAAGACATTTCATAATGATTCATAAACTGAAATATAAAATATATTCATAAATGAAATGAAACTAAACTTGCAAACTTGAATTAATAAGTAATGAAATATTTCAATAAATTACATAAATAAGCATTCACTGAGTGTTCACATTAATAAAGGTTATGTCAAACAAGGCTGCAAGGCAGTTTTTCTATATATACAATGTATAGAGTGTGAAGTATATATCCAATATTGTTTTTCTTTTAAAAATTTGGTTTTATAAGAAAAAAATTTACATTTTCCCCTTCATGGGCCCTCTTTGAGCTGCATGAGCCCCAGAACAATGTATTGGCTGCTCCCCCCTCTCCTCAGGCCTGATAACTATTATATGTATGGTTTGTAGTTGTTATATATATATATATTTAGTATATAAATAAAATTTTGCTAGTAAATATTTAGGATTAATTAATGTTCTCTTCCACCATAAGAAGAGCAGAAAATATATCTTCTTTATTCAAATTAGTATGAATGATACTAAAGATAGGTTGTTCCTTTATTATCATAGTTTTTAGATATTTTGATTTGTCCTTTTGGATAAAAAAATTATTTTGTTTTATATACTTCATATTTTATTGATGTATTTTTCATGGAATCTTAGTGTGTACACATTTATAGAAAAGAATAGATGATATTCTGTTTATATATTTAAAATGTACTTACTATAATAATACTAAATTTAATAGATGATACATTCCATGGCTACAGGTAGAATTGAATGTTTTATTTGAGACTTCAATATTGTATAAATAAGCTATGTGGATATTGCCCTTATTTAGTGAAAGATAAATGTCTCCTAAATAAGGATTAATAATACAATACCATTATAATGGTTTATTCACAGAGGCTAAATTCCATACAGTAGCGTCATTCAGTGCTAGCCAAAGTAATTAATGGATGCAAGAAGGTTTGTGCATAAAATCTCTCTAGTGCCTACTCATCCAATATTACCAGACTAGTTTCTAGTTTGTGGCTTTCATCAGTGAGGAGCCTTGGATCTGAGACCACTGCACCAAGATCTTAGGATCTAAAATGCAGTTCTCCAGCAACCACCTTTTATCTTATTATCTAACTATAAAGCTTTTTGAGTCCAGAATGAAAACAGAATGTTTCAAATCAAGCTCATTAGCTTGTATAGTCAAATAGACCTGAACTCAGCTCATCATCCAGACTATTTAGTGTCCTTTCTTCATGCTTACACAAGTTATTTACACAGAGGCTAAACTCTCCATACAGTAGCACTACTCAGTGCAAGCCAGAGCAAGTATGAAGAATGGTGATCATGTGATAACGATTTATTATGAATATGAGAAATATTGGGGTTTATAAAATTTGGAATAACATTGTTTGGTAATTATAACGTAATCAGGCTTGGCCACTTGATGGCGTTGTTGGCAGTCAAAAACAATACAATACAATGTTCGGGGCTGCGTTATATTTTTAAATCGAATCGCTGTTTTTTGTTTTTTTTTTGGTTATTAATTTATTGATTGCTATAACTTTTTTTTTCATGCCTTTTTATTAAAAAAAGTTGTTTAATTTTGTATTTAGTAAACAACAACCTTTTTTTTTATTTTTAAATCGCTGTTTTTGGACAGAGCTGCTACTCTGCGATGTCTATTTAGCGATGTCTTTTGCTTAATTATTGGTAAACAACAACCTTTTTTTAATTTTTAAATCGCTGTTTTTGGACAAAGCTGCTACTCTGCAATGTCTATTTAGCGATGTCTTTTGCTTAATTATTGCTTTCTACATAACAAAACAACTGTGTAGAGTTAGGGTTAGTTTTAGGGTTAGTTTAGGGTTAGTTTTAGGGTTAGTTTAGGGTTAGTTTTAGGATTAGTGTTCTGTTTTTTGTAATGCTAAAATAAAAGATATCAAAACCATAGTCGGACAAAAGAAAGAAACTCAAACTTTTTTAAACAACAACAAACACATATAAATGTCTTATTTACTTATTAAACATGTTTATAATATGTGCTTTATATGAAATTTACAAAAAATTGTGTATATTTTTATTGGACAGCAGAAATACTCAGCTTCTGTTTGCGGCAACTGCGGAAAAAGTTATGCAATTGCCAGCCATTTTATGAACTACATGGTATTTCATGTGAAAACGAGATTTCGCACGTGAACTCGGCCGAATTCTGTTGACGTACCCTCGGCAAGCTTTTACACATTACAGCTTCTCTAAATAAGGGTGTGGCCATTTGGAAAATTACTATAAAGTCAGGTTTCTTAAATTCATTACAAATACAAAGATTGTGTAACGTATATTGTAAAAATTTGACTAATCAAACTACACACACATATATATCAAACTGTACACGAAAGATAAGTGTGTGGATTCACAATAACTGTCGCAAAGCAGAAATAGGCCGTATTATTTCTGTGTTACGTCATCATCAACGGCCTTCTAATGGCTAAGACAAACATTAGATGTTTTCTATAGCCGTAAGACAGGCCTTGTAAACGGCATTTGTTAGGTGTTTTGGCGAGCCAGAACGCCATAAAGTGGCCAAGCCCGATTAGGTTATAAATACCCATTGTTTATTATTAAACTTATGACATATTAGAAATCTTACCACAGGCAAATTTCTTTACTGATTTGTGCGTTTGTGTAAACAACATTGTCTGTTACACATAGTGCTTCTAACTGCAATCTCTTATTTAACAGCATTTTTATAAAGAATTTTATGGTGTAATTAATCTATTCTTATATACTTTATTTATTCTATTTTTATGCAATATGTTTTGTTTAATTGTTTTATTGTTTAAATAATGGATTTGCCTTTTAATCACCATCATCATTCTCATATTAAATTTATGCACATGGCAATATTATTAAAATTATAGTAGTATAATTTTAGTAATAAAAATTGTGTTATATTATAATCCAGTTTTTATAAGGGAATATTATTTACATTAAAATTACCTTACAGCTCATTCGCACTATTGTCACAATTCAACATTTCCAATTGTATTCATCCATAACCTGAGAAACTATATTATATTGATAGTTAAGAGTCATATTATCTGAAGAGTATTAGAAATAATATGTAGGCAAATATTACTTTGATACTCGTAATATTATGCTAGCCACATATATCCTGTTTTACTGTTAGTGATTATAAATTTATTAGAATATAATATATGCTGAAAAAACCCTGAGATTAAATATAAATATTCACAAGTAATAATACAGCAATGGATACTATTCCTGTGATAGGTTTTTTTTGTTTTGTTTTGCTTATTGATTGTATTACTACTTTGAAAGGTTAAGCTAAGTGATAGTTAATCATTGTTTGGTGATTGTGGGACAAATTCCATTACAATATATATAAATGTTAATAATTTAATTAAATTTCTTTGTCATTTTTATAAATAATTTTCAGCAATGGTGCAAAGAAGCAAAGCAGGCTAAAATCATGCTATCTAGCAATGGTATTAGTTTGAAATATTTTAAAATAAAAGTGAATTTGCTTTTAGATTATTAACAAGTTTATATAAGAATGTACATCAAACAATACTACTTTATATGTATAAAAGTTGTAAATATAACAATTACTCAAATATTTTCACAACCAAACATATTTCTCTTGTAGAGTAGATTTAAAATCTCTAACATTTAAAAATTCCAATTTCCATACTCAAAGTATTTTTTTATTATTATTTAAAGTATTATTGTCTGATCTATAATCCTTATATAAACTTGAATAAAAAGCTAAAAGAAAACAGACATAATGTAGTGTAAATTCTTATTTGAGATCATTTGAATTGTTCAAGAATACATATCAGTTTTTTTTTTTTTTGTTTAAACCCGACCTCAATAATTTCTTTTGTCATACTTCACTAAGCCTAAAAGAAAATGTTATCACGATTCACTGCTAACTTAATTAAAGTATTCAGTTTGCAATGTCTGTTTTAAATTAATATTTTGCTTCATTATATCACAGTTAAAAATTCTATTTAATATATATACATATAAGTTTTGGTTTGTCCTGTCAGCTGATTAATGAAATATTATCACTTTTTTTCCTGATATAATTTCTATTTCTGAATTAATCATTGTAACAGAGAGATTTTATATAAATATGTCAATAAAATCTCATCTGAAAAGCGCAATGAAACTCTTAATCATCATCTAATAGAGATTGTGGCTGTCATAAATGCATAAAGTTTGTGATTTAGATTTTATGAAGAAAAAAATGGGACTTGAGTACATAATATTTATTTCCAGCTTATTTTTTATGCCTGAAACTTTTTGCTTAAGTACTTATTTCATTTTCTCCTTCACATCTGTTAAAAAATTTTTTTGTTCATATTGTGGGTAGATGCTGTATTTTCGCTTGGATGCTTGTATAATCTTTCTATACTACCCTTAAATTAATTGTGAATTAACTCATAATCTAGAGTCTATTTTAGAAATCTTACATTAAAATAAATTCATGCTTTATTCCTGAGTGAAATATTCATTACAATCACTATTTCCCTACAAATAAGATTTCAATAAATGTTTAATAATATTTCATATCATACCAATTATTGCTATAATTCATCTGAATTAAACATCTTTCTTACATTAAGTCTAATTTATAGCTATTATTCTTTTATCAAACTCATAATAAAAGCTAAAAAAAAAATTGTTTGTAAATGGTAAAAATATTTCAAGGATCACTATGAGACAACACATTACACTTCTTGCATTGAGGTGCATTAAAAACTGCATGATTTTTTTTTTTTTTTTAGATTTATTATTTCATCTATTCTATATTAGTTGTGATTACTTTATTTTGATTTTGTCATTCACTAATTTAATTTGATTGCCATTTATATTAGAAAACAAAATATTATCTAAAAAATATACTTAATAAAAAGCTAACTAAAAATTAAATCCTGGCACTATATTAATATATACTCTTTAAAATAGAAAGATTTTTTTTTGACAGTGCATTCCTGATTCTGGCTTTAGTTATAACATTTCCAAAACAAATGAGAATTGAATAATGATGAAATCTATATATGAATCTAAAGACTATAAGCCTATCCAGAAAAATAATGAGAATAATATTTAAATTTAAGAAACACATAAACTTTTGTAATTTATTTTTAAAGTGAAAGACAAATAGTGCTGCTGCTACTACTATTTTTTAGTTTTCTTCTTTTTATTATTTAAAAAAAGTTTATATTTTCAGGTGAGCAAACTAATTCATATATCTTGTAGGAAATTAAAAATCTTGAATGGATCTAGAGATCCCTAGATTTGCCAAGGTGAAAGAAGAATCAAAAAATAACAATTTTCCTGAAATTTTTGTTTCTTATGACAACTTATAATTATTTATTCTTATCCACTGATAAAACATTAGTGAATGCAAGTATATTCTATAAAATAAAGTTTTGATGCTTAGTTATAAGCCAAATTGATCAGATTTGTTATTAAGATTTTTATATTTTGAAGGCAATTTATAAAACTTGATGATAAACTATAGAAAGTAAATAAGTGCCAATTATTTCAATAGTGCAAATCAGAAGTTATGCAATTGACATGATGCTACATATATAATGGGAACTATTTAGGGAAAAGATATCTATTTCATATGAATAACTTTCTTTAATTTTGTTGCTTTGATAAAATTATTGCTTAACAAAAAATAATTCGCAGAAACACTGAAAACAATAGAAAAGCAATATAAAAAAATCTAATGACAATAATTAAAAAATAGGTCAAGTTGCATGGCAATAAAATGACTGTTAGAGTACTCAATAAAAAATGAGAAAACAACAGAGGTATTTTTATTATTTCTAATATGTATAATTTTGAAATGAATAAAGTTGGGAACTGAAAAGACATTTTTTAACAAAATGATTACAATTAAAGATTTAAAAAATCAAACATTTAGTCACTAGAAAGAACATGTGAAATTTGAACATCAGAACTGTTACAATGAGCTAGCAAACAAATCTGTTATTTTATCAGATCATAATTTAAAAATGTCTGGAAATTATTGATGAAATCAGATAATAAAAATTGGTAATAGTATGAATACTGAATCCTACTATCTGATGGCACTCTTCTTCGCCCAATTCACATCAATATACCAATTCACGGGCCATCTGTTTGTTTACAAAATATTATGGTAAACGATTTTTTTTTTTTTCAACAGGTTTTTATTATTTTTTCATCGATGATGATAAACCACCAAAGTTTTTATTTTTTATTACATAAAATTACAGTAAAAGTTTTTTTTTTTCAACTGGTTTTTAATTTTTTTTCGTTGGCGACCAAAATTTTTTTTTTATATTCCAACTGGGTTTTTTTTTTTTTAAATAAACAAATACTTTGTTTTTAGATGGTCTACAGGTGTTGGTTTGTTTATAAATTAATGATTAACTATCCGTAGGTTTCTTTACATAATATTATTTACGGAAAACCAAAATTTTTTTTTTCACCTTTTTTTTTTTTTTTTTTGGTTCGTTTTTTTAAAGAAACAAACACTTCATTTTTGCATGGTGTTAGAGGAGAGTTGGTTTGCTTTTAAATTATCAATTAACGCTCCATCGGTTTGTTTACACAAAAATGCAGTAACAAACACTTTATTGTTTTTAGATGGTGGAGGGGGGTTGTTTGTTTGCATTGAACTTATCTTCTTCTTTTTTTTTTTTTTGGTTGATGTTTTGATTTGCTGAAAGACTTCAACAATTCAGTACTTTTGAATAAATCAACACTTTTTTTTTTTCAGTGGGTGGAGGGGAGAGGGATTGTTTTGATTTTGAATTGTCGTCTTTTTTTTTGTTTGTTTGTTAATTTATTACGCTTTTTTTTTTGTTGTTTCAAATCTTTACATTACAGAAAGCTTTATATGATAGAGAAAAGTTCTTTCTTAATTTTTTGGGGTTTTAATTTAAAAAAAAAAACACATAAACAGTTCGTTTTTAAAGAACACTTTTTTTTAAGCTGGAAGAGTGGGGTGGCGGGGAATGTTTGTTTTGATTTTTAATTAGCGACTTCTTTTTGGATTTTCTTTTGGAACATTTTATTATGTTACCGCACAGTTCTTTATTATTATTATTTTGGTGGGGCCTTTTGAATCAACTCTTACACACTTCTTTTTTTTTTTTGTATAATAAAATATTACCTACTTTAACTGTTAATGAAAGTTATCAAATATTACCTACCTACTTTATAATCAAGTGAAAAAAAAAAAAAACAAGTTTCCCCATAAAATAATTTATTGAATCAAAAAGAAACGAAACTTTGGACAAGTTGTGAAGCAAAACACATTAACAAAAACAACAAAATACCACCATTTATGGAGGCATAAAAAACAGCAGCCAAAAGTAACACGCAAATAAAATAACAGGGAAGCCTCAAAGCTGTGAGTAATGGGATTTTGGAGCCTTTGAACCAACAATTTCCCTTACACAGATCTATATAGGTACACTTGCAGGAGTTTCTCTTTCTAGGGAAACACAATATTGTGCATCCACTTGTGTGGCCGGTCGGCAATTCACTCAGCTTCGACCAATTAGGACAACTTGCAGATGACATTTGACAGCTCTTGCATGGATTCATGCGTAAATGGGTATTTGTGTGCGAAATTGAAAAAAAAACTCTGTTGAAAAAAAGAACCTTTTCAAGTTGTGTGCAGTTCAAAAGCATAGGGAAGCGTGTGTGATGACATGACAATTCTTAATATGAAATACTAATTCCATTACGCTTTCTAAAAAATTTCCAACAATGAATTTCTGCAGAGTTTTGTCTCTTTCAAATATGGCCACCATCAAATCAGACTGTAGCGAGAGTTCAAGAGCGCTCACTTGATGATGAATACTCATTATGTAATCATAGAATACATCGCCTCAGGCAGCCTGTTACAGCTCAAAAAACACCTCTTGTACTGTCAGTCATAAGTTACGGCTGCTAAAATGGTATATTGATATGCATTTTGTGAAAAAGAGTGCCATCAGATGGTAGGGTTCAGTTTTCATACTATTACCTAAAAATTTCCATAATATACTTTAATATATATATAAATAATGCATAGGTCTCATCCAAACACAATGAAAATTTTTTCTATGAATTTCAGAGAGAAATTTGATTAAAGTTTGATGGGTGATAAATTGTCAAAAGTTGCAACAAAAATAGAAAATTTTTCCTGTCTTAAAATTTATACCCGAGTCTCACCTTCTGGAAAATACTGATCAATTCTTGCAGAAAGTGCAAAAAAAATCCACAGTGAAACATGAAATTATTGTCCAATTCTAAACCAATACAATTCATTGATTTCTATATTTAGTGTATTTCATATTGTTTTTAAATTATATTTCAGTCTTATACTTAGAAATAAACTACAAGTCATCTCATGGATAGCAATTCCTGTTGAATAATTTTTTTTTTTTCCTATAAATAAATTATTCAGTTCTCTGATCCATAGGGGTTTTTTTTTTTTCTTTCAAATTCTTATTTAAAATGCCATTATTTACTATATTGCAAACATATATAATTAGCAATATAATATAATTATTTACAAATTATTATAATAATAAATTGAAACTAGTAGAAAATGTAACACATTTAATGTCTGCAAATTTATATTAATCACTTCTAAATAAAATAAACATCTTTATACATAAATGCTCTCATAGTAGAGATCATATAAAAATGAATAGATTATAATTTTTATTGTCCAAAATATGATTACATGTTGTGTGTTTATTGATATAAAAAGCACACGTTTTGATAACAGTATCACTTTCAACTAAAACAACAATGTATGTTTTACATAATAAAATTATAATTATTATGATATGCAGTTAATGATGTAAGAATCCTAGGCATAACTGATTTAAAAAAATGCTTTCCTGAAACCAATATACTAAAATTTTTGTTATCATTATACAGAATATAGTACATACAATACAATTTTATTTCATGATGAGCTTTCTAGAGAGCGTTTTGGTTCTTTAATTTGTATATAGTGAGTGAATATGGAGAATCACAATATGAGGGAATCATTAAAAATTAAACGATAATAAATTCATGATTATTATACACTATATACATCATATTACAATATATTTAAAA
The DNA here is from genome assembly GCA_028023455.1 of Epiperipatus broadwayi. Lineage (NCBI taxonomy): Eukaryota > Metazoa > Onychophora > Udeonychophora > Euonychophora > Peripatidae > Epiperipatus > Epiperipatus broadwayi. Next base: position 4,805,553 of record JAQFVV010006219.1, on the reverse strand, counting down.
CAATAACTATTGGGGAAAAAACTAATATATGCTTTGTGTAAACCTACATTCTAATTCAAAGTTTCATTTCCCAGGGCCTAGAATACTTTTATGATCAGTCAGGCTGTGTTCATAAAAGAAACATTTTAATCAGTACTTTATGTGCCTCAGCAAAATTTCTTTAGGTTCACTGTTTTCTTTTTGACTTTTATTTAATAAAATAAATAGTAAATCACAGGAAAAATAAAACAACAGGAATATAATAAATCAAAGTAATGAATGAAACTATAAAACATAATTGTGCAAAAAACTGCTTGCAATGAATTAGAGCTTTAAAATGATACACTCATAACCATCTATGATGAAGCATCCAAACTAAGGACAGAATGAAAAAAATACTGCATCTTCATATAAGAAAATTCTGCTCAAAATCATAATTTGTCAAACATCAATGCAATAAATAAATAGTTTACAGATTCCATGAAACGAGAAAAAACAACTATTCATATGGGGCTAAGAAAATAAAGATAAGTTTTTCTACATCAAAATCATCAATAAAAGGCAAATGCATATTTAAAAGATGGCTCATAATAAGCATTGATAGTTAATGTAGTTTAAGTCATTAATAAATTCATTTATAATATGAAATTGCTTTAGTCAATGATTGTTACAAAATGACATTGCCATTTTAAAATGAATTAGCAAAAAAACTGTTAGTCTGAATGAAATTAAAAATATATATACTAATCATACTACAAATAAAATCTTTCCAGAAAAATTAGCCAAAGATTGAAGGAGGAATAAGATAAAAATACAACACTATTAATTTATTTTCATCTGTAAATTATCAGAAATCATAACTATAATTCAAGATTCAAAAATTGAACATTATACACAATCCAGATCTTTATTATATATATAAAAAACATCTTTAATTAATAATTCAAAGAAGAAAAAATTCAAGTGGATATGTAGAAATAATTTGAAATTTTATATTTTAATTAAAAAATATTTTATATAGTTTAATTTAAATTACTTTCTACTAGAAAGATAATATGTCAATTCTCAAATTTTTTATCAATTCATCAATTAAAGATAAAATGAATATATTCCAGAATAATCAATCATTAGAAAAAAAAACCTATGCAAAAAAAGGGTTGAGGGGTTACATTATGAGATATCATTTTTAATAAAATGTAAAAAACTTATTGTCAATGAATTCCTCAGCAATCTTATGTTATTAATGAGATTCCCTTTTGTTTAAAAAAAGTTTTGATGATCACTGACATAGTGTAAACATGTAAGTTCATACATTTGTGCTGCCATACTCATGCTCTCAAAATCCATAGATTGAAAAACATTAGATAAAAATAAAAAATTGTGCTTGGGTTCTGATCTATCGGGTCAGCCATGTGATGGCGCTATTTCTAGCTTAATTTCTAGAAATATGCCATTTCCATGGCTACAACCAAGCAGTTAAGCCTTATTTCTACAATAAATTCTAGAAAGAGTGTTAACTCGGAGTTAAGCCTTCTTTCTATGCTAAAATCTATAAAGAGTGTTAACTTGGCTGGCAAATAACGATGTGGCTTTTTCTTATACTAAAAGCAGAGGAAAATACCATAGTTGTTTGTGTAATACACTATATTGTAATGCTGTGTTATGTATTTTATGTAACAGTATCATACGAGGGTGTGTTAAGCTCATCATGTCAAAATTGTTTAAATTTTCAATTGGGCCTTTTTTTTCATATGAATTGATGTATTGTTACCTTTTAACAGTTTTAACAATGTCGTAATTGTTTCTCATAAAGCTGTAAACATCCTAAATTCTCTATTAGGGTGGGATAGCGCAATATTTTGATGATCATGCTTTAAGTCACGTTTTAGTGAGTAATTTTCCAAGACCAAGAAAAAGGCTAATTCGAACACAGAAAACTTGAAAATATGGAAATTGCCAGACATGGAAGCCGGTGCTGTAACATTTCTACAGCAGAAAAACATCCTGCTGAAAGAAAAGAGATGTTTGTGTTGTAAATATATGCAACTTGAGGTCCATAAACATCTTTGGATTTTCATTTGTAAGTCTCGTTCTTGCCAACGGAAATGCTCACTTCGTAAAGGCAGCTTGTTTGAGGGATTCCAAATGGCCTTTGTCAAATGTAAAATAAAGGGAACTTAAATTTTTATTTAAACATACACCCCTTCTCCTAATAATTGTTGTCAATCAAATATAAAATAAAAGTAACGTAAATTATTATTTAAACATACACAACAACAACCCACCCCTCCTACTAATTATTATCAATCAAATGTAAAACAATAAAAGTAACGTAAATTATTATTTAAACATAACCAAATTACTATTTGAACATACACCAAAAAAGATCCTCTTGTCAAAAAAAATTAAAAAGCAATTATTATTATCCCATTGTCAGAAATATTATTTGGGAAAAATACTTTATAAATGAAAGAAAGTAAAATTGACTGTCAATCAAATGTAAAATAAAAGTAACTTAAATTTTTATTTAAACATACACAAAAAAAAACCCTTCTCCCAATAATTGTTGTTAGCAATCAAATGTAAAATAAAATAACACGTAAATTATTGTTTAATCATACACAAAAACACCTCTCCCACTAATTGTTGTCAATCAAATGTAAAACAATAAAAGTAACGTAAATTATTATTTAAAGATACATAAAAAACCCCGTTCTCTCTTGAATTTTAACAATCAAATTTTAAAAAACAGTAATACTATTTTAAAAATCCAAATTACTATTTGAACATACACCAAAAAAAAAAAACTCTCTTGTCAATAAAAATGAAAAAACAACTATTATTGTCCCATTATCAAAAATATTATTTGGGAAAAATAATTTATAAACGAAAGAAAGTAAAATTTGTAAACAAAAAAAAAAGTCAATATTAATAGAGAATCGCTAGCCCAGAAACGTTATATTAATGTGTTTTTGTTTAGCATCAACACCATCAAGCGGCTGACATGATAGATCAGAACACAACCAAAATTGCTCATAAATTTCATGTGCCTACTTTTGTATGAAAGTGTCATAGATTGTCTCTGTCAGTTGCACGGTTGGTATCACACATCATAGTTAAGTATTTTACACTCTTACAGCCATGAAATATTAAATAAAATTTTTGTTTACAATAACTCCAAAGTGCCAAATTAATAATAATGGCAAATACACCTGGGTCTCATTTTACGCGATAGATAGGTTCCTCAGAAAACACGCGCAAATGAAATTGTGCAAAAATAGACATAACTTACATTGAAAAAGAGGGGTGCGGTCTGTGATTTTTCAAAATTCGCGTAAAAGCAAAGCACCAACGTAAAATCACTTTAAAATTCGCGCAAAAAAAAATAAGGAAATAAAATATGACTAATAAAAAATTTCAAATTTGAAAAAAATTGATACAAGACAAACTTTTTAAACTATTTTTTAACTATAATATTTAATTTTATTCAAAACAATATGTATTTTTATACATACATTTTTTTATACACGTTTTAATTATTATCGCTATTTACCGATAAACAAGTTTGTTTGCAAACTGGTTTTTGATTCTTCACAAGAAGAAATACAACTAGCACCAACTTCACTCTCATGTTGTGTTGCTTTCTGGTGACAACGTAATTAGTAATTAATCTTTGTGATGATGATTTTATTAATTGTTTATGAACACGATATCCAGACATACAATCATTTAGCTCTCATTGGAATTTAAGAGCACATTCGTGATTAGTGTCATTTATAAGAAAATAATTTGCCAACTGATTAGAAAGTTAAAGACCTTCTCGAATCATTTTTGCAGTGAAAGGAACAAATTCCACTTCTGTTTCATTATCTTTTTCTACATTTTCTTCTGTATCTAAACTTTTATTTTTGTCTTTAATTTTTTAATTTTCAATTCCGTTTAAAAATCAAATTTCGTTTCACTGCGATTACTCATCTTTTAAAAATAAACTTGCGGACACTAAATGATTAATAATTGATTACGTTCTTTTTTAAAAAGCAAAAACAGAATGTGATTTAAAGTGCAAAATTAACACACACAATGTTTGAACAAATTTACATTATAATCTTGTAAAATTTAATGTGTATACATAAAATGTGGAAATCATAATTTTAATTTCATTATTGCATAAAATCTTACTATTATAAAGCACTGAAAATTTGAAATTACTAAGATGAAAATCGAATTCCAATAATGTGCCATTACTTTCAATAAACATAAGTGCGCGAAATTTACTATTTAAAGTAATAGCGCATTATCAGAGTTCGACTTCCGGTGAAACACGAATCGCATAACTTCAAAATCATGTTAAATAAGTCCACATAAAAAGAGACCCAGGTGTATTCAAAGATTAGGAAAAAACTGTCAATTTATTCATTTCATGTGCTAAAATGAAAAACGATTTGATAGTGAAAAAATCACTTATACATATGAGAATATAGTTTATATTTCCATTTTATTATTGTAATGTCTTTTTTTCTAATTGTTTTTTTTTTTTATTATTATTATTATTATTATTATTATTATTATTATTATTATTATTATTATTATTATTATTATTATTATTATTATTATTATTATTATTATTATTATTATTATTATTATTATTATTATTATTATTATTATTATTATTATTATTATTATTATTATTATTATTATTATTATTATTATTATTATTATTATTATTATTATTATTATTATTATTATTATTATTATTATTATTATTATTATTATTATGTTTCAAATTATTATTATTATTATTATTATTATTATTATTATTATTATTATTATTATTATTATTATTATTATTATTATTATTATTATTATTATTATTATTATTATTATTATTATTATTATTATTATTATTATTGTATCATCTCATATATATTTATTAATTCTATAAGTATTATATCACTTGGTGTAAATTCAGTTTAATTACATATGCTGTAAATGATTGTAAAATAAAAAAATATTCTCTATCATAAATGCAATAATAACATAAGTGATTAAAAAAATACTTTCACTAAAAAATGAACATGATCTCCTTAGATTTTATGTAATTATAGACCATGTTTGTGATTATGTTACTTTATTTTTACTTATATATTGTACTAATTCCATCATATAGTGTTAATTGTTAAATGTCTTTAGAAAAATTCAAACTTTGATCAAATTTTTAAATATATTCAACTATTAATAATAGCACACAGGTTAATATACAACACAATATTTAGTGGCATTATTCTCCTCTCTTCTTTAGTTGTTGCTACCCCAACCAGTGATAATACTAGCATAGAAATTGAACCTAAGATCTTCAGATTCATTAATATTGAATTTAAGGTGGCAACAGTCAATAGAAAGTTATATACTTATTATAAGGGGCCTAGTATTTTTTTTTCTTTTTAAGGGCAAGATTAATGAGTAATTTCCAAACTTTATCAATTATCACACTAGATTGAATTATGGGATAATTCTCCATTATCATGAGAACAGCTCCTTTAAATTTTCTTCTTTTATTTTGTATTCTCTGGTCAATATTTTTGTTTTTTCCCCAATTGAACATATGTTCATTGATATAGGCATAATTTGCTGTTTTAGATACATATCTTTTCTTCTTTAATCATTATTTTCTCTCTTTTGTTTGCAACAGGTTGGCAGTTTCATTCACATAACATTTCATAGATTCAATTTTTATTATTCACTATTTTCAGTTTGATTTTTATAGAAGTTATGATATTTTGTAGTATACTACGATTTTGGAAAGTTGTTCTGAAATTATAATGATTACAGATTTTGTTTAGCTTTTCTGCTATCCCAGATATGTTTAAAGACTACAATCATTCTGTTCTATATGAGACTTTTCTTTTTCTGTTATTTGTTTTTCAACAAACTTTTTTTACTCAGTTCTATAATTAAAATATAACTCCATTTTTTTCTGTTTCTATCATGATTGAGTGTATATGCTAATTATTTTCTTGTTGGGGGGGGGGGATTCTATAGACTGTAATTTTGATTTTGCCATGAAAAAGTCTTGTCATAAGAATATATAATAATGCCAATTTTTATTTTTGTTTTAATATTATTGATATGTCCAGAATGTATGGTGGTGCTTTCCCATGTTGTCATATAACAAATGTATCATCGACATAACAAAGCCAGATTTTAGATGAAAATAGGATAGTATTTATGATTGTGGTTCCAGGTTCTTTCATGTAAAGGTTGCTGATCAAGGATGATAATGGTGAACCTATAATTATACTTGATTTTGTTGCAAAAATTTTATATTGTATTAAAAGAATATTATTATTATACAGAATGTTAAGAGTTTTATTATACTATTAATAAAAAATTTGTTCAAAGTTTGTACGCTACTATTCTCATTTAATCCTTCCCTTACAATAGTGTTTCATATTAGAGTACATTTGTGAATAAGTTTTCACACCAAAGCTTACTATATGTGTCAGTTCCTTCAATTGTCATATTCTTGATTAATTTTACAAAATGTTTAGAAACTTTGTCAAAGGATTATGTCATATACCAAAGGATTGTGAATTTTAAGAAATCTTGACAAGTTTTAATATGGTAAATTTCTAGAAATCTTAATGGAATGTTGTTCTTATGGATTTCCAGTAGACTATATGATAGGGGAGATTTTACTAAAATATGTTAATCTATTTTTACTGAATCAATGAACTACTGCAATTCTTTCTAAATAATGCTGAATTGAAGCTCTATTTCTGTAGCTGGGATAGAATTTTCTGCTATTTTTAATATGAGTCTACTGTAATGAGTTCCTTATTTTATTTTCAAAATCAGTAGTAGCCATTAAAATTGTAGCATTGCTTTTATAACAGGAATAATGATAATAAATGTGTCTTGTTTGAAAGATTTATAGCCTCTCTCTCAACATAGGTAACATTTGATTTGGGTTTTCCAGCATAATTCTATTGCTTCCTTTGGAGACAATTTTTAAGTAACTTCCTCAGTTGCACCCATTACATATAATGAAGGAATATTATTAGATGGTGAGATATCAGAGTTTAACCTTCTTTCCAGAACAGAAGTTTCAGCAACTGTTATACATTTAGATCTAAAATTTATAACTGACAAAGAACCTATTAAGTTGTTTGATATATTGTTTGCTTTAACCATATAATTTTTACAAGTTATTTTGGTAGGATTCTGTTCTATCGTGTCAGCCATTTGATGGCATTGACACTAAGCAAAAACACATAGATATAATGTTCCTGGGCCAGCAATTCTATAAAACTACTGATGTTATTTTTGGAATAGGAAATAAAAGTAAATTATATTATGATTTACATAAAATTAAAAAGTTCAAACAAAATATAAAAATGTATACGGACTTTTTGGAATAATAATTAATCAGAGAATGGCTTTTTGTATGTATGTCAATAAAAAATTATGTTAAGTTCGAATAGCAACTAATAGTACATTAGACATTTTTTTGGGACAGTAATTAATCAGACTGGATTTTCTGGATGTGTTTGAGTAGATATAAAAAGTTACGTCCCTTTTTAAATAGAAAATTAGAATAAATTTTAGCCTTTTTGGGACCTTAATTAATCAGACACTGTGTTTTGAAATCAAAGTTAATTATATTACAACTTCCACAAAATTTAACAAATTCAAACAAACTTTTACAATGAAAGCCGACTGACTTTTTTGGAACAGTAATTAATCAGAGAGTGGCATTTTTATTGTGTGTGTGTATCCATAAAAACTTACACTACTTTTTTAATAACAAATAATAGTAAATATAGTGGAGACTTATTTGGACATTAATTAATCAAAGACGAGTTGCTTTGGATGTGTGTGTGTGTGGATCAGAAAAGTTGCATTATTTTTTGTAATAAAAAATAAAAGTAAATTTTACCATTTTTTGGACAGTAATTAATCAGACACTGTGTTTCTGGGGGGGAAAGTAAATTAGATTGCAATTAACCCACTAAAGTTAATAATTATAACAAACTACTAAAATGAAAGCTGACTCCGGTCTCTGGCGATTACCAATTTTCAGAGTTCGAAGCATCTATCTTCCTTGTCTCAGATGATTTCTTGCGGATACATTACTTTCATCAGGATCTTCTAAATAGTGCTTGCGGCACCCTAAAATCCAATTTGTAAGGGTTACACAGTCCTGATGGAACAGTAACGGCACTGACAAAACTGTTAGAATGTACCAGTAGATCAGTTTATATGAAAAAAAAAAGTTGGACCTGAAAAGTTCAATTATTTAGACATGATGCAGTCAACACACCCTCACACGATATTCTAGCGAAAATATACAACCCAGAATTTCGATAAAGTGCATAACACAAGCAACTATAGCAGCGAATGAAGGCATTTTTCTGCACTTTTAACATAGAAAAAAGCCACAGTGGTAGCCATCTGCTGAGTATATGGACCCTTTCTGTGTTTTATTGTAGAAAGAAGGCTATCTGCTTGGCTGCAACCATGGAAATGGCATATTTTTAGCAATTTAGCTAGAAATAGTGCACTCAAGTGGCTGACATGATAGAACAGAACACTACTGTTATTTCTTATGCATAATTTTATTTTTTAATGAAATTTACAATATGATTTTCATTTTGGCTAAAAAAAATTCTTACTTTTTGGTAAACATTCTATATTACTAATAGAATGCAAGATTTGATATTTTAAAAACCTTTATGCATTTCACTCTCTGAGTAATTTTCTTAGCTCTCTGGGATTGAATTGGAGGTTTTAATTAAAATCCTATAAGGACAACTCCTTCAGATTTATATTTGTGTATAAAAGTTCACTTATATTCTTCTTTGGCTAGTTTTAGACATAATTGTTCATAATATCCAAAGTTTAATACAGTATTAAGTCCATACCAAGTGTATTTGTCTAAAAGTTTGTGGTGATAGTGTTTTATTTTATAATTATATGCCAGATTATTTCTGTCATTTAGAATTAGTTGTTTAATAATAATGGCAAATAATCCCATAAGTCAATCTAGTGTGATAATTTATAATGTTTGGAAACCACTCAATATTAATTTTGCTATTAAGAAAAATTGGAAAAATCAAAAGGACTCTCATATATAAATATATAAAATTTTTATTATCTGTTTCCTTTAATAGAGTAGTCTAATTGGTTAGAGCACATCGAATTCTGTATTCATTGATCTAAATATCCCAGGTTTGATTCCCTGTCATTGGTTAGGCCAGCTGCACCTGAAGAAAAGAGAAAATCTTTAAAAACATTACGTTATATACTGTACCTACTGAAATTGAAGATGTCAGTCACAATTTTTTCTCTTTCTTTTTTGTTTGATTTTTGGATAAATAATATGTTAATTTATGAAATATTAACTGTCTTGCTATGATAACAATAATATTAATATAAAATTGTTTATTATTAATTATATTATAAGACTGTAAATTAACTTTATTCATTTTTAAAAGAAAAATAAATATGTGGATCATAAAATTGCTTGTATGGAAAATCACAGAATATTCAAGCATCATAGAGTCAGAAAGAGCACAAGAGTTATTAATTTCTCCTGCTGAGAATCCAAGAATTTTTAAAACTGAGTGATCACTACTCTCAATGTTATGCTAAATTAGCAATGGTAATTTTATAAATGATATCTAAAAAAAAAAAACCTATTTGAACCCAAACAGATACCCCAAATAATAAAAATGAAAACCTACAATGTATTAAAATATCTAAAAATTCACCTACCTTGCATCGAAAAAATCTCTGCCTCTTCTTGATATAGATTAAAGAAAGCAAGCAAGCAAAAAAAAAAAATAACATCATATCATATATGTAACTGTAATATTAACACTTTGAATTAAATTTTATATTTACAATGTAGGTGGATAAACTAAAAATAATGATAGGAATAAAAAAATCTGTATGTTTTTGATTTTATGGCATGATGGGGGCATTAACTTCAATAAAAACTTTAAAACAAGTTCTCTACAAATAATTAAAACAAATGAGTTATGTGGTTTTATATAAGAAATCCTTTACTAATTCTTTTTTCTTTACTATTATTAAACAAATTAAGATGCTAGTATCCAAAGGGAGAGAATAAATTCATAAAAGATTACATACTTTGGTTTTTCGAAATATATATATATATAAATTAGACTTGCTGGATAAATAGTCTGAACTGCAAATAACACTAAAACTTCTAAAATACACATTTGTAACATATACATATATACTACAATTTAATTTAAAAATTATGCATCTTAAATTATTAACAAAAGTAATTAATATAATAACAAAATAATATGGATAAGAAATAGTCCATTAATATTCAAGAGAAAGAAAGAGCTCAACTAATAGCACAAAATGGTGAGAATATAAGATTATTTTAAAAAAAGTCATGAGACTGCATACATTTTTTTAAAAATTTGTCCCAAAAAGTACAAAATAATCATCTTATTAAAACATAATTAAATTAATCCCTTCTGATAATATTGAATCCTATATAATATACATTTTAAATATACCACACAAACATCACATGATTACCATGCACTACTGTATGGAGAGTTTTGCCATTTTAAATATATATATATATATATGCTGCTATAGAATGTGAAATGATTAAGAGATAAAAATTGATGATAATAATAATAATCACACCTCACATTAGTCCATCAATTTTATATAACAAATACAGGGTAAAGAAATGTAGATGGTTAATCTATATCCCAAAGTTAAATTACCAATTTTATATAATAAAACTGGTTTGATTGTCATTTTGAATAATAATATTGCATGCATTATGGAAATGGATATAAAAATTGTTTTAAATTAAAACAAAAAGCTAGAATTAATCTACCTTCAAGTAAGTCCACATATTGATAAGCTAAATTATTTAACTAAAATATAAATTAATAAGAATATAGCATTAATAACTAGAAATGTATACAATAAGATTTTCTTGGGAAGTGAATTCCAAATTACATAATAAAATTGTACATTTAGAGATGCTAACTAAACCAGTTTTATTTAAGAATGACAATTATTCTAAGAGAATGGTACAACTTAGATCCTAAATTGATTGACTGGTTCTATATTGAGATTTAGAATTTCCTAAACCATTCCTTCCTTTAACACAATGCAAAAATGATTTATAATGATTATACTCATATATATTGTAAACGGACATACCAATCAAACCCTCTTATGGTTAATTTTATTTCCTGATGAGCATATTGCAGGAAGGAACTATCGATTGGCATTTCCCAATACTGATGTCATCCCCCCTACAACAATATTTCCTGCTCATCAGAGAATGTAGTGCCACAGAGACTGGAAACATCTAGAAAATTTATGTTCGGTTTCCCAAACGGCACCACTAGAGGTCCATCTTACTATAACCTTACTTACCCACATCAAGTTATTCTGAACATAGTTCAGGTAACATGAGATTCTTGTGAACCAGTGGTGACAGAGGAGAGAGAAAAGCTGTTTTGTAATTAGCCAGCCATTTGAAGATATAATATTTTAATCACTTGTTTCTTCATTTTTTTATTAGTTACAGGTTCTTTTTTTTATTACGCATGGTGCTCCAAGCTTTGTTGGGCTGGTATTCATATGATCTGGACTTCATTAGTCCACTAGTAACAGTCTTGATGCTTTCTATCAATATGTCTGCTACAAAATCTCTATAAGCAATCTCTACTCCCCTATTTATCTTCTCATTCTTCTCTTATCAAACCTCCTTCGGATCGATTCAGCACAAATTACATGGGTGATGGTGATCTTTCTCTGAGTTCTGTGTGTTTATTTCCATTGTTATTGGCCAGCCACTTTTAATGGGAACAAATTCTAATAACCCTTATCTGATGTTTTTGAAAAACATCTCTTGATCTTTTATGCCCATGGCAATCTTTTTTAATTAGTTGTTAATTACAGCCTTCTTTTTTTAAATCTGAAAACATTCAAATTTTATAAAATACTGCATTTTAAATGGTAATTTTAATATTTTAAAATATTGATTTTAAATTGTTGTCATCCTTTTATTTCTTTTCTTTAACTTTTATACATCGAAAACTTATATTAACTTTTATTTTAATCTCAACAGTTTTGAAATTGGGGAGGGGGGATGACACCAAATTGTATATGTGAAACAATGTGTCTGTTTCAATATATATATATATGAGTATATAAAGAAAAGAATTCATTAGGAAGAAAAAGAATTCACTAACACAAAAATAAGTTAATATTAATTTAAGCATAGATAAATAAATAAATTGATATGATAAAATACAAAATTTATAAAATATACATTAGATTTAAATATTTAAAAAAAAATAATTAATCACACCTTCTGAGTATATTATTTCTCAGGAGGAAAGCTTAAAACAAAAATTTATTATTTATTATCTAATTCACAAGAGTTATTCTAGGGCCCATTTAACACAGATTAAGTTGGTTATGAAATTTAATTTTTAAATAATATTTTATAAATAATTTTTTTATTCAATATGTACTAAAAAGTCAAAAATAATTTTCTTCAAATACAGTTTTGATGTTTATATTTAATTTGAAATTTCTGGATGCTCCGTGTTTTTATTTCAAGTTAAATATAAAAATCAAAATTAAATTAAATAAATAATTATTTATGGCTTCTTAATACATATTAAATAAAATCATTATTTATAAAATATTATATATATTATTTTTAAATTTTTAGTACTTAGATATTTTTTGTAATTATTTTAAATCAAAATTGAAAACAGAGATTATAAATAATGTTGCAGAAATATTTGCACAGATTAAAAATTTATAACATTATTTTGTTTATGAAGAAAGTGTTTTAAAATAATCAACTTTCACAACCAACAGAATTTAAGATTTGTTTTTATTCCATTTTAATTAACTATAAATGATTTTTAGTCAAAGTGTTGTTTTTTTTTTAATTTACTGCCAACTCGTATGTATCACCGAAAACTTGCTGCATTAATGTCAGTCTATTTAAAATTTGACCTGCCAACATGGTTAGATTGGATAAATGACTCTATAACACTGAAATATTTCATTGTTATATTATATTGTCATTGATTTCTAACACTACAAAAATGAGAAAAAAATCCATTTGATAAAAATATGTTAAAAATCAATCATAAAATTTAACCTAAACAAGCATCAGAATTTCTAAATTAAATAAAAACCATTAAAAATATACATAAATATGATATATCATTAACATAAAATTTATAATTCTTAGTTATAAATTATTTAGATAATTTGAAAAATAAACTTTTCTAAGTTTATCAAAATTTTATCTATTAGTTAGTTATATAACTATATATGTGAATATTTCTTTTAATCATACATACATATTTCTTGAAGTTGGTCACTTGTTTTAAAATGACTTATCAGATCCATCCTTTCAATTAAAAAAATCACTACCTTATTTGGATTCTTGAGTGATATGATAAAGAGTGAGTTAAATTTCTTCAGTTTCTGTCATTTATAAGGCATATCATTCTTATTCAATAAGCACTTCTTTTAAAGCTTCTTAAACTTTATAAGATATATTTTGATCATTTGATTATATGATAAATAGAGATAAGACTCATGAGGAATTTACTGAGATACTCATCTTATTTGAAGCATCAGTAATAATAATTCTATTTTAATTTATATAATGTAATGGATAATAGCTGCCTGGCCCACAAATTCTCTACATATTTGGGCAAATCAAAAATGTAATGGAGAAATTACTGCACCTAGGCAGTCAACAATATATAATGGATAGACAGATGAATAAGCTGATCCACAAATGGATTTTTAATACTCTAAACTTCTGTTATAATAGACTCAGGAATTTATAGAGATGCCAATGAGTCTAAATGTGGATAAGTATTTTGTTTGGCAATAATAAAAAAATTTCAATAAATAAACGGTTTATTTTTAATGAGTGTATAGTATAAAATATATGACTAAATATTTTAGTAATAAAGTAACTTGTGTAGTAGGTAAATCAACTGATGCCTAGATTAATAATAAATACTTGTGTAATAGGTAAATCAACTGATGCCTAGATTAATAATAAATACTTGTGTAATAGGTAAATCAACTGATGCCTAGATTAATAATAAAATATAAGTTTATTAAGATAAACATTAACTCATTGAATTGGTTTAAGACAAATAACATAACTTTAATTGCAATCTAGCATAATTTATTGGGCACTTATAATCTATCAGTGATAGATTGCAATTTCTATGTACAATCTATAACTAAAGATCATTGGCACGCCTATTCATAAATAGGTTAAATATATAACCTTTCACACATAATAAAAAAATTCTTATATTAATATTTTTTAAATAGCTCTTATTTAAATCAAATAATGCTTTCATTATAATTATCAATTTATACATCTAAACTAAATGTTAAATATTAGCTAAATTTTAATTTTGATTTATTTTCTAAAGTTTATATTGTAACAGTCAGATTTGTACATTCGTGCAACAAAATTCAGAGTTTCAGCAAATTACCCCAAGGCTGATCTAAATGAGAGGTTGAGATCTTGAATCATATTGCATCTCAGTTCCTCCACCAACCCTATATGACTAACCCTATGAATGACATAAATGAAGCTACACTCAGAGTTTCTTCATTCATGTGCCGGTAATAGCAAAGGATGGAGCAAGAGACTCAGGGAATAAATGACTAAATTACGAATAATTTAACTAAACACGCACCTCTATGGCTGGCTAGACAATGCATATATCAATAATTAATGTTAGTATTAAGAAATTTAACTAGGATTTGGGATGGATTATGAATGATATGCAACACATTATAACGGACGGAACGATGACCAACTAGCCCCGAACACTGATGATGCCAGACATAACGGACGGAATGATTACAACTAATCCCCAAACATTGCTAACACCAGTATAATGGGCAGTACTCTTCATCAACAGTCATAAACTAACCAAGCCCAATGATGGTGAACCAGATGTAATGGATGGTCAACTAACTTGCAGACTGTACTACTATGCAGATGTAGCAATATGGTGTGGGGATAAGTTAATATGCTCTAATTTATTACCCCTAATGAAACAATCTGCAGAGACCTACCAGGCTTAGAAGGGAAAAAAGTTGCATCCAACTATGTTCAGACTGTGGGTCATCTGATAAAGTGCTAATGAGAACCCGATGAAATGCTTAACCAATGATTGCATATCCTTTAATTGACTAACTCTATCCCTATTTAATAATATTAAATGCAATTTAGGTTAGTTCATCCACTTTCCCCCTTTTTAATTCCATTATGCCCTAATATTCAAACCCAGAGAGAATATTGCTTTTGACTCCTTTAGCAGGTATGAACAGATATACACAGCAACACCTGCACCTATATATAGGTTATAACTAGCATTTATTAATTTGTTTTATTTTCAAGCTTTTATATAATAAGAAAAATAGATGTGTGTGCATGTATAATTATTTATAAACTGTGAAATGTCAGGACAACTCAATAAACCAGAGACCGGAATAATACAAACTCTCAAACATTTATTAACAATAATAAATATCAAGTATAACAACAATAATAATGATAAAAAAATAAAAATATATATAATAATCATCATATGTACATGTGTCACAAGTGAACCTCTACCATCTTACTAATTAATTATCCTCTAGATCCAACCCTTATACCCTATGGTAGAAATTCACCTATGTCACTCATTCTCTACAAATCATAATTATATAGAAAAATAAACTTTAGTTATTTAATGTAATTGAGATGCTGGCTAGCTAAATTATATATTTACAAATGTTAATCTATTTAACAAGTTTCCCCAATTTATATATATGATAGAGACAGATACCAGTTGATTAGTCAAACATACTGGAAAATATACGTACACGGTTAATCACAAAATAAAACATAATATGTATTCTGTATAAATGTTGTAATTTAACCTATGAAAATAAATTCAGAGAATCTTACCTCAATATTGATGTGGATAACCTGATGTGAAGCAGGTGGGTTTACCTAAATTTTATTTATAATGAAATATAAAAAATATCAAAATGAATAATCCCCCCTTTTCTTCTTTGCTAATTCTGAAAAATGAGGCTTCAGCATCAGAGTGTGAAAATACAACAAATAATATAAAAAAATAATAATAATAAATTTACAATATTGATTCTTTGATTAAAAATTGTAATTGGAACCAAGTTCATAAAAAATCATCATAATAGAAGTAGTAGTAGTTGATAGTTAGGCAAGTTGTTCTTCAAAGCAGTTTTACTTAGTAAATCATTTTTCTTAGCAAGGATAGATAGGTACAATGGTGTCTCCTATAGTTGTGTTTAATGGTAAACACCTTGATCCTCATTTGATTCATCATTAAGTATTCCAATCCTTGTTTACTTTGAACTGCAGGTATCTTCTTGTGTGTTTACAATAAAGTAGAAAAATATATATAGAGAGAGAGGTTTAATGCAGCTGGTAGGAAATACCATGACACACAATAGCATGTTTTGCTCTAGCCCATTTTAATATTAAAGTACAATTTAATAATTATTTATAATCATATATTTACATCAGATCATATAGAAACGCTTTATATATATATATTAAGAAAATTATTTCATTTTTCTTTATTTTCCAATTTTCAGCAGACTTAATTCTCATTATTCTTTTTGAAAAGATTTAAAATATTCAAATTTACTCCAACAACTATTAAAACACGATTTAATTATTTAAGAATTAATCAGTTATTCTTACTTCTTATTTCATTTCCTTTCCTCTGAATTTGGTAAACTTTTAGTTACAGCATTTGACTTTTAAAATGTTTATAATTTAACTAAAAGAAAAAAGTAAAACCCATTTTAGCATTCTAAATTTTAGTTTTAATTGCTGTCTTTTGTTACAGGTGCTATAACAATAAGAACGATTTGTAAACTGTCTTTTGTTTTTATACATTTCACGTGCGTAGATTTCCAAGAACGCTAAGATTTTTAACTGCCTATTGTTTAAATTCATTTAGATTTTTATATCTATTGTTTAAATACATTTCATTTGTTACAAATAAAAAATAATAATAATAAAATCAGTTTTATTTTCACACATGCTCACCCAATTAACTTCAGGTCATCCCAAATTCATTTAACTATAAATTAATATTCAATTTTAAATTTTAAAAAAATAATATATACATTACAGTTTATTTAATCAAATAGTTTTATATATATACAATATTACTTTGTAAAATACTGATCGTATTTTATTTTATAAATATAATAATTTATTGTGTATTATATGTATATAGGTAATAATAATAACAAATAATAATCTTCCCACTATTAATATAAATTCCAAATAGATTGGGTTCAATAAATATGCTTGATTTTTTTAGGAATGTGTGCATTGTAAGCTATCCTTTACAACATTGATTATAATTTAATATTCCCCACGTTGGGTACCATAATAGGAGGGGGGGGAACCTATGTAATGGTCAGATTTTTACACTCATGCAACAAAATCCAGAGTCCAGACAAAATACATCAAAGCTGACTGGGAGTAGTCCAACCAAACTTCAGCTCATTTGCTAGTACAGGATTTAATATCTTATGAGTGACATTTCTAGTCATATTCAGTCTCAATTTAACCTGTGAGCTGGCATAGGACAGGGAGAATCATGAGACTCAAGGGATAACTCAATTTAATGAAATGGGTCGAATAGACTACTTAACACACTAATTATCTTAACTACAGAAATATATACTCAGCATAAAATCATTAAGGAACTGGGATTGGATAATGTGAATTGAATAAAATAATGTGAATTGGAGCAAATAATGTGGATTGGGTTGAAATAGAATCATGAGCAAGAAAGATATAAAACAAATTAGTATTTTAAACATGTTTATTAAAACAATAACAAATGACATAAAATAAAGTAACAAAATGGCAAGGATTATAGAGCATTACATATCCATAGTGAATGAGGCCATTATCAGTGCAGCTGTCTCATCTTAACATATTAAAATAAATGTATGTGTGTTTCATAAATCATGTTTAATCATATAATATACCCATCCTATTGTTCATGGTTTGCTAAGGTTGTAAGTTAATAACTTAGCAGAAATGATTAATACATACAGCTCTAAGGTGCTGTTATATATATTAATGGTGTGAGCAAATAAATAAGCTCAAAATAATACAGATTCAACCTGGTAACCAAGATTTCAGGTTCAATCTAATGCTGTATAATTAAGTAATAAGGAGGAAATGACTGGTTACTTTTAGATTCATATATATATATGCTATGGCACTATATAAAATACTCAAGAGTAAGTTTGCAGTGTGAGTGAGTAATTAATCAGGAGCTTCAGCATCAAATGCTTTGTTGCTCTGAGACCAGACAGTTTGCTGCTATTTATATAAGAACAAATAAATTCAGGAATTCAGATAGGCTTTATAAAAATGGTCTGGACCCTTGTGTTCCATATCCAAACTAAAGAATGGGGTGGCCTGTCACCATGAACCCATTAAAAAGGTGCAGCAAAATGTAAACACGTGTATGTGTACTGCATAAAGACACCCTTGCAATGCACACACAAAAGACCAATATGTATGCGTATAATTAATTAACCACACCTAAAACAGATAGTTTCTATCTGTCAAACTAACACAACCCAGTTCTTAAACTAGCATTATAATAATGCTAATGAAAAAGACTTAAATTATAATCTAAGTTAATATCCTGAATCTGCATATATATATATAATCACAATTAAGGAGAGAATATATATTTGATGGGCATTAAAAACATTAACAAATATACTTGAATATCATCTCTAACCAGTATATAATTTCTAACTAACTGATATCAAAAATCATAATTTATAAAAAAAAAAAAACTGACTAAGCAAATCTTGCAAAATATAATGCAATATTTACAAAATCATGATAATAATGAGTGCATAGCGATCGGTTATTATCTATTAATATTATTTATTTCAAAACAGCGATTTAATATGCCAAGCAGCATTCTTAAAATATTTAAAGTGGAGATTTTAATTATCTCTGTTGAAAGTTA
Source organism: Epiperipatus broadwayi (assembly GCA_028023455.1). Taxonomy (NCBI): domain Eukaryota; kingdom Metazoa; phylum Onychophora; class Udeonychophora; order Euonychophora; family Peripatidae; genus Epiperipatus; species Epiperipatus broadwayi. Next base: position 4,786,438 of record JAQFVV010006219.1, on the reverse strand, counting down.
GTTACCAATTATTATTCCCTGTTTTGAAAGATGGGCGTATTATAACATATATTAAATTTAAACAGAATAAATGTAAACAAAATACTTAAAACAATAAATCTAAGCACGACCACAGTTTTTAGAAATTTAAGATGACAGATTATAAAAAGTAAGGCCTTTTAATTCATAAAAGTGAATTCAGGCAAGTTTATAAGATTAATTTAGGCAAGTTTTACATAGTTACTTTAGAAATAATTTAACAGATTTTAATAAATGAGATTGCAATAAATCATTTTACAGTATATAGATAAATTCAGGCAAGTTTAAATGATTTAATTTAAAGAGTTTTAAAAAATTATATAGAACATTCTTTATAGCAAATAAGCTAGCTTAGTATTATAGATTTACAAATTAAATTATAATGCTCTGCAGTTTTTAAAAAAATATTACCAGTCTTCTTGGTAGTAGCTGTACTGCAGATACATCAAACAGTGGTGTAGTGGCATTCGCCTCAGTATAGGGCTTACGACATCTTCTTGCAGCAGGCTGCTGGAAGGTTTCCTCTCCCTGTGATGATGATAATGCCCTTAGGCATGCAGGGATGAATAGAAATTAGCATATCAGGACAGTGAGACAGCAAATCCAAACTTTGCTTAGCCAGTCATGGCAGTACAAACTGGCATCGATCCTGTTCACAAAAATTTTATAGAATAACCCTTGCAGCAAAAAAATAGCCTATTTATCCATTTTTCAAGCTTAAGACCACCTTGCTAATTTAGCACCTCCCCCCCATATATTTAACTTCCCTGTCGTTTTTTTAATAGAGCCTTTTTCTTCAAATATGATCTCTTAAATTCCAAAAACTTTTAATAGTTTTAGTCTGGAAATGTTATTAATTAAAATTGTACAGAGTTTGGAAAAATGCTATTGTTTTAGACACAACTTAGATAACCTTGTCAAGTGAGATTTTGTTTCTGATTTATTCAATCAAAATTGAGAATTGCTCTAGCTTTTAATGATACCTCCCCACACACACACACACATATAACAGGGCCATTTGTAGACCACACGCTATTTAAAATGTAAATTCTTTTTAAATAAAGCCAAATATATAACAAATATTATTTTGAAAAATAAATATACACATAAATATACTGTAATATATATCCATAAATTGATATCACAGTCATTTATCCACTCATACATGTGTGATAATACCTATATAGCTGTGTTGATGCTTATACAACCTGGCATAGATTAAGCTGTGGGGAAAAATAGGTGAAACAGTTATGAGAAAAGGAATATACTGTTTCAATAACAAAAATCAATGTACGCCTTATTTACTTGATTTATTAGGTAGATGTACTGAATAGTAAATGGACTGCATTAATAATTTAAATTATTAAGAAAAAAAAAATTGCATAGATATTTATCAGTATGATACTGTTATTTCTTTGATTATTAAAAATAAATAAAAGTTATTTGATTAGATAATCATTTATTTATTGACATTCATTACCAAGTTCAACCATTTAACAATTGGATTATGGTTCTATTCTACTGCAGGGTCTTCTTTAACATTCCCATGACAACAAATAAAGATGTGGGGTTCAATAGGCATTGTATTATAAGATGATTAGAAAATCATTTATTTACTGGCATTCCTTACCAAGTTTAACCAATTAATAATTGGATTACGGTTCTGTTCTCCGACAGTGTCTTCTTTAGCATTACCATGACAACAAATAAAAATGTGTTCAATAGGCATTGTATTATTAGATTATGTCCAACTATTCCTTTTATAAATACTGTGATCCATAGCAAATTCAATGATTCGCTGACTTTGGACAGTCAGCATAGCATTTGCTATTATTCATTTTATTTATTCATGCAGATATTAATTGAGGAGAGTTTATGTTCTCTCCCACCCATCCCTACATGATTTCTACTCACGTATATTATAATTTTTATCACAAATCTGATATTAATGAAAGTAAGTAAAATAAAACAAAATTTTTTGGAGAAAAAAAAAGTTCTTTTTCCTGAGCTTTTTCTGTTACCTAGTAACAATAATAATGCATATTTTAAACATTAGCAGGTGAAGCATGACATTTTTCTTTCTTTCAAACTTAATAACAAAAATGCAATAAAAAATTAATTTTAATGATGACTGTGCATGTCATATGTTCTCATTCTTAATAAAAAAATAAAGAAAACAATTCTAAACAACAACATAAAGTCACTACTACCAACTAAACAGTCTATCAATAATTTATGATCAACTAAAATAATACCACTACAACAATAGAATTAATGACTATATACAATTATATATCCCCATATTTTTTTTTGTTTTTAAAACATATAAGATATTGATTCATGGTATGATTTCAAATTATAATCATAAAATGTCCTTTAATATCTCTCTCATTCTTCGGCAGAAATGCATTTTCCCTGAATCTCTTTTACTATTTTATATTGTAATAATTCTATTTGGCATAAAAGTTAATCAAAATTAAAATTAAGCACAAATTATAATAATCATATGGATATGAAAAGTTAATGCTTAATAAAAACTTTGGGATTTATGCTTAAATCCAAATAACAATGATTAAACAAGCTAGGAGTAAAAAAATTTTCATTTAATAGTAAATTATATTAATGGTCAGACCTAACTATATAAATAAAAATATTATAGGCTTTGACCATCTTTCCAGACTATTAAATCACTCCTAAGTCACTGAAGGGAAATTAAATCCTCCATGGATTATAAATTTATATTAGGTTTAAAACCAGAATACCATACCAATATTGGGAATTCCATGGTAGGATATTCAACACCATCAATATTATTAAAGCATATCACAACTAAGTTTGGGTAATGTACGAACTTTTATCTGAATAGCTATCATAAAAATAATAATCTGAGATTTCTCTCTATCGCTATTATAATATTTAATTTATTATTTAGATAGTTAAAATCTATGAGAAGAGAAACAAGAGACTGGATTATTAAATAATAATAAAAATATTTATTATACAATAAGACATATAGAATATTTAAACTTTATTACATTAAGTTATAAAATAATAATAAATACTTAAATATTACCATCCTTCAGGAGATCACACATTTTAAACAGTTTTACCAAAATCTCCAGTTTGAAATCCCCATTTTGTTAAGCTTAACATTTTTCTTCATTTGTTTGTTTTACATTATATTTGTGAACATAAATTTTTACTGTAGGTTAAGCAGATTTCAAAAATGGCAGTTGGAAGTTTGATCATATAACAGGCCAATGACAAATAATCAATTCAGGCTACATCATGTAGGATAAATGGCAAGCCATGATGCATTGTTATGACCATTTTATAGTATTTGTTCACAACTTGGATGCTTAATAAAAATAAACTTAAAGTTTTAAGAGCAGCTAATAATGATTTTAAAATCACCTTTTTTAAAACAAATAAATAAATCATATTGATCATCTTTCCAATCATTTTTTTGAAGCTAATTTTATTACTTAGAATAACAAAAAAAATATTTGTTATAACAAAAATCTTTTATAAATTGATATTCCAACAAAATAAAACTTAATTAAGAAGAAAAAAAAATCACATTTCAATTATTTAAACTTTGAATAACTGACCTTTGAACTTTAATCTTAGAAACAACACAAGCAAATTTAAATTTGTAAACAAAAAAAATCTCCTTTTTTAAAAACTTATTTGTTTAAAATAAAGAGCTCTGCTAATTTCTTTAACAAGCTTTATTGATAAATGCCAGAAAATAAAGTATTTAAAATCTCTATCTTGAAACGATTCCTCAACCTCAAACTAATAGTTTTATGCTTTGGCCTTCCTCAATGAAGTGCTAGGATAGTTTCAGACACTAGATCTAAAAATACCAAGCTAAAGCCAGCATTTATCTAAAAGTTAACTATTAAGAAGAAAATCTGAAATTTTTAGATACCTATATGTTTTCAAACCCAGCTGTCTAATTTAAATAGCTATATGGGGCTGAGAGATCTTCAGCTAAACCAGATATTAATAGCTTTAGCAATAAAATATTGCTTAAGACTTTAAAGCAAAGACTATAAATAGTCAATACAAATTTAAAGTCATATATTACATGACTCAATTTTTTAAGTTTGTAAATAAAAATAAAGAGCTCTGCTAATTGCTCTAAATAGCCAATAAAAATTAGTCATATATTACCTGACTCAATTTTTTAAGCTTGTAAATAAAAAATAAAGAGCTCTACTAATTGCTCTAACAAGCTTTATTTATAAATGCCAGCAAAACAAAGCATTTAAAAATCGTTGGAACCACTCCCCAACTTAAAAAATTATTATGTGATATTTATCTATCTACTCTTCTTTTTTTAATATTGTTTTTATTAAAATTATTATGCCTAAAGATAAACAACATTTAAAACCAGAATTTATCCACTCTTGTGGTCAATTATATATCTTGCTTTACAACTGATACAATATGGACCGTCATACGATGAAAACAATTTTTATATTTATTTAATTCAGCCTGCTCACAGAGTTCCCTCTCACTACCACAAGATCACCTTCATTAAACTGACATGGTTTATCATTATCTCTCTCTCTTTTTTCTGCCCTCCTTTTTCTAATTTTCTCTGGCTATTCACACATCTGTCTCATAGTCAATCTGTTCTCTAATAATGGGCAATGAGGTCTTTATAAGGAAGCAGCCAAATATGTAGTTAGCCTGTAAATTCATTTGAGGTCCAATTAATATAATTTACAACTTGTTGAACTCAATTGATCTAGTGACTATGATTATCATTTACATAAACATGGAAAGCCTGTTTAACATCTTCATTACTCTTTACCAGGGATCGGACCGTGGATTATTAATTGAAGTTAAAACATATTTGAGTCCTTGTTTATCAACCTACTGTTTCCATTCTTGTGAAATAAATTGAGTGCCATAAAGTCTTAGGCTTTCCTATAAAAGAAAATGGTGATTTTGCAACTTCATAATAGATTTAGTATCCATTCTCCTAATAGAATAATCAGCAACATACTTGGAAAATATGTAATAGGTAACAAGCAGATACTTGATTTGCCTATAGGATAGTAAGAGTTCATAATAGCTAGTATTTCATTTGGCCTTGATAGGCTGTAGCATTCCAGCATAAGTTCTATTAAGAGGCTTGGACTTAACATATTTGATGTCTTTAGTGTTGTTAAAATGCTAGAATATAATCATGGTCAATAGAATATCTGATGAAGGATAGATTCAACCTTGTATGGTCCATAATGACCATACAAGCAATGTATATACATGATCATTTTCTGGAATAAGGATTGGGGAATAAGTTTCGTTCAATGGTCTTTATCCTGCAGCACATTGTAACATAAAAGGTCATTAATCAATCAATACCTTTCATGTATTACCTAAATTTTACTATATGCTGGTTGATCAACTGGTAGCCCTTTCTCTAAATATAAAATAGTATTCATATAACATAAATCATCATTTTGTATAGCATTTAAATTTTTTTAGATCATCTTCCACTAAGCTATCTATCATTAAAGATAAAACAAGTATCCTCTACTAAAGAATGTTGTGCAGTAACCTTCACAAGTTTATAACTAAGAATGTCAGCAACTATATTTCCTGAACCAGGACAATAAATAACATTATATTTGAATTTTTGTAGGAACAGACTCTAACAAATGAGTCAGTCATTGTTTAGATAGCTTCTATTTAAAAACTGTAAGTTTTTGTGATCAGTAATAACAACAACTTCTGAGCCCAATAAAAATTGCTTAAACTTATTAAAACTCCAAACATTGGCCAAATTACCTTTTCTGTCGTGTTATAATTTAGTTCATCACCCCTCAATGCTCTGCTAATAAAATATAACCCTTTGGATTGTTAAAGATATTAATTTGAAAGAATACAACTCCCAAGCCATATCCACTACTGTATGATTGTACATAAAAGGGTATACTAAAATCTGGATACGCTAATATAAAAGTGTGTAAAAATTTATCCTTAAATATTTGAAAATGCTCTTGCTGTTTATTTCTCCATTCCCACTTTTGAAAATCCTTATAAAATCTGTGATAAAAGTTATTCCAAAAAGGATGTCAATTGCTTCTTATTATTGGGGTAGAAAAATTTTCAATCACCTGAATTTTATTTGGATGAGACTGAATTCCTGTCTTGTACACTATATGGCCAAAAAAAATTATCACCTCAGTGGTAAATGTGCTCTTCTTCAAGTTCATCTTGACATTACTATCATAACATTCCCATAGAAAACATTTTAAATAGAAAAGATGTTCTATATTGTAGGAGGCAATAACAACATCATCCACATACATGACGATAATATTCTTAATATGATCTGACAATACATGAGCCCAGTATTGATTAGACCAAATGGTATCCTTTAAAATACCTATGAATATTCCTCATACTTGAAAGTCATATAATTCTGTCTTCAGGATTTGACAGTAACTAGACACTAGGTTGACCATAGTAAATATAGTTTTATGCTTGAATTTGATCAAAAAATTGTGTACCAATGGTGGCACATCCAGTTCAGGTATAGTGATGTTGTTTAGTTGTCTAGCATTCGAACATAATTGTAAGGAGGAAGGACGCTATCTTTTTTTTAACAATTACTAAGGGATTGTTATATGAAGAAGGACTATTTTCTATAAAGCATTTTATCAACCTGCTTCTTTACCTCATCTTTACACTGGTATATGGGGCTTATAAAATACCCTTTTTTATTAAATCAGAATATCCTCTAAAGATTTAAGAATATCATGTGGATAACCAACCCTTCGTGGTTTTAAGCTGAGCTTTGATTTCATGATTCTCAACTATTTTTTCAACACATGCAATTTTGTAGATGAAAATTGCTTAACGTTGATAATGTTAACCTCCTCTTGCTTTCAAGTAATGATATTCTTTTTGTAATCTATGACACAGCTATGGTGGCACAGAAAATCAGAACTGAAAATTACCTCTCGTATCAATCCATGCATTACCAAAAAGACATGTTCTACATCCTGGTGGCCAATTTGCAAATTACACCATATATGTTTCCATTGGCTAAGACAACTTGAATATGTTTCAAAGATAATATGGAAATATCAGCGTTTATATGTAAGATCTTTTGAAGAAAAACTTGATTAATAATGGAAATTTGGCTTCCTGTGTCTATCAAAGCTTTATAACTTTCTAATTAGAAATTGCAATTAGGGGGCAATTTTGATTATAATCACTAATCATTTCTTAATCTTCTTCAATAATTATGTTATTCAAAGCATTATAACACAATCTACATTGAATTCATTGTCCCTTGTAGTATTTGTAGATTTCTGTGGTAAGAAATATTCCATTGAGGAATCCATTTTCCAATCTTGGAGATGGTACCAGAACACACTGTGGTAGCATTATCCTAGAAGTATTCCTTGGAGATGGCACACTAGCAAACCCTTGAGTGCTTGAGTGACATTAAGGACAGTTGTTATTATTATTATGTCTCCTAGGTCTATGCCTTAGTTGATTGTGTCCTTGCAATTTTACATTGTGTGCTTGAAGTTTGAAATCCAGAATTGCATGTTTTTCTCACCTTAGTTAGGCTCTTGTTGTAGTCATTCCATGTCAATGTTTTTTAATAGTTCCACTACATCTTCAATAGTACTTCTACCTGCAACAAGATGAATTTATTGGGTCCATCAAGATAAGTTGTGCTTGATAGTTCTTATAATCTGATCTTCAGAAAATGGGTATAATGTAAGAGTCATGAGTTTCATACTTGGTAGTAAAAAAATTGGGTTAAATCCCTCCTCCCTAAATTAATCCTAACCACTTCCTAAGAAACTTGATGGTGAATGTTATCTTGCCTTCCTGTGCTCCAAAAACTATTAAATATGAATTGGCAATAATCTCTGAAAGTAATTGACTTAAATAAAAACAACTCTTGTAATATAGTCAAGTGTTCTATAGGCTTTTCTGCAACATCATCCTTAAAGGTTTTGAATTTAATGAATTTAATATGGTATTATAATTTTCCATAGGCATATCATTTTATACTGGCTCTGAACACTGACATTAGTAGCTCCACACTCACCATTTAATATTTTTCTTTCATTCGATGGAGCACTTATAGTGAGCCGCATTAGGATGTCACATTTAAATGGAGATGCTGTGATGTTATTTGTACTTCCTGTATTTTCATCATAAGATTTTATTAAGCTATCTCCAGGTTTACTCATCCTATATTGATTTTGATTTTTCATCTCTACCATGACATTTTTGTCGTCTGATATTCTTCTTCTAAATTCGTTTTTATTGCTTCCATTCCTTTTCCTTTATTCTGTATTAAATCTTCTAGTTTTCTTTCTATTGAAGTTATGTCCTCAACTACTTTTTGATTTCAACCGGAATAATCAAAGATGGTGAGTGGATTTTCAAATCATTTAAGGCAGATTGTACATCTAAACTGATGCCATACTTATGATGACTCTGCTCAATCTGAGTTTCTAAACCTTCAATTTCTTGTCATTTATTCTGTAATTTCTCTCTATTATTATTAATTTGCTGATATTCATTTAACTTAGCTTCTAAGATATCCTTATTCCATCATTCTAATCTGCATTTCTCAATTTTTAGTTTCCATCTTCTGGACCCAATTATGTCCCTTTCCTATATTATCTTCTAGTTTATCGATTTTGATTTGCATTTGATCTTGAATTTGTTCCATCTTTCTCTCTAGCACATTAAACTTCACTTTCAAGCTATATATTAGCTCTTGCTCCATTTTTATCTCATGAACTAATTCTATGCGCACATGCTTCATCTCTTGCTTCAATCCATTTTCTAATTCACATTGACCCTCTTCTATCTTCATTACTAAGATTTTCTGAGCTGGTCATGTCTAGTTTTTGTTCTTCTTGGCTTTGTTTCAGTTCTTGTTTAAATATTCTCTAACTCTGTTCACACTTTTCTTGGTTCTCATAGATCTTTGAATCTCTTGATAATTTTTCCTGGCTCTGTTTAAACTCTTCATTGCTTTGTTTCATTTCATTCATATTATAGTCTCATTTTGATCATTTTTTTGTGTGTGACAAATACTCTCATTAACATCTCTTCCTAGCTCTAACATATCTAATTCTTTCTCACTCTCCATATCTTGCTTTGTATTTATATTCATCATCTTATTTTAGAAAGGAAAGAACATGAATTTCCTCCTAAAGTCAATATCCTATCTAGACTTCATGAAATGAATAACTTATTTCTCTTTACTATGTTGATCATTATAACTTAATTAAATTTCTATTCATATACATTTCAATTTATAAAAGAAACCTTCCTAACATAAAATACCACAATAGCATCATTTTTCAGTAGTGATTGATTTATCTATTCACAATATCATTATTCCAAACTAATGTATGTAAATAATATTATTTTTATAAAGCGCAGTCGATATTGAAATAATTGAGAGAGTGCAAATCTCTCAAGCGCTTATGACTACAAACAGCCAATCAAACCTTAAGCACTGGGACAGAGAATTTTAATAAGAAAAGAACGGTTCCACTCTCTTTACTTGTCTGTCTATATATCCAAGCCAGTCCAAAGTACGTATATTTGAAAGTGTTAATATTATTTACATATATTGCTGCAAATTTATAACATCTAAAAACTACTGCGTAGTAAATCGAAAGATTTCACGCTGTATGTTTATAATTTGAATTCAGTTAATTAAGTGTGATGATATTTAAAATTCACACTTTCAAATATAAGTACTTTGGACTGGCTTGGATATATAGACAGACAAGTAAAGAAGAGAGTGGAACCGCTCTTTTCTTATTAAAATTCTCTGTCCCAGTGCTTAAGATTTGATTGGCTGTTTGTAGTCATAAGCGCTTGAGAGATTTGCACTCTCTCAATTATTTCAAACTAATGTATGTTTTTTTAACTTATATCGTGTTTAATATAGTGTAAATTTCAGCGCGTATTAATGTTTTCCATCCATTTTCCACAATAACCAGGAAACAAGTTGGCTTCAAATACCTTTTACCATTTATTTTATAATTGCTTCATCATCATCAACAACTATTATCAATCCACTGCAGGATGAAGGTCTCTCCAAGTTCAATCCATCTTTTCCTAACTTTAGCTTCTCTTCTCCACATCACTCCTGCACACTTTCTTATTTCATCCATCCATCTCACATGTGGTCTCTTTCTGGGTCTTTTACAATCTCTTGGAATCCGGTTTAAATTTTCAATTGTCCATCTATTATCATCTCTTCTAGCAATATGTCCAGCCCAACTCCACTTCAGTGTTTAATTTTTTAAATGAAATCAGTAACACCTAAACTTTAATAGCATTTATTAGTAATGAGTCCACATTCTTTTGGCATCTTACTAACATATAGCACATATTTGGTACTTTCAGAGGTTAAAGCATAAATCTTCACTTTTATCATTATTATCTAGCAAGCCCAGGCATCATCATCTGGTACTCTACATTATAAAGTACTTTATAGCTGTTACCTACCACTTCACGTATTGTTATACCTATTTTTCAGAAAACAATTTGATGACTAACTCTAAACTTGATCCCTTAACAAAGCATAACTACAAAATTAAAATTATTATCTATTGAGTCATTAATCAATTTAATCTAACACTAACATACACAAAAATAGCTTACATTAATTGTAATCATTAGGCAAATATTTTACTCCTATCTATTTATTATTTTATGACTCTAAATCTCTCATGACTCTAAATCTCTCATGGGTCATGAAAAATATAATGGAGATAAGAACTGCCTGACCCACAATTGCCCTACATATTTAGCATGACAAAAATTTAATGGCTAAAATACTGTGCTTGGAAAGCCAACAATATAACTGATAGGCAGATGAATAAGCTGATCCATAAATGGATTTATAATAATCTAAACTTATATTATAATAGACTTATGCATTTATAAAGGCACCAATGAGTCTAAGTGTGGATAAATATTTTATTTGGCAATAATAAAAAAATTCAATAAATAAATGGGTTTATTTTTAATGAATGTATAGTATAAAATATATGACTAAATATTTTATTATTTAATATATATATATTTTATTATTTAACATATATGACTAAATATTTTATTATTTATAATGGTTAGATTAAAATGTATATTTTATTTGTTTTATTTTGGGTATTTAATTATATATATGAATATGTGTATAAGTATATTAATTATATAATTATATATTTGAATATTGTAGCTCTGATGATGACTGCAGGACAGTCGAAACTGTTAGTTTTGATATAAATAAGAATTGATAAAGTGCTTAAGAAAGTTGTAAACGGTATATGTTAAATATTTTAGTAATAAAGTAACTTGTCTAGACTAATAGTAAAATTTAAGTTTATTAAGATAAAAATCAACTCATTGAACTGGTTAAGACAAATAACATAACTTTAACTGCAATCTAATATAATGTATGTTATAATAATGAAGAAAGTTGAATTCATTATTCTTAGATTATTAAATATTATTCAAATGGATCTCATGATAAACTAATACAAATGTCTTTAATCATAATGGAAAAGCTCCTTTGATATTATCCTCCATTGAAAAACAAGTGAACTTCTTATATAATACTGACATCATATATATTTTAGCTATATGGTACTATCTAATGATCATAAGTTGAATGCAACAAAACTAATTATAATCAATTCATGAGCCTGAAGTATGAATGAAATTTCTAGATTACCCTTCTATGAAACCAGAAATTATATATCTGACATAATATAAACAAAAACTCAGAAATTGATCATGTTAAAATCAGATAAGACCAGGTATAAAATGTCTAGTATCTATGGCTACATGATATTTCTACACATAAAAAAATAAAACAATAAACAATTAATTTTGATTCCTGTATAATGATCTTTAATGTGCCCATATTTTAGAAATACATCTCACAAATACTTTTTTCTCCAATGAATTTCTAAGAACAATTATCCACATCAGCTTGTCATCATACAACTTTACAAATGACAACATTCCATATCATGTTTTAATTCCTTTATTTATTTTTGAAGAATCCTTTTAAAAGGCTACAGCTTTAGGCAAAGAATATACTTTTGATTCCATCTTCACTCTCAATTAAACATTCATTTTTTATATTTTGATTCTAAATTTCCTTTGACACTTCTAGATGCTTTATTTTCAACAATAATACCACACAGATATAATTGATATGAATTCTTAAAGGTTTTAATTTGTTATCATGTTGCTATCTGTGATTTCATCTGAGTATCTGATTAATGGGTTTTAATATGAAGTTCACAACTTTTATTGTAATAGTAAATGCAATCTTTTTATTTATTTACTGTACTTATTTTTTTCATATTCTGCAAATTATAAATATTGTAAACTAAATTTGAATAACTTTCCATTTTGTTAGGAATATCATGATAATATTAACAGGTCCAGAAAACCCTATATTAACATAATATTTTGAATGACATTTAGCTTCATCGCCATTACTGGCATAGTCATCTGTGTAGGCATTGAAGTTATTAATAGTATATTCTCTTAAACTTTTGAATTTTTATTGCAATACTATTAGTATCAATTTCATAATGAAATCTGGCAAAATTTCATGGTCAAAGGATGAGCCCAAAAAGATTAATTTAAAAAAATGAAATAAAAAGAATGTAAATTTAAATGAACATCAATATATAAGAAATCAAGAGTTAATCTACAGGGTAAAATATCTAAAGATTACCAGAAATTAAACAACTGGCAAAATACTTCCCCAAAAAGAGTTATTTAAGGAGATATGCTTCAACAAATATAAAATTATTCCTAGGAATTAGGTATGGAACATCGGATATGGATTGCACAAATTCTCTGATGCATATAAACTACTAGCTTAGATTCCCAACATAATACTATTCATTATTGAATAATCTCTAGTCTAATGAGTGTCTAATAAAAAGTTTTTAATATATATTCATCAAGTGATTTGTATCAAAGATGAGAGGGCTGCACATTTGACACTTATCAAACAAAGGGTATTCATTTGCTACCTATGTATACAATAACTACTCACTATTTCAATAAAGAATCATAATAAATAAAAAAAAGCAATCATCATGTCAAGCTTTAATAATAATAAAGAATCCAATATTGGAGTATCAAATATAAAATTTATATCCTTTTTACTTAAGATTTTGAATCATAATTTTTTTTATAACAGTATTTTAAAACAGATATAGATATGTTTATAATGAAAATTATTATAGAAACATATTTACTTTAATTAATTTCATACAGTATGTCCTTACAAACAAAAAAATATTTTCATCTCCATTGTTCTTTCTCATTATCTTTTGCCAACTATTTAATTTTCCAAGAGAAAGATCAATATATAAACAGTTATTCCTCTTTTAATTTAAACTTACCCTCCATGCTGTGATATTCCAATCCCATAGCCTGTAATACCATTTGTTTATATTTACTAATTTAATTTATCTTATAAAAATAAAAAATTAACATGAATACATATAAGATATACAAATTAAAATTAAGTGATTATAAATTCTTTCAAAATCTTTTACTAATTTGTAAAAAGGTTTAACATTTTCTGTAAAAAGAAAATATATATGCCACTAAAGGGCGCAAACTAGATACGTTCTAAATGGGAAAAATACTTAGAAAAGAAGAAATTAGCTAAAATAGATAATTATAGAGAGAGAATGTAATTGAATAGTAAATTGTTGGAGGATATTAATAAAAGTGAAAGAGATGGAGAGAAAAGAAGAAATTAGCTAAAATAGATAATTATAGAGAGAGAATGTAATTGAATAGTAAATTGTTGGAGGATATTAATAAAAGTGAAAGAGATGGAGTAAAAAATTTTGGAATTACATTAAAAGGAGAAATGTAGGGAAGAGAGAGATAGTATTACTAGATGAGAGGGAATAAAGTGTAGCTCTAGAGAAGATTTAGAGAAAATCTTAAATAGATATGTAATGAATATAGAAAAGATGTTAGATGTGAATGATAGAGTGATAGAAAACATGAAAGCATATAGTAATGGGAGTATTAGGTTTTCAGAAAATGAATTGAATGAGGTAGAGAAAAAATTGAAAACTGGAAAGGCAAGAGGTTTAGATGAACGGGTAGCTGAGATGGTAATGCATTTAGGATATAGGGCAAAAGTAAAGTTATTATCCTGTTTTAATAAAATGGCACAGAATAGAGTTTTTCCAAGTAGTTGGAGTAATACAAGAGTAAGATTATTATTTAAAGGAAAGGGTAAGGATCATAGAAAGTTGAATAATTATAGACCGATAGCGGTAACATAAGTTTTCTCGTATAGGGTGGCTAGAAGAGTTGTAAAATGGATGGAAGGTAATAATGTAGTGGGGAAAATGCAAGGAAGTTTTAGATTAGATAGGCATATAGGAGATAGTTTATTTGTAGTTACACAACTTATGGATATGAGTTTTATAGATATAGAGAAGGCATATGATAGAGTAAATAGAAATAGATTATGGATAAGTTTAGCAAATTTGGGAATGGATGAAGCTTTAATAGATACTATTAAGAAATTATATGAAAATAATTATTATATATATATCAATTAGGAAATACAGAATCAGTTAAAGTTAAAAATGGGATGGGACTAAGGCAAGGATGCCCTCTGTCGCCTAGTTTGTTTGTGTTGTATTTGAGTGAAATGGAAAGAGCAATTGAAAGATTAGGAAGAGGGATAGAGATACCATTACTAGGTAGTAAGGGAGTATAATATTTTGTCAGGTCTTTTTTTTTTGCAGATGATATATTTTTGTGTGCAGAAAGAAGAGAAGATATGGAAGTTATGTTGAGAACATGTGCAAAAGTGGGTAAAGAGATGGGGATTAAATTTAGTGAAGAAAAATCAAATATAATGATGGTTAATACTGGGGAAAAAGAAGAAGTAGAATTTTTATTGGGAGATATTAAGTTAAGTGTAGTGAATAAATATAGTTATTTGGTAATTATTTTAAGAAATCAAAAAAATTATTTGGATAAATGGGAAAAAAAATTGATAAGTGAAGCAAAGAAAAAAAAGGGATTGATAAAGAAATTAACAGTGTTTTCATATAATAAATATGATGTAGTTAGAACTATATGGAAAGGAGTTGCAGTAGCAGGGTCAACATATGGTAATGATGTATTATATGTTAGTAAAGAGGTATTAAATTAATTAGAAAAAGTTCAAAGGGAAATAGGAAGACTGCATTGGATGCAGATGTATGGACAACAAGGGAGGCAATTCAAGGAGAAATGGGATGGTCAAGTTTTCATATGAGAGATGCAAAAAGTAAAATGAAAATGTTTGATAGATTGCAGTTTATGGATAATAAAAGAATAGCCAAAATAGTATTTAATTGAGTTATGAGTAAAGGGCAGGTAACAAGATGGGTGAGAAAGGTAATGCGGTATGCAAAAGATTTGGATAAAGAATTTATATCAGTATATTTGTACAAAAGATGGGATGATTGTGTTAAGAGGATTGTTGAGTGTTATAATAGTAATGAATGGGATAAAAGAATAGATTTATTAATAAAGAATAGGGAGTTAAAAGAGATGGAGAAATAGTATAGAGTAAAAAGAGTTTAAATATATATAGAAATAAACAGAATATTAGGTGTAAGTAAATATATGATAATAGTAAGGAAAGTAGTTTATTATTTAAGGCTTGAACAGGATCTTTAGCTACAAGAGAATATGCATGTAAATGGAAAAATATGGGTGATTTATTTTGTAAATTATGTAAGGAAGGAATAGAAAATATTAGGCATTTGTTAATTGAATGTAAATGCTTGAAAACAGAAAGGGTACATATAATAAAGTTATGGAAGAATAAATATGAAAAAGTGATTATACAGAAAGTGGATTATTGGTTTTTATGCTGGGTTTGGAAAAAGATAAGGGGGAATTAGATATAGAGGCCATAGAGTTGACAAAGATTATGTTGTGGAAATGGGATGGAGCAGAATATGGGAAAATTTAGAGTGGGGAATGAAAAATAAAGTGGTTAACAGGTTTATCTGAGCATAATTGCTGAAATATTCTTGACTTTGTTTAAGGAGAAGCAAAAATACATCACGTCACATCATTCCTGACTTCGTATAAGGAGAAGTCACAGTGTATCACATCACATCACACTTCTAGCTCCAGTAATTTGTATTAATTTTTTAACTTACATGGTTTTCTTTTGAAGTAAAAACCTTTAATCCCAAGGGATTAACCTCTCCCCTCTCCTCCTATATCAGGATGGATAAATCTATCATCTCAGAAGAAAGTTATAACAACCTTGAAGAAATTACCATGAATCCCAATACAGAAGCAGCCATTTGCAATTCATAGAATCCTTTCAAATCTCCATCCTTAATAAGTAAACCACCTTCTAAATCATAAATGAGAAAACTCAAATTATAGGAAAGCTTTCTCTTAGGAGTCCAAATTCCAATTTTTACCAAAATAGTGACCAGGAAGAAGACACAGGAGAGATCGTTGTAACCAAGGAATTCCCACGCTTAGAGGTAAGAAACGTTAATTTTTCTAAAAAAAATTTCTAATAGTTATAATAAAACATCCTCTATCAATAATAATTTGGGGAAAACTCAAATGAACTATATGGAGATTCCCATTTCTGATAGGAATCCCCCCCCCCCAAAATTACTCTGCCTTTACCTTTAATAATAAAGGCAGCTATGCAAACATTACCCAAAGAGGCCTAGAAGAACTTAATGCTATCTATTGGGGAGACATTTGAAACAATGATGCCATTTTCAATTTCCTGGATAATGAATTTGATAAAAAGTACATTTACTAACTCTACTCAAATTTATCATCCTATTATGCATATAGATCATGCTAACTTAAATGACGTTATATTCAATAATTCCACGATCCCACCACTTTTGAATTTTCACCAATAATAATTCATTAATTTTGGCAATCACCAACTCTAATTATGACTTGTTAAGATTCCCAGTGGAAGAATTCTGTAGTGATATAACAACTAAAAAACTGTGGAAATTAGTCTACAAAGTCCTGACCCAACCCAACAACCATTATATAGTAGTGGAATTCCATACCCAGACCCACAAGTTATTGATCCAAAAATAAATAAAATTCTAAGGAGAAAAAATCCTAGTCCATGTTGACATGAATAGACTCTCCATTCTCACAGGCCAAATCAGAAACTGCTTTATAAATTTTAAGGAAGCATACCTACAGAAATTACTCAAATCTTTTGGTTCCATCTCCAATTTTAAATACCCATTGGTGATAAGGACTGACATGTTCATCTACACCAACATGGCCACCTTCAATTTAATGCTTAATTAAGGGATATATCCCAACCCTACACCTTACAGATATCTACCCCTAATCATATAATTTTGCAGTTTTTCTCCCTAATGCTTTATCTGTAGAATGAGAACACACCTAGTTACGGATTGTCCCACTAGGTGTTGTCAGTCCTGCAACCAGAGAAAGTCATGTTCCCATCAATGCCACACAGGCCCTATTTTTGATAATACAGCTACTCACATCCTTGGAGATAATAATTTTGAAACTGATCTCACAATCAACAAGGCCACACCTCATCCAGACTCAATTGGAAGAAATAAAATCAGTCCTCATTTCTCCTTCAGTTCCCTCACAGGATTCCCCTTACTCAACCTATGACTCGGATTCCACAATTGCAGAGTAACCAAGGTTGGTTAAACCCAAAAAAAAAAAAAATTTTTTAAGAAAAATGGGAAAAAACTGAGAAAACCTGGTGTTATAAACTATACCTTTAAACTGGTAGAAACCAATAAAAATTATTCAGAGACTGATGTCCTGGCGACACCACAAAAAGGGAAAAAGTTGAGATCTAACTCCACACCTAAGCCTGATTGCAGTTTTATCACCCCAACCAGATATATCACTAATCCCAATCAATCCTGAAGCACCTCTCTGGACAGAAATACCTAAATTACCAAAATCCCAAGACCAGGAATTCCAGAGATAAAGCTACTAGGCCTCAACAGACCAAAAAGGAAACAGAGGTGGATCCCTGTTATCTATCTGCCCTTTCAGGAAATTCTGAAGACAACAGCCATTCACCTCATCTATCCTAATCTCAGACAACCCCTGCCTATTTCCCCAATCCATGATGAAACTGAAGATCTCCGGATTTAATGTCAGAGAATAAATAGATTAACAAGAGCCAATAAATATCAAACTGGACCACCCAATTAGCCATGGACACCAATCACTACCACCTTAATCTTCATTCTATAATTACCTCACACACTTTTGATTGTGGCTTTCAGCTCCATGTGAGTCTTCCTTCTTCTTATTCATTTCTCCATTAAAAAAGAAAGAGAGACCTATGAGGATCGACATCCTTTGTTAGAACTGTATTATCTGGTATTCAAGAACTCTGCTCTTATTACCTAATCAAATGATTTTTTGATCTTTCACCTATATTAATCGATTAAGTTTGCTACAGTCTTATTTCTACCCTGATTTCACTATTGTATTTATGCAAACATTTGTTAAATCTGATATATTTTAATGATCATCCCTCATTGTAAATATCATGTCTCTCTATAGATTCTCCATTCCCTAAAATCACATATCCTACTATATGTACAATGATAAATCTAATAAGGTATAATAATAAAAAAGAAAAAAAGAAATAATTTTCTAAAAAACAAAACCACTTTTTTTTAATCTAAATTTCAAAATATATTTAGTGAAATTTTATTTCAATTGTTTTGTTGTTGTTATTGTTGTTGTTAATTAAGGAAGTTTTTTTATTATTATCAAATATAGAATTAATTAAATGTAATTTGGAATTACCAAATTTTCTAAATACTTGTAATTAAAGATCATAAATAATTTGTTGTTTTAATAACAAATCAATCATATTATGTTTTTGTTGTTAAAAATAGGTCACAACATATGACATATTCAGGATTAAAATTGTATTTTTTAGAGAGCTTCTACAGCAGAGTTTATTAGTAATTATTGCGCCACTCTAGCTCAAAGCAATATTAGCAATAGATAGTATATTTTAGCTCATAAGGCAAAGAAATAACATGTTCCAGAATAATGATTGGCTAGATACTGTTGAATAATCTGTCAGTTATCTTAGTAATTAACCTTAAAGAATGTCATCAAAAAAAGTCTCTTCTCAATTTAAAACACTACCTAGAAAATGCATGCTGAGAATTATACATAGAGAAAACTATTTAATATGTAACAATTTTAAAAACTCAATTATAGAAAATTATAAATTCCTATATATATATGAGTCAACTTACCAAGAAAAAAATCTTAATTAAAAATATATATCTATAATCAAAAACTATACACAATTATAATTAAATCTCAACCTTTTTTTGTCAGTGGCTTACTTTAAAATTTCATTTTATATTGTGCCCCCCCCCCCATTGTTTATTGGATCAATTTTATAATTGCATTTATTTTTCCAAACATATAAAATATATTCACAGAAAAAAATAAACTATTACTATTTTCGTTGCTGCAAACACAACCAATGGAACAGTGTTACTTGGCTCTTCCCAGTTACAAATATATTTCAAGAAAAATAGTACTGGTAAACAATAATTCAGATAGAATTTTCTTATGTTTAGTCGTTTTTAATTAAATTTTATAATTAAAACTTATCTTAAAAATCTTTTATAAATTAACATTTTATTCAATGACTCCAATAAAATAACTAAGTTTAACAAAATAAAATAAAAGGAGGAAATAATTAAAAAAAAAAAAATTCCTAATGTGATTCTTGTGCTTAATAAGATTTAGCAGGATCTTCAATCTTAGGTTCAAATGATGTTAATGATAATCTAAAATCACCTCTCTTCACAATATCCAGACGATTATGTTGTTTGGTTAAAAGGAGGACTGGACTGAATCCACATTCAAGTAAACAGGATGTAGGAAATGCTATAATAAATAATTGTGCTTTTTTCCAAAGATAAGGATATTGGTTTGCAATTTTGTAATTTATCCAAAAACCATTCTGGTTATTTTTAAATCTAACCTGTTCTGCACTATCATTTTGTAGTTCAATAATATTTTCTTGAAGCACAATCTCCACATCAGTTTGCATCTACTCCAAGTGGATCTATTACTCATTCTGAAACTTTCATTTTCAAAATGCTGCAAAATCAATACTCCATCTCATTCCATAAATTTTTAAGGTGATTCATATATATATAATAATGTCATCATCTTTTATTTCTGCCTTTCAAGATATGAGTGACAGAAATGAAAAAAATTGTAACATTCGATACTCATAAATGATTAAATGATTACTTTTGCTATTATAAGGTTAATGTTTTTTCCTTGTAGTTGTTTTTTAAGAATACTCAATTTTTCAAAAATATTTTAGAGGTTAAATATATCATTTTGAAATAAAATAATAGTTTTTACTTCACCTTTGATTAGTAATTAATTGTGCTTGTGCTTTACGCAAAAAAGTGAAGCTTGTCTAAATCTTACAAAGTTATATGGCTTAGCGCTTTCGGAGATCTTGAGTCTCCATAATCATAGCAAGCTTCACTTTTTTGCGTAAAGCGCAAGTACAATTAATATATCATTTTGAAAACTATAATTTGTTCTTGAAATTGGTCATCCTTAATGAATGAAGTAATACTGTCCCAAAAAATTACAAAACATCAGAGACAATTGCCTGTCATTTAGCTATCTGCCTTCTGGGTGTCTTCACAAAATTGTTGGAACAAATGAACTTGAAAAGCATTTGATTTAATATGATTATTGAAGAGCATTTAATTTAATATGATTACCAGTTTTTATCACAATGGACAGTGCATGACGAAATCTATCTCCTAACTTTTAGCAAGCAAATGTTATTGCTCTTTTACACCATGTACACAGAAAACAGTAGGCACAGCTTTTTTAAAAAGAGCAACAAATCCTTGGTATTCACCTGTCATCGCAGCAGCACTATATGTAGCACAGGAAATTTATATTTTCTAATGGAATATTCAATTAATTACTTACTTACTTCAGCAAAAAATGATTCACCTTTAGTATCTAATTTTTAACAAATGAGCAAAAAGCATTTTTTTGATGAGATGATTATCACCCATAAATCTGACATAAGCCAATAAAAGAGCTTCATTACCCCTTAAAATCGATTCATCTATTTGAACAGCAAACTTCTTAACTTTTAATTCAGCAATTAATTGTTCTTTCATGTTAATCACCATTTCACAATATGTCTTGTAACAGATAAATTATTTAATGGGATGTTTTGAATAATTCCATGTGCACTTTGGCCCATAACAATGGAAAGTACAACTGAAACAGCAGGAATAATTAATGTTTCTCCTATTGTGTGAGGTTTCCTATTTTTGCAATCAATTTTGCTATTTTGTATGATGCAAGTACACCTTTATTGAACTTATTTGCCTTTTCAATAAACATTTGTTTTATTGTTGCTATCTTCTGAAATTCATCACATAGTTTTTTAAAATATTCCAATGGTTTCTCCTTTCTATCAGGATGTTTTGATTCTAAGTGACATAGTAACTTCAATGGTTGCATGCTATCATTTGTTAATGTATTTTTACATATTGAACACACTGGATTTGTGTTATCTTGCACTAGATATTCCATGAAATACTGTCAGCATTTTTTCTTTGCTGGAGTGGTCATTGTTATCCTAATATCAAATTACAATTTTAATTATGAAAAAAAATTTACAAAAAATATTCAAGATATTACAATTTTATTCACAGCACAGTTTTGCCTGTTTAATAGCAGTTATGAGCAAGCATAAGAAACAGTGATCATGTGGTGTTTAGTGGTTTAAAATACAAATTTATGATAATGTTTTCTATAGAATATATGAGCACATACTTTCACATGACCCACCACTCTCCACCCAATATATGTATTTCATGCTAAACCAGCAATCACCAGTTGGTCCAGATTATCATCTCCCACACATATATACTATAAGTGCTCAGATATGTATTAAGATAGACAATCTTCATACTTTAATGGACAGGCTTCAATCTATTCCACACTCCAACTCCTCAACCATCCATCCAATTGAAAATCTGATGATGGAATGCTCAAAAGCCACCCTGAGGCCAAGATTCTTGTCACACCCATGTTTACACAAGGAAAATCTAAACCCCACATGTACAGGGCATAATCCATTTAATATATTGCAAGAATGGGCAGACATCTCTACAATATAATAACTGAAACACAGGCTTATTATATACCTGTGTCTATATATGTAATATATAGGGTATATGAGCACAGACTTGTGTTTCAGTTATTACATTGTAGAGATGTCTGCCCATCCTTGCATATGTATTATGTCCTGTACATGTGGGATTCAGATTGACCTTGGGTCAACATGGGTGTGACAAGAATCTTGGCCTCAGGGTGGCCTTTGAGCATTCCGTCATCATATTTTCAATTGGATGGATGGTTGAAGAGTTGGAGTGTGGAGTAGATTGAAGCCTGTCCATTAAAGTATGAAGATTGTCTATCTTAATATATATCTGAGCACTTATATATATATGTGTGTGGGAGATGATAATCTGGACCAACTGATGATTGCTGGTTTAGCATGAAATACGTATATTGATGATTATTTATCTTTTCAGCATATATGTGCTTGGGTGTATCAGTGTTATTAGATAGAGTGGAGAGTGGTGGGTTATGTGCAAGTCTGTGCTTATATACCCTATATATTTCATATATAGACACAGGAATATAATAAGCCTGTATTTCAGTTGATAATGTTTTCATAACTATCAAAAAATAATATTTTTTAAAATTTTTAGGAACTATATATTTAAATAAGAAAAAACATAAAAAATTATATTCATAAAATTGTTTTGTTCCTTTCAAATCGCAAGAATGTGAAAAAGAGAAAAAAATATTTCAAATTCTATTTTTCTATATGTATTGGTTTTTAATTGACATTATCGTGTTTCACCTATATATATATAGCTTTACAACCTATTTTAGGGCAAGCTATTCTATAAACAACTTGGGGAATTGATTCATGATTAATGCAATCTTTAGAATTATTAATAGATCTATTAGTATTAGGAGGAGTACTATATTTATTTGGAAATCATTGGAAATTTTTTATATTATTTTTGGTATGATATTTTTATAAACGGGATAGTTAAGAACTTTCTATCATCATTAAACTGTTGTTTATTGATATTTTTATAAAAATTATATATATGTTTTTTAATAGCATTCAATTTGAAGCCAATACTTAATAAATCTTTAGTATATAGTTCTATATATTGCCAATAGGGTATATCAACACAAGTATTTGTATAATAAAGCTAAAATTAAAGATGAAACTAAATCAATATTTTGGGAGTACCAAATTACAATCAATCATATTTTTGAACATTCCGAAGCTAACATTATTTGTTCAGAAAGAAATGATATTAAAAGAAAAGTAAAAGAGGCATATATAATAGCCAATAACAACAATGGCATTAACAAAAAGAGAAGCTTGCCTTACTCTATCCAAAGCATGGAATATTTAATTATTTGAATATATAAATATTTTATATAGAACATTTACACGCGTTTAAAAAACGTTATTTATCATTCATGACATATTAAATAGCTATGATTGTGGGATTTTAAAGATTGCCCTGAAAGCAGCTCAGCTATAAAGCTATAAAATTTTATTTAAAACTTCACTTATTTATATGTATGTAGCATATTTATTTATTGTTAAATATTTTAATAAGAATAATAATCATTAAAATGATGAATTATAGATGTTGTTAATTTGGCGTCTATATATGAATTTTAAATGTTTTTTTATTATTAATAATGTTTGAAAAATCGTCAAATTCATATGTATTTTATTTTTAAAGATATTACAAAATGAATAAAAACATTTGAAATTTTAAAAAATATATTTTTTTAAATAAAATTTATTAGTATTTTTAATATGGCCCCCTTAGAAAGCCATATGGTTTCCCATTTTAAATATATTTTCCCATGGCTAAGTCAGATTTTTTTTGAGAACTGATGCTCGAGAGAAATGTCATGCCAGAATTGTTTTATATACATACAGTATTTACTGTTTATTTTTTATGATAAGTCTGAGATAGTAAATTAATGATATTACTCAAATGATTAAGATTAAGAATTTAACTAAAAATTAATAATCTTAAAAAGTACTTGATTTTTTTTTTTTGTAAAGTAAAAATATTGCTAAATATAAATTTATAAAATTTGAATTTTAATTGCATAAAAATAAAATTTTAATTTTTTTTTCTTATAATGATTTATTGGTACACATCTTATAGCTAAAGATGCCGCTCTATAGCGCAGTTTTCGCACTAAAACACATAAAAATGCTGTTTCCATGGCTGACACGTTCGAACCCGCATTTTCTATAATACAACTTTTTTGCTGTGCTACAGAATGCAGGCCACACAGTACAGCATGTATGTCACATCGCAGCAAATACATTTTCCGAATTCGCACAATCTATAAAATAGTTACAGCTTGATGAGAGAGTTTGTATTTGAATTGGATGGAAATGTTGTTTTCATTGGATTTTTTTTTATTTTAAAGTATTGAAATGTTCAGAATTTTTAAAGTAATAATTCTAAGACGTTTTACAACGTACTCTGTTGAAGTTTTAATTGGGAAAATGGGAAAATGTTAAAATGTTTTTAGTGAGTTGCAATTAGATAACGCATCAAGTAACATACTGTTCGTAACATTCCACGAATCAAAGAAGATTCTACCATGTGTATATTTTTGAATTAAAAAAGAGCGGTACCAAAAAAATATCCAGTAAGAAAAGTACAAATATACACAATTTTTTGTAAATTTCATAAAAAGCAAATATTATAAACATGTTTAATAAGTAAAGAAGACATTTATATGTGTTTGTTGTTGTTTAAAAAAGTTTGAGTTTCTTTCTTTTGTCCGAGTACGGTTACGATTTTGAATTATTTTATTTTAGCATTACAAACAACAGAACATTAACTCTAAAACTAACCCTAAAACTAAAACTAAGACTAAAAAAATAAAAAATACACTAAGAAATTTTACTTTTTATTACGATTATTATTTTTTAGTTAAACAACAACAACAAAAAAGTCGTAACACAAGTAAAAAAATATCCGATAGAAAATTGATAAAAAAGAAGCCGTAACACAATTAAAAAAATATATGATAGAAAAAACACGAATCAAATTGTAATTTGTTGATTTTATTTTACATTTATTATTATCATTTAAATTGTATACATTAATAAAAAATATTTATAAAAGACGATTTTGTTTTGTTTTTATTTTCGCATTACAAAAAAGCACAGCAAAATTATTATAATCAATGGCCCGGGAATAGTCATATTTTATAGTTTTAGTGTGAAAACGGCGCCATCCAACGGCATCTTTATCTATAAGACAAGCACCGCTTTATTATATATGTTTAATATTTTGTGTATTTATACATTTTTTATTTGTATATTTATACATGTAAATTTTTAATGCTATTCATAATTCTCCCCCCCCCCTTCTTTTTAGATAAATATATGAACAGCATGTATATACATATGTGAAATCAAATATAAACTACTTTTATTATTATTTAATGACTTAATTAAAAATGAATGTGAGGCATTTTCTGCATGGTAGAATAATAAATTTAATGTGATACTTTATAATAAATTTAGGGATCTGAAGGCAAATGTTCAATGACTGACAAAGCTTAAAAATGATTGATGGATTAAAACTTCAAGGAAGATAGATAAATTTGCTGATCATGGCCATTTTAGATCTTTTTTTTTTTTTGAGGCATTGAAAGTAATATATGAATCTAAAAAATGATATCGCAATCCTATTAAATCTAGCAATGGTACTCTCTTACATGATGATAATATTTTGAACAGGTGGAAGGAATATCTTGATTATCTTTTGAATAATGATACAATAATTAAGATGATGATTTTTAATGATATATCCATTTTATTTACTCATTTAGATTTGGGCAAAGATATACAGCTTAATGAAGCAAAAACAGCTCTTTGTAGTTTTAAAAATGTTACTGGTCTTGATGAAATACCTGGAGAAATTTTAAAATATGTATATTGGAATTTTTTAGGAATATATACACCAACAAAGTTGTGACATTCAATCTTAAAAATGCTTTTATTATTCCAATTTTTAAAAATAAAGGAACAGACATGATTATAGTAAATATGATGGAATATCATTGTTATTCATTAAAGTAATAGTACTTTAAAATTTTCTTAAATAAATTTGTTTTAGTCATAGATAAATGGCAACTAGAGACTGTAATTTTGGAGAATTAAGAAGCATTGTAGATATGGTTTTTATTGCCAGATATACATGATTAAAATACAGGAATATTGCTTTAATAAAGGCATTTGATTCAATTAATAAGATTGACATATGGTATTATTTAAAATTAGATGTGTATTTGCTCCAATATTGTTTTCAATTTTTATGATAATGGTCATTGGATAAGCAGTTTAATGAAAATAATGATCAAGATACAAGACAAGATTTGAATCAATTAAAAGTGAAAACAAGAACTTCATTTTCTTACATTCTGAATTTATGGCATGCTGATGACTGTTTTATTTTTTCTGGTTCAAAAGACAATTTATGGAATGTACTTAATATTTTGAATGCAACATATAAAGAATTTGGTTTAACAACTAAAGTTTCAAAAAAAGTATTCTTTATCAGCCAGTGATGGAAGAAAAATCCTTAGCAACTTTTAGTTTGGATGGTATCAACTTGAGAATGTAAACCAGTTTGTGAGTTTTATGAATAGGAATGTGGATTTAGATGTTGAGGAACAACAAAATTTCAATCTGCTGTTGTTACTTTTAACAAATTTAAAAAAATAGAATATTTCATCACAGATATTGCAATTAAAGAACTGTTATTTCATGTAATTTACTATATAAAAATACTATTTGGACTCATTTTCACTGCAATTTAAAGACATTACAGAAGTTTCATTTAAGGATGCACTGTAAAATTTTAAAAATGCAATGGCAAGATTATAAAAATAGTAAATATATTCTTCAACTTATTAGATTTGATACTATAGAGTCCACTGTTATAAAATGACACCTTCATTGGATTGGATATAAAAAGATGAATGAACAGTACAAGATATTCTAAAAGAATATTTGATGATGAACTTGAGTATGATTCTGATGGGAAAGGCAGGTGGATCTTGCCTGTATTATAAGAATTACCTGAAGACATTCTAAAAAAGTGCATAACTGTTTTCACTTTATTAAAAATATGGCAGATTTGGAGATTTATAATTAGACATGGTGCTAAAGTATTTCAGAAAGAAGACTTGGATTATTGAGACTGATCTGTATTCACAATTTGCATTAAATAAATTTTGCTTGCACTAAAAATATTATTTTTGAAATGGCAATAATTAAATATCATATTACTTTAACAGCAACCTATCTGTACTGGTTTATTATTTACAAGAAAATGGACAAATATATATATATTCATAAGAAATATATTTATATTCATAAAAGAAATATAAAATCTATGTAAAAATGTGTGTGCATATATTAGAGAGTTTATTAATAATAAAATGAATAAAACATGAGTAATGCAATTTTAAAACAAGACTCACAATGAAGTTATTTAATACATAATGTCAAGTAATTGAATGAAAAATTCAAAAATCAGTTATGTAAAATATTATAGCAGCTGCTGCCTTTTATTACACTGAACTTTTCTCTTGTTCTCATTAATCAAATTCCAGAAAATCAGTAATATTATTCATACAGCTATGCTTGCAAATCTACATTTTCGTTTGAATTCTTTGATTAATGGAATATTTAAATAGGCTACACATAATAATCAAAATAAATATTAAAAATTTTATGTATGCAGAAATATGTAAATTAATATATATTTTAGATAATTTTTTTATTAGAATTTTTTTTTTAACCTAAAAATCAATAATATTTTAATAATATTTTTTTTTTTTTTTTTTGCTTAATTCCTAACTAAATAAATTAAATTTTAAAACTTCTTTTGGATATAAATTATTTATATTAATACAGTTTTTCTAAAGCAACGTAAATTTATCAATTGGCTACTTCTTTTATAAATTGATGATGATATTAATTAAAAAACATTCACTAAATATATATATATTCATTCCATTAATCAATAAACCTAGACATTCACATTAGTTTTATTACTAATAACCTCGATCTTCATTTACCTTTCCAGATCTGCGTTTAATATCAATATTAAAAAGTGAAATAAACGGAGTAATATCCGGAGTTAAAATTGTGAATAAATTTTCGTTGACATAAAAAATAATTAGGTTTCATTAGAAAGCATTTATACTAAGATTATTGTAATATCTATATATAGTAATAAGTTAAAATAATTGATTAAATATGAAATTAATAATTATCTAAAATTTACCATTACTATTTATTTTTTAATTGAACATATCAAAGTTCAGTTAAATGTAAAGTGCAAATCAATAATAATAATTAAAGTCGATTACTGAAATTATATAAATGACATTTCTTTAAAATAATCTATTTATTATCTGTGTGCTTTTCGGGTTCTTTAATAACTATTGTTATTGTGATGACGAAATCTTCATCACCTCATTGTTAATCATCTATTTCGTCTTTCGTGGCCTACCTTTTATGGGTATTAAACATTTTTCTAATTAATTAAATAATTTCATAATATGACTAAAATAAAACAATTTCGACTTGATCATAGTATCCTCAAGAGCCAATAGTTCTTGAAACAATTCCCAACAGAGTAGAAAAACAAAATCTCAATTTGGCTAACTTAATGAAACTATTATCCTTGCTTTATTAATTTTAGTGTGCAAATACCACATAACCTTCCAATCAACGGACCATACAATTATTTTTTATTTATTTTGTACTTCAAATGAAAGCTTATAACCTTGTTGAGTAACTACTTATTTATATATCACCACTTCAAATGTGTCAATATTTTTTTCTATTATTTGTAAATGCCCAACTTTTATATAGAAATCACAGAAAATACTACAGTCTGAACAGTACTTCTGATCTTTATTTTTGCTATGTACAGAGTGGTTTGTGAGCTTATTAATAAAGATATATATATATGTATGTGTGTAAGTGATCAAAGCTAGTCAATACATGCAATATTGTGTCACTCTAGAAATAACAAAATGTCTAACAATATTAAATTAGTAGTTACTATAATGCTGCAGAACTTCTAATTTTGGGAGAAAAAACAGACTATTGATACTAGTAGAACAGAATAAAAGCAGTTTAATATATGCAGTACAGAAGACGTTGTTGCAGACCAGATAGTGGAGAAGAAAAGTGATGCAGTCAAATCTGATTGGACTAACCAAAAAATGTGAATAAGCAGAAAACTGCTTACTAAAATAACTAATAAAAACTAACATAGAAAGTTACAGAACTAAAATGACAAACTTTGAACAAAATGAATAGATATTAAAAGAATAACTTCAAATAAAATGTGAAAATAGAGTCTAACTCTATATTTGAACTGTTCACTGATTAATATTATTTAATGTAGAGTAGAACCAGCCAATCTTCAGTTGAACATAGTAATCTATTACTAACTTATACATTATTCTGAGTAATAAATTCAACTGTTAAGTTATTAAAACTTTTGGTGTATTTAACTTAAAATATAATTATTAAATGTATGGTTCCTTAGATTATAGTCTAGTCCTCTACTAGAATTTTGGATATACATATATATTGCTGCACTTGAAAAATACAAACAGTAAATGTTATTTAGCATAGTAACCAGAAACTGGGTATAGTAGTCATTAATGGGGAGATATTTACTTATACAAATGCAGAACATTTTGATAACATTTTTCAATGTGAACATGGGTATATTAGACTTTAATGGGGACATATATACTTATACAAATGCAGAACAGTGTAATGACACCTTTTGATGTGAACAACCTGGGACAATAGCAGATACATGTCAATCATGTAAAAAAAAATGATAATAATTTGTATTATTGGAAACAAACTGAAAGTTGCCACCAGCAATAAATGTCTGGACAAGATGTTCTGCAATTGGAAAATCATTTATATGATCCAAAGCCACCAGAAAAAACCTGTATGATGAATTGTTGAGACGGAATGCCTATTTTAACCCAATAACATAGTAAAATGCAGTCACAAACTGAATGTATATAAGTATGATTTAGAACTGTGAAGTTTGGCAAAGGAATATGAGTTTAGAAATTACATAGGGGAGATGCTTATAGGGCATGAGAGACATGAAATTTAGACAGATGGTTCTAGCAGAATATACCATAAGAATATATTGTCACCATTAAATGTGGGACAGCACATGAAACTATCCTACACCATATGCAAACATTTAAAAATGTGACAGACCTAGCAACCTCAAGAACCCAAGTAAATGTGGCAATGGCACAAGTGATAAAGAAGAATTTGACATAGACCCTTAGTATATTCTATTGTAGTGGAAAGGCCATGTAAAAAAATGTGCAAAATCAAAATGTAGAAATGTTCTAACTGTGGATTAACAGATCATTTGTCAAAGCTTGTGCAATAATAAATGAGAAAATGTCAAAAAGAGATTTTCCAACAAATAGTAAATTGAAGGGAGGAATGGCAAAGAAGGTCACAAATATGAGGCTAATAAAGGAAAATGGCAATACACCAAAAATATTAGAAGTAAAAGTCTATGGTTAAATAATAAAAATAGAAATTGATAGCAAGACAGGTGTATCATTAATGTCACTTAAACAGTGGACAGCTATTTGCAAAAGAGCCAATATTAACTTACAAATGGAAAAAACAAAGTTAATGGTAACAGCCAATGGAAATAGAATTAATATCAAAGTAGTGTTATTAGTGTTCATAAGAGTGAATAGCAATAGTAAAAATTTACGATTGTATGTGATAACAAAAAATATTAATCAGATAATAGGATACAAACGGTTTCAACTTCTTGGAATAAGCATTGGACTTATATTTCTGATAGTTGTAGATGCATATTCCATATTATTTGGTAAAGAATACTAGCATAGAGAATGCAATAAAAGTTTTAAATGATTTTTTTTTTTTGCTATGCATGTGTATCCTGAGATTGTAGTAACAAAGAAACAGCACAGGATTCAGCTCACTGCAGCTGAAGGACTTCTTTTCTCTTAAGGGGATACGGCATGTATTTATGCTACCATACCATCCTCAAAGGCTCTCTAATATTTGAGATACACAATAGGATAAAGTATGCTGATATCAATGAAGTTCTAAAAATAGTGATGTTTTACCAGAACTTCATGCCAGGTTCTATTATGAGGAAAAACCTCAGGAGAGTTATTAACAAAGCATAAAGTCACACATTTATTATAATTCCAGAATAGGTTAAAAACAATGAAGTAAATTGTGAAAACAACACATTTAATTTAGAATGGACCATCTGGATTAAAGATAATCTAAAGAAAAAATGGATACCTGGAAAAGTAAGCAGAATACTTTCTACCCAAATATAGAAAATAAAATTAGAGAATAATAGAATTGCAAGTGAGCACATTAATCACATAAAAGAATCTCTAATTGAACTGATAAAGATACAGATGATAATGTAGATTTGGCTAACATTCAAATAAAAAAATTCTTTAGAAAATAGACATTAAAATGGATGCATTTACCAACACTGAAATAGATATAAAAGATAATCATGTAAGTCAAGGAGCACCTAAAGAATTAAATGGTGAAATTCAGTCAGAACAAAAAGAGGATATAATGCAGCATAAAAAAAAAAATCAACTTTATTGAGATCTGACAAAGAGAGGCATATATCAAAGAAGCTACAAGATTCTTTTTTGTGAAAAGGACTTGTTTCTAGAGTGAAAGAGAGATATTGCTATGTACTGACTGATTTGTGTTATATTAAAAAAGATATTTACATGTGTGTGCATGTGCAAGGCTGGTTGATACAGGCAGTGTTGTGTCACTTTAAAAATACTGATAAAAAGAAAAGTAAATTAAGCAAACTGCAAGTAACTTACATATTTTAATATGCATAACAAATTGTCTAACAATATGCAAATCATAATGAGGGGAAAAAAACAGACTAGTGATATTAATATAACTGAATAAAAAGTTTAATGTGCGCAATGCAGAAGGTATAATTGCAAACCAGATAATGCAGAAGAGATACAATCAAATTTAATTGGACTGACTAAAAGAGGTGAGGGTGCAGTAAAGTGCTTACTAAAATTTAGTGAAAATTAACATTAAAAGTCAAAAAATTAAAATGATAAACTTTGAATAATGTGAATAGATATTAAAAGAAGGACCTTTAATAACATTTGGAAATAAAGTCTAACTCTATAATGAATTATTCAGTGATTAATATTATTTGTTATACAATTCAACCAGCCAATAGTCAGTTAAACCTATTAATCTATTATTATTAACTTATACATAATTCTGAATAAATAAACTCATTATTAAAACGTTTGGAGTGTTCAATTTAAAGTATAATTATTAAATGTATGGCTGCTTAGATTATAGTGTGGCCCATACATACTAATTTTTAAATAAATTTCTACATCTATAAAAGTCTTCCAGGTTATTCAGTTTCAGTCTGCATTAAATATCTCAAATGAGACTTATAATTTATTTATAATTATTCATTCACATGAAAATTCATATTTAGCAACAATATTTTTTCACTATTAATAGAATTCTTAAGATTTCAATTTTTAGCTATATATGTGGTACCATCAATATATCTAAAGTTGTGTTAAAACTGACCAAATTAAAATCATCAGATTATAATTGGTTTTTGACACATGATGTGTAACTCATTTTTGCATTACAATTATTTATGTTATGCTTGATACAATATGTTTCATATATTTGTCTTCCTTTTTTTCTCTAATGTAATTTAAAGATTTAATATTTGTGTAGTATCTATTTTATTTCCATATGTTAAGTAGTGAATGTATAAAGCAGATTTATCATCTCTCCAAGTTTTCTCACATATATCATACATAGTTTATAATAGATCATATTTTGTTTATGAGCTTTGAATAAAAACATATTGTTTATTGATCTTGTGCTGAATTTTTCAAAATGCACATATATAAATGTATATAGTGTGCATAATATAAATTAAGATTACAGTATAAACAAAATTTAAAAATAATTTGTAATAATAAATAGTTATTAATAATAAATTGAGGAAACACATTTACATATATATTTACTATATTTACATTCATTTATTAACATTCCTTTAAAAAAATAAAAAACTTCTTGTACTGTATCTTTATTTTTTAAAATAAAATGACTAGTGAAATATCCAACTTTAATAATCACAATTAATCACACTCTTGACAAAGTTCTTTTTTTTTTTTTCAGTAACATTTTCTCAATTATGGAAAATACTAATAGCAAAATCTCTTAATTTAAAATTATTTACTGTGGAGTTAGGGATTACACTCTAGTATTCATATATATAGATTTCTGTCTAAAGGCAAAGTAATCTTCAGTCCACAAAATTCAAGCTGAATTTTCAAGATTTCTTTTAAAAATAAAAACACACACACATCACATGATAGCAAACACTATTAGAGACTTTTTCTTTTGATTTTTACTAGCAATTAAAATGTATTTCAAAATTAATAGTGTTACTGTTTAAAAACTAAAAATCTTTAAATCTTACTAATCATCAGAAGACAGTGAAACCTTTAACTTAAACAGAAAAAAAGAAGAGAAAAATATGGGATAAAATAAATACTTAATATTGTAGTAATTATGTTATGCAAACTTAAATTTTTAGCAAAATTAATAAATGAAATAAATTCAAGTTCAACTTAACAATTAATATTTTTACTTTAACCCCCCCCCCCGTTTCTATTACTAATATAAACAGTATAATATTACAAAAGTAAAATAAAAATTTATGTAACATTACTAACACAAAATCAATACAGAATATTAAAAATGGATTTATAAATATCTACATAAATGTAATTTTAAAAAAAATACTAAAACATATCGATGTATTATATACTTATAAAAATGGATTAGGTCTCTTGGCTTGGATAATAATATTTTACTTCTATTTTATTATTATAAAAATAATTATAAAGCCCAATTATACCAATTCTGTTTTATAACATGAATAATTGATCAATTTTTATCGTAGAAAAATAATAATATATATATTATTCTATTTTTCAGTAATATGTAAAATCTATTTACATTTTTATTTTTTAATTTAACATCTACTTGTCAAATTATAAATAAATCATTTTAAAAAATTAATTTATGGATATTCTAGCTGTATAAAAAATTTAATTATAATATAAATATTTGTATAATTGGTTATAATAATTGTTAGCAATTTGTTATTTATTAGTTAAATAGGAAAAAATAGAAGGCAAAGTTTCTGTTTTGTATTTATTGTTATATCTGATTTGTTTTTTTAAATGATATAAAATCACAAGAAATTTTATTCAACAAATATATAATTATATATGCTAAAGTAAAACAAATGAAATACTACTTTTATAGCAAGTTTTATTTCCTAGAATTGAAATCAACCCATTTTACAATTTATATTTCAATGTTTTTTAGAGTTAAAAAATACTATTAGAATCAATATATATAATAATAGAACTAAAAATAAAAATAATAAATTTATTACTAGGGATCCATCGATATGAAAGAATTAGGTCTAGCAAAATAAGAAATGCCATATATAAAAATAAAAAAAAAACTGAAAAACTGAAAAATAGTAAATAATTCAAAGAAATAGAATGTTGTGTTATGTCAGTAGAGAAGATTGTAGATTATGGATTAAAATTAGAAAATGAAAGGCACAAAAGATTGATAGAGAAATAAGGCTAATAAATTTTTATTGAAAAATAATATAGTAGTAATACTTGTTTTAAAATCTCAAAATGCATATATATACACACACACATAAAAAGTATCAGGTAAAAAAAATAGATGGATTCCAGTTAAATTATGGATTCCAGTTAAATTATATATATGTTATACATCAAGATTAATACTCCAACACTGGTCTATTAATTAAATGAGATACTCTCAATCCAAAAGCACAAGATAAAACTTTTTTAGAGAAAGACTATATTTTCTCTTTACCTCAATTTTTATCTTATGCTTTAGATTGAGAGTATTTCATTTACTTAATAAACCAGTATTGGAGTATTAATCGCTATGTATTATATAATATAAACTGTTGGGAAGTTTATATTTATCAATTCAGAATAGGTTTTAAAATAGCATTAAAATTGTTTAAGAACACATTTTAAAGCTGAAAGATATTCCAATAACAATTTAATAGTTGTAAAATAATATTTTCCAAAGTATGTGAATTTTCTTTTCTATAAAATAATAATGACTTCAATTTTTAAAGTTATAGACATAATAGCCAACAAATAAAGTGAAGTGATCTTTCAAATCTTTAAATCTGGAATTTTTCTTTTCTTTTAAGAAGTATAAAATTTTGATGATATTTTTAACCAATATAAAGAACTCTTAACAACATTATAAAATTGTCCACCACCTCCAGCCCCCAAGATGTAACCATTCTTAGCAATCAGAAATATTAATTCATCTAGATCAGCTTTATTTATATTAAAACTAGATCTTTTAGGTGAACCTTTATATTTTTAAATTCATAACATTTCTGAAAGTATTAAACCCAACTATAAGATACTAATAAATCTTCAACTGTACTGCAGTCTGCATGAAAGTTTTTTCCTAATATTGACATGTAACAAGAAGATTTTAAAATAAAATTTAAATTACCATGTATATGTAGATAATAAAAATATTTAATTCATGCAACTAAATCATTCTATCATCATTTTAATAACTTTGTATTTTTTTCTTGTTAATTTCCTGAATGGTAAACAGTTGTAAATTATAAATTCAAACATTGTCAAATATTACTTTGTTATATAATTCCTACTTTATTTTCTACTAGTTTTGACTGTCCTGCAGTCTTCATCAGAGCTACAACATATAATCATATAACCACTATTTTATATACATATAAAAATGCATATTTTACATTATTCTTCATAATCATATTTTATTTTTAACTCTATAGCTTTACTTCTCTTATTTCCTAATTATTTTCTTATTATTTCCTTTTTATTTCTTCTTCTATCCTATCTATTATTCTACATTATTCTTTAATATATCTCTTTCACCTTTCTATTTTATTTTTATTTTAATATCTATTAATCTAATTTCTCTTCTTCCTTTCTATTTTTTTTATCTAAACTTATTCTTTTATTAATAATTTTTATTTATTCTTATTCATATTTTTTTAATTCTTCCCATTTTTAATTTACTTATTCATTTTACTTACCTTTTTATAATTTTCTTCCTTTTTACATTTATAACTGATTCTTTTTTTAAATTCTTTAGCCTCTTTTTTATCATATCATATGTAACTCTCTATTATCAATTTCTTTAACTTTTTATCCAATTTCTTTAAACTTTTAATTTTTAAAAACTTTATATATATATATATTTTTCTATTATTACTAATATTTCTATAAAAATGTTTTTAACTCCCCATTTCTATTTAGATTTGATTTTATCTTAATTAATATAGCTTTTTTTATTTTTCCATATTTTATTTATTTATTTTTTTCATTTGATTTAATTTCTACTTGTAATTACTGTGCTTTCTTTTAAATTTAAAAATTATTAATGCTGCACTGTATCATAATAGAAAATACTATGCTATGTAGTATAAACATAAAATAAAAAGTAATAATTATATAATAATAGTCTACTCCATTTTGCATTAAAAGAAAACTCATCTTCATTCACCAATTAATAATTTGTATTTGTCTATATGGACTTAGTAGCACCCTGTGAAATGTAATTTCATGTTATAAAACTGTTTTATCACAAAACTGTGAAAACTTAGCACAAGTTCTATAATTTATCAACCATGATCATATGAATTTGTATTAAATGAAAAAAAAAAAAAGAGAGAATCAAAAAGTAGGTACCTACTTCTCTAAACCAATTAATTATAATCACAAGCAGTCCCCTCTAAGTATGTTACATATTAGATTTTCTGCTCAAAGCCAAATTTAAATGCCTAGGCAATAAAATATTATAACTAGGCATTATTAATAGTGATTTACAAGTATTTACTATTCATTTAACAATTTATTTTAGTAAAAAAAAATGTAAAGCTTTATCATAAATATTAATTATCTCTTATATTTACAGCTAAGCTATAATAAAATTATAACCCCTTTTACATCATTAAGATGAACTATTGGAAATTCAAACTATTCCTACAATAAAACAATTTCTAATAAACATCACATGATAACAATTTCTTATGCTTGCTTATAACTTATTAAAACAGGCAAAACTCTATATATATTGCCACTCAGTGCAAGCCAGATGTAATCAATGGATGCCAGAAGGCTTGTGCATAAAATCCCCATATAGTGCCTACTCATCCAATATCTCCAGACTAGTTTCTGGCTTGAGGCCTTCATCAGTGAGGAGCCTTGGATTTGAAAGCATTGCACCTAAATCTTAGGATCTAATGCAACCCTCCAGAAACCATCTTTTATCTCTACTTAACTACAAAAGTATGAGTCTAAAATTGAAGTCACTATAATATTTTCAATTCAAGCTCATTTGCTTATATAGTCATATAGGTCTGAACTCAGTTCAGTACCTATACATTTTGGTGACTTTGGTTCTTTTAACAACCATAGCCACCACTATACTATTAGGCAGGATTGTTTTTAAGACTTCTGGCATCCATTGATTACTCTGGCTTGCACTGCGTGGCAATATGTATAGAGAGTTTTGCCTATTTTAATAACAGTTATAAGCAAGCATGAGAAATAGTGATCATGTGATGTTTATTGGCCTAAAACCAATCCTGCCTAATAGGATGGTGGTGACTATGGTTGTTAAAGAACCAAAGTCAACAAAATGAATAGATACTGAACTGAATTCAGATCTATATGACTATATAAACAAATGAGTTTGAATTGAAAATATTATAGTGTTTTCAATTTAAGAGTCATAGTTTTGTAGTTAAATAGAGATGAGTGGCTACTGAAGGGTTGCATTAGATTCTAAGATTTAAATGCAATGCTCTCAGATCCAAGGCTCCTCACTGACAAAGGCTACAAGACAGAACCTAGTCTGGAGATATTGGATGAGTAGGCACTAGATGGGAATTTTATGCACAAGCCTTCTGGCATCTGTTAATTACTCTGGCTTGCACTGAGTGGCCATACTTATAGAGAGTTTTGCCTGTTTCAATTTCTAATAAAAAGATTATTCTATAAAGCAAAATCTACTTACTCCAATGAATTAACAAAAGTTTAGTAAAAAAAAAAAAAAAAAAAGTAGTAAATTAACAAATTAGTACATTATCTCTATGTATATTTTACAAAATTAGTTATTTAAAATAAAATTAAAGCCAATAATACAATATTTAAAATCAGAAAAAGAGAGAGAGAGAGCTAGTTAGCGGCTATTATATGCATCTACTAGTTTAAAATTAATCATTTAGTAATCCTAATTTCTTTTCTAGTTTAGTTAAGTCATATTTAAATATGAATTTCAAGAATATAAATAATATTCTTGAATCTGGTTATAAGATCACTTAAGGATTATAAAATGTTAAGTCCAGTTATTACAAATAAACAACACAAAGGCAGTAAATTAATATCTTATTTGACTTCATTTCTTCTTCATCAAAGATTTCTTAAATAAAATTGATTGAATAATAGGTAGATCTACTTTCACTTAAAATATATGTATCTCAAAATTTTGCCACCAAGGTACCTTGTGTATATACAAAATTAAAAATGGAATAGTTATAATTGTTATCTACTTTACAGCTCATGTAGCAAATTAAGTATCACATAATTGAGTAATGATGATTTATATTTTATTCACAGGTCAAGTAAGTAAGCTTTCATCTTGCAATACACTAAGTAATGATATGATTTAGTATTTAAATTTTTTTTTAAAAAAAAAAACGTTAAATCACTACAACAATTTACACAATTTAAATAATTTCCTATTAATTTTTTTATTATTTCAACTTAGTAAGAAATGAATTATAAATACTTAGACAAATTTATTGTAACTTAAAAAAAAAAAAAATCTAAATGTCCATTCAATTCATTCATTTCAATTTAAAATAAAATGGCATTCCATCTTATGTTTCAAGATTTAAGTACTAATTCGTGTGGGTGAATTTTTAAAAATGATAAAATTTTAACTATTTACAGTTTTTCCACCTTTCTAATTCCACAAAGGTTTTGAGAAATTCTTTTTAGTTTTATGGCTTATAAATGAATATTTGTTTGTATTGTCTAAATTTAAAAATGAATAATATTGCATAAATCAATTCAAAAAATAAAATGTGTACATGTATTCATATATATATAAGTGAACCGCAATTAGGATATATGTAAATAAATAATATATGTATTTGTAGAGCGGTCTATTGCACATATAAGCTTTAATATTGAAATAATCATTCAATATAAAATAACAGACTCATCATTTCACACAATATATTTCAGCTCATCAACCTTAACAGATATGCTAGAAGTCTTGAATTCTTGCTAAGAGTGCCAGAATAAAAACCTTTATCTTATATATGAATATTTTAAAGGAATCTTATGTTTAATGTTATATTACTAAACTAAACAATATATACATGTGAATCTAATAATAAATTCACGCTTAAAAAACAATATTCTTTCAAGATAATAAAATATCAAATCGAGGATGCTATTACACTGAAATTAGCAAAAATTCTAAATCTCTAGCACTTTTGAAGCTGGTGAGCTGAAAAATAGCTAGAGAATGAGGGGATTGGTTTGTTATTTTGCACTTAATAATAATTTTATAATCCTAACTAATATCTGCAATAAAATTTGCTAAAATCTATTTATTGTTTATTATGTACATATATGTAAAAAGAAGTCTGATATAGTAAAGGTTTAAAGAAAGAAAAATAATACAATGAACACTTTCTCATGAAGATTGATATAAAAAATGGAAATACATATGATGATTATTAAACTGGCAGACATGTTTATCATGTAAGACTTAAGTTACCCATTTTAATTTGCTTAACTATTCGTTTGTACTTTTACCAATGAAAATATGCTGCACTTATTACTTTTTAGTCATTCTGTTATATAACCTTGACAATAAGCCTGAAAATCTGAGTTACAAAGCTGATTAAAATCATAAAAAAAAATTCAAACAAAAAAGTTGTAAATTTGTCAGTAAACAAAAATGTTACAACAAATGCTATTGGTTGTCATTGGATATTTTTGCATAAAATCTTCAAGTTCTTTTAGAAATCCATTTACTGCTGTAAAAAAAAAATGCCAAGCAAGAGAAAAATAAAGTGATTTTTTTTTTTTTTGTTACTGTAAGTTTGATTCTTCTTTTTTAAGATTGCTTTAATTTTCATTATGAGACTATTAGATTTGGCTGAATTGCAGGTTTCAGGCCGAAACCAACAGTAATATCAAAAAAATATGAACACTCACAAAGTTAATATATATAATTTATTAGAACAAATATATATACATGTTATAACATTTTATAATTTTATGTATAACTTACTCAATAATGAGCTGGTTGACTGAACTCACTTCCAGCTGCATGAGTTCTAGTCAAGACTCTTCTGGCTGTACTTGACAGCTTCCCTCAAGTTGGCTGTAGTCATAGCAGCTTCCAATCCTATCATGGATGTGCCTCACTGTGAAGATATATTGGTAATGACTATAGTAGAAACACCTTTGCAGTTGAAAGTGGTTCCAATTGAGAGCACATTCAGTCATTCAGGTTAGACAAACATTCTCTCTTCTGGCTTGCCTTCAAAAATGGTGACTATTTTTGCCAGATCCCCTACCTTACTGGCAGCAATCGGATTCAGAGAGCATCAATCATTACCTATTGGCCTGTACTAATCAATGGTAGGATTTTATATAGATATTTACACATTGACCATACTTATGTTTTACCATTTGACTATGTTAATACCTTGGTTATCCACATGTTTACACATTGGTTAGTGGCAATGAGTGCTCAATCTGATTAGATAAGGAAGGAATCAGAACTAGTTGACTTCTGAAGGCAAGGTCAGATATGACAGAGACATAAAACAGAATTAGCATAAAGAGTCAATTTTAAAAAAAAATTCAAATGAAAATCTGTTAAAACTGTTTTAAATAAAAATACTATTAATAAATACCATTGGTTGATATAGGACTCATATGCATATAGCATTTCAAGAACTTTCTGAAAAGCTAGATCACAAGATGATTTCTTCTGTGAAAAAATTTCGGTTGTCATCTGATCCTTCGTGTCAGCCGTGGGATGGCACTATTTCCAGCTAAATTTCTAGAAATATGCCATTTCCACGGCTGCACCCAAGCCTTTAAGCATTCTTTCTAAAATAAATCCTAGAAAGATTGTTAACTTGGAGTTAAGTCTTCTTTCTACACTAAAAGGTAGAGTGTTAACTTGGAGTTGTCTTCTTTCTATGATAAAACCTAGAAAGAGTGTTAACTCGGCTTAGCAGCTAACGGTGTGGCTTTTTCCAATGCTAAAAGTAGAGGAAAATGCCGTAGTTGTTTGTGTCACGCACTACATCGTAATGCTGTATTATATATTTTATGTAACAATATTGTGCGAGGGGGTGTTAAGTTGATCATGTCAAAATTATTTAAATTTTCATTGAGGCCTTTTTTTTTAAGATGAATTGATGTACTGTTACCTTTTAACAATTTTAACAGTGTCGTGATTGTTCGTCATAAAGCTGTGAGTCTCCTAAATTCTCTATTAGGGTGGGGTAGTGTAAATTTTTTAACGATCATGCTTTGAGTCATGTTTTAGCGAGAAATTTTCCAAGACCAAGAAGATGGCTAATTCCAACACAGAATACTTGAAAAGATGGGAATTTCCAGACATGGAAGCTGGTGCTGGAACATTTCTACAGCAGAAAAACAACCACTGCTGAAAGAAAAGATTGGATTGTGCGGCAAATATATGCAGATTTGAGGTCCAAAAACATCTTTTGATTTTCATTTGTAAGTCTCGTTGTTGCCAACAAAAATGTTCACTTTGTAAAGGGCAGCTTGTTTGAGGGATTCCAAATGGCCTTCGTCAAATGTAAAAAATAAAAGTAACTTCAATTTTTATTTAAACATACATCCCTTCTCCCAATAATTGTTGTCATCGGCAATCAAATGTAAATTAAAAGAAGTAACTAAAATTTTTATTTAAACATAGCCCAAAAAAACCCACTTCTCCCAATAATTGTTGTCATCGGTAATCAAATGGTCAAATAAAAGTAATGTCAATTATTCTTTAATCATATAGAAAAAAAAAACCCTCCCACTAATTGTTGTCAGCAATCAAATATAAACCAATAAAAGTAAGACCGTAAATTATTCTTTAAACATAACCCAAATTACTATTTGAACATACACCAAAAAAGACCCGCTCTTGTCAATAAAAATTAAAGAAACAACTATTATTGTCCCATTATCAAACCAAATATTATTTGGGAAACCCAAATAATTTATAAACGAAAAAAAGAAAGTCAAATTGGTTGTCAATCAAATGGTAACCAATAAAAGTAACTTAAATTTTGATTTAAACATACACACAAACAAAAAAAAACAAACCCGTTCTCCCAATAATTGTTGTCGGCAATCAAATGTAAAAAATAAAAGTAACGTAAATTATTATTTAATCCTACACAAAAACACCCCTCCCACTAATTGTTGTCGGCAATCAAATGTAAAGCACTAAAAGGTAAATTATTTTTTAAACGTAACCCAAATTACTATTTGAACATACACCAAAAAAGATCCTCTTGTCAATAAAAATGAAAGAAACAACAACTATTACTGTCCCATTGTCAAAAATATTATTTGGGAAACCAAAACAATAATTTATAAACGAAAAAAAAAGAAAGTCAAATCAGTTGTCAATCAAATATAACAAATAAAAGTAACTTAAATTTTTATTTAAACATACACAAAAAACAACACCTTTCTCCCAATAATTGTTGTCGGCAATCAAATGTAAAATAAAAGTAATGTAAATTAGTAATTAATCATCACCCAAAAACACCCACCCTTCTCACTAATTATTGTCAATCAAATGTACACCACCACTAAAAGTAATGTAAACTATTCTTTAAATGGTTACACCCCTTCTCCCAATAATTGTTGTTGACAATCATACACAAAAAAAACACCCCTCCCAATAATTAGTGTCAATCAAATGTAAACCAATAAAAGTAAGATCGTAACTTATTATTTAAACATAACCCAAATTACTATTTGAACATACACCAAAAAACACCCTCTTGTCAATAAAAATTAAAGAAACAACACCTATTATTGTCCCATTGTCAAAAATATTTATTTGTAGAACCAAAACCATAATTTATAAACGAAAGGAAGTCAAATTGGTTGTCAATCAAATATAAACCAATAAAAGTAACTTAAATTTTTATTTAAACATACACACACACGCGCGCGCGCGGAAAAAAAACACTTCTCCCAATAATTGTTGTTGGCAATCAAATGTAAAATAAAAGTAATGTAAATTATTATTTAATCATACACAAAAACACCCCTCCCACTAATTGTTGTCGGCAATCAAATGTAAACCTATAAAAGTAACGTAAATTATTATTTAAAGATCCATCAAAAAAACCCGTTCTCTCTTGAATTTTGTCAATCAAATTTTACAAAAACAGTAATACTATTTAAAAAAAACACAAATTACTATTTGAACACACACCAAAAAAGACCCTCTTGTCAATAAAAATTAAAAAAAACAACTATTATTATCCCATTGTCAAAAATATTATTTTGGAAAAATAATTCAGAAACGAAAGAAAGTAAACTTTGTAAACAAAAAAAAAAAGTCAATATTAATAGAGAATCACTAGCCCAGGAACATTATAGCAATGTGTTTTTTGGTTAGAAATAGCGCCATCCCGCGGCTGACACGAAGGATCAGATGAGAACCAAAATTTCTAAACAAAAAAATTAAACTATTTTTTTATTATTTAAGTTATATTTTATTTTCACAAAATTGGTTTTTCACTTTGAGGAAGAAAAAAATTAGAAAATAATATCAAGAATTTTTTCCCCCCACATTAAAAAACTGTAAAACTATTTTTTAATGAAAATATTAATGACTTACACCATTGGTTGATATAGGATGCATGAATATAAGATGTTTTAGGTTTCTCTAAAAAAAAAAAAACTAAAATAGAAAGCTAATTATAAAAATAAATATGATCAAGCAAAAAAGCAAAAATGATTTTTTTATTAAGATTTTACTTTTAGAAGATCATTTTAATTTTCATTATAAGATAGAAAACATTTAAGACTCCTAATCTCAAGAAAAAAATAATATAAACAAAGGCAGTGCTCTCAGATCCAAGGCTATTGAGCTTAGATTGAAAATATTATTGTGTTTTCAATTTCATTCTCATAGTTTTGTAGTAGAGTTAAAAGGTGGCTGCTGGAGGGTTGCATTAGATCCTAAGATCTAGGTGCAGTGCTCTCAGATCCAAGGCTCCTCACTGATGATGGCCACAAGCCAGAAACTAGTC
The DNA here is from genome assembly GCA_028023455.1 of Epiperipatus broadwayi. Lineage (NCBI taxonomy): Eukaryota > Metazoa > Onychophora > Udeonychophora > Euonychophora > Peripatidae > Epiperipatus > Epiperipatus broadwayi. Next base: position 4,741,586 of record JAQFVV010006219.1, on the reverse strand, counting down.
TGGGGATATTGGATGAGTAGGCACTAGATAGGGATTTTATGCACAAGCCTTTCTGGCATCCATTGATTACTCTGTTTGGCACAGGATGGCACTACTGTATGGAGAGTTTTGCCTTTGTTTACAACAATTATGTGTTAGTATAGAGATGATGATCATGTGATGTTTAGTGGTTTAAAAAAATAATATCAAATAAAAAACAAAATAACTGCAAATAAATTGTCATAATCAATGCTCTTTGGAATTTTACTAGAGTACACTTTGTTTACATTTTGTTTCATATTTATAAAAGTTTTATTTTAGTTACAAGGAAGTCGTAAAAAAACCTGAAATTGTTCTTTGATGGGTGGACCCATTATAGTACATGCTTTCGCTGGGACTCTTCTGCATTAGTCTGATGACTGGCTTCAAGTAAAATTGTCATGCCAAGTAGTACATTTTTTTTGTTAAGTGCATCTTGTTTATTCATAGATTTTTGTGATAGCTAAAAAGTTGGAACAATGTAAAAATCTGTTTTTTTTATTAAGAAAAATGGCAGATGAAATAGTTGTAATGTTTGAAACAGCCTACAAATAAACTACTCTGGGGAAAATACAAGTTTGCAAATGATTTAATGGAAGAGTTTAAGTTCACCATATCCCAAAAAAATGTAGTGAATGAAGATGAATGTCGAGACAATGCTGTTTTTTTTAAAAAAAACATTGGCATTATTCACTTAGAATTCATTCGTAATGGTCATGTGCTTTGCCTACAAGTTCTGAAAAATTTGCTTCATGCAGAAAAACAGAAATGTCCTAATTTGTGGCAAAATGAAGAGTGAAACTCACCATGATAATGTGGCTTGAATATAAAACAATTTTTAAACAAAAACAATATGACCTAGCTTATCCACAAACACTCAATCTCACTCCATGCAATTTCTTTTTCTTCTCCCAGATGAAAAAATGCCTTGGAAATGATGAAGGAAAAAATAATGGAAGCATTAATAATTATCACTTTGCATGAGTTTCAAGATTGTTTTGAAAAGTGAAAAACATGCTTAAACCAGTGTATTATATCAAATGAACAGTATTTTGAAGATGATTCAATTTGTAACACCTAAAATTAAATACACAATTTTTATAACAAAATTCCAGGATTTCTTGGGTACCCCCTCGAATATAGAGCAATTAACTTTATATATATTTTTATATTTACATTTTTGATTTATAATATTCTTTTCTGGTTTAAATGTTGTTTTGAATAGTATTTTGATCTAGGTTGTTAGGGTTAGAACAATGATCTGCTAAATATGTGTATTCCAATGTAAACATTAATAAGAGATGATATAACAAATGACTTGGAATCAATTAATTCATTGCATTAGATCTTCTTTCTGTACATGAAGTAGAAGAAAATAAATTTTATTAAAACTAAAATATTTTAATTTTTTCAATAATTATCTACATATATCTAAAATTGGAATATACTTTTGAATTTCAGTTGGGAAAGGTGGGAAGAAACAACCAAATTTAAGCATATTAAAACAAAATTCTTTGAAATTGCTAGCTTTGCATAGAGCGAAAAAATGTTTGGGGGAAAAAAATAATGATTCTAACATTGGGTAATAAAGAAATTAATAGTGGGAACTGTAATGACTAACCAAGATTTTCAAAAAGGCTAAAAGGTTATTCTGTAGTCATTTAAAGTTTAAAGTAAGAAAAAAAGTATATTAAATGTAGTCTGTAAAGCATAAAGGAAATCAGAAGAAAAAAATTGAAATTTGTATTGACGATGACTTGGAGAAAAATAGAAAATATAAATTGGAAAGACAAAGTTAGAAATGTAAGTAAAAAAAATCAGAAAAAGCAATTGGATTAGAAATATGGGTCCTGTGACATGAAGCATGTATTAAATATGCTATGCCTTTTCACATTCTTATCAATCCACTGATAATTTTCTAATCTTGTGATATGACCAAAATAACATGTACACGGATGTTGTACATGATATTTTCACAAGATTTATGAAAATAATATGTACATGGATCTTCTGCATGATATTTTCCCAAGATATACAAAGTTATTGGTAAGTTGAATATGTACGTGAAAAGGCGTAGCATGTTTAATAGGTGCTCCATGTTGCAGAACTAAAAATACTACTTTCACATAAAAAAATATAAAAAATTTGGAATATAATCTACCAAAAAAAAAAACGATCTTAAAAATTACATTTTTAACAATAGTCAAAAAAATATTTTTTAATTTGCCATTAAGAAATATATACGACTTTCACGGGAAGAATATAAATATGGTGTGGAATATAAATATGGTGTGGAATATAAATTAATAACAATACTAAACATATGAATTTGATCATAAAATCGATATTGAACAGTATATTTTTAAACAATCAATATGTAAAATACACTACTTTGCCATACAGAAATATATACAACATTTACACGAAAAAGTATAAAATCTATAACAATACTAAAAATATGAATTTCAGCAAAAAAAGCAACTGATCTTAAAAAGTACATTTTTTAACAAGAGTTAAAAACACACAAAAATAATAATTTGCCATATAGAAATATATATGACTTTTTACAGGAAAAAAGTTAAAACATGGTGTGGAATATAGTTTATAACAATACTAAAGATATGAATTTGACCATAAAATCATTAAATTACAAAAATTGCCTAAAATATTATTAAAAGAAGCATAAAATTTACACATACACTACTTACTGTGTGATATACAACAGAAATTGTTGCAATGAATAAATCTAAGTTGTCTGTTGTACTTTATTATAAGTCGATCAAATTTTTCTGACAAAATGGAAAGTTCAAGTAAAAAATTTCCCTCCAAAATAAACATGTGATTGCACAGTATATCGTGTGAATAGGATTTTATTAAAAAATGGTAATAAATAATATGAATTTTTTTAAAAAAAGAAAAAGCAAAATTATTCATAAAATAAGAAAATATAACCCTTTTATTAATTATTCATATTGGCAGCCAATTTTTTTTTATTTTATTCATTATGCAAATAAATACATTGTCATCTTAATGACATTTATGCCACATAAATTCGGCCAAATATGAGTCCAGGTGTTGCCGTGAAGTTCATCACTGTTGTTTATTACACCATTCCGCTGAACCCCAAAGTCTTTTGATGTTTTGGGAAAGTACAGTTATTTACTCACTTAAAATCAAATGATTAAGCAACAATGAAATTGAAATAAACAATAACAAAAAAAAAATGCAAAAAAAAATGTTTTGTTACTAGATTGATAAAAAACATGTTTTGATATGAGATCAGATAACATCATTGCAGGGTTTACTTGGAATTATTTGACATAATTGCAATGTTACACATTTATTGCAGATGTGAGAAGGCACAACAGGTCTAATAGTGCCATGTCACAGGACTAATATATAAGTACTGAAATATGTCTAATATGATAGATAAAAATGCATTATGAAGTATATAGTAAAAGAAATTGTGCAGAGTCAATGAAAAAAAAAGAAGAAAAATGACCTTAAACAAGAAGGTATCTATAAAATTGTAAGAAATATAATTAATTACAGAAGTGCTTGGAGAAAATAGTTTAGAATAGTGTGAAGAACTTCCTTTGGCGAATGAATGACAACATTTGATGTACTGTAATTATTTTCTTAATTATAACATTAGATAGCCATAGAATAAGTTTTTTTAGAATCCTTGTTGGCCATTTTAGTTTTGTTTTTAACAAGATATTGATTAGAGTAATTCCATAAGCAATGCTTCATATAATACTCGTATTTTAGTGCAAATAGTGATAAAAAAATAACATGTTTTGAATAAACAACACAAAAACATTAACTAATAATTAATATATATAATTTGAGGAAACAATTCTTTCTTAGCAAAAATGTATTGATTAATAATTATGATTAAATAGTCTATTTCACTAATGATTTGCATTAATAAATTACTTCAACCAATTTATATTTAAAAAAATCTAATTATAGATAGGCAATGTTAAGCATATATAATTATTAGAGAAAACAACAAATAACTAAAATAATTTATAGTTTTTAAAAAATAAATATTCTTTGTCATTAGAATGTATGATACACAACTGCAGTTATAAGTTAACTTTTTATTCATAGAAAGACTCACAATTTATTAATGTCTTCTCATTATATTCCATGGAAACCAAACGCCATTATCATTTATATTTAAATAATAAATTTTTTATTAAACAAAATTCCAAAAATTTCTGATAAATTATTTAAATTATATTATTTCACTGCTTTTTCTGAATTCTGTTTATCCTCTTTTAAAATGTACAATTATTCTTATCTATGAAAATAGATAAATATATACACAATATTAACTCAGTGGCTTTATAATCATATTTAATAACAAATTGATTATTTTTGAATTATTAAATGAATAGCAATTCATGCACAAATTAGATTAATAATTAATTAAAAGTTTATCTAATGTTTAAATAATACAAATAAAATCTGGTGCCAATATGATCTACCTACTTTACTGAACTACTCAGTTTTACAATTAGCCAAAAAAAAAAACCCTAATCTATAAAAAATAAAATGATCACATTTATTTTTAACCATAAAAAATAAAATCAATAAAATCATTTTGTAATCAATAATTTATTTAATAATTATATAAATCAAAGACAAATAAAATATAAACAGAAATATAAATCCATAAGAAATAACATTTATTATTGAATTTACAATATTCATATTTATTATTGAACTGATAGAGTATTATATTTAAATAAAATTAAGAAAATTTGCAATAAATAATGTTATAAAGAAAAGAATAGCAAAAGATAGTCCTCACACAAAATGTCAGTTAAATAAAAGAAATCAAAAGACAGTTCATAGTAATAGCTATTTTAAGCAAAAGCTAAAGTAAATGTGAGAGCCAAGAAGCAATTCATTTGGAAAATATTAGAAAATGTACATATAAAATACATAAAAATCAAAGTATCCATTTTTTTTTAAATATAGTCATCTATAAATTTGACTCTTCAATATTTTCTCACTATGCCAATGGATACTGATATAGGTAAGGAAATTAATTATTAAATGAATAAAATAATTGCATAGTTTATACAACCATGATGACAAATCATTAAGTAGAAGTGCCATAAGGTCTAGTCCTTTTGAAAAATAAAGTTTTAGTAAGTCTAAAGATGTTTAACATAATAAATAAATGCTATCTTAAAAACTTAGAATGTATATTACTATTTCGATCTTGCTTATACATCATTTGAATGAGTACATTGTGAAATACTGTTTAATCTACTATTTCTATATATAGGACAACTTTTGTGACTTAAATAATAATATTTCAAAGTGTTTTTTTAAGTATTTCACTATAAAAAAAAATCCATTCACACAATTATCCACTGTGCTTCAATCTTTAATATTAGTTTAAAAAGACATTATTAAGCATGATAAATTATCTGATGACATACAACAGAAGACTGAAATCATTCTGAAAATTAATTTATGGAAGAAAAAAAACAGACTGGAATAAAGCAGCAATAGAAGTAGAATCAGTAGAAGTAAAATCAATAATAAGTTCAAATGATAAAAAAAAGTATAAGTCTTCAGTTATATATAAACCAATGGTGTAATTAGCCAAATATTATCTACAATCATATCATCAAACTAATCTAACTCAAATAATGTTTATGAATTGTTGTGTACTTCATTAATATTTTGCTATTACTGTTCTTACTGATGTGAATGAATTTAACAAAACTGATTAAATTCTATTAATCTTTCGAATAATGAAATGACTTTATTTTAATTATTTATCTATTTCATACTGAAAATTATTTATTTTTATGGTCATTTAATGTGAATAAAGAATAATATATGCTTATGAATATAGTGGAAAGTGTATAAAATTTATTTAAAATTTGTAAAAATATAAATTAATACAAATTTTTATGTAACTTCTTGATAAAGACATAGAACTGCAAAAATAATATAGACAAGGAAGCTAATTATTAAGTGAATAAATTGCATAGATTGTACAACTATAATGACAAGCCATTAAATAGAAGTGTAATAAGCTCTAGTCCATTTGAGAAATGAAGTTTTAATAAGTCTAAAGATGTTTAACCTAAAAAATAAAATGTTACCTTAAAAACTTAGAATGAATGATATTACTATTTAGATCTTGTTTATAGATCAATTCCACTCTTAAATTTGAACATAAGTAGCAAACTAAGTTTAAAACCAGAATGCGAAAAAATAGACCACTGTTCAATTCTTTGTACAATTTGTTAATGTAAAGACATTTGTTTATTTCACAATTACAGTGATATAGTGCAGCTTTGTTTAAAATTCGATGATACTGCATTTACCCTTTACATAAATGAACATTATTTCATAATTAAGATGTATTTAAATCTAGCTTATATATATATCAATTACCCACTTAAATTTCAACAACTTATTAACAAACAAAGAAAAGAGTTTTTGTTATTTCACAGCTAGAGGAGGACAATCAAAAAATGAAAATTTCAAGAAATGAATTTTGTTTTTTGTTTTTTTTTTAAAAAATATTATAAAATGGGAGATTTTTAAAAACCAATTTTAATAGTGTGTCCCTTTATTTTATAAAAATGATAACTTGAAGCTAACAATACTTTTTTTTAAAAAAAAAAATGCTTTTAATAGCGTTTTATGTTATCTCTTCTAGAAATATATGTGCTTTACTTTTTTTTTTTTTAATAAAATAAAAAAAGTTATTAAATTATTGCTTTTTATGAAGGGGAAGATAAAAAAAAGTTATAAATTATTGCTTTTTATGAATGGGAAGGATCCTAAATAAAATATAGAACAACAGAGTTTTAACAATTGCAAAAGTATAAATTTCTAAATGTTATCATTCGCAATGAAGAGTTTTTGATTGGGGCGGGGAGAGCATTCACTAAGGCTACTATATCATAAAAACAAAATATATTACAAAATTAATTAGATGGGATTTGAACTTAGACTTTCAAGCTCCTTACAGCTATCCTCTACATCTTTACAACTGATATACATGATCACATGCATGTGAGAAAAATGAATAATCTCCAATGTATGTACATGCCGAAACAGCATTCATCAGTTGGTCCAGATCATCATCTCCTACACACATACATAATCAGTGCTCAGTTTATATCAAGGTAGCAAATTTTCAAATTTTAATCAATAGGTTTCAATCTTCTCCACCTTCCAATGCTTCAGCCATCCATATCATTGAAAATCTGGTGATGAAACACTCAAAGCCCTTGTAATTGCCAACCTTATTGTCATAACCATGTTGATTTTAAGTCACTCTGACCTATCAAGTATAGGATCTTAATATGTCCATTTAAATACAGAATGGACAGAATACAGGCTGAATATGTAATATTTAAATATATGTATTCTGCCTATCCCTCTTCTGTGTATTTAAATGGACATATTAAGATCCTATAAATGAGCGGTCAGGGTGACTTAAAAGCCAACATGGTTATGACAATAATGTTGGCATCAACAAGGGCTTTTAGTGTTCCATCACCAGATTTTGAATGTTATGGATGGTTGAAGAGTTGGAGGATAGAGAAGATTGAAGTCTGCCCACTAAAGTGAAGATTTGCTACCTTAATATAAACTGAGCAGCATTATATATATATATATGTGTGTGTAGGAGCTGATGATCTGGACCAACTGATGAATGCTGGCTTAACACGAAATATGTATATTGGGGATCATTTATCATTTTCACATGTATGTGATCATGTGTATCAGTTGTATAAGATGGAGTGGGTAGGTATAGAGAGCTTGAAAATCTGAGTTCAAATTCCTTCTAAATTACATTAAGTTCAGTATAGTCAATATACTATACTTATATTTAATTACAAAATATAATAAATAATTTAGCTAAAACTACCACTAATAAAATCAAATGTTAACACTTATCAGCAGCAGTGTTAAAAAATAAATACATATGTAGGAAGCGGGATAATATTAAAGAAAGTTATTACAAAAGACCTGTGCGACCTCAATGTATGATACTTTAGATAAACAAAAGGGGAAAAGTAAATGAAAATATCTTTATTCACAATAAAAAAGTTCAGCTATTGTCATGAAACTAGTTCCTATTAAGTCAAAGACCATGAATACTTCAATTAATTAACTAGTTTTAATAATATATAGTGATTTACATTTCTAAATGTTACACTTATACATATATAAATTGAAAAGGTTACATAAAACTAAACATTAGATTTAATAAAAATATATATCATATTTGTTACTTTGGGGCAAGGCAAGTCAACTGATATTCAGGCATTTATAAGAGGATTAACATAATGGATACCATTCAATTGACTATACTGGGGGGTTTTTTTAATTTCTGTTTGCTGGAAAAACATTCCAAAAACTTTAGCTCTTGTTTCTGCCACTCACACAATAATATAATCATGATCTAATTTACTGTAATTATTTTTTTTTTTTTTAATAAAATAATTTTATTACTAAGACTAGTAACAAATATGAAAATACTTTTTTGGTATAAATACCAAATATGCTTTAAAAAAAAAACACAAATTTGAGATTAATATATGAAGGATGATTGCAATGAGGGCAAGAGCTACAGAAATTAGAAGAAAAAAAATTACATAAAAAGATCAAATTTCCCAAAAAAAATAAAAAAAATGAAGCAACAGGAATATCATGAATATTATTAAATATTCAAATTTTAGGAGCAAATATAATAAGAAAGTTGCCTATTATTTAAACAGACCAATTATTATATTTTTGCGTTTATTAAACTTACAAATATTAACAATAAGATAAATCTTTTATAGCATTTGTTAAATTCATTTATATATAAAAATATATATATAAGCATGAAAGCAATAATGAACTTCTTTTAACTGCAAGGTTCTTGAGATTTGCATATACCTTGGCCTTGAGTAAATTAGTGAAATGCACTTGTGATTGTTCTTTTCTACTAGGGTGTTGAATTCATTATCACATATCTTAAGTCATTGAATGTGTGATGTCATATAATGAATAAACATATTTGAATATTATCATTATTGTGAAATATGATTGTTGCTATATACTATGCATATAACAAACTGAAAGCTATTGCCTCTGAGAAAGACTAGAGTTTTATATGCAATCATAAACCGATAAGTAATTTTATGATAATTATCTGGTTCTTATTATTGATTGTCATAATAAACTCATAAATATTTACTTGTTTGTCAAATATGAATGTTTAAGGTATAACTCATTATATTGGACAAGTTCATTTTGACATGATTAATTCACTACATCCTATAAAAACATATTTGAATGTATTACACTGAAATAACCCATATAGGGACTGTAACTTCTATCTGAATCAATTTTTTTTCAAAGTTATTAAATAATATGACAAAAGACAATTTAGCTTAGGGTATTGGTAATTAATAACAAAAAAAAATCTACTACATGGAATATAGATAAAATGCATTACTTATATATAAATATATTCATTTTAAAAAATACTATTCAGTAAATAATAAAAAAATGAAAGACTGGATACTGATGACAACACTATTACATTAAAATGCCATCAATTATACACAACTTGAAGGTTTAATAATTATCAATGTGCATTAAGATGATAGCTAATATATTCTGGTAGCCTCAAATGTATGTATTATTTGCAGTTACATGCTTTACATTAGGTAGTACTGTACTTATAACCTTCTGTCTTTGTGATGATGATTTTTCTTAATTAAGAATTCAGGAAATTTGTTTTAATTTTTATACTATAAACTCCACATAAGCAACTGGTTATGACTTTTTGACATCATATTTAAGAAATCAATGATATTGCGAAACATGCGACTGAGAATTGTTTCTCTTATACCAATTCTGGAAAAAAAAGAGTTAAAGAATTATTCCTAATAAAGTTTGAGTTCTAGAAATTAAGATTTTTCTGGTAAATTCAATTTCTTTTTAATTATATCAAAGAACTTTCAAATATTCTTCACTGGTGCAAATTTATAAGAATTTTACATATGAAAATCTGAAGTATCCAGACTATTAATTACACCATATTGGGGAATAAGAGAGTGATACTACAATATGCTTATATAATATAAAAAATTACATTTTGAATGAAGTAACAAAGATATCAAAAGCAATATTATTACACAAATGGTCCCAAAAATTATAAATCAAAATTCAAATAAATTTTTGTATTGAAAACAATTTTCATTTACTAACCATTACGTTAACAGAAACACATTCACATATAACTTAAGACTAATCTTAAGCATTTCAAAAACTAAAGAAGAACTAATTGCAAATAATACTTATCACCAAAGATATATATTAATTTCTTTTACAAAAATTTTGAAGGTTCTAAATTATAAAGCAATTAATTAGAAGCTGAAAATAATAAAATTTATTCTATATGATTACTATCACTATTCTAAATTCAAAATCTAAAAAGTCTCAGAAAATTATTTTCATGGAGTAACAATTGTAGGAAATTTTCTACAAATTCTTGTATGATACCTATTATTCAAGATGGAAAAAAAAAACTAAATTTGATTAACTTTAGACATAATATAGCTTTTTAAAAAATTAAAATTAAGATAATTGTTTTATTTTTTTTTTTTAATAATATTTTATTAACACTATCATTGCATTTCTTTATACTAATTATCAACCATATTTCCAATCTAAATTCTAATATTCATTTAAAATAAGATAATTAATAATTTTATGATAATTTTTAAATACAAGTATCTAGATATAATTATAGGGGATTTGAACCCAAACTTTCAAGTTCCCTTTAGTTATTCACTCCATCTTATACAACTGATACACATGACTGCATACGTGTGAAAAAGATAAATAAGCCCCCGTAAACATATTTCAAGCTAATCAACCAGCACTCATCAGCTGAAATATGTATGTGGTCATGTGTATTTGGTTGTATAAGATGGAGCATATGACTAAAGACAGCTTGAAAGTCTGGGTTCAAATCCCCTCTAATTTTTGATAATGTTTTTTAATAATTTAATTTAATTATTCACAAATTACACTAAACTTCAAGTAAAAAAAAAAATCTTTACATGGAATAAAAATAAATAAATGTTTACATATATATAAATCTCAAACATGCAAATAAGTAAAATAAATAACATATAATATTAAATTTATGCAAATTATTATCTGAAATTAATCAGAAAATTAAATTTATTTTAAACCTGGTTACTTTCAGATAACATTGTAACAAAATATTGAAGTGCATGGGACCAATATAACATTGCTGAGTTTTGCAATTAAAACTAGTTGATTAGATAAATCAAATTTAGAGTTGTAATTTTCCTTTCTTGTTTAGAAAATCTTTCAATAGAATTAAATATTTTAAAATAATTGTACAAAACATTTATAATATATAATTATTCAACAAATGAAATTCCTGATAAGATGCAAGAAGAAGAATTCTTAAAGAAAATTTCCATATAGTCTTTAAAGGCTTTATTTAAATAATATGAAGATGAACTCTGTCCAAAAAGTGTAAATTAATTTTAAGGGCAAAATCTATTTCCAATAATATTCTATATACTTCTGTGGTAAAATGTTTCTAATTTTATAAAATATAAAATTTAAAAATTTTTGAGTTTCAAGATTCGAGTCCCAACTTTAAGCCAAAATAAATTGTGGGTTCAGTTTTTACTAGTTCCTTGTTTGCCATTTCAACAGAGATATCATTAACATTAAATTTTTCATAATGTATTATAACGGTCTCATATTTGTATATTCACACAACAAAATACAGAGTTCAGGCAAAACATAACAAAGCTGACCAAACTGAAACGGTGAGATCTCAAATCCGGCAAACTTCAACTCATTTCCCAGTGCTCTATGATTCAATACCCTATGAATGACATTTACAAGGTTACACTCGATCTCAATTTCTTCAGCGAGTTGGCTGAGCAAAGGGAAAAACATGAGACTCAAGGGTAAATTAATAATTTAACACAAATTAAAGATTACATGATCACCATTTCTTATACTTACTCATAAATTAAAACAGGAAAAACTCTCCATACAGTAGTGACACTCAGTGCAAGCCAGAGTAATCAATGGATGCCAGAAGGCTTGTACATAAAATCTCTATCTAGTGCCTACTTATCCTAAGATCTAGGTGCAGTGCTCTCAGATCCAAGGCTTCTCACTGACGAAAGCCACAAGCTAGAAACTAGTCTGGGGATATTGGATGAGTATGCACTAGATAGGGATTTTATGCACAAGCCTTCTGGTATCCATTGATTACTCTAGTTTGCACTGAGTGGCACTACTGTATGGAGAGTTTTGCCTGTTTTAAATTAAAGATTAACCAAACTATTCAGCCTGCTATGATTTAACTCAAATAATGCACAGTATATACTAATAAAGAATCTGAGTGATTTGGTGCAAATTGTGAGAAACACATTAAACAATGATAATTTTAAATATATTTAATAACATAAAAAATTAAATGAGTTAATTAAAAATAAATGAAAAGAACATAATTACTTAGCATTGGTTGGATGGGTGGCACACGCAGGCATTACAATAATGATGGGATGGATAATGATACAGCAGTCTCATATTGATAGAAACACAACATATAATTATCGGGATCCATGATTCATGCCTAAAATCATGATATGCCAAGCTATTCTTTAGGTTTGCTAATGGTAAGTTAAACATTTTCCAGGATGATACATATCTACAGCATCAAGCTACTTATTTTAATGTATTACCAAGAACAATTAATATGCTCAAAATACAGATTCATTAGGCAAAACCAGATTCCGAATTCAGACTAATGCTGAAGTTTACTGATAAGGCAGAATGAACTGGTTACTGTAGACTGGCGTCTGAGACTATGGAACTAAAATATTAAATTACAGATCATGGTGTGAATATGCAGTTAATCACAGGATTCAGTAACTAGTACTTGATACCCTTGGATCAGACTAGTTCGGTAAGTTTTGAATAAGGGTCTGGACCCTCATATCCCAGTTCTAAAAATACAGCTATCTGAACTAAAAAATAGGGTGGCCTGTCATTAGAGACCCATTTAAAAAGGCATAGCAAGGCATTATTGCACATTATATGCTTAATAAAGACACATTCACAATATTTAATGGTAATACTAATATGTATTTAAATAACTAAAAAGTGCGCTAAAATATCTATAGTTTCACTCTGCTGAAACTAACTTAAACCAATTCTTAAAATAGCATATTATAATGATGCTAAGAAAGGATTAATTAAATATCAATCTAGTTTATATATATATATTGAATCTGTATATAATTCTTTATAACAAAATTAGAGAGGAGAAAGAATATTTCAGGCCTTACAACATTTACAAATATTCTTTTAATATCATCCCTGGATGCTAACCAACTAATAGATATAATAATAATTTGAACTGATTAAGCAAACTTTAATAAATATACTAATAAATATTAAATAACTAAATATAGATAACAATGAGCACATAGTGATCTGTTGTTATCTCATAGAATATGATTTCAAAGCAGTGATTTCCCTCATCCAAAGAACAATGATAATATTATGCTGGAGGTCCTCTAATTGTCTCTCCCAAATGTTTGCTAAATTAATTCCTCTCTTCTTTCAAATATTGGCATATCATAACATAATTTAATAAAAGAAAAGAAATAATCAAGAGATAAAGATGGGCACGGCTGCAGATTATAAAAGGCTTCAAGTAATAATTGCTTACAGTTATTACAGTTAAAGAATAAGTTATATTAAAATTGAAGGCAAGTTTATTGTTACATTTTGAATAATGTTACTTTCAAAGATGTTGGTTTAGTGGGATATTTACAGTTTAAATGAATGTTCATAAGTTAGCGTAATTAAAGTATTATAAGTTTTAAAATTAGATTTATAAAAATCTGTGATGAAAAAGTATTACCAATTTTCTGTGGAGTTGAGTGATCCAGCATTGGAAATAGGCTCTGGCATTCTCTCTGGATAAGTTGTCCATCCGTGGCATCTTCCTTAACAGTAGTTGGTAAATGGATTTCTCCACTGTGGTGGTAATGATGATTGCCATGGCAGCATGGAGAATGGGCTGAAGGGCACTATTCTCCCAAAGGAAGATGGCAAATATGTGGTCTTTCTAGCCACTCATGATAAGAGTCGAACCTGCATGGGTTCATGTAGCAACAACTTGGATTACAGTGTATATATTATTCAGCGGCAAAATCTAGGGTTTATATACTAATTTCTACCCCTCTATTACATTTGCTCACAAGCTAGGTTTGCAGCATAAAAATCCATTAGCTTGTTCACAAGTTTTGCTTAAAATTACAAATTCGACTTTCCTATTGTTAAGTTCTCTAATCAAACAAATTTCATCTTAGTGCAGCCAACTCGATCCCAAATTGAATAGAAAATAATGCCACTTGATCGAGTTTGCTTACACTAAAGTAATGTTTTAAAAATTGTTATTGTCAAATTACAGATTTGTTGACATGCAATTTTAAACAAGTGCATGTAGCATGATTTCTTTTAATAAGAGTGATTTTAAAATTTAGAAATTAACAAATTATTACGTAAACATTTTGTTATATATGTATGCTGGTCACAGGTGAAATTATACATATATATGTGATCTTAAGAAAAGGAGTTTGCTATTAACTAAAAGGAGACCCCTTGATTCCTCTTGGAGGTCTTAAAGAAACCAAGCAGGGCAAATTCCTAATGTTCACTCCACACATTCTTGTCATTGCAGCTGTTATTACTATGTAATTATTCATATAGTGTGCGAACATGGATGGGCTGCTCACCAGCATGCACTAGCCATTGTGGTAAGTTTATTGGCTTTTTACCTCTTAGTTTAAGATCAAGAAACACCATGGTCTCTCTTCTCAGTTGCCTGATAAGGCAGAATGAATGTATGTGTAAATGATAAATATTTTTCCAATAGATATATACAATCATGACAGACCAAAAATAAATCATGGCCCTCATTCCCAGGAGGCTGTAAAGTCACCAAGCAAGGCATCAGTTGGTGGTCAAAGACAGAGGGTGCTAAAAATCCCTTGATTGTGGACCCAGGCTGCCATTTGATGACAACTTTTTATTTAGTACCTACAACTGCAGATCACTTTCAAGTGAAGAAAGATTTCAAGAATTAGAAAAAATGTCTTATATTAAATGGGACATTATTAGACTTTGCGAAGTTAGAAGAAAAGGTGAAAAGACAATTGATTTAAAAAGTGGACATGTACTCTACTATAAAGGCACAAATATTGGAAATACAAGTGGAGTAGGATTCATTAAAAATAAAAAGTGGAAGAACAACGTTGTAAAAATTGGTGGTGTATCAGACAGAGTGGCAAGGTTAGTTTATACAACTTAATAGCAATTACCAAATGCAGATAATTCTGCTTTACGCCCCAACAAGTTCTCATAGTGATGAAATAGTAGAAGATTTTTATAGGGATGTAAAAAAGGCTTTTGATCAGAGTAAACAACATTTTAAAATTGTTATGGGAGACTTTAATGCTAGAATTGGTAAACAAATGAAAGATGAAAGTGCTGTAGGTAATTTTGGTTATGGTATTTGAAGTCAGAGAGGAAATAGACTTGTGGAATTTGCAGAAAAAGAAAAACTTTATATTATGAATTATTTTTTTGAAAAAAACATTAAAAGGAAATGGACATGGAAGCATCCAAATGAAGGTACAGCAGAATTGGATTATATTTTGATTAATAGAAAATACATATTTCAAGATTGTAATGTTCTTACTAAATTTAACACAGGAAGTGATCATCGATTAGTAAGATGTAAAATACATGTTAATGCAAAACAAGAGAGAGAAAAATTTATTAAGAAAAACAATATTTACAGTTGATATTCCTAATCTTCAGAAACATTCTAATGAATTTAAATTAGAAAATCAGTTTCAATATTAGTAAATTATGAACATGATTCAGTTATAAATGAAATTAATATGAAAATAACTGATACACTTTTAAAAACTGCAACAAAGATAGCTGGTAGAAAAAAGCAGCAATTGACCAATAAAATTTCTACTCAGACTAGTGCAGTGGTCTTCAACCACCGGCCGCGGCCTGGTACCGGGCCAAGAAGTTGACTGTCGGTCCGCAGCTAGACTGCAAGAAAGGTTATAATAACAAAATAAGATTTTAAACTTTTAATTAATATGAACAATTTTTATTTATTTTTTCATCGCATTTATTTAAAAAAAAAGAAACAGAACAAAAATACCACAAAATCTAATCAATCATACATAAATTAATTTGTTTTTCTATTTATCACAGATGTTTATGGGGGGGTGTAGAAAGTTTTTTATTACACAAACTCCAGTTGTCTTTTGATAGCCAATCACGGCTACTTGTCAGCGTTGTTAAAACAATAAAATGTAACGTGACTTTTTTTGATCTCTTAAATTTTTTCTACTCTCTCTTTTAATAATTCATTTTTAGTGTTTTTTTTTTGGCTATAAGGCTATTTTTTTTTTTGGCATTAACTTTTTATTTTGGAAATCAATTTTTATTACCTTTTTTTAAAAATAAAAACCAAAAAATAAGTTCTGTTTCTAACTTTTGCAAAGTATTTCTCAATACACTCCCACCACCCCAAAATATAGTAAGATCAAAACTTTTGACTTTTTCAAGTTTCGTTTTTTTTTGTTTTGTTTAAAAATACGCCCACTTTTTTTTGGCCTATAAGGAAATATATTTTTTTTGGCTTTATTTGTATACCGTTAAAATACTAAAACTTTTATTTTTCTCTTTCAAGATAATTTTATTTGACCTATAAGTGATTACAAAAAAATAAAAATAAAAAAATAACAAGAAATAACTAGATGAGGTTACAGGGTGGTATATACAAAGAAGAAATGATTCAAAAGTCAGTAGAATATAACCTGTGGATGCAAGGTGAATATTAATCATCTATTCTATAACGAAATACCTTTGTTAGTAAACCCTGTTTTGGCAAGTTATGGTTGGAGGGTTTTATTAAATCATAATAAGATATTAAGTCATAATAAATATTTTCATATAAATTATTTAGGGGTTGGTTGGAAAGGTGCTGTTTAGACCAGTTGTGAATTCCCATGTTAATATGGCCAGGTATGGATCGGCCTCTCTCTTGTCTGTTTCTTGGATATTTTTAATTATGCTGAGAAAGCAGTTATTGATTTCGTTAAGCGGTAATTTTTGAAAAATCACCTTGCATCTGGTCAACCAGATGGCAAAGTTTATGTAGGTGGCGAGCCTGATTTCAGCGAAAATGCCTCTATTTAAAACCCCTTCAAGAGATGTTAGATCTGGACCATTATTATCAATGTGTTTCTGGAAGTTTTGTCTTAGTCCCTGCCAGACCGGACAAAGGCGAAGGATATGGTCCATATCTTCTGGGCTGGAAAGACAGAGACAACATATGGGATCTATGCAGAAGCCTCTTCTATTAAGAAATATAGCAGTGGAGAGGCTACCAAGGTTAATTTTGAGAAGAAAGTCTGTGTGTTTAGGTGCTAGTTTCAATCTACGGGCTAGTTTGCGCAGTTTGTTTATGTTGATGGGGAGGTAAGTGTGTGCCTTCTGGGTATTTGAGTTGGATAGGTTGAAGGCTTCCCAATAGGTTATTTTTGAATTGAACATGGTCGCGGAAGGTACTATGTGCGTAAAAATGTATGATATCTGCATTTGTAGCCAGATGGGAGTGAACCTCTGAGGGGGCGGTCTATCAGTGGGAAGCACTTGCTCTTTGGGAAGCGGACATTGGAAGGTCCTGCAATCAGAATAAAGTTTATGGATCATATTGTAAGTTCTCTGTATTGCGAATACCTTTATTGAATGCAGTCCCAGTCCATTCATGTCTCTTGGCTTTTGAAGGGTGCGCAGACTGATAAATGATTTGCGCCCACCTCTACAGAGTCGCAGACAATGGGATTCTACTTTTTTAATGAAAGCTTCTGTTGGTTTAAAACCCGCAAGATAATATATAATCTTGGGGAGTATGAGGGAGTTTAAGAGTGAAACCTTTCCAAATGTAGATATATATATTCTTGAGAGGCATGTTATGATGAATTTCTGTTACCTTTTTTTAAAAATAAAAACAAACAAAAAATAACTTTGGTGTCTATCTTTTGTCTTAGTGTTGACAACGTATTTCTCACACACACACACACCACCCCCAAATAAAAATTTATCTGTAAACTTCTGCTGGTCCGTGAAATCTTATCCTTACTTTTACCGGTCCGCAGGTGTGAAAAGGTTGAAGACCACTGGACTAGAGAATTTATGAAGAAAAAAAGGAATATGAAGATATACAAAAATGATGCATTAAAAAGGATTAAATAACTCAAATTCTGTAAAATGGTATGGAAAAGAGTTAAAATGATATAAGAAAGTATAACTGTGAACTAGCAAGGAAAGTTGTAGAAGATAATAAAAGTCTTAAGAATGTAAAACAACATTTTGGTATTGGTAGGAAATTTATATCCGCAATAAGAAAAAAAGATGGAATTATTACTAAAAAGAGAGATGACATCATGAAACAGGTAAAGACTTCTATCAAAAATTATATAGTAATAAAGATCAAGTATCTCCTATATCTATTATATCTTCCAAATTGCCCAGAATTTTAAATGAATGAGATATGCAATTAAATTTATGAAGAAAGGAAAGGCTCCAGGTAATGATGGAATTATAATTGATATATTAAAAGAAGCAGATGAAGAAATAGAAATTTTTTTTAGCAAAATTATATACCAAATGTCTAAATGATAAAGATGTACCAGATGATTGGAAGAATGCAATATTAATATTTTAAAATAAAGATATTAGAAATTACAGATCTATCAGCCTTTTATCAATTTTATACAAAATTTTTACCAAGATAATTACAACTTGTCTTCAGAGAACATTGGATTTCCACCAACCAAGAGAACAAGCTGTTTTTAAAAGTGATTTTAGTACAGTAGATCATATCCAGGTACTGAAAGAAGTTATAGAAAGAACAAATGAATATGTGTTGCCATTAGGCTTTAAAAGGCATTTGATTCTATAAACATTTCTTTAGTGATTAAAGCATTGGATCATCAAGGTATAGATTTAGGATAGTGTCATATTTTAAAGAATATTTATAAAAATGCAACAGCAACAATTAGATTACATAATGATACTAGGAAAATCAACATTGAAAAGGGTGTAAGACAGAGTGACTCCATATCTCCAAAACTTTTTACAGCAGTACTGCAAGAAATATTTTGTGGATTAAAATGAGAAGCCAAAGGAATGAAAGTAAATGAAGATTATTTAAGTCATTTAGATTTTGCAGATGATGTAGTTGTTTTTGCAAATAATGCTTTAGACTGCTGGAAATGTTGCAGGAGTTATCAGATGAAAGTAGGACTAAAGATAAATGTTAAAAAGACTAAAGTAAGTTTAATGGATATTCTCAAAATATGAAAATAAAGATTGATTATGATGAGTTAGAAGAAGTTAACAATTACAAATATCTTGGTCAGATTATTAATACAGTTGGCAACATAATGGAGGGAATTAATCATAGAATTAAACTTGTTTGGAGTGCTTTTGGTAGAAATAACTTGATACTAAAAAGAAATATGCCTATGTGTTTGAAAAAGGTTTTTAATAATGTGTTTTACCAGTTCTTACTTATGGATCTGAGACTTGGACACTTAATAGAAAAACAATACAGAGACTTCAGACCACTCAAAGAAGTATGGAGAAATGCATGTTGGGAGTAACAAGAAGAGATCAAAAATGCAATACATGAGTAAGCGAACAAACAGGTGTTACTGACCTCATTGAAAAATTAAAAGACTGAAGTGGAGTTGGGCTGGACATATTGTTAGAAGAGATGATAATAGATGGACAATTGAAATCTTAAACTGGATTCCAAGAGATTTTAAAAGACCCAGAAAGAGGCCACATGTAAGATGGATGGATGAAATAAGAAAGTGTGCAGGGGTGATGTGGAGAAGAGAAGCTAAAGATCAGAGATGGGTTGAACTTAGAGCAACCCTTGTCCTGCAATAAATTGATAATGGTTGATGATGATGATGCAGGAAAATAATGAAATAAATTTATACTCAGTTATAATAATTTAAAGATTTAAACATTTAAATATAATTATGCTGTAACATCACTAAATCTATTATACGTCACCACTTATACTCGCATATATATATAGATGTGCTGATACATATATAACGTTTACACATATATATCTGCACACATATATACAGAGATATACCTGCACTCGATGGGGTGTAAAGCTGGCATGAGTATTACTATGGGACATAGTAGGTGAACTACACAGTTTCGATATCTGGATTTACAACAATTTAGCATTAAATTATTATACAATAACATATAAAGTTTTATCTAAATTCTCATTTATCAATTTTTTCAAACAAGTCTTAAATTATACCTCTGCAAAATGTAAGATATTTGAAAAAAAAAAAGATTATTTAATGAATTATGTTTGATTAAAATGATTTTTTTCAGATATAGAATTTATTTGGGTTTTTATATTGTTTTGCTAAGATAACTATTCATATTATTTACTATGCAGTGCAAATTTAGGTATCTATTGGATTCTGGTATAGACCTTTTTTTTTTTTTTTTATGGATATTCTTAATGAAGTTTTAAGCTTATAACTGGACTAAAAATAATATAATAATCTCTAGTCCAATAAATGATTATTAATAATCATTAACCCATTCAAAAATGATGTTTGTCAATAAGTACTTGTAAAAACTATAACATCAGTAAATTCAATACTTTAATAATTTTATAGTTAACTCTGTATCATATTTATAGCTATTAAACAAATAAAGATAATATTAGTACACATATTATTCCAATATCTGTGTTAGATACTTCTCATCACTTTCTTATCCGTGCACTCATACAGACATATATATAATTTAATATATATATATTAATAATTTCATTTATTTTATTCACTAATTATCCATGTGTTAGAAGAAACTATTGACTCCAAATATATAAACATATATTTAGACTAAAGATTCATATATAAAAATACACATTTATCCAATAGAAAATCTTTATACTTTTAATATATAATTACAATAAATTAAGAAGATAAGCATTTTTATATTAATTATCACAAAAAAAATCAAATAGTATCATGAACAATAAATCTTTTGTTTAAGCAACTTTTATAAATATTTTCACTTTACATACACAAACACACAAAAGCACAAATGTTATAAAATACTTTTAATTACTAAATAAATATGAATTCAAACCTCGAATTTTGTAGCCATTTTTTTCCCAACCAGATTAATAAGAACTATTTTATTCCAAAAATATTTCCTAGCCGTTTGCATTAAAGTTTGTTTCTTTTTGTTATCTCGCAAAACAATTGGTTAATAAAGTTTTTCCTTTAAAAAAAATGATTATTAATTTATAAGGAAGATTTTAATTAAAATTTTATAAAAAGAAGTCAACAAACCAGACAAGTTTATTTAAAAATCATTTATGTGAAACATTGAAAAACTTGCATTATTTAATGATAAGTGGGCATATAAGTTATTAAATAGTTTATATACCTACAAAGTATAATAATTTAGTAATCATTTTTTAAATACTTTGATGATAATAATCAAAGAAAGTAATTATGGAAATAAAGGAATTTGTTCAATGATGCATCACTTTTGATTTTTTAGAATACATTTACTCATCAATTTTTATTTTAAATATTATGATGTTAATTAAAAATATAATAAATTTTCATTATATAAATATTCAAATACTATATAATCATTCTATTTATTTAAAATAAATCTACCAAATTAAATTATCTGTCTAAAGGAGATTAAATGCTTTTACTATTGTATGTATTCATACCCTATTGATATATTACTTAGTGTAACTTGCCTTCTCATAAAATTTATTTTCATGTTATTTTATTTATTAAATCAGAGAACTTTTTAAATTTTCTAAAGTAAGATACAAGCAAACAATTTAGAGAGAAGATCCTCTAAGGAAGTAGTATAATTATAGAGAAATAAATTTCTACTTTTTGTTTTAATATAATAAGATCAAATTGATATTGGTTTACTAAAAAGTTAGAAGCAACATTAATATTGTTATATGTAAGGATAAAATAGTTTTTTAAACTATTAATCTGCAACTATTATACAGCAACAGATAATTAAATAACTAATTAAGAATTGAGATGAACAATCAATTTCTGGAAAGGAAAAAGGTAGATAAAAATTTGATTTTAAATTCTTGATGAATATCATTATTAAGTCTAAGGTCATACAGCATTTCAACTTGTAAAATTCAGTTCTTATATTATAATACAAAAATAAAGTAGAAAGCATAAATTATGATAGGTCTACATAATTTATTGATATATATTGTAACCATAATAGCCAGCAATCTAAAAGCAACAAACAAAAAATCATAAAGCGCGTGTGTGTGCACTTGTGCACACGTATATATGATTTACATTAATAAAATGCTATACTAAATAAATAAAAACGATATTTGGAAATTGTTATTTAAACTTGTTCTCAAATTATTTTGAAAAAGAAAAAATAAGAAATCTGATGAACAAAATAAAAAGGTAATTTACATAATGCTATGCCTCGTGCATAATTAAATAATCTGTAGCCCAAGGAGGATCAACTGTTTTCTATCCTGAAGAATATAATAAATTGTTTTTCTCTTCACTAGTAAAAATTGTAATTATAAATATGGAACTTTTTTCGCATTAAATAGTGAAGCTATAATTATACTATAATGTATAATAGGTTTGCTTAGCGCTTTCGAAATTTAATGTTGGAATCTCATACTCATAGCTTTGTGAATGAAGACTGTTGTGATTTATTGTACACATATACAAATGAGTTTAAATTTTTAATTAGTTAGTCCATTGTTTGGAGAGAGCAAAGCATGCCTCTCTCCCATTAATGGCACTGAGATCATTTGCTATATAAAAAGCTTCTTTGACTTTTCTTTTGGCATCACTCTTCTCTGTACAAAATATTTGGGCAGAACTGGGTTCAAATACATGGCCTGTAGCTGCTTGGTGATCCCAGAATACTGATGTTCCTTCATTTTTATTTTTAACCCTGTTGTATGCATACCTGTGTTGGTAAATTCTTGTATTAAGGTTAGCCTGAGTCTCACCGTAGTAAGATGCATGGCAGCCTAAAGAATATAGGAAAAAGAAACTCAAGTGTACAGTCTAAAAAAGTTGTCTTCCTGCCAATTATAATTACACATTTATAAAATAAATTATACATATGTCTTATTATATTGGGAAACCTTTTATTATGAAAGGCTAATTAAAAAAACTAATAGCATGTCAGTTGAATGCCCCAAACACACTGCCCGTTCACGTAAATCAAATAACATCACAATATGCACAATGCACAGACTACAAACAAAATTAAATACTGGGATGCCTACAATATTTTATACCTGCAGACACAATCACCAAACAGTAAACTTAATGTAACAAATACAAACTTCATAACAAAATTCAGAAGGTGGAGTCTAGAAGCAAAATTTCTTGACTTCATCATCAATCTAAACCTGGACACTTTACCCACAAGTTGGTCCCTGGCTTTCAAAAGAGGATATATCAGCATTGATCCAATATATCAACACTGTAAGAGAGAAAAAAAACACGATAGACCACATTATACACAGATGTCCAAAATATGGAAGCATAAGAGAATGGATACATTACAGTTGCAAAGTAGACCATCAGTTGATAACCTCTATCCGGAGATGCATCATGACCAATACATTCATTTGGATACGGCTCTCCATTTTCCTCTCCTACACATTCTGAACGATGCACTGTAAGCTGTGTATGGAATAGCCAACTCCCAATGCTAAACAAACATACATTAACATGCTTTTGAAATTTAAACAATAAGATGAAGCCATTGGACCACACCACATAATAGAAGAGACATGAAATCTACTCGACATGCTTAAATCACACACAATGAGTCAACACAATCCATAACACAGAACTTGATAAATTTGGCCATACAAATGCAAATAAACACAGGATTACAAACCAATCACAAAACCAACAGCCAAACCCACAGTACCAAAACACCTAATCTATTAGACATGAACTTTTTACAGGGCCAAAATGGTATAACCAATATAAATGTTATAATTGGTTGAAACATTAAGAGTCAAAGCAAATCTGTTTAATCATTGTAAATATAGTATAATAAATTTCTTTCTAAAAGTAATCTGCAAAGAAAAAGGAAAGACAGAGTTACGCTGTTGAATTGCCATAACTATATTTATCGAAGAGTAATATACTAATACCAAGAATATATTTGGATAAAGTTCGTTCACAATTTGTGAAATTTCTGCTGAGAGGCAATTAATATTAGAATTGTTTCCAGATTAAAAAAAAAAAAAGGAGCAAAAAGATAATAAACAATCACACCATTTTTCAACATATATATATAACATAGACAGTACTATAATGTAAAAATTCTACTATATAAATTTTATAAACGATATAAATTCGATAAATGTGGTAAATATGAAAATGAAATACATTACAGAAAAGATTCTGGGATTTGTGGAATATACTTAAAGCACTCCATTAAATTTGGATAGAGTGCTTTTAATAGAAATAATATTAAAAGAAGAGATTTATATATTTGAAAGCGAATTTTTTTAAATATATGTCTTTAATCTCTTATTTATGTAGCTGAGCTTGGATATTTAGACAAGGAGAGATTGAAAACAAAATGGGTGAGAAAATAAAGATATCATTGACATTTTTGAAAGAATTATGAAACTGAAATGAAGATAGGCTGGATATGTTAGAAGAGACAATAATAGATGTACAGTTGATGTTGTATTCCAGAAGATTGCAAATGACCTAGAATGGTACCACATGTGAGATGGATGGATGAAATAAAGAAATTTGCTGGCATAATGTGAAAAAACAGAATTAAACTTAGATTATCATCCTGCTGCAGACTACTAGTGGCTGAAAATGATGATGATGATAAATTAAACATTCCTAATATGTGCCAAATATAAAATTAATCTTTAAAAAAAATTACCTTAATGATTAGCATTGATTCAAATAAAACAAACTCACTCATTAAAAGGAAAATTAATTGCTGTTGAAATTATACGCACTGTTACACAATTGTCAAATACCAATACTACTTATTGATTGTATTAATTTGTGTTTTTAAACTTTTACTACTCAAAAGTGTTTTTAAAAAGTGACTCTTAAATTACTAGTAACATACCAAAATAATTAATTTAATTTAGTTCAAATTAATAAAATATTTTTAAAAATGTTAATTTTCACAATAAAAGATGCATAACTCATTAACAACAAATGTATTTATATAATCTTTCATAAAAATAATTGTTCCACAATGCCATTCTTCACAAATGGCTATTTTAAGAAAAAAAACTATCGATTTTTCTAGGCAGGTTATGGAACTAAAGATAGAACAACGGAAAACTATATATTGTATCTAGTCATATACAAATTTATTCGTTAGTGATATTTAAGAGACTCAATATTCTATTTGAGTGTTTATGTATATATATTAAAAAATGATAAAGAAATTACAGACGCAAATAATTTCAATGGAAAGCCATATTTTAATGGTTTATAAATAAATATAACAAAAATGTTATTAAGCCAATAAACATCCCATGATTACCATGAGTGGCAATAATAAATGGAGAGTTTTGCCTGTTTTAAAAATGTTATTGTTAATTTAACTTGGGAAATGATTTCTTAAGTTCATCTTACTTTAGATAAATTCAATGAAAATGGAAAAAGAGAAAATATATAAATGCCAGAATCTTTGTTATTTCTTTATATATCTTCTCTAAATATAAAAATGGAAACAAGTAAACACTAAAGTTCTTAGTTTTCTAATATATTATCTCTCCAATTTTTATTCCAGTCAATAAAGAATCCACACAAAGTGAAAATAAGTTTAAAATTCTAGGAGAAAAATTTAATAGATAAACTAGAATTTATGCTATATAAATAACAATAATTACTTATTATGAAATCCATAATAACAAAGAAACAGAAACAATTATTTATATAAAGATATAATAAATACTGGCTTTTTATAAGCTGTATATTAAAGAATTCTATCTTCTCTAAAATTTAAAATAGGCAATAAAAGCAAACATATATAATCAATCAATATTTTACCATGATTGATTTCTATTGCCTGCTCTTCTTTTTGCAGAAAGTAATCTTGGAAATGACTATAAGAAAAATAAATTCCTATGATCAGCTTCTGAATATTTGCTAAAACAAAAAATACATCATCTGCCAGGAAGATGCTTAATATGATACCCAAACTAATAACATACAAATTGCACATGCTTAAGGTTTTGAATCCAAACCATTTATTTGTTCAGATGTAACATGCTTTTTTTCCAATCTTAACAGGCTAATCTGGTACATAAAAAGTAGGCTGAGAAAAGTTATGTGATATATTTAATACATATCACTTTTTTCTCAACAGTTAAAGTACTAACTGCAGTTAAATTATAATCAAGATTCTATTTAATTCAAATATAGATAGTACAAAAAATTATATAGTTCAAAATTTTAAATGTTCCCATCATTTAAATCAAAATCATTAAAAGTAAGATCTCCATCTTAATTGACTATTAATTTAATAATTATTAATACCAAGTTTTCATCTGCCTAAAATACTGAATTTATTCTGTATTTCAATCAGTATTGGCAAGGAAAAGTTTAAAGAATAGGTGAATCTATTCTATTCTTGACCATATCAGTAAAGTGTTATTTATTCATAATGTTAAGAAGTTTATTCTATTATTTACATATATATATTGTGTTATACTAATTTAATTTTTATTATCATTAAAATTGCAAATTTAGTATTTTATCAATTTGTATAATTTTAATATTATGATGTAAAAATTTGTATAATGCAACTTTTTTTCTCAGACAAAAACTAAATATTTTATATTTAAAAATTTTAAATGTAACAATATATGGGGGGGGGTCATTCTCTGATTTGCATGCCTGTTTGTAGTATATGCTTCTTTAGTTATATACATCTTGCAGGAACTATTTTGCATCAATCTGCAAATGACATAATTGTGTGAAATCATGGGGCCATGTAACACATTTTTTTGTAAAGTGCATTTTAGCATTTTTATCAATTTTTTTATAATGGCTAAAAAGTTTGACATATGAAATTATATTTTGGTCTTACAGAAAATGACAAGGAAAAATGTTGTAATGCTTAAAAAAGATTGTAAAAAAAAACTGATCTCATAATAACAAAAGTTTATAAGTAGTTTATGATCCTAAAAAACATCACAAATGAAGTCCAGTCAAAACAATGCTTTCTATTTTTTTTTTTAAACAAATGATCTTTTACTCTCAAATTTAGTTCATAATGATTAGGCATTCTATGTGACATTTATGTGATATAGTAAAACATAAACATTCTGTTTTATGACAAAAAAAATGGTACAAACTCCACCCCACAAAGTGTCATCTCTCAAAGCCTTGAGTATGAAACACTTTTTAATTAAATTCAACATGATCCAGCTTACCTGCCAGCTATATTTGCTCAATCTCACTTCTTGAAATTTTTTTTTTAAACTCTCAAATAAAAAAATATTTCAATTTTTTGTGTGTGTGTGTAGATTTAGAAGTGGTGAAAAAAAAAATGACAGAGGCATTAAAAAACATCACTTTTCAAGTATTTCCGGATTACTTTGAAAAATGAAAAAAATGTTTAGACCAGTGTATTGCATCACATGGATACTAATTTGAAAGAGATTAAATTTATAACACTTAAAAATAAACAATTTTTTATTATAAAATTCCAATTATTTTTGGGTTCCTCTTGTGCAAAGATTTTTTTTTTTTTTTGGCTTTCCGTAATTTGATATGATTTTTTTTTTAATGACTTTTAAGAGACTATATATAATATTCTTCTTTTTTTTTTTTCTTTTTTGCAATTATTTTTATTTAATTTTTTTGTTTGTTTGTTTAGAATTATTTTATTCAGTTATTTTAATAAGATTAACTTTGTATTTGCTTGCTCTGATATAATAATTACAATAAGTAATTTTGCTTAAATTTGATTAGGTTTTTCTATTTTATTTTTATATAGTGTTTTGTAAATCTGCAATTGTGAATTTAATTTTTTATTTTATATATTCTAATAAATCTATATTTCACAATATAAAAACCTTTAGATGTAAAATATATTAATGAATTTTATTAATCATTCATTAGACTAGAGATTATCCATTTAATAAATAATATTTCTGTAGAGTAATTTTCATTACACTACTCTCACACAAGGTAGGGTCTGGTTTCTGTCTGCTTTTTACACCCTGTGAAGAGGTATAATTACAGACATATCACCAAAGACATGAAAAAAGTGTATGATCCCAAAGATGCACATTTCATACTGAACCAGCACTCATCAGTTGTCCCAGATCATAATTTCTTACACATATCTTTATCATTGTATATATAGATAGCCAATTACTACAGTTTAATTGATAAGTATCAAACTTATTCCCCTCACAACTTTAACCCAAAACACTTATAGAAATTTTTATTACATTCATTAGACTAGAGATTAGCCACTTAATGACTAATATTTCTGTAATGTAATTTCCATTACACCACTCTCAAGCAACATAAGTACTGGTTCTATTCACTTTTAACACTCTGTGGAGAGATGTAATTAATTACAAATATATATCCAAAGACATGAGAAAAAGAGGTATGATCCCCAAGATGCATACTTATCAATTAAACTGTAGTAATTGACTATTTATATATACTGAACAATAATAAAATATGTGTAAGAGATTGTGATCTGTGTCAACTGATGAGTGCTGATTCAGCTTGAAATATGCATCTTGGCAATCATACATCTTTTCCACTTGTGTTTGCTTATATGTGCTTTTATATCTCTCCACAGAGTATTAAAAGGAGATAGAAAGCAGTCCCTACTTTTTGTGAGAGTGGTGTAAAAATTACACTACAGAAATATTATTTTTTAAG
Source organism: Epiperipatus broadwayi (assembly GCA_028023455.1). Taxonomy (NCBI): domain Eukaryota; kingdom Metazoa; phylum Onychophora; class Udeonychophora; order Euonychophora; family Peripatidae; genus Epiperipatus; species Epiperipatus broadwayi. Next base: position 4,712,406 of record JAQFVV010006219.1, on the reverse strand, counting down.
TGGATAATCTCTAGTCTAATCAATGACTAATAAAAATTATTAATATACTTTCATTAAGGGCTTTGTGTAAAAATTGTAAGGGCAGTAAGTTTGACACATCAATTAAATTGTAGTAATTGGCTATCTATATATTGTAACGATATATAAATATGTCGTTACATTAAATTGAAATAAAAACTTTTAAGTTCGCATATAAAAATAAGTGTATTAAAAAGAAAAAAAAACTAAACGCTAAAATTAAAATGTTTGTTAAACGTATATATTCGCACAGATGCTAAACTTTAAAAATATTTTTTTCATAAACAAAAAAAAATAAGTATCTGAACGTATTTTTTTAAATAAAAAAATACAAGATTGAAATATAAAAATATTTTAATAAAAAAATAACGTAAGTTAAAATAAAAACAGGTATTAATTAATTCCTGTAATCTGTAAATGGAAATGATTGTTTATTAATTATCTAAAAGCTGTGTAATTAAAAAGTCAGATGAAAAGTTAGATAAGAGAAGAAAGAGATTTTAGCTTGACCAATGGAAGCACTAAGCCTTGGCTCGGACCCTAACGAAAGTGATGGATTAGTGACGTTTTGTTGATTGAATCCATGTGGATAATATAAAAAGGGAAATACAGTTTTTTCGGACAGTTCCAGCGTTGTGCGTTTGAGAGGTGGTAGGAAGCACATACCACACTCTATTTAAAAAAGAAAAATGAAAAGACTGTGATACCTTGAACCAGCTATTGCTACCTCCAGAACATTATCTTCCAATGGAGACGTCGCGGGAATTAAAAAAGCAGAAACCTGGACTCTTCTACCGTAAGCTATATTGACATGAACTCTAAATTTAAAAATATTTAAGAACTTTCGTTCAAGCTTATGAACTTCCATCTGATTTTTTTTTTTTTTTAGTTAAAATCAAATTAATAATGTTTACTTTTATATGTTTTCCGATTGATAAAAATCATTTCCATTTTTTTTTTTTTTTCTTATTGTAAAGATTAGTTAAATGTATGAAATTTAAGTTGTTTATAGATGCTTGCATGGATTCGTTTGCGGTTAATTATATTTTGGTTTTCATATTTGATCAAAATATATAGACATTCGATAAATAATGATACCTTACGGTGAGTATCTAAAATGTATTTATTCGGATGTCTTTTAAGTTATTGGTGACAATGCAAGTATCTTATGGTGAATACTATTGGGTTACTTATAAGTTTCCCTCTGCGATTGTCGGTATCAATAATTTTGTATTTTGATCGTTTATGTTTATTTTGAAATGTTTTTGACCGTGGAATCTATGTAATCGATCTATACCCAACATTTTTAAACAAATCTGTGCGAACGTAGTTAAATGTTAAATTTAAGTCGGGCGTGAATGGCTATATAGATTTGTAAAGTTATATTAGGGGAGGGTAATCTTAGGTTATTTGTGTCGTTGTTGAATTGGGTCAATGGATTGGATATATTTGTGTAATTAGTAGATGTAGTATGAGTTTCGCTACGTGCAGAATCGCTGTATACACCGCACCAACCCTTTGCCTATGGATGGGATTGTAAGTCGGCAAAAAGGACCGCGGTCCCTTCCTATGGAGTTTTTAGTTTATTGTTCTTCTTGCTATACAGACGTCATATTCCTGTATTGGACAAGAGTCAATGTTTTCTCTAACTATACTGTTCAGATGTCCATTCCTGACAGTATAGTATATTTGTGCTGTTGTATTTTCATGCTACATTGAATACATAAATGTATCAGATGGATTGATGCCAGTTTGGCTGCGAATTTTAGCCTAAGGTTAAATAGGGATAGAATGTTTTATTTTCAAATGCAGATCTATGTAGTCTATTCATTGACTATCTAAATAAAAATTAAACTTATTGAAATCTTTTTAAATGTAAATTTAAAAGTTAATATAAAAATCTAAAATGTTAAACTTATTCCTCAAAATTTAAATATTATTTTATATGTGCGTAAATAAATATTTTTATATGTTAATTTCTGGCAGTGGCTTTTACTCTTTGATATTTAAGATATAAATTAAGATATAGATTTTTATCTCTGCGTCTCCACTGAGCTAGTGACTTGGGCTAACGATCGGAATATTTAAATAAAGTGGAATCTTAACAGCGCGTATCTGCCTACTTTATAAATTTTTCTAGGCTCAAATGCCTAGATGGCGCCCTTGTAGTGCAGATATTGTTTTTGCGGTTAGATTCGATCTTCACTTTCATTCCGATTGGTACAATATACTGAACAATGGGATAAAGATACACATAACAGACAGTAATCTAGGCCAACTGATGAGTGTTGGTTCAGCATGAAATGTGCATATTTGTTCATATGTTTGTGATTACACCTCTCCACAGGGTGTTAAAAATGAATAGCAACTGGTTCCTACCTTGTGTGAGAGTGATGTAGTGAAAATTATACTACAGAAATTAGTGGATAATCTCTAATCTAATGAATGACTAATAAAAATTATTAATAAATTTAATTTCATTAAGTGGTTTGTGTCAAAGTTATGAGGGCAGTAAGTTTGATACATCAATTAACTGTAGTAATTGCTATCTATATATAATGAACAATGATAAAGACACATGTAAGAGATTGTGATCTGAGCTAACTGATAAGTGCTTGTTCAGCATGAAGTGTGCATCTTGTGAATCATACACCTTCACGTCTTTGATCATATGTTTGTGATGACATCTATCCATAGGGTGTTAAAAACGAATAGAAACCAGTGCCTACCTTGCGTGAGAGTAGTGTGATGAAATTTCCACTACAGAAATATTATTCACTATTTAGATATGAAATAATTTATTAACTTTATTATGAAAAAAAAAAAAAGAACAGAAAAGGTTATTCCAGCAAATAAATATATTCCACTAAGTACACAATCAATAAATATATTTAAAAGTAAGCTGGACTTCCTACATTTTGAAAGAAAAACAAAGCAGTAAATGTTGTTCAAATCTAACTTTTTAAATGTTTGTTCAAATAAAATATTTTTGGAAATCCATATAAAAAATTTTAAAAATAAAATTCTTTGATATTTCACAAAGTGTGCTATTATAATCAATAATCACTGAAAATACTTATAATATTGATAAATTTAAGTGTCTACTATCTAAATATGTGAATAAAAATTGTAATTAGATCAAATAAAATAAAAAACCTATTTCACAACTTGTAAACATTAAAAGTTTTCTAATTTGTTAATAAATGGAATCATAAAAATTAGTTAAGAAATGTGTTCAGTTAAAATAACAAATATCTAATATGAGCATGGATGCATTCTTTATCTCATAGATATTTGCTGCTGAATTAAGATTGATTGCACATAATACTATTGATTTGCTTACTGTATATCTTTATCATGCTGTAAGAACATATAACTATTAAGAATAGCAATAAATATATAGATTTGTCTAAAATTAAAAATAAAAATAATCCTTCAGATCAAAATTGAAAAGTAAAATAAAGTACTAATAGTAAAGTAAAAAAAAAAATTAGTATCAGAAATAGCATTTTTGCAGAGGATGTAATTAGCAGGAAAATCAAGATTGGAATATCAGGATTACTAAACACATTTTGCTGACTATTACTAATGAATAAAATTAAAATTCTGATATGTATGTGTATTAATTTATACAAGATTAAACAAAAAAATGCTTACTTGAATAAATCTTAACTTATATGAAAACAATAAAGTCTGTCAATTACATAAATTATGTCCATTCTGGATTAATGATTTTTTACTTCTATATCAAAAAATAAAATAAAATTAACTGCACATTTTCCTTTTTGTAACATTACATATAATATTTCAAGATTGTAAGAATTCATTATAATGCTAGAATGTCCTTAAGTCATTTTGCTTATTAGCAACAATAGGTGTAGACTCAAGAATTAGGAGTCCTAGATTGATAGCAACTGAAAAAAAAAGCCATTTTTATAAGTTTAGAATTGTTATGCTCAGCACATTAATATGATGGCCAAATATTGTACAATCTCCTGAACAACTAATTATATGATTTACATATGATACTACAATGATAAGTATGATGCATGCTTGGTTACAATCCTCTCCTTGCTTTTTATGTCCCCTCAAAAGTATATATCAAAAATAATTACTTCTGTATTTAGTATTTTTCATTATAACTAGAGTAAGAATAGTTCTTATTTTGCTAATATTTTTCATCATCATCATCATCATCATTATTATTATTATTATTATTATTATTATTATTATTATTATTATTATTATTATTATTATTATTATTATTATTTTATTCAGATACTAGAGTTTAAGCTGCTCTTTTATTCATTTCAGGATTATCAAATTTAATTTAGTAGTTCCAATTTTTGCTTACTTGATTATATTATTGCAAGCCTATTTGTTTTAGGAAAGGAATTCATGGCAGAGTAATTAATATATCAATCTGTTATGCTGATGATATGAGTTTGAATTTAGGTGAAACTTGAAATTTTTTTCTAGATTCTAAACAAATTTTTGATTTTCTTTCACAATTTAAGCAGAAAAACATCTTTATTAATCATTTAATTACTCATAAATAAATGCATAGCTATTGTTTTCTAGAAGATAAAAGTCCCATGTTAGTTTAGAATGATCAGATGAATGTAGATGTGCTATCTGCAAAATAAAAATATGATGAAGTCTTTGTCATTAATAAGAAAGTGACAAACTCCTGTGGGTCTTGGGCTTATGATTTACTTTTAGTATTAAAAGTGTATTTATATTCATAAAAGTTCATGTTTCTATCATTTTCCTACAAAAAAAAAAAAGCAATTCTACAAAAATTTATGATAAACGACTGCTTGAATAATAGTTTGTTGTCAAGGACAGTACTTAATTTTGCATTTTTACATTTTATAAGTCTATAAATTTTTTGTAAATGATCTTACATTGAATAATATATAATAAGAAGTCAATTTTTTTCTTAAAATAGATTTTATTATTAGAAAATTATTTAACTTTGTTTAACATGAGATATTGACAAACATATTAAAATTATGACTCAACAGTAAGATATCAGATATTAGCAAGTAATATATGAATTAATTAGCAGATTTAATCTGTGCAAGATGTTGTAATGGTCAGCCTATGAAGTGATAATAGATACACAAACTCCCACCAGAAAACACTTCTTGATTAATGTCTTGAATTCCTAATGTAATCAAGTTTATATGTTATAATCAAAAGGCTATTATATATTCTATCTATAAATCTTATAAAATTTACCTGGGAGATATTTTCATAGCACTTTTTTTCACTATGGTTATATTCTTTAATGCCAGTTAGATCAGAAAAAAAATGTGGGGCTTCATCCATATCTAATCATATCTAATACTCCCTTATGTTTATAGCATCAAAATTACCAAAATTTATTAAATGATTTGAATATTTATTATAAATGATTCAAGTAGTAATTTTATATAGATTGTGCAGTAATCACATATAAACAAATATGGCATTGAGCAAACTAAATAAGGCAAAATAAGAGAGAAAAGTTTTAATGAGGGGGAATTAAATAAAAAATTAGTCAGTTTAAAACATCATTATAAAAGCAATAAATAGAGCAGATTTGTTTTATCAGGCAATCTTTATCTGTAAATTTAAATTGTGTGTATTAGAACTAAATATATTAATTAAATTAGCAAAAAAAAAAAAAACAACACACAAATGTACACAAAAATCCAAATTAAATGAGAATGGATGTCTTTTAAAGACTATACAGTGGAACTGAGAACTATGCTATACTTTGTTCCAAACCCTTCTCACATACAAATGTATATAGTAATAGACCCAGCACATATCATAAGTTGAAATTCAAGTATAAAATGTCAAATCACTCCCCAAACATTGTTTTTCAGCAATACTACTGTGCTGTTTGATATTCAGACTTTATCTTTATTCACAAGAGAGTATTGTGAACAAACAATGTTTGAGGGAGTGATTTGACATTTTAAATGTATATAGTATATAATAAATCATGTTTTATTAACAAATATTGATTAGATTAGAATATATAATGTATGTTAATCTGCAAATATATAGCACTTTTCAACATGCACATATATATAACACAGATACTTTTTTATATGTATAATATGCATATATAAATTAAAGTTATAGTATAAATAAAAAAAATTAAAAATAATAATATAGTTATTAATAATAAATTGAAATGACACATTTACATATATTTTGAAAGTGTGATTACTCATATATTCACTAAAACAATAAGAATAAGGAAAAAACTAACTAACATATTTTTATTTTTTAAATAAAGTCATTACCAAAATGTATGACTTCCTTAACTATTACATATGCTTTACATAACATTCTTTGTTTCTCATCTGATCCTTCATCTCAGCCACGGGTGGCGCAATTTCTAACCAAAAACACATTAATATAACGTTCCCAGGCTAGCGATTCTCTATTAATATTGACTTTTTTTTGTTTGTTTGTTTGTTTACAAAGTTTACTTTCTTTCATTTCTGAATTATTTTTCCCAAATAATATTTTTGACAATGGGATAATAATAGTTGTTTTTTTTTTTTAATTTTATTGACAAGAGGGTCTTTTTTGGTGTGTGTTCAAATAGTAATTTGTGTGTTTTTTTAAAATAGTATTACTGTTTTTGTAAAATTGGATTGCCGAAATTTAAGAGAGAATGGGGTTTTTTTTTTATGGATCTTTAAATAATAATTGACGTTACTTTGATAGGTTTCCATATGATTGCTGACAACAATTAGTGGGAGGGGTGTTTTTGTGTACGATTAAATAATAATTTACGTTATTTTTATAGGTTTACATTTGATTGCCGACAACAATTATTGGTAAAAGTGTTTTTTTTTTCGTGTGTGTGTATGTTTAAATAAAAATTAAAACCGTTACTTTTATTGGTTTACATTTGATTGACAACCGATTTGACTTCCTTTCGTTTATAAATTATGGTTTTGGTTCTACAAATAAATATTTTTGACAATGGAACAATAATAATTGTTATTTGTTTTAATTTTTATTGACAAGAGGGTGTTTTTGGTGTAGTTTCAAATAGTAATTTGGGTTACGTTTAAATAATAAGTTACGGTCTTACTTTGATTGGTTTACATTTGATTGCTGACACTTATTATTGGGAGAAGGGGTGTTTTATTGTGTGTAGGATTGTAGACAACAATTATTGGGAGAAGGGGTGTAACCGTTTAAAGAATAGTAGTTTACATTACTTTTAGTGGTGGTGTACATTTGATTGCTGACAATTAGTGAGAGGGGTGGGTGTTTTGGGGTGATGATTAAATACTAATTTACCTTCCTTTTATTTTACATTTGATTGCCAACAACAATTATTGGGAGAAAGGGTTTTTTTGTGTGTATGTTTAAATCAAAATTGAAGTTACTTTTATCAGTTACATTTGATTGACAACCGATTTGACTTTCTTTTTTTTTTGTTTTTGTTTATAAATTATGGTTTTGGTTTCCCCAAAACCTAATATTTTTGACAATGGGACAATAATAGTTGTTGTTTCTTTCATTTTTATTGACAAGAGCGGGTCTTTTTTGGTGTATGTTCAAATAGTAATTTGGGTTACATTTAAAAAATAATTGGTTTACCTTACTTTTACTACTTTACATTTGATTGCTGACAACAATTAGTGGAAGGGGTGTTTTTGTGTGCGATTAAAGAATAATTGTACGTTACTTTTATTTTTGACATTTGATTGCCGACAACAATTATTGGGAGAAAGGGTTTTGCGTTTTATTTTTTGTTTGTGTGTACGTTTAAATCAAAAATTTAAGTGACTTTTATCAGTTACCATTTGATTGACAACTGATTTGACTTTCTTTTTTTTTTTTCGTTTATAAATTATTTGTGTTTTCCCAAACATAATATTCGGTTTGACAATGGGACAATAATTTCTTTAATTTTGATTGACAAGAGCGGGTCTTTTTCGGTGTATGTTCAAATAGTAATTTGGGTTATGTTTAACTAATAATTTACAGTCTTACTTTGATTGGTTTACATTTGATTGCCGACAACAATTAGTGGGAGGATTTTTTTTTCTATACGATTAAAGAATAATTAATGACGTTCCTTTGATTTGACCGTCTGATTGCCAACAACAACAATTATTGGGAGTAGCATAACCTTTAATCTTGAACTTCTTCTTTCTTTTAAAAAATAGTCAGTATAAACAATATTCATCAAAATATAAAATCACAAACCAATTTTCTTTAAAAAACTTGTTTTTTTATTATGACTATATGAAATTAATATCAAGAGCAACGTTTCGACTATTTACTTCCTTATAGTCTTTTTCAAGCCACTAAAATATAAAAAATAATAAAACAAATAAAATAAAACATAATACAATCATTAAACTCTACATATATTTCAAATCTTCTCAATACAAAAACATAAATTTAATATAAAACATTAGAACATTACCTTCCTCTATTTAAAACAACCTACAATTTAAACTTCTATTTAAAACACTCTGTTTAAATTATATTTAGATAAAATATCTCAAAAACCAGTCCCATCACCCACAACAATCAATTAGTTTTTTTCTTTTATTCCTATATTGTTTAAATTCCCTACTATAAAAATTTTTTTCTTTTTTTAAAACTTACTTTATAATTAACTATTGTTTCTAAAAGTTCTATTTTTTTTTTTTTTTTTTTGTAAATAATGTGACTAGTTTTTATTTTTTATAAAATCAATTAGTTTTTTATTCATATATGGTTTAAATTCCTTAATATAAAAATTTTCCTTTAAAAATCTTTCTTTATAATTAATTACTGTTTCTAAAAGTTCTATTTTGTAATTAATGTGACCAGATTTACACTTATGAAAAAAAATTGCAGATTTTTTATCAGATAAATGTTGTTTTAATCTTGTTTTTAACTTATTTTTTGTATTTCCAATATAAAAAATACTTTTACCAACATTCCAGCAGTCTAAAAATAGAAGTTTAAATTGTAGGTTGTTTTAAATAGAGGAAGGTAATGTTCTAATGTTTTATATTAAATTTATGTTTTTGTATTGAGAAGATTTGAAATATATGTAGAGTTTAATGATTGTATTATGTTTTATTTTATTTGTTTTATTATTTTTTATATTTTAGTGGCTTGAAAAAGACTATAAGGAAGTAAATAGTCGAAACGTTGCTCTTGATATTAATTTCATATAGTCATAATAAAAAAAATAAGTTTTTTAAAGAAAATTGGTTTGTGATTTTATATTTTGATGAATTATTGGGAGAAGAGTTTTTTTGGGCTATGTTTAAATAAAAATTTTAGTTACTTCTTTTATTTGACATTTGATTGCTGATGACATCAATTATTGGGAGAAGAAGGGATGTACGTTTAAAATAAAAATTGAAGTTACTTCTTTTATTTTTGACATTTGACGAAGGCCATTTGAAATCCCTCAAACAAGCTTGCCTTTATGAAGTGAACATTTCCGTCGGCCACAACGAGACTTACAAATGAAAGTCGAAAGATGTTTTTGGATCTCAAATCTGCATATAATCTTTTCTTTTCTTTCAGCAGCAGGATGTTTCTTTTTTTTTTTTTCTGCTGTAGAAATATTCCAGCGCCGGCTTCCGTGTCTGGCAATTGTCATCTTTTCAAGTTTTTCTGTTGTTTGAATTAGCCATCTTCTTGGTCTCGGAAAATTTCTCGCTAAAACGTGACTCAAAGCGTGATCGTTTAAAAATTTTATGCTACTCCACCCTAATCAAGAATTTAGGAGGCTTATAGCTTTACAAGGAACAATCATGACACTGTTTAAATTGTTAAAAGGTAACAGTACATCAATTCGTCTTAAAAAAAAAAAGGCCCCAATGAAAATTTAAATACTTTTGACACGATCAAATTAACACACCCTCGTACGATATTGTTACATTAAATACATAACACAGTATTATGATATAGTGTGTGACACAAACAACTACGGCATTTTCCTCTGCTTTTAGCATCGGAAAAAGCCACACCATTAGCAGCTAAGCCGAGTTAACACTCTTTCTAGATTTTATCGTAGAAAGAAGACTTAATCTGAGTCTACCTTTTAGCGTAGAAACAAGACTTAACTCCGAGTTAACAATCTTTCTAGGATTTATTTTAGAAAGAATGCTTAAAGGCTTGGGTGCGGCCGCGGAAATGGCATATTTCTAGAAATTTAGCTAGAAATAGCGCCATCCGTGGCTGACACAAAGGATCAGATGAGAACCCATTCTTTTTATTCAATAATTTTTTTTCTCTTATAGAAATGTAATAGTGGTTTTATAATCAAGAAATTATAATCCCTCTAAATATTTTGACATTTTAGAATCAGCCTCAACTTTTAGTATGTTCTAAAATTTTGTAAAACTTTCAGCATTATGCTATAGTTCATCAATTTTGGACAGGATAGTAAAGGATGAATAAAATGTATAATCTTTCAGCACAAACCCAAATTTTTCATTAATATATATAATCATGTATGGTACTCCAAGATGGAAAAGTGACTACTGGTGCATTGTAAGGTTATTTTAGAAATTTTACTTTTTTTTTTAATGTGATTATGTACAGCACTCAGGGAAAGAAAGATAGCTGCTCAAATATCATAACCTTTGCACATTTAAATGTTTTTTTTTCATTTGTTTATTTACACTTTTGCTAGTTTGTTTACATCTTTTTTAAATAGAGTATAATTAAAGTCATGTAATTAGATATAGCATAATCCACAGCTAAACTGTATACAATAAAATTTGCATTTAACTTTAAGCAAAAATTTATTTAATTATGATTCAAAATTCTATTTATAATTAAGAAAGATAATTTATTTAATTATGTTTTCCAATACTGCTTATAACGAATAAAAAAAATTGATTTCAATTTTAATAAAAAGTTCTTTTAAGTAAGATTTTTTTTATCATAACAAATAAGTTTAAAATTAATTAATAGAAATGTATAAAATAAAAATAAAAACCTCAAAGTCAAATCTAAATGTAAAAAACAAAAAAAAATTATTTTTTAAATAATCTCCCGAAAACAATTTAATCACTTTAGGAAAATTTTATAATCTATATTACTATATCTGCACCAATCTTGAAAAATCCTGCATAATTTTTTCCTTTTTTTTTTTTTTTGTATAGAATTTTACTAACGTAAAGTTTTGCTTTAATTGTTTTTTTAAAAAAATTATAATTTGCAATATAAAAATGTGTGGAAAATATGTCCTAACTATTTTAAAATAATGTCATAAAAAACCAAAAAGATGATTACAGAATTGAAATTTTTTTTAATAAAAAGTGTAGTTTTTAGTAAAGCAAGGTAAATATATTTTAAATTAATTAAATTGCATTTGTATCATATATTAAATTTCTCATTTGAATAATAACAATTTATATCAGTTATAATAATAAATTTGATAAACTTTTAGGATTTTACTTTAAATAAATATTTAACATATATTAAAGTAAAATTTAAGGTATGCATACAGTAAGAGAAATACTACTGAATTTGATAAACTTTGACTATGAAATTGATAAACTTTCATGGATAGAAATTTAAATACATTTAACACTTGAAAAAGTAAATTTAAAAATGCATATAAACATCAAACATTATAGAAATCATCTCTAAAATTTTTCATTTTATTCTTCTGGAATTGATTAACTTAAAACTCTTAATATAACCATCAAATATTATAGAAATCATCTCTAAAGATTGTCATTTTGTTCTTCAGAAATTGAATTTAAGACTCTTGGCTTAAACTCAAAATGGTTACCAAATATTTAAAAAAAAAAAAGATAGAAAGTGAGTTTTCATTTAAAAAATCAAATAGAAAAGTCTCAATATACTATACTGAATTTGATAAACTTTTATTATTTCTCTTTAAGTATATTCTCACATGACAAAGTAAATTTTAAATATATTTAATTAACACCCAATAAAGAAAATTTTTAAATGGTGTACATAATGCCTGTTTTTAAAGATATTAACTTCCATTAATTAACTAAATACTAATATAGATATGATAATAAAAAAATAGATTAAATATAAAAAAATAACTCAGAGAAATAGATTCCCATTATTTATTTTCTAAAAAATGTCTACTTACAATAAATCTTAAAAAGATAACTTTTCTACTGTATTAAAAAAATATTTTTTCCTTTATCGTTTATTCATCTATTATCTACCTATTCTATATTTAGTTCAATATAAGCAATAAATCAATAAAAATAAACATGAAATGCTGACTTTCAATAATTTCAAAAAAACTGACTTTTCTACAGTGCTTTATAAATTACTTGAAATAATATTAAAAATTATCAAACAGACTAAATGATTTACTTTTAAAAATAATAGCAGTATATGCAATCAATTAACAATCTTTTATTAAATGTTTTATAAATGATATAGTTTAAACAATATTAAAAATTATTCTATATAATATTTTTTTTAAATCCTTAAAATATATTTTTATATATTTTTATTTCCTTTATATATACAATACATACTAATATCTTATAATTTTTGTGGTGAAAGTATGTTATTTCACAATACATGCATTCTTTGATAGATGACTCTTCATGCAGCTTGGAGTAACATACTACAATTACTGCTACTGTCAATAATATTTGTTAATGAAGTTTATTAATCAAATCATATACAAGCAATAAAATAAATAAATAGTTAGATATATATATCAATGCTAAAGAAAAGAAAATCAATTACTTCTTAATTTTACAATATTTTAGTCAGTAACAGGATCATCATCAGGTGATCCTGAAGATTAAATTGGTCTTATATCCCCTCCCCATATATCAACATGATTATATTTATTAGTTAAATTAAAAATGCATGATTCTATTCAAGAGAGAGATATATATATTGCAAAACACATAAATGCATATGCAATAAAAATAGAATGCTAAGAACTGTATCTCTTAAATTTTAATTATCATATATAAATGAATATTATATGCAATTATTCAAATTAAAAATGCATGATTCTGATCAACAAAATAAGATTTAATAATAATAAACTCTTGAGAAAAAATGCATATTTAAATATATAACAACTTCTAAATAGAATGTCAGGAACAAATTCCAAGAAACTAATTGATTTATGAATATTTATTATTTGTAATTAGTCAAGTTTGTTACATGTTTTTGTGTTTTGACATGTCTTGGATATATTATAATATCACTGTGTATGTTCATTAATTAATAATACTAATTAGTTTACCATGTAAGAAATATTTTAAACTAAAATCCTAAAAGGTGATTATTCAGTAATATAAATGTTCATAAGAAGTTAAATTTTTCATGATTGTGCTGTTGATAACTCATGTATTATTATTTCATTTAAATACCTAAATATAGAAGTCATGGAAACAACAACATATTGTGTTATTTTATTCTACTAACACAAATGAAATTGAAGGTACAGCTAGTTAGAATATATATATAAAAGTGTAATTAAAGAAAACATCTAAATTGAATGTTATTACTTAACATATTATCTTTTAAAAAGTTATAATTACATTGAATGTTACAGATTTTTTTTATTATTTTAAAATTAAAAACTTCAATATATCAAAGAAAAGATTATAGCTGATGTTTAATTACTCTTATCTACACTCCGAGAATTTAAAAAAAGACAGCTGTATATTATTTTGATTTCAAATATTATTTGCTACAAGCATTAATGATCCACATCGTGTTTCTAGAGCTATGTTAAAAATAAACTTTATTCTAGCAATGTCCATTATGTCTAGGTAAGACAATTGTAAAAATATCCGTTCTCAGCTTCTGTTAGTGTTGCTAAATATACATCTTTGCCTGAAGTGATGACAAAAATCATGAATAAATTAAAATACTACTTAAAAATATTTAAAACCTAAATACTCTATGTACCAGCTGTAAAACAAAAATAATAATTGCAAAAACTCTTGATAAATAATTTCCAAGTAGCAGAAGTCCTATTTCAAAACCATCATAAAATAAATGTAGAAAATCTAAATTATACCATGATATGAATAATATAATATTATCAAAGTGATTCTCAAAGCCAAAAATTCAACAAACCAAAAATAAGCCATTTTATTGTGCTTAATACTTTCCTAAAATCAGTGATAACCTAGGATTGGGTCCAAACAACAAGGCAATTATTCTCAAATAATTAAAAGTTAAGAAATACTCCTTGCAATACTGCATTTAATTGGTGCTTTAAAAATTTGTATTTTAAAAATATTATTATATTATATTCATAATTTTATATATTATAATTAAGAGAGAAGAAGCAATCTAATTTGAAAATGAATCTATATAAAATTAAACTAAAACTTGAAATAATCTATCTTGATCAAAAAAAAATTTCCTCTCTAAATGTTTAAGATTTCTTGTCTTTCTTTTTCTGCAAAGTAGAGAAAACAAAATATAGATTCTCAATCTATATTTAAATTTAGATGTTCAGAGTACTCAGTTTATTAAACTAAATTGCAAATATCATTATATTAAAGGATTGATTTAGATAAAAAAATTTAAAAACTTTTAATTTGGTTTTATTACTAGATAAAAATTTAAATGAAAATATCAAATCAGTTTAAAAATAAATAGAAAATTTAAAATAAAAGGAATAATATTAAAATATTTTAAAACACTTGCATTTTTTAAATTTTATAATAATCAAACATCTTTATTCCTTGAAGTTCATAAAAAATTCAAGCACTGAAAGTGGGAGAACTGAGATAATTCTTGGATTTTAATCACCAGAATCTACCATTCTTCTACTGCACCAAACTATGTAGGGATATATTAAAAATTATGACTGTTGGAAAAGTGAATGCTGTGATAAAAGTTATTTTATTTTCAAAATTTTAAATTAAATGTATTAGTGTAATAATTAAATAAAAGTAAATTTTAACTTCATAGTTTTTTTAAGTTGTATTTAATACATGTGATGTATTGAAAATATAAAACAGATGTTATATGGATATATAGTTAAACACTATAATATTTTATTAAAGTTAATGTATAACATGTAATACAGATTTCTTTAGTTGTCAGCATATGTAATATTGAGGAAAATTTAGATTATGTGTATATCATAGGCCACTCTGTGGGCCAGGATGACCGAAGTCTGAAATCTCTAATAAATTAATTAATCCAATATCTCATAAAATAGTGTAAAAGAATAAGAGTCCTGGCCCATATGATAACATGTTCAGCAATCAAGTTTGTCCAACTCTAAATTGAGACAGAGTTTAAATTTAATAATTGTCCTGGGGTAGCAGATAATTTACCATTATAGGACAAGATGTTTATATATATGATGTAAAGAATAATCTTGTTGTATTAGTACAGGATTATATAAGAAACCTGATTCAGTATAATCAGTATTCCAATTTGAATATTTATTCAATATAATTATATATAATAAGTAATAATAAGAATTTGAAGCCATAATTTCACCATACCATTCTATCAATACTTAAATAAAAAGAAAATTCCAACATATGTAAATAATTTATATTCATTTTATTATTGCTATAATTATTTGCTATTCTTGGGTTGTTTTGATTGACTGTGTACTTCATTCATACAAAAAATGTGAATCAAGAAATGCTAAATTCAAATCACAGTGTTTGTTTTATTTCAGATTACCAGCTTTGTCTTACATCATGCAGATATTTAAAAATGCCAAATAATTTATAAGAAATTAGAAGGTATTTAAGATAATAAAAATAAATCACTCTATTCTTCAAATGAATTAATGTTAATAGTCTTAAAATAACTAATTCAAGCAATAAATTTTAAAATCATCTAAATGTAAAATATTATTATATCCACAGTAACATCAATCATAACATTCTTATATTAGTTGTATTAACACAGAGAATATTTATATATTTATTAATGAATGTGAAAGATTAACTTATAATTGTATCATTTAATCATTTTTGAATTTATATTTATGTTGCAAATACAATTATTAGTATAATCCTATTGCTGCTTAGGAGTTTTATATTAATACTCTGTTTTTATTTTAAAGAACAAAAGCAGGAAGGTAAACCTAGATTTAATACAAATAATTCAAAGTATTCATGTACTGGTTTTTATACAAAAATAAATAAATACATAAAGATTTAAGCCTTTGATCAGAAAAATGAATTAAAAGAAAGGATTAAATTATTTTCTTGAAAATTTTTCTTCAAATCTAGTGATGGCCAACTGGACAATGATGACAATATAATCTGAACTATTGTTTAATGTTTTCCAATATATTATCACATTCAAATCCAATATTACAAAATAGCATTTTTGATTAACTCTTAATCATATTTGAGACTTTGATTTTCTCTTTTTGAGAATATAGTTTAAGTACAGGATAGCCTAATCATTGCAATATATACAAACAAATAAATAAATTGCCAAGCCTAATAAAAACAAAATTGACAACAAAGAAGAAAATAAGTTGCAATTAATCATTTGATCAATTTTCAATATTATTTCATGCAATTAAAACTGCATTTTCTCTTGTGTTACTCGCAGTATAGTAAAAATTATACTACAGAAACAGTTATCTTAGAAAATGATTTTACCATGACTTATTGCTATTTATAAAAAATTGAAAAAAGATGTACATTAAAAAAAAAAGTAAAGTTCAAAATTAGTTATTTATTTCTTTTTTCCTAGAAAAGAAAATAAAATTATCAATTTAAACTTTTAAAAGACTAATCAGTTAATATCTGCTTTTTTTTTTAAGTGTCATAGCATCGGCAGGGACGCAAACCCGCAACTCGGGCAACTGCCTGCTAGTGCAAGGCAGTCGCGCTGACCTCTCGACCACCAATGCAAGACTAATATCTGCTTTTAAATCATTTTTTTAGATATTATCAAGAATTATAATCTAGGTAAAAAAACTATCATTTCATATATCTATTGTTTGAAAATTTTTATTATCCGAATAAGATTTTAAAAGTAGTCTTCAACCTTGTTTACAGATAAAGAAAATTATCATACTGATTTTTTAAATAGTGAGTCTGGAATAATATAAACAGATTTTTTGGAATCTTGTGAAAATTTTGAGTAATTGTTCATATACATTAATATATTTAATTCTGTTACCTTTTTGTTTGATTTAGAAAAAAAAGGGATACATTTATTATAAGACCATATATTTTTATTAAAAAATTCAGTTTATTGTTTTTATGATTGTCTGAAAGTAAATACTATTTCGCATGGATGTCATTCCATTTTCATATATTAGTTTAGATAAATGATTATGAGCAAAAAAAATATTGAGACAATAATTTGTTTGAATGGCTGTTTTCTTGAGGGTTTTTTTTTTAAAAAAGTTGATTAATCTTTCTTAAAGACGTATAATTTTGTAAACTAATATTGTTCTTTTTTCTTGTATTTAAAAAGTTATTTGCTATTTATTAATGATAAAAATAACTTTTAAAATATGTTTGGAAACCATTACACTGCCCCAAAGAATCAGAAAATGTAGTCTTATTATTATAATAAATTATCCCCCCCCCCTCCTAAATCAAATGAAAAGGTAACAGAATACATCACAATTACTCAGAATTTTCACAAGATTCTAAAAAGTCTAGTTTATATTATTCCAGACTCACTATTTAAAGAATCAATTTGATAAAAATTTTAGTTATCTGTAATCAATCTTGGTTGTTTGGACTAATTCTTAAGTACCATATAAATTAAAAAGTCTAATGGCAATAAGCTATCTAATTATTTTTTTTTGCTATCTTAGCAAAGTTTGGGTTATTTATAAGGAAAATATACAAGATCTATTTTTTTAATATGGGGGAGGGGGGAATCACAAATCCCAAAATGCCCTGGAACCAGTAATTTTACTTTCATTGGATTTTACCCATAATATGAAACTATCTGTTTTACAATATTTTTCTATTATTAGCACTATCCTTTTAAATAATTAGTAATTTTTTAAGTTCTTTTAATTAAATATTTGTGATTATTTCCCTGAAATGTTTAATCCTTGAAAAAAAAAAAAAAAATTGCTATATTTATTTAGCATAATAGTTTTTTTCTCATGTGTCATAGCATCAGTCGCTATTGTGTTTTTAGTTGCCCCACTCAAGTTTAACAACTGTTCATAATATCTTACATAACAACTAATAAATTAAAATTACAAACTAAAAAAAAGCACAATTATGAATGTAAATTATACTATTTCCATAAATTAATGAAAATGTAAATTATAACTTAAAAAGAAAAATATAATATATCTACAGACTCCAGCAGGCTCTGAATTTCAAGGTAATATCTAGTAGTCAATATTCTATGACTCCTGGAGTGTGAAGCACAAAATATAACCATATTTCAAAACTTTCTATTTTTTTAGGATTCTTTATATTAAATTAGATTGAACATTTTTTTTTTTTTGTAAACAAAATATTTTTTTAGTTATGGCAACTTTTGCTGTAATGAACTTAAGAAAATAAAAAATTTAATGAGTAAGAAAATGTTGTGAAGCATAAATAGCTAAAGGCAATTTGAATATGAACACAAAAATTCTAAGATAAAGACATCTGTCTTAAGTGAAAATAATCTGTTATTTCAGATAGTAAATTAATATTAAATGAGAAATAGTTACTCCTGGAATAGGGAGGAGTATATATCGAATTTGAGCAAACTCATACTTGAATACAATAATAGTTATTTGATCAATAAAATCAATAATAAATTGAAAGCAATAACACTATAAAATAGTCATTGTATTGCTATTCTTTCAACATGCAGATTTAAGCAGAGTTTTGCTAATATCCTTCATTGAGTGTTTAATGAGCTTTCCTAATGTTGAATAATTAGTTGTTTGGAGTCATGTTATATTCAAGCAATAAAATTGACAAATTGAGTTTCGATCCAGAAATTTTTCATTCTTGAATCTTCACTTTAAAATTGCTTATACTAATCACACAAGGCTATTAGTTGTTAACTATGACTGCCAATTATTCTGTTTCGGAGATTCTATTAGTAATCAAATTATTTTTATCTTAAACCATTAAAACATTACATGACAACCATTTCTTATGCTAAAACAAACTGTTAAAACTGTAGCCACTCTCTCCATACAGGAGTGCCATCAAGTGCAAGACAGTAATCAATGGATGCTAGAAGGCTTATGCATCAAAATTCTTAATCTATTTAATTAACTAAAAAGGTACAAAGTGGCTTCTGGAGCATTGTATTAGATTCACAGATTTAAGTGGTGCTCTCAGATCCAAGGCTCTTCAATGATGAAAGCTATTAGCTCAAAACTAGAATATTGGATGAGTAAGCACTAGTTAGGAATTTTGATACACAAATCTTTTAGCATTCATTGATTACTATGACTTGCACTGGATTGTACTACAGTATGGAGTTGCTATTATTTTTATCTTAAGCACTTAACTCATTTTGTTTACATATAATTGATCTATGTTTAATTTAAAAGTTTAATTTATTAATTCAGTGCTACATTTTGACAGTTCACTTTTTATTCATTCTTTAAAAGATTTAGATATTTTGCTTATTACATTACTTTTTCCACAAAACTTATACCAAACAGAAAACAACATGTACAAAAGTATTGCTTTGTTCTCCCTTGACAGAAGTAAATTTTGATTAAACATTTATTCAGTTACTGAATTGTAATTGTTTATTACATGGTGAAAAGCTATATGTAATAAACCTTTCATAGAAAACAATCTACATTTTAATAATATTAATATCAAAGAAAAAAAATGAACTGGCTTCTTATTTCAAAAGTTTCCAGATTATAACACCTAATTTAAAATATTAAACATTTCAAATTTGTTTATCTTATTAATAGAAAAAAAATACTTTTAAATTTATGCCCTATAATGATGTCACACTCTCTCATTCTATTTCTTAAAATAAAATTGTAAAAAAAAAATTGTATCTAGGGTTATATATCAATTTAAATTCCATGTATACTACAATTTACTATAGCAATTTATTTTATTTTCATCACATTGTAACACCTAGTGTGTCACTTGCATAATTATATATATATATATCTGAAACCAGTTCAATATCTATATATTATGGTGTTCTTAGTTTTTTAATAATTATAGGTATGTCTATCCTTTAACTAAGATTGGTACAGGCACTACCATCTGGCCTCTATTTATTACTAAAGCTTATGCTAAGTCATTTAACCATGGTGAGAAAAAAAGAATTTGCTGATGAACAGCCCTGTGTAAGCTGGGGTCAAGAGATAATGTATTGGTTTTAAATATTTTTTTAAAACAGCTTTAATTAGTATTTAAAAAAGAACTTATTTCATAAACAGAAAATTAAATATTCATTATTCTACAAAGGGTTTTAAATCAGTATATCAATCTGCATATCTGGGGTTTAAAAAGTTTTGCAATTTTTTTAGATTGCAAGCAGGCTTAAGATTTTTATTTCAGGCAGTTAACTCATAGCTAACCCATTTCATTATCCAATAATGTTTGACAAATGAATATGATGCTATCATTAGCTAAAGAATAAAGATCCCAGAATAAGATGAGTGAGAAATGTATTATATATATTATATAAAACTAAAAATACAACTGAAATATAATGCAGGCAACAGTATTCATTTATATATATATTTGACAATTGTAATTTATATCACTCTATTCATGAGTAATCAGTAGATACAACATAGTAGTAGTGTTAAACTCCTCCATATAAGTACAGAGTGGAGTGTTTGTGAATATCAAATGATGATTAAATGTAAGCTAAAGAAGTTATAATGTTATTTTATTCAAAACTTTGCTTCATGTATTTTTATCATCATAAAACTGACTAAAAAATTATTTTATAATGGCTATACCGAACAAGATTACAATCAATAAAAAATAAAAAAGAGATTCTCAATCCAAGAATTGGAGAAACATAAATTCTAAGGATTTTAGAATTGGCATTTAATCCCATAATAACCTGATTATTATTAAATAACATTATATTTATTAATATTCTATTTTACACAATTTTGTATAAATAAAAAGAATAATAAATAAATTTTAAAGTAATTTATATACAAATGCTTATCAGGGGTGGGCAATTGTTTTGGCTCAGGGGCCTCAGAGGTTGGAGGAGGGCTGCATTGGAGGCCACTTTGTGGAAGCGAAGGTTAATGGAGGGTGCATCTTTTTTCATGACCCTATAAACACACTGCTTTATTCCCTGTATTACCAAAGAAATGTTTGTCCATTCTTCATTAAACACATGACATTTGTCACCGATTTTACATTTTTTTGGAGGGTTCATGGTTTCACTAAAGTCGGAAATGTATATATTTGCTAATGCAAAGGCAAAATTGAAATTAACCAGATCAACTGGAAAAGCACTGCACATCATATCTACACTGTGCATGTGTATTGATGTGGCCATCCTAGTGAAAAATACGAGACAAATCTTCGGTCGTGCATGGGAAGGAAATCTCAGTTTAAAGGCAGATTTTTCTGATTGTCTTGGCAGGCCACTATTTGTCCACCCCTGGCTTAGATGATTAAATTGTTTTGATGTTTTCAGTTTGTAGTGTATGTTCAAAATGCTGTACATTGAATCAAATAGTTTCCAGAATTGACATTTAATATAAAAATGGATTGATATGTTTTAATGATATAAAATAAATAATTATTATTAGAAGAAATTCACAAATGAGTATTGGCATTCAAACTCCAAAAAGTAAATAAAATATAGAAAACAAAGATAAAAAATAAAAATTGGAATCAAAATTGGAATGCATGTAAATGAATGATGAAAATGTGATTGCACAAATATACAAAATTATGACATGTTCATGAACAAAAAAAATCTAGATATACTAAAAGTGTAGATCCTAGCTACTCAGTGATGAAGGCCATAAACTTGAAACTAGACTAGGGATATGGATAGGATAGTGCTGAATCTAATATCTGATTATTTGAACTTATAATAGATGACACTGGCATAAAATAAACAAAATTTTGTTCCTAGAAAGCAATGTAAGCTGTGGTCATATTTTTAATTTTAGGTTGATGACAAGTAGATCCTATACTATTCTAAGTACTGAAGAGATTTAAAAGAAAACAAAGAAAATGGGGAGAGAATAAAATAAAAACAAAGAAAAAGATCAGACAAGAAGTCTTTAATGACTCAACAAACCTCTTTTCTAATTCATTAGAACAATGTGTATTTTTCAGAACAATTGGTAGGGAGGAGGGACATATCACTAAAATCTAAGGTCATATATCAAATGACAGATTAAGCACAAGTTTCATTCAATTGAATTTTTTTTCCTTCACTAAAATGAAGAATTAATCTAAGACACCTTTAGCTCTTGAATCTTTCATTTTTATCATTAAACTAAACCACATATGGCAATGCTTCAAATAATTTTACAATGCTAGCTAAAAATTATGCAGCAATAAAAGATATTGCAAATATGTGCTAAATGGATCTCTTTTTTTAGAAATTATGATTTTATAAATTTATAATTCCCCCAAACCCAAATAATTTAACAATGAATACAAAGTGCTCAGTGTAAACCCTAATTTATATATATTAAAAATATATAATTATTTATTACAAAATAATCCATTATTTATTTAAATTTTTTCAGTAAATATTTTTTTGATAATTTTTTTGTTTCTTTTCTTGTATTCAATTATGTACATACTACAACAGTTTTATTAATGTAATAAGAGGGTCAAATGCCTTATCTATTTAATTATATTTATTTTCACTATATATTTCAATAAATCTTCATTAAAAAATAATTATTCTAAATTTAGTAAATTTTGACATGTTAATTCTAATACCAATAAATCTCATGATTGACAAAATCACAACCTTGATTCTATACATAAAAAATTCTCTCCAAAATTTCCAATTCCTATTTATGGATTTTAGACAATCTTAGAATAGAATGTCTTTTGTATCGTATAAATTCTCTCATAGTTCTTATTTCTATCCCAAACTAAAAAAACATGATTTAATTGTAGCAAAAATCTTTATTCCAACTATTTAAAAACCTTAGACTGAAGTTAGAAACTTGAAATTTCTATACGATTTGTGTTGACAACATTTTGAAAATTTGTTTCAGCTATGAATTGTGTTGCATTATAACCTTACAAAAGAAACAGATATACTTATAAGTATCTAATTGTAATTTTTAAATAAAGTTTGACAATAGAATTCCTTATTCTTTGCATTACATTGGTTCCAGAAAAATCACATGAACACTGAATTCATTAACTAGAGAAGTTTATTTTCATGGGAATAATATCAATAATATTTAGAATGCTAGTATATGAATTAATGAAATTCCTATATGCTGCACTCAATACATAATGGAATGCAGGATACTTCCAGAAAATAGCTACACTTTGGGCTGCCAAAAATATCATGGAATATCAAAAAATCATATCAAATGGTGGTGTGCATGTATCAGAACTATTAAAGTATTTCAACTATACACCGATATCTAAAAAAGAAGAAATTATATCTTCAAATACCATATATCTTCCAGACACTGCCATTAAACCATAATAAGCATATACTTTTACAATTTTTTACTTCCAGGTTATAGAATTCAACTGAAACATTTGATTCCTTTCAGCAACTGAAAATATAGGCTTAAAATGTAAATCAGTCATGGCATACATATATAGAAGAAATATTAAATTGAGAACATAGAGCTAAGATTATATTGAAGTAGCAACAGTATTTAATTATAATATATGTTTGATTGACCTCAGTGTTACTATTAATTGCTGATAGAAATAAATTAAGATTTTAACAAATATTATTTTAAAATAGACATTGGTGTATTTCAGGAATATGAAATATTTTAATTAATATTTAACATTATTAATAATAATCAAAAATTAAACAAAATACTTTTTTAAAAAAATAGAAAAAAAAATTGTACAATTTTTTTTTACTTAACCTGAGATTTTCTTTCTAGTAGAATATTTTTAAAAAGAAACTTGTTCATTATCATTCTAGAGTCTTTTCTTATAACAGATTTGTTTACTTACATTTTTATTGGACACTTCACTTTGTTAATTCACTTTATAAAGAGTAAGTTTCATTTATAATATATATCATTTTCAGGATTTTATATGATGAATAGATTTAAACATAGGTCATTATCCATTCTCATTTTCCATTGAAACTACAATTTTATTATATAATTCTTTAGGGTTTAATCTTTAAATGACTTCTTCAATTTGATACTAGCTTTGCTTATATAAAGTAACCAAACTAAGAAGTGTTTGTTCTTTGTACAGTTCATCACATCATCACCATTATCATTTCAAATTTCATAGCTTTATCATTTCATTTTTCATAACTAATATTCTTCCTATAATTCAACATTTCTTTAAAGTATTGATTCCATAAATTCCATAATTATTCCAGGTAAGTTCTTGGTATCACTTTCTGTAATATCTTTTTTCATCAACGAGATTCCTTTAAATATCCATTGTAGCCACTTCAACATCAAACTTTAATCTGTCAATATTTTCTCATTTATCTTTGATTCTTCCATAATTGTTTCATCAATTTTACAATAAACCTGTTTCTAAATCAACTTCATTTTTCTCTATAATACCACCATCAGTTTTAGGACTTTTTTTTGCATTACATCAATTCTGGATACTTCTATGAATGTCACATCAGCCTTAGGATCTATTTTAACTTTTTTAAAAATTTATTCCAATTTCTCATTAATATTAAGTATTTTTATCTAACTTATTCATATTTTATTTATTTATTTCCTATCAATATTATATTAATCTAATTTTTCATTGATATCCTTATTCATGCCATATATAACTTGAAACAAGAATGATCAGAACAATTCAAAATTAAGTTTCCTTCTGCAGATTACTTTATTCCCTGGATTAACACTTGTATTCACATTTCTTCTACTCTTTTCTTCTCAAATTTCTAAGGCATCAGCTTTTATTGTTGAATCATAAACCTTCTATCCATCATGACTTTTACAAATCCCTCTGTGGCTGAAATCATCTCAATACTTAAATTATTCAAATTATGCTTTAGAGTTCATTTTTACTATTCACATTTTTTATTTAATGCGGTTTTATTTTCATTTCTCTGAACTGTATATAATAAATGCTGTGTCTCCAACTATGACTGGGCAACCAGCAAACAAATATACAATAAAACTCGACA
Source organism: Epiperipatus broadwayi (assembly GCA_028023455.1). Classification (NCBI taxonomy): domain Eukaryota; kingdom Metazoa; phylum Onychophora; class Udeonychophora; order Euonychophora; family Peripatidae; genus Epiperipatus; species Epiperipatus broadwayi. The sequence goes on along the minus strand of JAQFVV010006219.1, from coordinate 4,687,161 downwards.
GAATAACAGCACATATATATTCAGCAATAGTAATTTTTAACAATTAGGAAAAAGAATTACTATACTGACCTTTATTACATAAAGTCTGCATTTGGGTGAGCTTAATTCACAGCTTAATTACTGAATGGCAAATAATGATTATAAAGTTAAGGTAAGCTATTATTCACTTTACCTTCACTAACATCTATAGTCTTTATAACACAACCCTCGACAAGCCTTTTGAGGCATTTCAAAATAATAATAAGACAGATGGTCTGTTAAAAGCAGTAGTCAGCTTAGTGACCTACAGGAGCTGAAATCCTGGGAATGAAATCCTCTGATGATAATCTTCATTGCTCTTCAACTTGTGGACACAGTAATGGTAGCAGCAACCCAGAAAGAGCAGTTCTTTTTCTCTTGCTTTTTGTAACCATGTCTTCTTTGTTTCTCTTAACTTTTCTGGAGTAAATTCTTTGGCTTTAATCAATTCACTTAATTTATGTTTTATTTAGAGTTTGTTATCATACAATGAAATTCCTTTTAGCCTTTTAATTATAGGAATTTATTTCCATATCTGTAAGGTCTTAGATCTATACAATTAATTGGTGTCTTAGGAATTCATTTCCATATAAGATAATTTATAAGGTCTATTCCATTAATTAATAAATACATGTGTTTAATTATAATCTTTTATTTTTTAAACTTTGTTTAATTAAACACTTCTTTTCAACGATTTATTTAGCAGCATTCTTAAGTTTAAAATATTATTTAATATTTGCACTCCTTCCCTTACTCCAGAAAATTGTTAGGCTTATGTAAGTCATTGGGTCTGGCCAGTCTTCGTATCTGACATCTGGGTCAGGGTGATCTAATTGTTAATCCAGTCGGATTCGGTGTTGATTCTAATTTCTGTTCCACTCTTCTGGGTTCCATTTCACAGCTTTCTGGTTTTTCTTCTTCATCCTTGATCCATATTCCATATGGTGTTGGTTCTGTTGCATCTTGTATCTGTTGATTTTCATCTTTTGGCATGGGCATTGCAATTTGCCAATCTTCTTCAAATCACCAACAGACATGATTTACATATCTTCTGTATGATGCCCCATCCTGTACTTGGATGATTGCTATTGCTAACATTTTTGCAATTACTCCTTTAAACCATTTCTTCCAGATTATATCTCAAACCCAAACTATGTCACCTATTTTTTTTTCTCTCTCTATTTCAGTCTGTTGTTTGCATTTTTTCATTTTTTTGGCCAGCTATGTATTTTTTACTAATAATTTCTTCTCCTTGTAAGGATTTTACTCTTAGTTTATAAGTTTCTAGTTCTTTTTCTAGAACTGTAATCTCTTTTTGAAATTCTTCTCAGCAACTGTCTTCTTGTTGCTGGTGCAGGTGGCTTATTACATGGCCCACTCTTCACAGAATTACAATGCCTTTTGTTAGCACTATCTGCCATTTCTACAGTTTTTTGAATGAAAGAAAATTTACTAGTTTTATAGATGAATGGTCATGCATTTTCTTGCAACTCTTTATTAAAGAAATCTGGCTTTTTGTATACCATTTCTTAATCAAGAGGGATTTTTTTTAATAATTTTAATTTGGATTCCTAGTTTATGGAACCACTCCCTTTTACAATGTATAGTGGTAGATTCATTTTTTTATTGCAATAGTTGATGGGTGCTGTCACACAGTTTAATAATCTTGGCGCATTTACATTTACATCATGCACTCTATTGTTCATTTTCTCCAATTTATTTTCACTTATCAGATGACAGCAACATCCAGTCTATTAATGACATCAGAGAAATATCTGATCCACTATCTATCAGTTTTGTCATAAAAAAATACTAAAATTCTACATATACAGCATCAATACATTTTATAATCAATTTTTTTCTTAATTTTAAAAAGCATGCTGAATGATGAAATGAAGGTGTTATATTTCCTTATATTGTTTAGTCAGATGTTTGTTTAATATCTTATTGAAAATATTTAATTACTATTTTTCCAAAATATTTTTTATTTAAATAAGTCAATTTTAAAACAACAACAACAAAAAAAAAAAAAAACAATGCTCAGAGCTTGACTGGATGACATTTTCACAATGTATATGTAAAAAAATAAAATCATTGTTTATTTATTGGCAGTTGCGACTTTGTTAATATATCATTTGATGATGATGATTACTATTATTATTTAATTTTTAGAATAATTATCACTGGTCCATATGCATGTTTTTTTCATTAATATTAATAATACTAAGATGACACAAATTTTGAATATGTATTGATATAAACATATACATATGCTCATTTCAAAGAGCAAAAATCAGCTTCAAACAAAATACATATGATTAAAACACATAACTGGCATGCACAGTGAGCCTCATAAAATATTGCTCACCATAAATCAGGCCATATATTAAAAGTTTCTTAAATATTGTATTTAGTATAAAGTATAATAAAATAAAATTATTTTTAGAGAAAATCCATGTTTTAAATAACAAAAATAGAAAGAAGTTACAAATTTAAAAGAAAATATGAATGTATACATGAAAAAGTAATATACTGTACAAAATTTTAATAAAAGATATTACACTAGTTTAATTATAAAGTATGCAATAGAAAGTCATAAAGAAAACTGCGGGTTGCCCATGCCTGCTCTATAATCTAAAATGATTAGCATATTTATAGTTTTTAATAGCATATAAAAAAAATTATAATTTTAATCCCTCCAACAATATATTGTGAATCTAATAAAAGAAATAAACTAAAAATGATAATTAGCATAAATTACATTTTTTCACATTGCCTGATAAAAATTAAAATTATAGATATTGGACATGAAATAAGACATATATTTACAAATAAAAAATTTAAAAAAATTATGCAAGTATTAATAATTTGCTTCAAAAAATATACAAAAAGTTAGTTAAAATTAAAAAAAAAAAACCATGCTTATCTATAATATTATTTATCAGTGAATTAAAGTACTAAAAAAAAATACACACCCAAAAATTGTAATACGAATTTAGTTTTTTAAAACTTTGTGTATTGACTTGCTATAACGTTTTTAGCACTATATTGATTTACTTCCAAAAATTATTATTTGAATAATTATTTGATACTGTTTAAAAATAATAAAAAAAACAGTAGAGTAGTTGCCTATATATCAATAAATTATTTATACTTCATAAATAAATAAAAAAAATAGAGAAATAAATCTGACTTTATTGAAAAAATATGCTCAAAATTTGAAATCACGAATTTATATATAATATTAAACATAATCCAAATTTTAATTAAACACATTCCATAGAGTAATTGCAATTTATAATCTAAAAGAATAGGCAAACTATATTAAGTTTCTAAAACTAGATTAAGTTTCTAATTTCTTTACATAGCATTAACAAATAGCAACAACAAACTATTTACTGTGCAGAAAAAGAAAATATAACATTTTTAAAAACTAAAATATTTGATACTAATAACATTTTTCAATTTTATATATATATAAAAATAAAAACTATATATACTCAAAACTTTCCAAAAAAAAAATGCTTAAATTTTACTTAAAAATTACAATGAATATTATATTACTATTATTAGTATTCTATATTATTTCTGTATTTTAAAATTTGATGTAGAACTTGTATTTTTAGATAACTTTTTAAAAAAATAATAATTATCCTATATAGATAATTTTTAGATATGGTATATTAAATATGCATTCTAAGTGTTAGTATAATTGGCAGTGGTCTTCATTATAGAGGCTGATTGCAAATATTTTTTAAAGATCCTAATAAAATTTAGATTAAAATAAAAATATCAATATTAGATAAGCAATTTATAATTTTTATACATAAAATTTCATAGATATATTGTTAATAGTAAATTGTTTTTACTATATAATATAACACAAAATAAATACTTTTTTAAATAATTCATGTTTAAATAACAAAAGAATACTTTCATAAAAAAATAATATTTTAAAAAAGTTATATTTTATTACTATTTCATTGATAATATTAGACAAATTATAAATTTTAAGTTTCTACACTTACTATAGTAATATGTTCAATCACTTTTTACACATTGTAGAGTGAAGATAATTTTTAATAATCTTTCATTTACTAAAAGAATGAAGATATTTAAAATTCTCAAAGGCAATGTGAAAAAAAATCTTATTACAATTAATGCATTTACAAAAAGTTTGTTACAATTGTTATCTTATATGTATTAAAATTTTTCTAGAACATAGTTATACCTTCTTCAATAAAAATCATTCTTCTTAATGATAATATTTCTTGAATAAGATCTTTTTTTATATATATATGTCATAGCATCGGCCGGGACACGAACCCACAACTTGCTTGCAAGGCCACTGCGATGACCTCCCGGCTAACAACGCTTGACTGAATAAGATCTTTGTCTACATTCTTTTCACAAAATATTACAAAATCTCAAGATAATTTTTCTATTTCATTTTCTAATATTTTTATATCCTATTTAATTTAAAATAATTTCAAGTATAATTACAAATCTTTCTTCTATTTGTACATTAGATTGTATCAATTAAAACATTAAAATAAAATTTCCACATGATCCTAAGATACTTCATTTTTTACCAATTCAGAAAACAACTTTATCTTTTTTGCTAATTATTCTTTAAAAAAAACTATATAAAATAATCATGCTGCATACTATATTTATCACTTCATTTAACAATTTTTGTAATTGCAGTTTGAAATTTAATATTTTATTTTTACTATAATTGATTAAATTATATACTGAGTCAAGTATTAATGTTTCTATTTGCTATAAATTACTAGCATTATTTACTTTAGATAGTACTGTTCAACCATATAGTTAAACTTAATAAGAATGGTATTGCTTATAATGAATTTAAACTAAGCTTTAAAGTTTAAATGCAAATACATTATCATTACTTACATTGGATATGTAATGTATGAATGAGAATGAATGTCTTAATTAATTAATATTTATTATATATTTATGTACAATGAAATAAACATTTCTAATGTATACTAAAAATAAGTATACAATACATATTATTAATGCATTACAACAACTATTAAACCTAAGCTAAATAAGTAGGCAAGTCAAGAATGAATTGCATAACTGCAAATTCTCTAAGCTACAAAATATAAAACCCTTCTAATTCTATTCAATGATTAAATGATTATATGTGGACATGGTATGACCCGTGCTAATGACCCATAAGAATGGACAATTAACTGCCTGATTCCAGACCCAAACAATAGCAAGATAACATTTTCTCATTGTGACTTGTAATTTGTTTTTGGCAGGAATCCCATTTCTTAATTGAATAAATGTAGAATCCATTAGATCTGTTTTACATCAATAAATCAGAAGCTAACATGTTTATGAAACCAGCAGACAATTCTATTCTATGATGGAAGTAGATTAAATATTTGAATATTTAGCTGAGCTGTTTACTACAATTTATATCGGTGAATTCTTCTAAAGCATTATATATTTCTTCAAATTGCTATAGATAGTTTTAACTGAACCAATTTTGGCCTTTCAATAAGTATCACATAATAGTTTACATGCTTTTTTCTAACTTCCCATCTTTTCATAAAAGTAAAAAATAAACAGTACAAGTGTTGCTTTATGCAAAAAACACAAACAGTATATACTTCTGGAAGCAGCATCACAAATTATCAAATTAAAATGTAATAAATTGCATAATAATTTAAACTAATTATTCTGGACAAGGCAAACTGTTGTTTATTTTAATTCAATTTCAATATAGTTTTTGTTTTGTTTTTTAATATTTTCTTTTTTCTCTCTCCCTTTTGGGATAGTCTCACTAAATTATGTGGGGGAGTATCAGTAATCTTAGTTATACTATTACAACTCAAAACTATATACACAAACTAGGGCTCAGATGCCGTGCATACCTTCCTCCGTGAGCCAGCTCTGATAATTGGACAATATTTTGTATAATAATAGTAAGATAAAATGTTCAGTATGGACTAAATACTGTAATAAAAATAATGAATTATGATGATAATATGAGGCTATGAAATTAACTAAAAGTACTTCTATGATTTATTATAATTTTATAAATATATTATCCCTTTTAATTTGTTATTTTTATTATAATAATAATAATAATAAAATATATTATATAAAAATGACAGCATAGGAACTAATTATAAATGACAAGGATAAAAAAAAAAAGTTCATAATAATGTCTAAATATATTTTCTAACTGAAAGCAACCCAAATGTCTAGGCAATAGGGTATTACTAACAAGCTATTAGAATCAATCATTGTAAAACAATTAATCCTAAAATAGATTCTATATATATATTAATTTTATTAGACTAGAGATTAGCCAATAATGAATATTTCTGTAGTGTAATTTTCACTACACCACTCTCATACCACAAGGTAGGGACTAGTTTCTATCCACTTTTGGAGGGGTGTAATCATAAATATGAGTAAAGACATGTAAAAAAGATTTATGATCCCCAAGATGCACATTTCATACTGAACCAGCACTCACCAGTTGGCCCAGACCAATCTCACATATGTCTTTATTATTGTTCAGTATATATACAAAGAGAGAAATAAATTGCAAATTAATACAATTTAATCAATGTATCAAATGTGCTGCTCTCACAATTTTGACACAAATTACTTAATGAAAGTATATTAATAATTCTTATTAGTCATTCATTAGATTAGAGATTATTCAATAATGAATATTTCTATAGTTTAATTTTCACTATACCACTTTCACGCAAAATAGGGACTGATTTCTATCTGCTTTTAACACTTTGTGAAGAGATGTAATCATAAAGACGTGAAAAAGATTTATGATCTCCAAAATACACATTTTGTGATATAGAATCTGTCTCTATCTTGCATAAGACTGGTGTAGTGAAAATTACAATACAGAAATAAGATTCAAGGTATCTTTTAAAACAATCATTATGTTTGTTTTAATTCCAATATAAGTATTTTCTTCAAAATCATTTATGATCATGCTCTCATTACAGTTACTGCATATTCTTCAAAACTTCATCTACTTTAAAAATATGTGCCCATTTTATTTATTTATTTTTATTTTTCACTATTATAATTTTCAGTAATTCTGTATTATTACTATTTAAACACCACTTATTCTTTTTCATCTTTCCTCCAATTTTTTTTTATTTTCTATTGTCCACATTTCAGATTAATATACAACAAATCAGTCATTTTCTCAATTCTAATTTTAATGGCTCAAATTCTAATTTTTTTCTAATATTAAAAAATTATTATTATAGAACTAAATTGTTTTTTACTTACTCAACATACTAATATTTAAATGAATGTTTAATTTAAAATTTACCTTCTTAAATTTAGAATTGTATAAATTTATTTTCACCCAATACCTATATAAATACTTTATTAATGATACTTACCATTTTCTGAAGTATAATTTTACTGTTTGCAAGCACTTACAAATTATTGGCAACTATAACATGAAAGGATCCTTCCACTATAGTAATTTTATTATTTAACTTTTCCTTAATATATAATTTATCACAATCTTCCTAAAACTTTAGTTATTGACAATGGAAATAGTTTCACATCAGACAAGTTCAAAGAAGGTATGAAAAGTGGGGGATAAACACATACTCATGTCCCCACCCTCAATCTAATAGTTTAGCAGAAAAAGCTGTCCAAAATTTGTAAGTATCAATAAATAAATTGGAAAAAATAAAAATACAAGGAGCAGTGTATACTGCACTTTAGTATTAGCACTCGATTCCAATTGCTAAAGCATGAAAATGACCTGCAGAATTATCTTTAGGTCACAAGTGATGTAATACCTAGTAAGGATTACATTAAACAGGAACCAACCATGTGTAAATTAATGCTAAAAGAATAAGTGTGGGCAAAAAACAGCTTAATTAAATTTTGGATGAAAGCAATAGTAAAGTGACATCTGTCAAAACAAGCTGTAAAAGTTTGTACAACTGAATGCAAACTATTACAAAAACACATTAATGAATTGTGAAAAGATGAGAATAAAGATTTAATACTGTATTTGTTTACTGAAACTGATTGTAATCCAGAAGATCAATCTGAGGAACCTAAACAAGAACTTGGGCTAACTCAGCCTAACAAGGAAAAAGAAAAATGTGTAGCAGATGAGACTAACACTGAAGAAACTGATGCAGATGTTAATCCACCTCCTTTCCTGATCTGGTTAAAAAAAAAAAAACAAGATATCTATGTGATTTTATTCTGACTTCAGAGAAAATGTAAATCTCTGAAGTTGGGGGAACTAAAAAATAGTTATAATTATGTATTAAAATATATGCATGTATGTTGAAATACATATACAATTAAAGTTTAAAAATAAGTATATTAAATTTAAGTAAAAAGTAAAATTAAAACTGATTATAACAATAGATAAAAGATTTAATATTACTAAAATATTAATTATAAATCTGGCTAACAATCTTAATTAAATTCCTAAAGAGCAAAAGAGATAACAGAATTCTATCAGAAAATAATCTAATTAATTAGTGACAATTAAAAAGAAATTACTAGTAACAGGATGTGCCTATATATAAATAACATTATACAATGTCAGCAGCATCTAAGTGATTCAACCAATTAGAAAAGGAGTTGTAGTCATTAATAGTGAAAGATTGGTCTAAAAAGAATCAAAGAATACTTGCTCATGGAAGCTTCAAGCATGCAGATGTACTTGCAACAGCAACAATGCTGGACATCACATCATAGTATGGTGTCCTTGATAGCTAATATTGCAATAAGGCTTGCTTCAAAATCTGGCAAAGCAAGACTAGAGACTAAACAGATCACACTGGCCTTTATTATTATTTGAGAATATATTTGGGTATGTATAAATATATATGATTTATATAAATTAATATGCATATAACTAATTAAAATGGTTATAATGGTTGTATTAATAATCTAATAAATCATAACCCTAAGTTGCTTCTGTAGTATTATTATTACCAGATGAATTTTATATAAACCTATGTCTGTTTGGCAATAAATAATTCTAAATAAAAATATAAATAATGAAGAAATTTTTAGTATTTACAAATTTTATGCATCTTGTAATAAATTTGAATATCAAAAAATTCTGGTTTCACATTTTACAGAAACCATGAATTTTTTTCTATTAAGACTAAGAAAAGTTTTAGAAAAAGTATTTATAAAAGAAAGGTATTTCACCATAATTATATAACTACTTCAACTAAATTGTACATAAGATTATTTATTATTCAAACAAATTCATTATAATACTGGAAAAAAAATCATTTAAAAAGATGATTCATAATATTCTAAAAGTAAATATTTAATAGAATATAATAAGAATTACAGTTACATGAAATAATGAAATCTTTCAGGATAAAAAAAAAAAGTTTGCTGCAGAATAAGAAAAAAGACAGCATCATGAAATAAACAAATTATGAAACTAGTGTGTAATATTTGTGGACATAATGTTTCATGAATTGATTTGTATAATCATAAAACTAGCCTTCAACTTTTTTTTCTATCTTTACTTTTTTCTGGAATTAGAATTGTGTATCTAATCAAACATTTATATTAAATAAAAGAAAAAAAATGTAATAATAAAAATATTAATAAAATATTTAAAGCAAAATTTATATTTCTTGTAAATCTTATAGTTTAATGATGTAAGTAAGAACATTCATTATTTTATAATATTAACTCTTAAACATTAAAACTCATTAAAATTTATAATGCTAAAATGAATTACATAAATATTGGCAAGCAATGACACATTATGTTCATTAAATTCACTGATCAATATAACAGCCATTTCATTATAATAAAGTTAAAAATCTGACTACAAAATATTTTATTACTTGATTAACTAAGCTTAACAAAAAATAATATCTACTATATTATTATAAAATTTGTTAATATCAAGTTCCTTGTTTTATAAAATGTTTTTGAACACTAGACACTAAAATAACTGTTGTTGGATTAAAAGCAATCATAAGTTTATAATGCTACAATAAATTATAATGAGGAGTAGCAAGTAATTATGCTTTACTTCATTATAATAAAGTTAAAAATCTTAAAATAACTTATTCAAGTTAAAAAACAAATTTTTCAACAAAAAAATTTAATATACAACACAACTAATGGAAATATATTTTAATTTCTTAAAATATTTTGGCAGTGCTTGACATAGATCATATAAGGTCACTGACATCATTTATTAATAAAAATAAAATTGTAAATGTTATATATGTATTTAGTTTTAAATTAATTTTATTTGTTTTACTACTTACATTTTATCGGATACATGTTAAACTACATTGATATTATAGCTTATTTATATATTTTATTTTTTAAAAAAAAGTTAGAGTAAGAAAGTAGCTAAATAGATGGTATTATATACCAAATATTGGTCATATTTGAACACTAATCAATACATATAATGCATCTTTATAAATATAAACAATAGCCAAGTCACTATGCTGTTGCTAATGAGATCAGATTCCAAGTAGCTCCAAAAATATTAACTAGAGCATGTGACTGGTTTCTCCTTTTAATATTAACTATTTTTTTTAGAAAGAGTGTTTTAATATTGTGAAGTCTGTGGTTAAAGCTTAGGTAGCATCTTATAAATCAGAATATGAAAAGGATAAAAGTGGTGATAAAATCTTGCTGTATTTACAATTGAGATTGTCAATTATTTATGAATTGGAATGAGTACTTTGGTGATAAGAGTGGGGCAAAGAAGAAAGAAAGAACAATTTATAAGAAAATGTTCCAACATTTCTTCATCTCTATAAATGAGGGCACATAATGGATCTATATTTGATAAAATGTTACTTATAGGAAAGAAAAGAATTAATAGGAAGAGCTTTGACATTTATTTTGATTAAGAAATTTAGATATTTAGTTTCTAAGTGCTGATATCTGAATTTTTTATAATGTATTTCTTATTACATAATAAGAAAGAATGGATACTATTTGATATATTATTTTCTCTTTCATATGTTTGCCAATAGCTAATTTTATTTAGAAAGCATGATATATGACTTTACAAGTTGTATGTTTACTAAAAGGATAATTAAGGTTTTGATAAACTTATTGCTAATGGGTAATGGAGTGTCAGTGATGTTAACAGGAATTAGATTATCAACATTTGAAAAAGCTAGTCAGTTTAGTTATTTAATTAATGGCTCTCTGAAGATAAAAGATAGAAATGTCATGTAATAAAAGACCATGTTTCTTATGCTAAGTGCTAATGTCTTTTTATTCCAGATTAATTTTGTAATAGAGGGGTTTTTTTTATGAAAAAATAAATTTATGATTATAAAAAATAATTAATTTTAGGAAAAATTAAGATGTTGATTAGTAATATCTTTGCATATAATGAAAGATATGCTTAGGATAATAAATTGATGGTGTTTTCTATTGAAGCTGTATATTGATTTTACCAGTTCTCATCACATTCTAAGAGAGACTCATTGGAAAACCTAAAAATTTGTGTAATATAGGAGAAAAACTGAAAGGAATAGTATTACCTGTAAGAATATTCCAAATACAAGACTTATTTTTTGTTAAAATGGAGTGAGAATTTGTTAATATAGTTGTCAAGTACAGTATCAAATAAGGAAAGAAATTTTTTGAGGAAAAAATATATAACTATATCATCCATATAGATGTGATTATTGGAATTTATATTATTAAAATTTTTCTATTTCTAAAAAAGATTGCCATAAATGGTGAAGAGAAGAAAGTTAAAAGGGAAGCTTTGAGAAACAGAATTATGTGGATGAAATCCAGACTGAGTTTTACCATTGAATGTGGATGCACATTTCTCTATTTATACAATTTTCCTGAATGGAGAGGAAAGGGATTAGTATATTATGTTTTGAATTGGAATAGATTATGTAAAGAAATTGAGTCAAATGCAGCCCTTATATCCACCTACACAGCAATGGGAACCTGTTCTACAATTATTTTACACAAAATAGTAGTTGATGAAGTAGACAAACTTTTTTTTGCAAACTGGAATTTTGACAGTGAAGGGAGGACTGATTGAATTTTATCTTCAATAAAAGATTCAATATTTTAATGAAGAGTGGTGGATATGGTTCTAAGGTTGTCCAAGGAGATAGGAAAAATATTTTTTTTAAGGAAGGGAAGCATAGCGATAGGACAGAGTTTTAGAATGACATGGATTTGTTTGTACAAATGATTAATTAATGTATGAAGCATTGGGATTGTGAATACTGTTTAATTTATGAGCAATTTTAGATTTGGTAATTTCATAATGTCCAAATAAAAAAGTAACAAGTTTGGGGTAGGAATGAATTTGAAATTTCGATTTAAAGTGATAATATATGAAGGGTAGGATGTTTTCTTCAGTTATCAAATTTGAATCTCTCAAAATGGAGGGTATTGCTGATCCTGCTTTATAATTAAGAGCCCACTGTACAGATAATTAGCCAGAAATTTGTTGTGATTGTATTTCTGTTTGAGGATTATGATTAGTGGAATAGAAATAGTTGTAAAGGAAATATTTTTTAGTTAAAGATGTGGGGCATCTAATTCTTTTTACCAATTTGTTTGGGAATTTGTTTTTCTAGTATAAAAATTTATGATAAATTTAATGATATTTATAATGTGAGCCATGACTCTACAGGATTTATTTCCATAATATTTTTTAAAAATATGTGCAAATTTCTGGTAGGACTGCTTCAGGTGTAGTGCATTTCAGAAGTAATCTAATAAAGTTAAGTCTGAATATCATTTGATTTTGCATGTTTAACTCAATTTTTATTGCTAGTGCTAAGTGGTCTGAGAAGCTTACAAGAATTAAGATTGAGATGATGATGAAAAGGAAGTCAGTGAGTAGAAAAGATTTATTGGTGGTGTTTTTTGTGAAGAAATAATAAGAGTTAGTGGAAGAGAATCCTTCTGCAGTCATAAGTCCTGGTGTTAATTCAATGAAGGAAATTTTTCACAAAGGTCAATTATGGTATGTTGAAATCACCAGTTAAAATGATTGGATGAAGCTTAGTAGAAAGAGATCAAATTTATCTGCCTTATTAATCTCCATATTAATTCCATTTTGTTCTAAAAACATAATGTGATTATAGTTATTACAAGGTAATTGTGATAGAGTATTACTATGTTCATCATGGAATCAAGATATAAAATTTTAAAATACTTAAATGAAAATTGTGGTGTAGAATAATTCCTACTCCAGATAGTTTGACAAATCCAAATTTATTAAGATACTTATATGGATTAATTTTTGAGTATGATGAATATTTTATTTCAGTGAAGAGAGATAAGTTGGGATTGAACTGCGTGATCTAATTGCTGAATGTAAATAATTTGCATTGAGGTAAGTTAATGTGCCTTACATTAATCTGAGTTATATTTAAATTCATTGACAAAAAGCTATATGTGTTTTAAATCTACCCATTTGAGTTTTTTGTTTTCTGTATTATGATAATAATTTTGATATGCCATTATAATATTTGAAGTGACTAATTTTCTTTCTTGAATTTGGGAGTGGGAAGTGAAAGTTTTTCCTTGTGTGATGTATTGGATTCTGATGTAATATTTGATTTTTTCTTTCTTAATACCTTTTTTTTTTGTATCAATTTTGGTCATGGAAAAGAATTGTTGTTGAGTTGTGATGGTTTTATTGATATCTAATTTTACTGAATCCTTATTTCTGTTTTAGTAAATATAGAGTGCTCTATTGTTGAGTAAGTGAACTTAGTTGTTTTAGTGGTGTGCAATAATGATTCAGAATCTTGACTATTATGTAAGATATTTTCCTCTAGAATCACTTGTAGTTTTTTTTAATATTTTTTCCCAATTTTTTTTTTCCTTTTATTCAATTTTTTTTATTTTATCACCTTTTAGAAATTTACCTTCTTCATCTGAAGCAGAAATATCATGGCTCAGAATATATCTAGATATATAAACCACAGATCCAACCACACTTTATTAATATTACATGAGATGTGGAAACATTACTTCATTATTAAAGTCTATTTAAGTGCCAAATCATGATAATGACTTTACTCATAAGGCTAATCTAATTTCATAATAAAATAAATAACCAAGTTATTTATTATGGCAAGTATATTTTATAAACCACTAAGACTAATGAATAAATAAAAATATGACTGTGATAAATGCAAGTTGAGAAGGAGAGAGGACCACCTTACACAATAGATCATAAAGATTACAGTGACGATTCACCAAGATCAAACCATGTATATGATTCTCAAATGAAATTTAAGATTCCTGAGAATTATGAATTACAAATATATTTCTTTCGCTAACAAATAAAATCAATAAGCCTTAATGGTCTGACTTGTTAATATTTAATTACTATATATTTAACATTATTACAATAAATAAGGATAATTGTATTACATTTGCTTAGGTGCTAACAAGGAGAAAGCATAAATGATTATAATCCTAAAGCCTCCAAATATGTTAGATTATCTTGATTCACTCAATCAGTAATTAATATAGTTAATTATATGGAAAAAATCTGGTTTGAATCTAAAATTAAATATAATTTTGTTAGTTCAAACATGAGAATTTGGAAGATGTTCTTATGATACAAGCATATATTTGAAAAATCAAACTTAAATCCTTTTTTAAATGAGATTTTTAATAGACAATTAATTTTTTCAAGTAAAAGAAACAAAAATGATAAAAATAATCCTATAGCTAGAACTTCCATGAATATGCTTACATAATGATGCTATTCGTATAATAAAAATAAGATTCAAGTCATTAATAATGACAATCTAGGAGAATTTATTCTATTTCTTTGTTAGCACAAATAGACAAAATAAATTTAATAATTTGTAATTTACACACATATATGGCTTAATAGTTTAAGGTCCTATTTTAGTTAAGATTCAAACTTCAGATACATCCCTTTTTATAAAATAAAAATAAAAATGTAAAAACACATATATCTGTGATAATATTTCCCCCTATATATTTTGTTATTATTATTATTATGCAAGTGTAATTTTAACAACAAATCAAATTATACAATTTTTGTAAACAAAAAAAAAAAAGAGTATCTATTAGTAATTTTCTTCTAATGTTACTATGCAGGTAATGTAAGAAAAGACTATAAAAGAGAATCAAATATTCCTCAATATGGAAATATAATGTTACTATTTTGGTATCATTTTTAATAAGTCTATTTTCTTAAAATGTCCATTAGATTTCAAAAATTCTAGAGCAGGCAGTAACCACTAGATTATTTGATCCAGTAATTTTATTTTCATATCTTCATTCCTCTAATAAGACTGAAGCATTATTTAGATATCCTACTGGGAAGTTTGCTTGATATTTTAATTATTCTGATATTCCTAATAAATCCAATATAAATTCTACTACCTTAAAATATTCCTTTCTTTTTTATTACAAAATGATATAAAATTGATTTGGATGCTTTTGAGTTATCAGCATTCTTTATATATATATATGAATCCAACAATATTTTATTTATTTTCTAGGCATTTCTTTTCTTCATAAGATTACAATAGAGTTCATTATTCAATCTATATGCTTATATGTATTACCATCTTATTTTTCTATATGTATAATTATTATTCTCAGTGATTTTGTAGAAATACTTATGTTGGTATATGTCATAATTTTTAAAGTCATTTCCTTTTAGAACCATATTAATGGATTTTTTTTCTAGTAAGAAAGCTGGTTCTTTAGGATCCTATTTTATTTACCACAGTAGTTAAATATCCTATAGCATTAACCCTTTATGATGCATTTTTGTATGTTGGATTTTAAAATTTTATTTTTTTTTTCTAACAAATAAACAATTTTGTATGTATAAAACCTAATATGTATAAAATGAAAAATCTAAACCTTTGAACATATGAAATATAACATAGGATCATCAAACATTATATGTATGAAATATTTGTAATAAAAATATTAAAAGTATATGTATAATAAAATTGAAATTTTTCAATATAAGAAATATAAGTCATGTGACATCTGACTTTTTATTATTACTAATATAAGAAATGTAAAATATTCAACAAAGAAAACATCCATGCATTTGAAAGCAAATATTTCAATTATAAAAATAAAAAAAACTTTAAATATTTGTATGGATTATATATATAATACCAAAAGCTTAAAATATTAATGTATAACTAATAATATCAAAACCAAAATTCTTCAAATCTATTTCAATATATAAAATGCATTATATAAAAATAATATTAACTTATCTTTATAATTTTATTGCATTGTGAAAAATTAATTTTTCAAATTTACTGAAGCATATAATTGAAAAAATAAATAAATAAAAACATCTTTTTTCTATGAAAGCATTCCTTGTTTTAAGAGAGAAGTCTGTCAGATGACCCAGAGTCTATCATATGACAAGTAGTGATTATTATTCAAAAAAACAATAATGCTTTAAAGTAAAAATATTATTTCAGAATTAAAGACAATTCTTAAACCTAGTATTTTATTGAAGGTTTATGATAGTAGTATATTAGATGTGATAATATGCTGGACTATTTGCATCATCTACTATTAAATGTTAGAAGGTATAGAAAATTTTAAACTTTATTTAAAACTTTTCAAATACAAACAACTTGTTGGTAATAACACACAAATAGACAACACAGGTTAGTAATTACATAACATTTCAGATAGTATTATTTTCCACTCACCTTCAAGTATTGCTGACCTGACCAATGACAATATTAGCATAAGAGTCAAATTTACATCTTTAGATTCTCAAATATCAAATTTTAAGGTAACACTCTAACCAACTTCTGTCAAAGGCAACAAATAGTAGAAATTCCATATATTTTTAAGGTTGATTCAAATTCTCCTGAATCCTTCAATTTTTTTTTTAATACTTTTTTCTATGAGCAAAGTTAATTAGAGACTTCCATATATTGTGTATTGCCACACTGGGTTGACTTATAGGATTATTTTCCATTGCCATATGAACAGCTTCCTTGAATTTTCTTCTTTGCACCTTTTTCTCTCTATCCAATATTTTTGTATTTTTCCAATTGAACGTAAAGTCATTAGAACACTACTACTGCAGACATATAGGTTTTTTTTTTTTTTGTCTTTTAACCATTAGTTTGTGTTCTTTCAATCGCTGTTCAACAGGGTGACAGGTATTACCAATATACTTCCTTCCACATTCTCATGGTAATTACTAACGTGTGTTGACTATTTGTGTGTTTTATTAAAAAGTTGTTTATATTTGAACTGCTTAAATAAAGTTTAAAATTTTGTATGCATTCAACATTTAATGATAGATGATGGAAATAATTCAACATATTATCAATTCTTAAATCTGTTTCTATGAAGAGAAAAATAAATTGTTTTCCCTTTCTTTTAAAATAATCAAAAGACCAATGACAATTTCTTATATTCCACCTAGTTAGATATGCAAAAATTAAAAATTAATTTCTTGCTACATTTTAATGAGATAATAAAAAGAAAATCTAACATTTCTTGTAATAATTTGTTTTAATAGTTTAAAATCAAGAAATTTTATGTATAGCTTTTAAAATATTCAAAAATTGTAAAACGATTCAATCTGCTTGCATGTGCTCATTCATCCCCATTTCCCATGAGCATATATATATATTAAGAGCATCTAGACTGTTAATGGCCAAAGATTAGTGAACCTTGACTGCAGATTAAAAAAAATTTTGATTAATCAATTATTAGTCAATTATCAAGAAGTATTAGTATAAATACAGATTCAATGTGTGTATATGTTTATTTGTCCTTCGATTTCTTGAATAAATTCTCCTTACTAATCATTATCTTCTCTTGTATTAAGCTTGTGCTTTAATACAATTTTTTTTATGGTAACATTTAAAGCTTTTAAATTGTATGAACTTTTTATCATTATAATCATTTTAATCATAAAATTATTCTTTTATTTATATGCTTGAACAATTTTAAACAATCCTTCAAAAAAATTATAAAAATTCCTTTAAATATATTCTTGGATTTTCCTATCCTATGGACTCTACACAAATACTCATTTCCCAGTGCTGATTACATATGAAGCCGAAGAAGTTATCCTTTTACTAGCTGTTTCTAATCTTGTATCTATCTTAACTTAGCATTCAGATTTATTGACATGCTCCAAAATGATTTTGCCAATCCTTGCAGTGAGGAACTTCCTGTTGAGATCATCTTACACTTCCCTATTTTACACAAATGCTTTTCCTTATAATCTTTAATCAAGTATTTTGGTCTCATTAGTATTACTAATAGTTGATGCAGCAACTTTCGAAAAGACCTTATAATTTTTTTTTAATTCCTCTACATGGAAAATCTGAATATCCCGTACTAATTATTTCAGTGATATATTGAGACACTACACATTATTGACGTCATACGGTTAATATTGCGCTAAGGTATTTCTTCTCATTGCTGGGCTCTGAAAGTCATCCATACATATTGCGATGATGAAATTAGTTACTATTCTACTGTGTGCCTATCAGCTGTGAGCACAATTTATTAAATATGTTTCACAATATTGTGGAAAATACTTTTCTTGGGATATTGGGTGTCATAATGCAAATCTATTTATCCTCTTCCTAAAAATTCCACAGGAATCATTCAACAAAAATTTCTATATGTATTGGGTCTGTTTAACAATGATTTTCACCAATCTTTGGTGACCTCATAAAGCTAATTATAAGTCACTCAATCTTCTTTCTGACTCTTACTATTTTTTTAAAAAAAATTTTTTTCTAAATTTCCAAGATATTCCATGGGATTTCCCCTACCTCACTGTGAAATTATATAATTCTAATAAATTTATTAGCTAACTTTAAATCTTTCCAGGTTTAATACTTCTCAAAATAATTCTTTCTGAATTAACTTGATTTCCATTTATCTTCTGATTAACAATTTTTCTAATTTCCTTTGGGATAGATATTTCAATACATAATAATAATGATAATAAATCTATGAACTGGGAATGATAATCTCTCATTCCTATTTCCATCTACTTTATTTAAAACTTCATTAAGTTTGGATTTCATTTTACATTTCTATTGTAACTTTACACTGAATTTTGCTGATTATATTCAATGATATTGTTCCAGTAGTGTTTTTTTTTTTTTTGCATTAATGGATTGCTTAAAATATTTCAAGTTATTCCTTAACACTTCAAAATCTTCTTTCATCTGGCCTTTATTCAAACTTAAAATAGTGAAATGAATTCTTTGTTTAAAAATAGCAATTTTTTAGTCTATTTAACCTCTATCTTCAGTAAATCCCTTGATTGTTTGCTTCCATTTGACTAGGTCCATGTAGTATTGAATCTCCATCTATTTTTTATTTATTTTTGACACAATTCACTTTATTTCTTCCAATCCTTCTTCATATTATTCTGAATCTTTTTTTTTTTTGCAATATTGAAACATATTTTTATGATTTTAATTTTTGCTTCACAATTTGAATGTCTCATTAACTCTTTTCCTCTATTACTTATATGTCTTTTTTGACATTTTTAAACTTCAAGTATCTCATTAACTTCAGAGATTTAAGATGACCTTTCACTTTTTTGCATTTACCATTTAGGCATCATTTTTCAATCCTTCTATTTTCTTTTCTAAATCCTTTGTCATAATTCCTCTCCAAACTTTCAAATCTCTACATGCTCTTTACTATTTGATATTTTCCTTTAATTTTTTTCTTCATATTTATATGACTATATTCCACATTTATACATTTACTTTTTATACTCACATGAGGTTGTTGCATCCTTTCAAATTTCTTAATGCTCATTTGATTCTGTTATATAACTTTCTTTTGAACCTCTCAAGAATTCCTATTGCCCTCCAAAATCACCATTTAAAATAATCTTGTCAAAAAGAAAAAAAAAATAATAATAAAGACATTATTTAATTAACATTATTATAAGAATGAGACCCATTAAGAATCTTAGAAATAACCATCATAATTGTACCTTATTATCTTATTTAAATTCCCTCTATGTCCTTGAATTTACATAAGTAAGTTTATTTTCCTGAATATATGCCTCCTCTTTTTAAAATTATTTATAAATGTTAGTTGTATCTTTTGTTTGATGGATTTATTCCAAAGTCAATGTTTCTCCTTTGATTTGCCTAGTGCCAAATGCTATTAATCAGTATTCTTAACACTAAAGTGATTTCATTATATCCCTGACATCAAAATAATTTCATCATGTCCCTATGATTCAATTACATTCCTGTTGCCAAAATGACTCCATTATGCTCTTAATGAAAAAATGATTTTATCATATCCCTATTTGTTGTTTTTTTTAATAAAAAGAATAGTGTGGATGCAAAACTTAGATATTAAAATAAATATATGTGTTTATAAGATTTAAATAGAATAATAGTATTTAGTTTAAGAGTCCCGATTGAGTGAATCATAACTGGATTGTAACAGCAGAAAGTTTTGGATCATCACTATGTATATATTTCTATTTTCTGGTGACTGAACTAAAGTAATATAATGATTACGTGAATAATAATAATATTAAATAAATTGCTAATAATACTTAATGGAATCAGACATAAATTCAAACTCTTTATTTTAATTATTAAGGAAAGAATAATTTAATAATTTATAATTAAGTATGAAGAATCTTTAAATTTCATTTAAGAAGGCTATGTACAATTTGATCATGAAGGAATCTCAACTGTAACATCATGATGAAATGGATCAGGATCTGGACTATTCTTCATTTACAAATGAAAGTTAATGCTATAGTTATCAAAGACATATATTTAAACATTTATATCATTAAAGGTATTTGATTTCACTATTAGAGAAAGAAGTGCCAAAAAAAAAAAAAAGAATATAATTTCTGCCAGATATTTGCATTATTGTTGACATAGGGTTTGTTAATTATTATATAATTGATGTCATTATGTAATTTAGAACAACATTATTCATATAATAATAAACTTCATGTAACACAAACATAAAATAATAAAAATTTGTAACTTATGCATATATGTTAAATGATTTAAAGAAATATTATTTAGCTAGTATTGAACTCTGAAACCAAGTTTAGGACCTATATAATATAATATTTTTAGTTTTTTAAACATCTACAAGCACTTATTTTCTGTGACTAGCATTGGTTTAAAACCCATTAAATATATGTGATTCTATCACATGACTCCAACTGGAGGATGTGATACTTCATTAGTTTTATATCAGCAGGAGCCACTGACACAACCATTTTAACCAAAAAAAAAGATATAAAGACAAAACAAAAACCAAAAAAATAATAGTACATTAGAGATAAGCTTTAGGAATAAACCAACCTGTGACCCACAAATACATTTATATATAAAATAAGCTAGTGCTTTTTTTCTGTTTATCTGATAATTTGCTATGCTGTCATTTAAACTTCTGCAGCAAATTTTCCTTTCTGAAATACTTCATATAATGTCTAATTATTCTTTGTTAACTCTTCTCAATGAAAACCATTGACATTGCACTTCTTTTTAATGTCTTTGAGATAATTCTTATAACATAAATGAGATCTGTTTCTTTTACAAAAATCATGTTCAAGTTCACCACAAAATACCCTTTTAGAAAATCTTGTGCTGTTCATTCTTTCACATGTCCAATCCAATAAAGATGTGATTTTAATAGTGGATTCTATAATATTATATCCATCAAGTTTACATTATATTATTTGGTTTTATGATATAGTCATTGTACTTAAAAATTTTAAGAAACATCCTTAAATGAAAGTTTTCTAAGGCCTTTATGTAGCATAATAACAAGATGTAAATCTCAATTCTATACAATAAATTAGATAAAAAATAGTAGCCCCATATATCCTACCTTTTCATTTTCTAAAAGTAGCATCAACACATTGGAATCCATACTGCACCTCAACATCGAGTATACTTTGCTTTTTATAAACTACCAATATATTTAAATTGATTGTGTTCTCAAATTGATAATCATTCAAGCTAAAAGTTACTGAAAATTTTTCTTCCATCATTGAATGATAAAGAACTAGAGTTTTTTGAACATTAATTATAACAAAATTACAAGCGTGTTGAGACACTGGCAGGAGAAGCTATATTAAGTATTTTTATAAATCAATAAATAAACAAGTAAAAGCTGAGAGCTTTCGAGGTGTGCTGCCTCATATTCATAGCTATAACAATAAATAATGCGAAGTAGAGTGTAGATGGTAATATGCAAATTATATGTAAATTGTTTAATTTGTCCAATGCTTAGAAATATCAAAGCAAGTGTTGCGTCTGTTAAGTGGAGTTATTGTTGCTAGTGATAAAATATGTTTCTTTGATTTTCTGTTTACAGACTTTTTTTCATCAATGCAAACTATTCTAGGATTGGAGGGTTCAAATGTGTGAACGATTTTTTATATGCTATATTCAAAATATTAAGTATATTCTACAGAACATCTTTTGAATTGCAAAAAGTAATATATTCATCAGTTATATTAAAAATCCAGAATTCAAAAAGATGGAAATTCTTATTTTGGCTTTTAATCAATTCAAATTTTATAATTCCACCAATCAAAAGGTACTCTATCTTGATCCCTGATCCATTAAGCTACCTTTTAGCAGTTCCAAAGACCATTCTTATAAAAATTAAAACAATATTGGAGCAAATACACATTCTTGTTTAACATCAGTTTTCCTATCAAATAACTCAGGTTTTCTATTTATAGTAATAACACTTCCTCTCATTCCATCATGTAGAAGCAATATAATATGATTAAACTTTAATGGACAATCAACTAATTTCAAACAATGCCATAGAGCTGTTTGAATAATTACATCAAATGCTTTGATCACATCAATAAAAGCAATATATAAAACACTCTTATGTTTCTTAGATTTGTCTGGCAAAAATAATCATATCTATAATGTTTAATCATTTCTCAAAAATCAAACCAAGTCCCTGGTAATCATTCTTCTATGATTGGAACCAATCTATTCAACAGAATTCTTGGAAGTACCTTTCCTGTTAAGGATAAAAAAGACATCCTATGATAATTACTGCAATCTTGACTTTCCTTTTATTTTTAAAACATGGAAGTTTTAAATAACTTTTAGATCGGGCAGCACAATTTCATTAATCCATATAATTCTAAAAACTTCTAATATTTTTGAAATTAAAATATCATCACACTCACACTATATTACCATCCTTCTCCTGGTATATTATCAGATCTTTGTAGTCTTTCCATTTTTATGATTACATAAGAGCTGTTTTAACTTCACTAAGATAAATAGACATCTTTGCCCAAATCTACATCAGTAGATAAAATAGATATTTCATTACAAAGTCATCACCTCAATTCATAAATCATTATCCAAAAGATGATCAAAATACCCTTTCCACATGTACAAAATATCATTGTCATCCCAAAAGAGAATGACTATCTTTAATAAAAATGTGATACCAATTCTCAAGTTCATTATGATGTTTAATGCATCAAAAAAATAAATAAATAAGTGACTATGATCAGCAAATATTTCTCTCTTTTGAAATTTTAACCCACCAATCATTTTTAAGCCTTCTTCTTTTCAATCATTAAATTTCTTGTTTAAATCGTTATATTTATTATAAAGTTTCACATTTAATTTTTTATTCGGTGAAGCAAAAATGTTATATGTTTCATTTTAATTAAATCACTAATAACAGTCATTATCAAAAAATCAGTTAGTAACATCAATCCTGAAAGTTCAAATTAGCAATATTAGTTTAATAGCTGTTGAAATTTTGCACATATATGAACTTTTTTTTCCCATGAATCTGATTGGAACAAGATCTATCTTTTAATGCAACTAGGATTTAATCTAAATTCTATATTTGTGTTTCTGCAACATGAACTTCTGTTGTAATATGACTTCAAACTATAATGAAATCTATTGAATGCCATTGTTTTGAATGTGGCGACATCCATGTTCCTTTATAGTGACTTTTCTGCTTAAACAAAATATTTGTGGTAGTTTACCCATTAAACTATTGAATTTACAGTGTCAACACCATTTTATTTCCAACAATTTTTGACCAAAGTCTACTATTTGTCTATTAAAGTCTTATAAGAAAAAATATATATTTTAATGATATTGCTGCTATCCAATAAATAAAAAAAGTTTTCTTCTTTCTAAAGTCTTTGAATCTAAAGTCGGAGAATATATATTATTAAAATGATCATTGAAATCATTGAGCAAACCAAGTTTTAACCCATTAGCCTTCAATTGTTAGACTGAGGGATTCCAAAAACAGAAACTACTAAATTAGACTTTACAGAAAATCCAATACTGTGCATTTTCCTTTCCCTGGTTGATCTGTCCTCCCAAAAAAATTGTAGCACCTTGTTTTATTAAACTATTTTTTACTAAGAGAAGTTATTTCAATTTTAAATCTTAACTACTCCTCAACCTACATTTCTTTTTTCTACTCTGAAAAATTAAAAATTTTGTATCAAGTAATATTTGCACATTCCATATACTTATATTTAGAAAAAAACTTAATTTACAATACTTACATTTAATACTAGCAATGCTATCTGCTTTACTACTACTACTGATATTACTATTATTTTTTTATCACTTTAATAAGTAATCTTCCAGGCATAATAACTTAGTCTGACTATGTGAGACAGGTCATATATAGATCACATTTTCTAGGTCTATCCATTCTGTGATAACCAGGAGAAATTATAGGACTGTCTAAATATACAATCTTTGCCTAGATGAAATAATTAACATGAATCCAATTCCAACCAGATTCATTAGTAACTGTACTGTCTCAAACAAAGATCAGAACTAAAAATTGTCAAATGGAAATGTTGTTGTACAAACATAATTCATATAAATAGATCATGGATGGCATAAAAGATTCTTGATTATAAGATCTACACTTACTTTAAGTGACTGACGAAACAAAAAAAAAAAAATACTGCTTACTTTAGAAACAGTATCTAGCCTGTGATGAAGAAACATTCTATCCTAAAAAGCAATAAGAAATACTCTTGATCAGGTAGTTTATGCGTTATTCACAATTCTCACATGAGAAAGTCAATCCACTATTCACCTGCTATGGAGACTGTCATAGCTGAATGCAACACCCGGCACAATCTTTATACACATATATATATTCTAATATCTAATTCTTGTATACACAATGTCCATCTTTTTATATGAAAAATATATATATATATATAAAGCTTCTACAATTGTTAATGGCCAAAAATTAACAAATTTGGGCTACAGGTTAAGAAAATAATTTTGGTCAATCAGCTTTTAGTAGTAATATGTATTCAATAGAGCTATAAGTTAAGAAAATAATTCTCAATTTTGGTCAATCAACTTTTAGTTATAGGCACTTTTTGGAACTCTTTTCAAGTTTGTAATAAAATTCATTCTTCAAACTATATACTTACATGTATTATTATTCTATTTTTTAATAAGTATAACCCCATTACTCAGTGATTTTGTAGGAATATTTATTTTGGTGCATGTAATAATTTTTCAAGACATTTCCTTTTTGAATAATTATAATGAATTTTCTTTCTTTAAGAGAATTAATTCTTTAGGATAGTATTTTATTTAACACAGTACATTAATTATTTTACAAAATCATTAACAAAATGATAGTTTAGACTTAAATAATAGAGCTTTAATGTAAATAGATTATTTCAGAATTTTACAATTTTTAAGACAATTTTTAGACATGATTCCATGTAAAAAATAAATAAATTGCTAACTCCTTCCCTATAGAATAATCAAAATTGAACAATCACAATTTATTTTTCAGCTAGATATCAAAATTTTAAAAATGGTTTTCTAGCCATATTTTACAGGATAAAAAAAATAGTTATTATAAATAACTTAGGTTATTTATCTGATTATGAATTTAGATTGGCCTTATGGATACAGTCATCTATTTTTGATCATATATAGCTAATAATGAGATAGATCTGGATTGTAAAAATGTATAATTCAAATCCTATTAATGATATAATTAAAAACATTTGGTGTTAAGAATTCTAAAAGAAAAACATGCCTTGAGTAAGGATATGTCACTTATGAAGGTTGCTTTCTCATCTAACATCACACTAATAGTATGGGAGCAGATCTATGGCTTGTATGCTCAGATATATCCCTTTCTTATAAAAAAAAATAATTACCTATCCAAGAATTAAATATTAAAACATGCAGGTTGAATTTTAACTAAAATGGCATGTCTTTTAAACTACTAACTAATATGTGCGCATAAGTTATAATTAGCTTTTTTTATTTTGTCTATTTGTGTCATTTTTTCCTCAACATTGACATTATTGTGTTTATTATATAAATAACATCATAATATAAACAATATATTTGGAAGTAAAATATTTTGTTAAAACATTAACCTACTGAGTGTATAAGTTTTTTATTTATCTATGAGCTTAAACAATAACAATTTCTCCCAGATTACTGTCATTATTGTTGATATGGAATTTAAATGTATTATTATCC
This sequence comes from Epiperipatus broadwayi, assembly GCA_028023455.1. Classification (NCBI taxonomy): domain Eukaryota; kingdom Metazoa; phylum Onychophora; class Udeonychophora; order Euonychophora; family Peripatidae; genus Epiperipatus; species Epiperipatus broadwayi. The sequence goes on along the minus strand of JAQFVV010006219.1, from coordinate 4,660,567 downwards.
AATTTTGGTGGATGTATAATCCCATTTCTCAATGATTTTGGAGGAATATTTATTTTGATGCATGAAATAATTTTCAAGGTATTTCTTTTTCGAACCATGGTATCGAAGTTTTTTCCTACAATAGATATAAGTTTTTGGGATACTCTTTTCAAAACTTTTTCTTGTAAAATCAGAAATTGATTAATAGAACTAAAGTTTGCTCCTCCATCACTCTCCTATTTCTTAAATATTTTAAATGTAAATATGATGAGAAATAAATGGTTTTGATAAAGAATTAAAAATATTATAATAAAATAAACAAAATAAAATTGCATTGTGTTCCATCACAACTGCATACATCTTAATCTATTTCAATAGATCCAATAATTAATACAACTGAATTACAATACCAAACAAATATAGTAATTATAATTGTCTTCCACCACTTTAATAAAACAATTTACTTTAGCAAACATTTGAGTTATAAAAGAATTCTAATGATTAGGAACCTCTTCTAAACCAAAAAATGGTAATCAGATATCAAGTGATTTAGAGTTTAATTTTAAAAAAATATTTTTTCCCCTAAACTTTATTAAATTAATAATGTACTTAATGAAGGAAAAAAAAACTATTATTGTATATATATTTATAGCTGTGAACAATGCAATAAAATTAAAGCTTTGTAATTAATATTAAATATGAAATGTTCATGGAGAAAGCAAACGATAATAAAATGTTTCTCGACATATAAATCCTTGGAATCATACAACTGCACTAAGTAGATATCTTAAAATACATATTTGATACTTTAAAAAACAATCTTTTAATTAAATAAAATTCTAATTTCAAAGAAAATTACGAAATATTTATTTTCAGACCCATGGTGTATTATTTGAGTTTATTTTTATGTTTTTGTCACACAGTAAAAGATTATAAAAAATAATTACACACATACAAACAGATAGTGATTGATAAATTAGTAATATGATATAAAAAAAAAAAAAAGTTGACTTACTTGATGAACTGGAGCACTATTAGGATGGGACAAGTCAGTAGATTTATCATATTTTTTATCCTCCTGTCCAGCATCTTCGGCTTCCCAAGGTAGGCGATTTCTTGTTCTTCCAGCACTCACATAACGTCGAGTTGGCGGTCCAAGAGGGTCCTGGGATGAACAAATAAACCTACTGCTTGGGGATGGCGAACCTTCAATGTCAGAATCCTCAAGTTTACCTCGAGCAGATATTTGTCTAGTTCCACCAGAACCAGCCATAATCCATTCAATATCTGATCCATGGAAGACACCACCACTATTCCGATAAACTGCTGATGTTGGAATTTGAACAGCATACTCTACTAATCCATCAGGAGTAAGTTTTGGCAACTGTCTACGGGCCAGCCGTACCTGAACAGCTTGTAATGCACCATCAATATTGTATTTGTTCTCAATAGTTTCAATGGCCTGTATTAGAGGCTGAAGTTTTCCAACTCCTATAGCCTGAGCCAACAAGGCGAAGCATTCCAATGTAGCATGTCTAACTTTCTTTTTACAATCAATTAAAGCTGGAGCTAGACGTTGACAAAGATTTATTAAATTAAAATCATTGGATGGAAAAACAAGTAAAGATGCTATTATTACATTAACTGTTTCTTCTCTTACACGTGAATTCTTATGTTTAAGGCTTTCAGTTATTAATTCTAAAACAGACGTAACTCCAAATACATGCATGAGTTGCATAATGACCCGCATATTACTATACCGTACAACTATTTTACTATCTCCTAAACGCTTCAATAAAGTTCCCATTATAAATTCTACATGTGATCCAATATTTTGTTTTAATCTCTTTATTAGAAAAGTTAATATTTCTAATGCTTCCGTAACTATTTTAAAATTACCATCATCCAAAAGATTTGCTAAAAAGGGTAGAAATTCTCCCAGAAAAGGTATTATTTGATAAAGATTGTCTGTATCCTTGATAAGAATCTTTAAATCATTAATTCCGTGTAATCGCATTTTCCAATCTTGCTGATCACTTAAGCGAGATATTATATATTTAGGAATTATACCATAAAGCAGTTCTCTTTTACTTTTTGGACTAGGACTACTAAAAGAATACAATTCCTCCTGATTCTCCTTTTGATTCTTGTTTGAATTAAAGTTCAATTCATTTGATTCATCCAATTCCCCATTAGTAACTTTAAAATAATAATGCCTAAGAGGTTGTGTCAACTTTGCTAGGTATAAAGTAAACTCTTCATTTCCAACTAAATCCTTAATTTTTTCTAAAGCTATTAATGATGCTTTCTGTAAATTAATATCATCATAACTTTCTAGTAACATTTTAGCTAAACTTTGAACTATCACAAAAAAATCTTCCCCGGCGAATTCCATTGTCAAAAGCATTGGTAAACTTATCGCTGTTTCCCTTTTAATATTTTTATCTTCACAACTTAACCCGTATAAAACTATAGATTTAAATACTAACTGGATATCATTTGAGGATTTCATGTATAAATGAATTGTTTGAATGACAGATCTCCTAATGGACGCACGAGGATGCGAAATGTTTTGTAACAATTTAGAAAAAATGATGCGCATATAAATATCAACTTCATAGCCTAAATGTGACATAAATTCTGAAATTAATTGAATACAATGAAGTCTAATTTCCCACCTTGCATCTTCCAATACCGAATTAAGGGCTTGAAATAATGATCGTTGCCTAGCAAAAAGTAAAGTGCCGTCATTTCTTTGGACATTTTTCCGCAATTCTTCCAGAACTTCCAATCGCTTTTCTAAATGTTGATCCGTCAAATATTCCAGGATCACATTTTCATCCATTATATTCTCTTTTTCGTCAGCTAGTAACAAGAAATGATAATTGTTTTTAGAGCCATTATAGCAGGGAGTATTAACGTTGTAAATATCACTAACGTTACTCACTGTTGTTATCTTGGCAACCGAGCCAGCCATCAAAATGTAATAGCCTTTTAGGAAGTCGATTTTTTTTTTCTTGGTCTGATATCAGCGATGAACATTTCGAAGTCATAATAACAATTACATTGTAAAAATAGATTGTAAAAAATATATTTTTGATGAAATAAATATAAATAGCAACGGAGCTTTAACTGCTACTATAAACAGAGGCACATGATAACAATTTAACAAATCGAGTGGAACGTCACACGTGCTTTAATTAAAATGCCCGGATGTCATCAATACTCTCATGTGGTGTAGAAGTGGTTAAAAACATGTATTAAAAATTAAAAACATTAAATGTTTTTTTTTTAATGTTTGAAAAAATAATTTATAACCATTTCATAATATAAATTTAGAATATCTAATTTTTAAAAAATTTATAATTGTGTTTTCATAAAAAGTTATTCGAATATTTTATGAGTAAATAATTGCGAATTTATTTTAGAAGCCAATTTAATTAATACGAGATTAAGATATTTTATTTCATTTTTCGCGCTTTAATCAATCTATTTAAAGTAATAATGAGTTTAGATTAGAGTACTGTACATATTTACGTATATCCAGGATGTACTTTCCATGAGAAAATTATAATTAGAAGCTTCAGAATAATTTATATCTAAATATATATTGCTGATATTTAGAAAACTTTTTTCATATTCACTAATAGGCAAATTAATATTTATTGGCATTCCCAGACTAATAATATTTTTATTTGAAATTTTAACGTATATATTATTTTATATTCTGTAAAAAGTTTTTGAATAAAGATACTATTTAAACCAAAAAATGTTTTATGTTTAGATAAATAGAAGAATTAAATAGCATTCAGTGGCGTGGGTAAAGTCGCATAATCTTTTATATATATACAGTATTCGAAATATATGTTTTTCTTTTTTTCTTAAGCTTATTGTAATATCGGTGTAAATGTTTGAAACATTTATTCAGAAAAGGTACTATAGTTTAAAATTATTTATTTGCTTAACTTGCTTTCTACAATTCTTGTCATGTTCTTAACACTCGCATGCTAAGTAAATAATAAATAATTTTAAACTATAGTATTTTTTCTGAATAAATGTTTGAAACATTTACATAGATATATAAATATTGCAAAAAAATATGTGTGAGCAAGCTCTTCTATTTTACAATCGCATGTTCTACCTTGATACTCTTGAAAACAACACTATATTTCCCCAGTTTAATTCCTAAAGTATACAGTAATTGATATCTAAATAACATATGTAAATATTAGTAAAACCTAAGGAATGGTACTGACCCTAATCTAAAATCAAGAAATTCATAGAGCTAGCATATGTAAGTAGATAAGTTAGTAATAAAAAATATATACCCTCATCAAAATTATCAATGAAATGCTAAGTTAAATTAATTTCATGCAATAAAAAGAGAATTAATCATATAAATTTAAGAAAGCAGATACAATTTTAAATGTTATTAATAGGTTAAAGAAAGAATTTTAAATTAGATTTATATTGATTTAAATAGAATAAATTTACACAGAATAGATAATTTGTTTAAGTTATTCCTTTATTATTTGTACATAGATGTATGTGAGCATTCATAGACCAACATATTATTATTATTATGTAAACAATTTATATTTAAAATATAATATTTTTTTCTTTTCAGGGTATAGTAGATGAATTAATAAAAGTAGATTTACTGTGAAAAGTAAATGTTAAAAAAAAGCAAGTGATTGAATTTTTCAAGATTTTTATCTCATTATTATTTGTTATCAAATTTTTATTATTATTTTATAATTCTGTTTAAAATGGAAAGTTTTTTTTAAAGTCTATTGTTTAAAATGAGCATTCTAAAGAAGGGAGAAATAAAAAACTTTAGTAGTCTTTTTAGGAGAAAGATATATATCTTAATACTGCTGTACTTTCAAAGTAAATTTTTATGAGAATTTTTTCTAAGAGTATTTAATAAATATTCTGTTTTAAATGTCTCAAAATAAAATATTATTTAATGAAGATGATATACTAAATTATTCATAGTCTTTTTATTTTCAGCAGTGCATTTCCACTTGCTTTTATCTCAATTATGAAAATTCAAATAAATATATTTAAAAAAATATCTATGTATTAAATCATGAATCACCCTGAAATTATGGATGAAAGTCAATAGAAATATATTTTTTCATGCTAAATAATGCAAAAATATAGTAAAATCTATAATGGCTGCCATAAAATTAATATTTTATTTTAAGACTTAGATTATTATTATTACAAAGGATCAGTTCTCAAGAGAAAATATTTTGTTTGTTGGCTAATAATACTATAAGCAAAAGTAGAACTTTTTATTTATTTTATCATATAAAAGATTATTAAAGTGTTTATTGACATTTAAATTTTTTTAACTTTTATTTAATTATAGTATGGATATTAATCATATACATCCATCAGTGTTTAATATTTTTAGGCAAAAATTATTATATATAATCATTAGAGAAATCATACTCAAAATAATAAAATTTATCAAAGACACTGAAGAAAATTTTACTATTTCTAAAATTTTATAAGGAAACAATGCTCCATATTAAATTGATATCTTAACTTTTTAAATATATTTTAAAACAATATGTTATTGTTGGAAGTTATATATATATATATTAGATACTTTGTGGGTTTTCATAGTGACTAGCAAATATATATAGAGTGATAATAAAATGGGTGAACTATTTGAAGTCATTTAAAAAATAAGAGATCAAGAATTTATTTAGCTACATTTCGGACTTTTTATAAATTTAGTCTCAACCTCATATATATGTATATGCATAGGCATTAAACTATTTGTATATGTATTTGTAAATATATGCATGAAAACCTAAATTTTAGAAACATTGATTTAATATAAATGTTGACATATTTCCTTAATGTTTCATTAGGCAAATTTTAAGTTCACTCTTTAATTACAGAATATTATTTCAAAAAAATAAACTTTTAAGTTAAATAAAGTTATTTTTATAATTTTGTTTAATTTACCTAATTTGAAATGAAAAGATTAAAAAAAATTGCTCTAAATATTTTTCATTATAAAGATTATTTATTTAAAAATGTTATGCAAAATAAAATTAATTAATTAAAATTAATAATAATTTGATTAGTTTGGAATATAATTTTTTAAAAAAGGTTGTTTTTTTTTTTTTCAAATATAAGCTTAATTATAAACAAATGCAAAGTTACTTTGTTGTTTTTTTTTATTGTATTTTGATTTAGTTCATTAGGCTAGACAGATATTTTTGGGCTTAATTACTGTAAAGCCTGACCCAAAAACAATAAAAAGATAATAAATTCTTTAGTCCAATTGGTTAGTGATAATTAGTTAAGAGGTGAAAGTTGTTAATTATTGAATTATTTCATCAAAGCTAATTACCCATAGTTAGCTAGTGTGAATAATTTATTAAAAAAAAAAAAAAAGGAGAACTCCCTCTATATGCTGATTTAAAGTTATGTAGAAATGCATTGACATTGATTGTTTAGAACAGAAATCACGTCTGAATAAGTGAAAAAATATTGGATCTCATTTTTTCTGACTGGTAACAGCTAGTTCTGATTAATATTGGCATATCTCCTTGACTGTCTTGATAAATATTTTTATTCAGTTATAAATGTATCTAGCAAGTAATCTGGTCTATTTCTGAAAATGAAAAGCTTTTATCGATCTTGTTTAAATTATTAGTTAACATTTAATAATAATAAAATTGAAAGTTGTCATAAAAGTTTCCTGAAAACATAAAAAAGATTTTAAATTCGTAAAATTTGATGTAAATATCACCAATAACATACAAAACTATTCTGATTCAAACACAGGGTTTTGTACTATTACTTTTAAAATCATCTGACTTAGAAGTTACAAGAAACTGGATGCTTACATATAAAAGATGTCTATATTGAGAGAAAAAACTTTAAGTAATCCATTTTGTACAAATTTATTAACTTTAACAGGACTTTGATAATAGAAAAGAGAAAAAAAAAGTCATTCAGATATTGATTTTGTATATCATTATTGTAAATTTAATTTTATCTCTTTACTAGTTTTAATATTGTTCTATATTGAGAGTATTTATACTATTTAAAATATTTTTAAAAATATTTGTTTAATGATCATAATATATTTCAAATAAAGAGGAAATCTCAAGCACATGGAAACTTACATGTTATCTTTATTAAATGTAACTCATTTTTGGCTTTAATAAAGCCTTATATAATTCTCCCAGTTTACATTCAATGTCTGACATTAGGATCAGTGATTCATTCTATTTCCTTTCAGATCCATCAATTGATATTAAATTGTAGTATCAAAATTAAATCCTCACAATAGTTTCTAGGAGATTGGTGTAATGCTTTACTTGGCTAAAGGAATAATAATGAAAAAATTATAAATAAATTGTTTGTTCTTTTTTTCAATCAGTTAACTTCAGTTGTTGAATTCTAAAATTTTTTGAATACTATGAAAAATAAGAAAGATTAGGTTGTTTAGTGTTTTTCTGAAGGTTTGTGATGACTAGTTGTATTTTTATATTGGACTATTTCCATCATCTAATATATGTGTTGAATGTCTTTAGAAAAATTTAACTTTATTTAAATATTCCAAATACATTCAACTGTTAGTAATAGCACATCAAACAGGTTAGTATATGCACAACATTTTGAGAGGTATTAGTCTCTCCTCTTCTTCAGGTGTTGCTGGCCTGACCAGTAACAGTACTAGCATGAGATCCAAACCTGGGTCCTTAGACTTTTGAGTTTTGAAATTTAAGGTAACACTCTAACCAAGTAAGCCATCCTGCCAAAGGCAACATATATTAGATGATGGAAATAGTCCAAAATAAAAATACAATTTGGTTGATTAATTTATTAAAACAATAAATAATTATTAAAATTCTACTTAATTAATATAAATAGTTTTGAAACCTTAATATTTATAAAACAACAAAAAGACAGTTGCTAAATAAGAGTTGTTAAAAGTTTGACAATTAAAACAGTTGATTTACTTACATTCTAAAAGGGCACAAATTTAAATGGGCTGACAATATGTGACGACTCTGAAATTAATATTTACAAGTATTTGGGCAGATTAATAACTGACAAAAAAAAATATTTATTATACAATGTCATAATAAAATATTTAAAACGTGATTGCATTTAATTATAAAATAAAAGTATTTAAACATTACCATCTTTAAAGTAATCAACTTTTTAAACACTAAAGTTTTATCAATGTCTTCATTTTTTTCTTGTTTGCTTTTCATTATGGAGTCTATTTCACATTGAAGATACTATACATTATTCTTGAAAATGTAAAAACAATATTTTTTTTTAAATTATTTTAACTGCTTCAAATTATAATTTATTCAGATCATATTTCCTTAAATCATATTTCTTCATCTCTCCAAAGCAAATAAATATTCTGTAAGAGAGGGTTTTCAGTTAACAATTACTTTGCAAACGTAAATTTTTACCATAGGTTTAGCAGAACACAGAAATGGCTATTCAAATTTGATCACATATCAGACTGAAGATAAATAATTAATCCAGGTTACATTGATCCAGGATAAATGATATAAACTTAGGAATTAGTCACTGTGAACCATAATATCCATTTTATAATACAGTATTTGTCTTTTTTCATAACTTGGCTGCTAATGAAAATAAACTTAAAGTTTTTACAATTCACTATTGACAATTGTAAAACAAACAAAAAAAAAAAAAAACAGATTAGACATACTTCCAAGAATGCTAGCTTCCAATAAAAATTTTAAATCGCATTTTATTAAAAAAAAAATTTATTTTTTTTTTGTTTTAGTTTTATTACTCTGAATAAAAAAAACAATAACTTACTAATGACATAAATCTTTTATAAATTGATATTTCATAAAATAGAATTTAAATCTTTTTTTTTTAAAAAAAAAAAAGATAATAAAATTTCAATTACTTAAACTTTGAATAACTGATCTTTTAACTCTGACACAAGCAACTTCAAACTTGTACAAAAATAGATCCAATCTGCATCAACTGCAAGAGACAAGAAGAAACATTTCACCACATTATATTCAACTGTACAGGGCTGGGAAATATCAGGAAAATTATCTTTGACCACTCAAAAATTGATTACTACAAAATTCTTTCATTAAAAGACTGCCTAAAAACCAGAATAATAGCAGTGATTAGACTATCGATATTCTTAACATATGCTATTTGGACAGTTAGGTGCATGAAAATTTTCACATCGCCGCACCTGAATGAGGACACTTATTTCATACAAAAACTAATCAAAATGAAGAAAAGAGATGAAATCCTTGCTTCAAAAGCCTGGTTCGAAGACACATGGAATCTTTTCACTATACCACAACTGCCTAGGACCTAATGCTTCAAATTTAACTCATCACATAAGACACTCTAGGAAAATATCAACACAACAAGCAACAAAACACACTCAGAATCTTCAATACAGATACACAACCATTGAAACAAAGAATTAACCCCCCCCCTCTTTTAACACCCTACTAATCAACATGTAAACAATAGTAGCAATAATAAACTTATATTTTGAAAAAAAAAAAAAAACTTCAAATTTGTAAACAAAAAGAATTCTTTTTCTCCTTTTTTAGCTTACTTGACTTCTACTTTTTTTTCCATATCATTCTTATTAAAATTGTTACCCAAAGCTAATCAGCACTTATCTATTCTTGTATTCAGTCAATTAATCTTGCTTTGCAACTGACGCAATATATATATATGGTAACTGAATAATAATAATAAAAGACAATGAAAAATGATAAGATATAATCTGAATAAAAATAAAGCACAATTGTTGATCACCATTTGTAATAGAATAGAAATATGAACCAAGAAAAAACAATTTTAATATAATAATGCCCTTGAATTGTACCATCATTTATAACAGAATTAAAATAATAAACTAAACTAAAGTGAAATGTATAACAATCTAACACTTAATTCACTAAAACAATGATAATAATCGTTGTTATAGCCCCACAAATTCAAATAGCATTTAGAATGAATAGAAAAAAAGAATCATTATTTCAAGCTATCCTAAAATACTAGCGTAATTTGCAATAGATTAAATATAGAGCAATAAAACTAAATATCATTTATATTATAAGTAATGACCTATGCATATTATATAAACCACTTATAATAGAATGAAAATAATGATAACAAATTAGATAAATAAACATATTTCTTTTGAATCAAAACAATGTTTATAATAATACAAACTTATACTAAAAGTTAAACGTTATTTATATTTATGCTTAAAATGAAATGATTCATGGATAGATGAGATAATAATTTAATATGCCCTACAAATCTAACATATCAATTATATCTAAATAAATATATGACTCGCTTATAAAAAGACTAAATACTTAATAATAGTAAGACTAAATACTTAATAATAGCACAAAATCAATTAACCTAACACATCTCTCCACTTTCACCAACTTATAATACTATAAAATAAAATTGTCATATTAGATAACATTAAAATTTATAATAACCAATCACATTAATGTATAAAAAAATAATAATTTCTATTTGATACTTATTCAGATGCTATGAACAAATCATATTCAATTACTCTTCACTTTAATTAAGTTAAGTTGTTAAAACTTTAGACTATAATTATAAAACATATGAAAGATTATTAATGTTTATTACTGTTGTGTATATAGCCATGACTCTCAAATGCGCAAACCACAATTAATTAATAATTAAAACTAATTTAGTACTAAGGATTTATTATATATTCCAAAACAAAACTACAATATATATACAAACATAAATATAATTAACGTACAAAAAAATAAATGATCACGAGGTTTCTAAAAGTCTTTAAATACTCATCCAATATAGTCTGATCATTATTGTTTTATTTAATGGATTGTCACTTTCCAAAACTATGTTAAATAAACTACAAGTTCCCCAAGTTAAAACCTAAGAACCCTTTAGGCTTACATAAAACAAAATAAAATCAGGATGATCTGCTTTAAATACTAGTCAGATGTTTATACCTTCAGATTCCAAAACATCTGGGTTATTCCCTCACAGACATTACTTGTTACTGATGATACTCATTGCAGGTCAATAGCACTTCACCAACACAAAGGAGAAAAAGAGCACTTAAATCTACAATCCTGAGTTTTTATAGTCTGCTCTTTAATTGTTTCCTTATTGGAAATTTTCCATTCCTTAAAATTTCTTTATGAAAGCATTCAATTAATTTCACATTCCAGATCTACTATTTTTGTAAGATTTTATCTTAACACTAATCACTTCAAAATTTGCTCTTTCATTCTTTTCATTCAATCTGTAGAAACATTTTAATTACACAACTCTATTCATTTTCTTATATCTATAACTCTTTTCTGAAATAGTTTCCATTGTCATTAAATAATACATTTAAATTTAACTTCTGGAGAATTTTTATCGATTTTCTTTATAGTAAAACATTTATTGAAAGTAAAATACACTTCCTCCCCCAACTCCAGAAGTTGTAATTGTTTATTACACATAATCATTCCATCTTTCTGGGTTTTTTTTTATGTGCACAGGTCTGGGCGACTTCTTTATTTCACATTTCATTTGAATTTCTTCTGCAATTTCATCACTGTTTTTTTCGATTAACTGATTTTCCTCAGTTTTTCTTTCCATGTTGCTTCTTTTATTACTCATTGCCTTCTGCATACTTGCATCTTATCATATTTCCAGCTCCAATTCCTCTGGCTCTCTTTTTCTTATATGAGTCATGTGACATCTGTAGTTTAAACCATTAATTACATATATATTTGATTTGACAATATTTTATCTATTATTCCCTTGATCTATTTTTTCCATTCACATCTCTCTTTAGGTTGCTCATGCTCTTGTATAATATATAACTACTTATATATTTTTTAATACTCGCTCTTTATTTTAATACTATACTTACATATTTTTTTCATGCTTAAACATTATTTTAATATTACTTTATAAATTATGCTTAAATAGTAAACATTTCTTTAATATCTCTTATTTTAATACTATTTGAAATATTTTGTTAACTGGGGTTGACGATGATTTTCCATCACCCCACCTTCACCATCTGGCCCATCTAATTATAATATATTTATATGCCAAAACCCTATAAACATTTAAAATATATAGACATGATCTAATTATGCTTTATGCAATAGGTTGTCAATTGACATTAATTCTTTTAAATTAAATAGATGATTGTACATCAAACTTCACCTATAAAATGCTAAATCTAAAATGTATATTTATGTAACACAAACATGTGATAATACAGATACATCTTTCAATATATAAGAGAGTCAAGAACATTCTTAATCTTTATATTAAAAAAATAGTTAATTGAAATAAAAATATACTAAAGATGAATCTACCTATTTCTTCATGTCATTTCAAAAAAATTAAATTAAATACTTGAAATTAATTTACAATCAATGAATGAAGAGATATATTTTAAAATTAAAATCATAACCACTAAACTACAAAATATAAAATTTGAATTTAGAAAAACTCTCTTATATTTTAAGCATGTAAAATAAATCTTTATTTAACTTAAATTATACTACTGTTTACATCTTAAACAATTATATACAATATATATTAACAAATGGCCTGATCAATTGTCCTCAGATACAACATTTTCAAAATAGTACCATAGTTCTAATGTATATTTTATAAACCACAATCTGACAATATTTTGTTATTCCAGAAAAAGGAGAATTATGAAAAGTTATTAAATTTAAAGCACATTTTATTAATTCCAATGTTTTCCAAATATCCAAATTATTCTTTCATGTAGCAGGTATTTGATCTATGATATTATTAGTGTACAAACACTGGTTTATATCCATAATAATACAATGTAAATATTCTTCCCTTTAACAAACATTGATTCATAAAACATTACAAGTGAATAGTTTCTATTTCAACTATAACAAGGCTGTGGAAATTAAACCAATTTCTATCCTGCATGAAAATCATTCATCGATCTCATAAAATTATATCAGCAGATGAACATAATCTTTGTGTACATTTTATGTTGTTAGTATTTAGACTTTATCATTGAAAAGTAGGTAATATCCTTTTCTTTAAAGCAAAGAAATAGTCTGATGATTTTAAATGCTAAGAATTAATTTTCATTCCTTCAATAAATTGTAGCTCTTCACAAATCCTCAATAAATCTGCCCAATTAATGGATTAACACTATTGCCTTCACCCCATTATTTTATCTATTTAATAATTATATACTTCTAAAAATAAATATTAAAAAAATCATATGAAGGAACTTGCGTTCACTTCTATTGAAGCCAAGATAGAGAATGTGTTTAAACTGTTAGTTCTATTTATTCATCCAGTGTCCCATAAATAAAAACCTTGTTACACAATAATAAAAGTAAATAAAAATAAATATTTTACAATTATTACAAATATTTATGTTTTTTAAAAATACAAATAGTATCTTTTCATTCCAACATGAACTAAGCAATTAAGACTACTTCTTTCATACTACAATGGAAATATATATTTTTACACATATTTTTCAACACAATATTATAATAATAAAATAACATATACTTGAGTCATTAAATATTTAGGTGTATTATTTATAACTATTATTGTGAACGCAGTAAAGAAAATATACATAATAAAGAAAATAATAATTTTATCAAATCTAGAAACTTTATTACTTACACATTCATTTTTAAAATTAATGAAGTCAATTCATAATTTTTATACAGTATAGTTAATAATAAACATTTCTTTTTCTCAATATTATATATTGTCATAAAAACATAGTCCAATGTAGTTCAGGTTAATATATTAAAATCAAATCAAAAAAACTTTTTTTTTTTTTACAATTGACATTATACCACATATTAAAATTAATTTCAAATTTCAGTAGATACAATATGTATATGGATATATAGTTAATAAGAAGACTTTTTAATTTATTTAGTCCACTTTTTACATAATTTGCACATTTGATTTATATTAATATAGTTTAATAAAGATTAAAGAAAATATGTTTTTTGTTGTTGTTTCTTTTTTTTTTTTGCTAATTCATCAGATACCCTTCTTAGTAATATTGCACTTTATTAATTTTCCTTTATACAAATGTTTGCATTTCACATATATATATAATTGCATGATGGTGTTTATTTCTGACAAATTTAAAATTTTAATAAATGGTCATGAAAATTAACTGAAAATATTTCTGAATTTCATAATTATTATTGTTAATATTTACCATTAATATTTAGTAGTTTTATTGATTATTATTACAGATAATAATTTATATTGAATGTTTTTATTTGCTTTACATATATATATATAATGATAAAATAAACTGTTATATATTAAGAATTTCAATATTAATTTATAATTAATGATTTGTGGCTTGAGAAGCAATGAGGCACTAAAAGCAACAAATCTAGTTTTGTAAGTATGTTAAGTTCCCTGCTCAAAGATAGATTTACATAATTAGGCAATGGCTTATATAATCAAAACAATAGCATTTGATTATAAATTATTTATAAGATTTTTGACATTATTTATTCTAGGATTCCTGTAAGAACCACAGTCGGTTATTAATGGAATAATCTTCTGATATCATAACTTCATAGTGAATAAATAATAAGCAGCCCCTCCCCCCCCAGACAAAAATATTCAGTTCTCCTATAAGATATGATGTTTATTCATCAAACATTAGATACATTTCTATACAGTTTTTTTGATTAAATTTTTATATTCTATTTTGTAATTCTCTGTCATTTTTCTATGTCTTATCTTGTATTCTCTTTTCATTTTTGTTTTGTTCTATATTAATATTTTGAAACATTTCAGACTTGTAAAACAAATCATTCCAAGCTTTTCATGCAATTATATTCTCTCTCTGCATTATGTGTATGCTGAATCTCATTTCCATTCTCCAGTTATATGCCAAACAATTTTATCTCTAAGCTTTTCTGTTTTTTTTCTTTTTTAATGCTTTAAGACATGAAAGAAATATTACATTTATACTTATATGTTATACTATTTCCATCATCTAACATTAAATGTTGAATGCCTTTAGAAAAATTTTAAACTTTAAATTTTCCAAGTTCACAGGTTAATGTATACAAGTTTTGGGTGATATTATTTTCCTCACTTTTTCAGGTGTTGTTGGCCTAATCAGTGACAGTATCTAGCATTGGAATCGAATCTGGATCTTTAGATTTTTGAATATTGAATTTTAAACTACTGCTGTAACTAAATACCATGATTTATCATCATCACAAATATTCAGGCAAACACATTATATGTATACAATATATATAGTGATTATAACCACATTAGTAATTAATGCATTATATATTCAAAAGACCAAAAAAAAGGTATAATGATTATTCGACAACAGTTTAAAAAAATATTTAATTTCTGCATTTGTAAGTTAATTTTGTCGCTGCAACGTGGAGAGGGGAAATAAAGTAGCTTACAGGTTTCTCTGTGCATAGTGACTGAGAGATTCCTGACTTCAATAAAAGAGGAACTATAGCCCATTGCATCGCACGAAGATGGTTTGTTGTTTTTTTCTTCTGTTTTTTTTTTCAATTAAACCTGCCCTCTATTGTTAAAAATAAAAAATATTAAAATTTGGTTTTATTTATTTGCATAACTATTAATAAAAATATATTGTTTAATTTTAACTAAACAAAATATATATTGTAATTTTATATTTTGAAAAAATTCTTAATCTTTTTTATTTTCTAAATCTGTTATATTCGTTATGATAATATGTTAGCCTATTTCCAGCATCTATCAGTAAATATTGAATGTATAGAAAATTTTAAACTTTTCAAATACAAACAACTTGTTAATAATAACATACAAATAGACAACACAGGTTAGTACTAACCTGTCTTGTCTATTTGGGTGTGTTATTTCTAACAAGTTGTTTGTATTTGAAAAGTTTAAAGAAAGTTTAAATTTTTTTATACATTCAACTGATGGATGATGAAAATAGCCCAACATATCACATCCATCATCATAAATCTTTAAGCAAATACTAAGTACTCGATATTGAAGTGATATTTATATGTGCTTCATGTCTACAATTTAAAAATTTGAAGGAATTTTAAAAGATTTTCAACAATTTTAATAAATAAAAATTATACATATAATTTATATACACAGATAAATATATACGGTATGATTAATTATAAATTCATTTTAAAAGTAATTTAAAGCAAGATATTTCTTTTATTAACATTTGTAAAGGTACTTTATAATTATAAAATGGAAATGACCTTTATAAACATATTGATTAATTAAAGGAAATAAGTATTTGATGTAATTTGGTCAGGTAATTACTTTCAAAAATAAAATTTTATAAATGACATGATTGGACAAATAAGCCACAAACCAAAATAAAGTTGAGTTATCTACCAGCAATAGTTCAACAGGATAACATAACAGTCAATGGATCCAATTTTGCTGATAAGCTAACTCCAGGAATTATAAATAAGGATTATAAGTCATTGTGCTCAATATATGTCTTGACTGTTGAACTATTATTGATTGCTGCTGAATCATTATTGGTGCTGATTAGTTCTTAATTGAGCCTTCAATATACTTATTGCACTTGGTGTTGAAAAATACAATGGAAGAGTAGAGAAGCCACAATCTGCTTCACTCTAGCCAGCCAACAGAGTACAGGCTGAAGATCCACAAAGTACAGAAAAGTGGTATCAGGTAATATAGAAACTGTGTTGTGTTCATTATATGCTGAAACTTCAAAGGTCTACTGCTTTGGGGAGAAACAAATTGTCAATCAACAATTAATCTACCATCCAATGCTGCTGGTGGAATTAAGAACAGTATGATTAAATCCTACTGCCACCATAGCTATGGTTTAATAAACAATGTTCATTAAAAGTATTACAGTACTTGAAGTCCGAGCTGGAACTCTTAGTGATGAAAGGGAATGGATATGAATTTTAAAATGTATTCTTATAGTATTAACATTAAGTATTTATCCCATTATCTTGAAAGTATTTTATAAATTATTGCTATTATTGATTTTGTAAATCTGTTTATAAACTAGTATGACAAAGGATTGCTCAGGTATTTTAGTTAATCATGCCACAATTCAGTCAGCATAAATCATAAGAGAAGAATAAATTTTTATGTAAAGCAATTAGTTTTTTATTATTATTGCAATCCTTGGCCATGCTTATAAAGTCTTAGTATTTTAAAACCAGTCATATCCACTACCTGGAAATATAAAACAGACTGCATAGACAGAATAAGATTGTTTTTTATTACCTTTTAATAGTTTACAGTCTTATTATCTTTTAATAGTTTTAAGTGAACTGCTGTAACTTTATTTCAGGATGTTTTGTTTACATATGAGATTCATTTAATATTGTTTTATTTATTCCTAAATGATTGTGATACCATTGCAATCACCAGTTACTTGCAGTCATTGTCTTATTTAAAGCAGTGGTGTGTGGTAGATGGACATTCCTACTGTATATCTTTGTACATGTCTTTGATGATACCGTTTGTGACTGCCAGTTATTCTTATACTTAGTACCTTTACAATAGTACATGATAGATGAAAATTCCTATCATAGTATATTCCTAGCTCACGTTTTTGTATATTCATAAATAATATAATGCAGATGTTGTTTTTTTGTGTCTTACATTTGCACATACAGCATTTAGTTAATTATCTGTATTACAACATGAAAGTAGTAATAATAATAATTAGTTATAATCGGTCTCTGTAGCAAGTTTATTTCTGTTCAGAAACAATTAAGAAAATATATCATTTATAACATATTATCTGTGCATAAACTTAATTATTGAATACATAAATAACTAATAATATTAACTTGTTTATTGACAGGACAGTTAATTTATGCTATTACGTGTGTTATAATAATGTGTATAAGCAAATAAATTGTAATGTCTCATTATCTTTGGCATTTGGCATTATTTTGCAATCAATAATTTAATTAGAATATGATAGAGAGTTTCATGTGTCTACCTGACCTTAACAGGCTATAAAAAGAAAATGTTTATTCTGTGATGTTGGAGTGTGAATATCCCATGCAAATTGCCCTTGGGTGATTTGCAGGTGAGCTGTACTTTTTGATCAGTTACAGTATGGACCTGATCCTATGTTGAAATTTAGACATTATGAAAAATTATATCTAAAACTGGCTAAAGGTGTCATTACTAACCTGTGTTGTTTATTTGGGTTATTACTAATAAGTTGTTTGTATTTGAAAAGTTTAAGTAAAGTTTAAAATTTTCTATACATTCAACATTTACTGATAGATGATAGAAATAATCCAACATATTATCACATCTAATATATCATCATCATAAACCTTCAGGAGAATACTATGTTATATTAATTGCTCCCAATATTTTTGATGCCACATATGAATATGTTTGTGAATTTATGTAAAAAAAAAAAGTCTCATCACTAAAATTCTCTTTTCTAAAACTTAATTCTCATTTATTTCCTTTCTTTATATTTTTCTTTTAAATTTTTATTTTTTTGTTTTTATCACTTGATCAGTGCTATAATGGCACATACCATCTATGACTTTTTATTTATTTACTTATTTATTTATTTATTCGTTTTTCAAGTATTGCTAACAAAAAGTTAGAGGCAAATGTATATTTTGCTCCTATGTAAAATAAAGAGAATGTTAAAAAATCCCAATTATCTTTGACTGTTATTTTATATCCTTGCTTTAGAGGCAACTGTTTATATATACTTAGAATCAATCAGAGTTCATTTTGAAAGTCAAAAATCGTTATTTAAACAGTATCTATAAAGTGTCAGTCATTCTGAAACTGAAATAAATTAGAAACACTTCATCAAATTCAAACTATACTAAAAGAGTCCTTATTGTTAAATCATTAAACCCTTCATGGAACACCTTCATACTTGAATGACTTCGGAAATATTATATTAAGGCTGTGCTTATTATAATTATGTGGCAAAAATGTTTGGTTTTTTTTTTGCTGGAAAACAAAAAACCCAGAAAATAGCCTCAACAAACTGCTAATGCTCCAAACCAATAAATACAGAATGTTTTAAAAACTCTTGCCAGCTTACTCTGTCATTAATTCTTATGATTTCAATAAGCCAATTACAGCATTCACACTAATCAGAATAATTGTTAAGTTTTGCAAAATATATCAGTGAAATGGACTCAAAAATTGATAATTATGAAGGTATGAGCATTTAATTGCAAGGTTTTTAAAACTAAAGGCAGTAATAAGATAATTGCAATGAGAAAGTTATTGCCCTCTTGGTTAAAATATAGATTCATTTTTAATGATAATTTTTAAATATTGCAAGTTTCAGCAGACTTGAATGAAACTTGTTATTGGTAATATATCTATTATAGTAGTGCTAAACTTAATCATGTCCAGATGTTGAGTTGCAGTCACTCAGTTCTCTTTGGTTCTATTAGAAGGCTTGATCAGATGATAAACTAGAGAAATATCAAAAGCATACGTTTTTGGCATTATAGAAGCTATAGTCAGAGAAAGTGGAGCAAAGTAAAGGTTTGCAGTTTAGTCAAGTCAGAAAATGACATTGATATCTGAGTAACAAAATCATGGAATCAAATGTAGAAAAATATTAAATGTGTATGTGCAATAAAATTTTTGATATATTATTGAAGGGGTATTAAATTTTAAAAATCATTTAATTTATTAATTTGAAGATGAAATAAAAGGTAAAAATACTTACTTTTAAAAAAATACAAGAGAGGAGAAACTGTTTCTGAAATTATTATTGCTTACTTTGAATAGTAGAAGGAGCCTTTTATCAGCACGTTATAATTTGGCACAAAATTACAGTAATTTAAAGAATCAAATTGAATATGCTCCACAATAAAAACATATATCAAAGTTGCATCCAAATGAAGGGAACTATATACTTTATGTAAGCAGGCTATAATAAATGTAGTATAAATGAAATATATTGGTTTAGGTTGCAAATATGTATATCAGAGCTGCTATGTAAATAAACAAGCACATCATAAACCCATATGTATATCCAAGGGAATTATACTCCATAATAAAATATTATAGTAAAACATATATTCAAATACAGACATCAAATTAAATAAGATATAATAAATATAAATCCATAATTATATTTTATAATAAGTTATAAACATTTTAGCCATAAATTAATCAAGTAAGATCAATATAATTCATAGCAAAATGAGATGATAAATCTTTAATTTCAAAGAAAATATTATAATAAGATTTAACAAAATTGACAAAGTTCATAAGAATATAAGACATAAAATATCTCATATTGCATTGTTGAACTTTCAGCTTCTGTTTCCATAGAAAGGTTGCCACTCTTTCCTCCATTTGTAGGCATTTCTTGGACATTTTTTCTTCTAGCAGCACATATTGTTCTGTTCTCAAAAAATTCAACCTTAGTTAACTTGGTTATAGAATTTAGCAAACAAAATAATATTAGAGTGATTAATTTATAATGATGATGAAGCAAGTGACCATTAAAGAAGTGAACTATTATATTTCAAAAATTGTCTCTTTTATACCTATTTTAAAGTAACATGTGGGTTTCAATCAACATAATTAACAGAAGGAAGGGGGTCATTACAATTGATAGGAATCTAAGAACATTTGCACCAGAAAAGATTTACATGTCATTTAAATAAATTCAGAGAAAAGTGATTTCAAGTATTTCTTTATATATATGTGAAACATTTGAAATTCAATTTATCTAACTTGAACGGTATCAAAAGGAAAGAAAAAATAACTTTTCAACAGATAAATTTATGAAAATTAGGCTTAACTTCTTAAAGTTAGTGATTGTATGTATAGCAACTTTGATATTAACATATACTTCCATGAATAAAAAATATAATTATACAGCATTAAATATGTAAAATAGAGCATCAGGTTACTCAATTAAGTTAATAAAGATAATACCAGTTAATCTTTTAAAATTATGAGAATTTTTTTTTTTCAAATACTAGATTGTACTTATATTTATTTTCTGTCTAAAATAAATGATTATAATATATACTATACCATCTACAAATAGATGGTCCAAAGATACTGGCATTTAAAATATTTAAAAGCTAAAAAAGAAAAAGTAAATTTAAAGATCTTTTAAATTGACACATTAAAAAATTTTTTTGTTGTTTGTGTAATTTTTTTTTTTTTTAAATGTACAATGAAAGTTAAATTTTTCATTCATATGTCATTAAAAATAAAAGTTAAAATTGGAAAGAAAAAAAGGAATGCAGAGTACTAATCCAGATAAGCAAAAGGAATTCCAAAAGCACAAAGATTACGATCAAGAAAATCTTTCCAACTCTAATTAAAGATGGCAGAAATGATTTACTAAAAAAAAGAACTTTGTTACAGAAAGTTAAAAATAAATGTATAAGATTATAAACCTAAGCATCATGATAATAATAATAACGTGCAGAAGTTTCAAAACTGGATCGAGGTATAAAAAGATGACAACTTCGATCTGGGTCTTTTCATTTATCTTCGGGTTATGTGGCATAGAGTTGGAGGTTTCCACAAGCATAATCTGTGGCAATAATATACTTCTGCACAGGAATACCTATTGCTGAATGAAGCCATCATGCAAGAATGGAAACAAAACCTCATGAACACCATAACAAAGAGGTTACCATAACCGAGTTTCTAGCTCCAGATATAGCATGAATCGCTAATTGAAGATGTCGGCAGGAGACACCAATTATAATTTCTATGAGCTAAGGATCCCATAAATCTATACAAGCTTACTGGTAAGCTAAACTATTCATATCCCAATAGTGACTAAATTAAGTTTGCAAAGAATTCTTAATATAAGCTTATAATATAATCCTGATAGAGACATTAAATTTTATTATCCAAAAGATTTTTATTTATCTAAGAAATCTAAGTGTAATACGAACTGTTTTAATTGATTCATGTCTGAATTAGCATGCATGTAGTCTTTCCAACTTATTACTAATTTATCTTTAAATATTTTAATTTGTTGGAATAAAATATTTATTTCTAATATCAACTTTTAATTGTGTATTATTAATGTTAGTTATTAAATTTATTAATGTTAGTTTAATAAGATTTGAGTATATAATTTACCTTTGCCAATATTTGTTGACTAAGCTCCGGAAATATTCTCTAAAAAAATAAATAAAGTTACGGGGAATCATAACCCCGATCTTTTAGTTATGTCAAAATTATGGGAGACGAAGAAGTTAGGAGTCTAATGACTAAGGTGCCTTCTTATAAATTAAAACTAACTTCATCAGCAATTCCTGTCATAATAATTATTAGGCCAGTTAATCAGAAAATATAGCTACATTTTTAGAAATATGAACAAGATATTTTCTTAGCCATAGCTTGATTAACTTTCACTAAATTTACGGTAAAAGATGGCCTACCAGAATCTAGAAAAAAAGCTAAATGTTCCATTAAATTTTGTGCCAAGATACCTAAAAAAAATTACATTGCTTAATTTTGCTTTAAGTAAATTATTGTGAATATTTTATAATGCTATAATTGTTATATGAGAGTTGTTATATTAGGATTTATCTATTATTTAGCTGTAAAATAATTTTGACACAGCTTAAATAATAATGAGTTTTAATTTAAATAAATGTTTCAGATGTTAGGGATTTTATGTACAAGTCTTCTGGAATCCATTGATTACTCTGATTGCACTGAGTGGCACTACTGCATGGAGAGTTTTGCCTGCTTTACTAACAGTTATGAGCAAGCATAAGAGGCAGTGATCATGTGATGTTTATTGATTTAAAACAGAAAATTCTAGTTAAATATTTAAAACTAATTTAACTACAAAAAGAGTTTAATAATGTTAGCAATTAAATTATGAGTTTTATTAGTTGAATAATATATATATATATTTAATTAATGCTATTTGGTTTAAATATTCTTAAAAAATAATTTTAGTTTAAAACCTATTTAGAGATATTTGTCTAGATTTAAAAAAAGTAATAAATAAATGTATTAAATTGTATTAATATGTGATTGATTAAAGATATAATATAAATTTTATATTATATATTTTATTTTTATCCTGGTTATTTGTAGTTTTTAATTAATTGTTTTTATTTAACCAGAAAGTGTTTTTAATTAATTTCAAATGTCTAGACAAAAATTGACTTATTGCAAAGTTAAAATTTTAATTAAATAATTTTTGATTAACAACCTTCCTTAGTGATAGATAAGTCAAGGATTCAAACTAATCAGAGGAGATATAAGTTTAAAAGTAAATAAGCAGTTTGGTTAAAATTGTCTTATGCCCAAGTGTATAAATAAGGTGAGGCACACACCTGACACTAGTCTCTTCTTTTTCTCAAGGTTCTTAATCAATTTAATTTTGTTTGTAACAGTTGAATTTTAAACTCTACTAAAATTTTAAAAGTGTAATTTTTATTAAAACTTATGATTGTATTAGGTCAGTATGTTAGATAAAATTTATATCTTGAAACAACTGTCTGAGCCAGAAACACCAAGGGAACTAAAGTCTCTATAATTGTCAATGGAATGATAATATAATTCATTATTATAATATTTTAGAATATTTTTTAAATTTGCTATGATGGAAAACTTCAAAATTATTGTTATTGCTATTGCTCTGCCTGGAGAACAACTGTTAGTTTTAGAAATAAATTAAACATCTATTTGTCAAGAAATATCTAATGCCACTATTGGTAAGAACATTACAAAGAATGCTAATATTTTTTTAGTATTTTCTTCATACTATTTGTAGATCAATATATTATTTAGAATTAATTTACATGAAGTAAAGATTTTAATTCAAATAAGAACTATACATTGACATTGCAAATATTTTTAGATGTTCAATAATAATTAATTCTGCAAAAGCAAAATAATTTACCAAAGTAATTTATATTTCAATAATAATAATTTACTTGTGCTGTGTCATTATTTTAAAATATGTTATTTGAAAAAACAGCATAAAGATATTTTTATATAATGATTTTCATTTGCTTTTTCTCTAAAAGAGGAAATAATTATTTCTCAGTTGGATGATAAAATTTAACTTACTACAAACTGTTTAATTAATAAAATATTGTGAATTTTAAAATGTATTGCTTAATATTATGTTATATATAGAGCTCGCAAAATAAGCTCTTAACAAGCTTTGAGAATATCCTCCACCCCAGACTGGTTTCTGCTTCTGGCATCATCGGTGAGGTGCCAGGATATTCAAGCATTAGATTAAAAAATACCAGGACAAGCCCAGCACTTTATCTAATGTATAACTGCGATAATGACATTTCCTCTGAGCATTGTTATGAAAACTGCTGGGGTCTCGAACATAATAGTTGAAGTCAAACATTTCCTCCTGTAAATAAATAATAATTGAAGTGCTTTGTTGCCCTATATGATATTGATAATACCAATTCAGAATACTTTTCACAATGGATTGATTTAAATTTAAAAAATCTAAATTTAAGGATTTGTGATATCTTTACTGCAGCACTTTGAATATTTATTAGACTTTAAATCTATGAATACATTGAATGAATGACCATTAACTTATCATATACTTGATACTAGAATGAATTGACTTTATCCAGGATATCTAAAAAAAAGCAATATACATTTTGATTTATGTTATATATTATAGCATTTTAATGATATTATATAATGGATGTATGCTGTCCACAAGACACTACAGCCAACAGTCTTCTTCATATTCAGGTAATGGATAATTGGTCAATAATGAAGCAGAAGGACATTATTATTTAATATACACCTGGATCACATTTTACACGATAGATAGGTTCCTCAGAAAACACGCAAATGAAATCGTGCAAAAATAGACGTAACTTACCCTGAAAAAGGAGGGATACGGACTGTGATTTTTCAAAAATCGTGTAAAAACAAAGCACCAACATAAAATTACTTTAAAGTTCGCGCAAAAAAAAAATAAGGAAATAAAATATGACTAATAAAAAATTTCAAATTTGAAAAAAATTGATACAAGACAAACTTTTTTTAACTATAATATTTAATTTTATTCAAAACAATATATTTTTATGCATAATTTACAGCAATTTATATTTTTTTATACACGTTTTAATTATTATTGCTATTTGCCGGTAAACAGCTTCATTTGCAAACTGATAAAAAAATCAGATTCTTCACAAGATGAAATACAACTAGCGCCAATGTCACTCTCATGTTGTGTTAATTAATGGTTTTCTGGTGACAACATAATTAGTAATTAATCTAACAACTAAAAATTAAATTTTTATTTTTGTCTTTAATTTTCAATTTTAATTGTGCCCACTGCTATTACTCACCTTTTAAAAATAAAATTACGTTCTTTTTTAAAAAGCAAAAACAGAATGGGATTTAAAATGCAAAATTAACACGCACAATGTTTGAACAAATTTACATTATAATCTTGTAAAATTTAATGTGTGTATACATAAAATGTGGAAATCATGATTTTAATTTCATTATTGCATAAAATCTTACTATTATAAAGCACTGAAAAAATATTGAAATTACTAAGTTGAAAGTCGAATTTCAATAATATGTTATTACTTTCAATATAATGTAAGTGCTCGAAATTTATTATTTAAAGTAATAGCGCAATATCGGAGTTCGACTTCCGGTGAAACACAAATAGCTTAACTTCAAAATCGTGTTAAATAAGTCCGCGTAAAAAGAAACCCAGGTGTAATTGATTTTAGGATAAAAATGATAAATTTATTTTATTATGATTTTATATTGTTATGATGTGCATATATTACATTTCATGTTACATGCTATATATTTTAAAATATTAAAGATTAATATTCTCTAAATAATACTTTATAATATGAACACATATGTTGAAATCTCCAAAGAGTATTATAGGATTAGGTGTTGTAGTAAGCATTGAATTCATTATTATTATGATTCTGGAGATAATGACAGGGCTTGGTGGTATATAGACAAATACTAGGTTAATGATATTTTTATGGTGGAGTGTTATTATGATTAGAGTCAATATGTATAATTTTAAAGGGATTGAAAGGGCAGTTGTGGGATACAATTACACTCATGCCACCTGATGGTGATGATGACTTTCTTGAGCAAGCACAAAAACCTTGGCTGACTAAATATTTTTATGGATTAATTTGAGAGGTACTGTATATTTTTGTTTCTAGCAGATCCAGTAAGTGTGGTTGTGTTGTATATATCCATTTGTTGAGTTGAAAAAGTTTTTGGATGGCATTTAAGCCTCTAACATTGAGAGATCTGATTTTTAATCTTCATATTTTTATGTAGCTTTATAACAGGATATAGTTGTTTGTTTATTTTATACTTCTAGAGATTTTAGTTTGAATTGCAGTAGATGAAGGCTGGCATATTTTAAAGTCTTTATAGTATTTATTATCAGTTTTCCTTTCATTTAGTATTGGTTCAGACTCTATGTAGGAATTTGGTGTTGAAATTGTAGAAGTTGTCTGTTTGTTGTTGTCTTAAATCCATTTCTATTACATCATTTTCTAGGTTGTTTGTATATGTTGGGTTGGAGTTTTGGACCGATTTTTTTTTATTCATGTTTTTTAGGTGGTTGACCTGGCTTTCATTTTTCCTCTGGTGTATTCTCAATGGGAGGTTTTTTTATTGTATCCATAATATTTGGTGCAGTTTTATTTATTATTAGAGTTTGTTTTGTTATTGGCATTCTTACATTATCTAGACTTATGTTTATATTTTTGTTATATAGTTATGTGTGTGGATTTTCTTTTTGTTAATTTACAGCAATTTTTGTTTTAGTGAGATGCTGATTCTGTGATGCAATTTTGCATTTTGTGTTGTGATTTCTTGGGAGTTATTTTCATTTGAATCTAGTGTGTGCAAATTAGTTTTTGAGTTATTATTGTATTGGTTGATCCTTGAGATAAATTTTTTTTTATTAGATTATCATTTTGTTAGATTATCATTTTTATTTATGGATGCTTGAATCTGTTTTTTGGCTGTTTTTCTATTATTGTGTTGCCAGTGGATGTAGTATTATTAAAGGTTTTATTAAAAACCTTTACTATTATTATTATTATCATCGTCATTATTATTATGTTTCAAAAGGTAATTTTTTAAAAAAAAAGATAATTAATTAAATTTTAAAAATAATATTGTGTAATAAAAATTTTTATTATAATTATTTTATAGAGAAAAAAGTTTTAAATTTTTGTTTGTGAGAGAAAAAAAAAAAATTTTATATTAATTTAAAAAATAATTATTACATAAGATACATATGTCAAATTAGGTTTACAAAGAATTTTTAAATATGATATTGAAAAATATAAATGGAAATATGATTGAAAACATATGGAACAGGGGTTGAAGATGGTGTTAGATTGACATATGATCTCATAAAAATTGAGCTCATTTGGTGAGAATACTATTGTTTTCATAAGTAAGTCTTATTGTTCGTTTGTTACATAAGTTCCACATGAAAACAAAATGGAAAAAATACTAGTCAGCATGAATTGCATCCTGGGAAATTGGAAAAATACTAGTTCAGCATGGATTGTATTATAGGAATATGGAAAAGCAGTAGTCAGCATGTATTACTTCTTGGAAAAATAGAAAAATGCTAATCACCATAAACTGCATTCTGGAAAAATGGAAAATCCCATTTCAGCATGAATTGTATTCTGGAAGAAAAACACCTGTTAGCATCCATTGCATCCTGGGAAAATGAAAAAATACCAAATGCTGGTTTGCATGAATAGCATTTTCGAAAAATGGAAAAACACCAGTTATCATGAGTTGCATCTTTTAATAGTGATAGTATTGAGCAAATTTTTTAGATTGAAGCTGGTGAACTTGCAACTGTTATACAGAAAAAAAACTAAAATTTGAAGCAGGATTATAATTACATAACAAGGTTATCATCTTTATTTTATTTTTCATGTTGGTCAAAAATAAATGTGCACACATGGAAAATTTTAAAAAAGTATCCTCTGTAATCTAGTTTTATTGCATCTTTAATAATGTGTAAAATTTACCTTTAATAAACATGATATTGAGCAAACTTTTAGAATTTGAAGCAGAAGCTCTTGGAATAAACATGGTAATAGGACTAATATTTATTGCTATATGTTCATTATTATGTTATGATAATGATGATGGTGTTTCAAAATATAATTTTTATTGAAGACTAAAAAAAGATTTCATAAATTACAAAGTGAAATAAATACATACTGTTTGGGTACATGGCAAATTTGCTATTTGTTGTCTGGATACTTTGCATTGGTTACAGATTGGCATGTTGCTTAAACAGTGTCCAAGTGGCAGCAAAAATGTCTGAGCACATTTTTGCATCCCATGCTTTCAACAATTGTAGTTTGTTCACAAAGATAGATGGGTTGGGTCTAGTATTATTCCCAAAGCAAAAGGAACACCATAAGGCAAATAATACAAATATAGCTGGGATGAAGTAAAAGAATGATTAGTTTTCAATATGAGTCAGTAAGGTTTTGAAGAGAGATGCTAGCTTGTCTGTAGCTATTTGTCATGGTGTTACAGGTATTTGACAGTGTGCAGTTGTAGAAGAGGTGATGCTGGGTCTCTTCAGATGCATGACATAGGTTGCAGAAAGGATTGAGGTGGATAGAGCATGGAGGATAGACCTGAATATGAAATAAAAGTATTTAGGCTCTAATAATTATTTTTTGATGTAGAAGTTGTTGGTTGTGGATAGCTAACATTGGTGTGAGGGTATCAGTGTGTTGTTTAGAGTATAGTAGACTGAATTTTCCAGTATGTATATGTTTGGTTTTCCTGAAGAGATATTTGATCAGATAGAGCATGGAGGATAGGCCTGAATATGAAATAAAAGTACTTAGGCTCTAATAATTATTTTTTTATGTAGAAGTTGTTGGTTGGCTAACATTGGTGTGAGGGTATCAGTGTGTTGTTTGGAGTATAGTAGACTGTGAATTTTCCAGTATGTATATTTTTGGTTTTCCTGAAGAGATATCTGATCATATATATCATGAAGTTGGTCAAGGAGTGATGAAATGTATCCAATGAAGGGGGTATGTCGATCAGTGGAATAATTTGAAGCAGATAATTGAAGTTCTGGAAACTGTTTTATTATGGACATCAGAAAATTTACTGTTTTTTGAATATAAAACATGTGGGTATCATAAAAGACCAAGTCCATTATGAATGGGCAAATTCTTGAAGCATTTGGCAGATATAGTGACAGCCTTTCTGTTTCATTGAAGGTTATTGCAAAGAGAAAAGATTGCAGAGCTGAAAACTTTGTAAAATTTAATAATGGGGGAAATAATAGGTAATTTTAATGATAATGAAAAGATTGAATAGCAATACCTTGGAGTGAGAGTATGTCTTAGAAAATGAGGTGATGATTCTTGTTGCATTGTCTGTAAGCTGGTTCTGAATCTTTTGCCTCATTCAATTAGCACCCAGTTAAAATGGAAACCTAGGAAGTTGTCTGTTTTACCTGGATATATGGATTTTTATTGAGCAGAAACCATGCAGCAGTCTTATTTGAATTCAAGTTGAGCTTATAATCATTAGTGTATTTTTCAAGATTTTTCTGAAGTGTAGGAAGTTGCTTATGGGAGCTGAGAAAGACAATGATGTCATCCATATATGTAATACAAGGTACATGCTGCTGGGTGTATGGTATTAAAATACCAGTGATTTTGTGTTGCATCTTTTCTAACAATGGATTTATGTAAAAGATGAACAAAAGAGAACTTAGAGGGGAAGCTTATGATATGGATTGTGAGGGGGAAATGATAGCAAGTTTTGCCACTGGGTGTGATATGAATTTTTCAACTCAGTAGCAGATTTGCTATTATATAGAGAACCATCCATAGGACTACAGTGTTTATCAGCATTTCTGCTAAGATATTTATGGGGATAGAGCCAAAGACTGCCTTAATATCAATCTGGGTGACAATGGGTGCATATTTTTATGATCTTAAACTGTGTTTAGTATTGTTTTAAATAAGAAGGTGGCTTTAGTGGTAGAGAATTCCATATTAGCAGATTGCATGGAAGAGATTAGAGGAAGCAAGTGTGGTTAAAGTTTATCTATGATGACCTTTTACAGGATCTTTAAACTTAGGAGAAGCATAGAGATGGGTTGAAGGTTATTAAGAGAGGGCTGACTTTTTATTAAATGGCACAATGATAATAGGATATATGCCCAGGATATGACATAGTGTCTGTGCTAAGTAGTTGGTGAGATCACAAAAGTATTGTGTAGTGAATTGTATTTAAATTATATATATACAGTATACTTATATATTTAGGTGTGTTTTATATATGATACATTATTGTTTTAATTTTACATTAATTCTCAGACTATCATGGCAATAAAATAAAACTGTTGGGCCAAACAACAATTAAAATCATAATGCCTAACAAGACTATACACCTACCACTGGTAATGGCCTTGGGTAACCATAGTAATTTATTAAGCTGTGACTGGTTCAGTCACTTAGGCTTTGCAGTGACAAAAGTGACCGAGGTCACAATATTAAGGAAAAAGTATGGCACAGAATTTACAGCCAGTGCATTCAAAAACTTTTGCACTAATAATAACATTGAGCTAGTGTACAACCCTCCATTTTATCTAGAAAGCAATGACCAGACAGAGAGATTAGTTCAAGAAGCAAAAAAGCTGATAACAAGAAAGGGATATGGGAAGGAATACCAGGTTTTCCAGAACACTACTAGCACAGCATTCCACATGAAGTATAGCAACGGGAAAGATTACAGCAGAACTGCTATTCAATAGACCTCTGCAAACTAATCTTTAGCCCTGAAACCCAATTACAAGTACATAGAAAAAGAAAACAGCAAGATAAAAGTACAAATAGGCATTCACATGCTTTGCAGAATGTACTATGGACTCACAAAATGGATACTAGCAGTGGTTATACAATTGAAAGGACTCTACATTGTAGTAGTTCAAACCGCAGATGGTTATCAGCATCACCACCATCTAAATCAACTGAGACTAAATCATACAAAAACTGAAGACAGCAGCAAACAACCTGGGACAAGAACATCAAGTGAAAAAGATAACCACCAAACTGAAAACAGAAGCAAACAACCAGGAACTAGTTCATCAAATAAGTGATGAATAAGACAAGAACAGCAATAAAGCTGAGAAAACAACAAAGCAGACAACACATTGTCCAACTCATTTCCATGACTACATTTTCCAGGGTTAAATTTACCAGGGGAGGGATGTCATATCTGATCTTGTTTTTAGAAGTGGAACTTGTTCAGATTCCTTTCTTATCTGATCACATTGCATGCACTGCCATTAACCAATGTGTAAACATGTAGACAACCAATGTATAAACATAGCCAAAGAATAAAAATAAGTATGGCCAATGTTTAAATGTGTACAAAATCCTATTATTTGTTAGGCTTTCTGAATCCAACTGCTGACAGTAAGGTAAGGAATCTGGCAACGAATAGTCAGCCTTTTTGGAGACAAGCTAAAGAACGTCTGTCTACTTATATGACTGAATGTAATCTCCATTGAAACCACTTCCAACAGCGAAGATGTTTCTATTATATTCACTACTGATACATCTATGCAGTGAGGCAAGTCCTGATAGAACTGGAAGCCGCTATGACTAAGCCAGACTCGAGGTAAGCTGTCTTGTACAGCCGGAAGAGTCACTTAACAAATTCAAGGCAAGTTGCCCAGTGTAGCTGAAAGATTTAAGACTAGAACTCACGAGGCAAGTTATCCAGTTTAACCAGAAGAGTTAAGACCAGAACTCACTAGGCAAGTTAAATAGACAGCTGGAAGTAAGTCTAGTCATTTGGCATGACCATCATAGTATTAACTATGTTTATTTATGTATAACTGTATTTTGGGAGTGTTCATATTTATTTTGATATTATCGTTGTTTTGAGTCTGAAGCCTGTAATTTAGCCAAACACAACAGCATCTAATACTGTGATTTAATACATTGATCCTAAGTTTTAATAAGCTGAGGGAGTTGTTATTTCTACTAAATGTATATAATTTTAAACAAGTATGGAATTTGTGAAGGCTTGCTGATTAATTCCATGTCCAGAAAGGAATTGACGTCTATATAAATGTTTCTTCTATTTGAGAATGTGCATACAATTTAAGAAAACTACTTTAACCATGCAAATATGCACATACATACTTAAAGCTACTTTTATTTTAATATATATTCAGAGAATCAAAGGGTAATCAACTTTCTTTTATACCTAGTACTATTGTAATAAATAGAAGAAACAAAGAATTAAATTATAACTAGACTGTAGACTGAAATAACATAAATATGAGAAAAAACTTCTACTATTAATATACATACAAAAATGCAGGACATATATGCGATGAAAATAACAATAAAATATGTTTTACTAAAACACAAAGCATAATATATATATATAAGAAAAGTAAGCCTAAAAGTAAATATTAAATTCAGTCTAAAATTACTAAGAATTTATTAATTAACAAAATATATATGTGCGTATAAATTTATGTATTAGAAATGAAAGGAAAAAATGTATGTATAGTAAAATAATAAAGTATAGATACATGTTAAATTTATATATTTGGCTCATAATGTATTATAGAAGTGGAAATAAAATTTAAAATTAACAATGGAAAAACTGTATATTCAAATATGTTTTTAAAAAAGTCCAATAGTTTTCATATGAGAGATGCAAAAAGTAAAATGAAAATGTTTGGTAGATTGCAGTTTATGGATAATAAAAGAATAGCTAAAATAGTATTTAATTGGGTTATGAGCAAAGGGCAGGTAACAAGATGGGTGAGAAAGGTAATGCGGTATGCAAAAGATTTGGATAAAGAATTTATATCAGTAAATTTGTACAAAAGATGGCGTGATTGTGTTAAGAGGATTATTGAGTGTTATAGTAGTAAGGAATGGGATAAAAGAATAAATTTATTAATAAAGGCTAGGGAGTTAGAGAGATGGAGCAATAGTATGGAGAGTAAAAAGAGTTTAAACATATATAGAAATAAACAGAATATTAGGTGTGAGTTAATATATGATAGTAGTAAGGAAAGTAGTTTATTGTTTAAGGCTCGAACGGGATCTTTAGCTACAAAAGAATATACATGTAAATGGAAAAATATGGGTGATTTATTTTGTAAATTATGTAAGGAAGGAATAGAAAATATTAGGCATTTGTTAATTGAATGTAAATGTTTGAAAACAGAAAGGGTACATATAATGAAGTTGTGGAAAAATAAATATGAAAAGAGTGATTATACAGAAAGTGAATTATTGGTTTTTATGCTGGGTTTGGGAAAAGATAAGGGGGATTTAGATATAAAGGTTATAGAGTTGACAAAGATTATGTTGTGGAAATGGGATAGAGCAGATTATGGGTAAATTTAGAGTGTGGAATGTAAAGTAAAGTGGATAACAGGTTTATCTGGGCATAATTGCTGAGATATTCTTGACTTCGTTTAAGGTGAAGCCATAATACATCACATCACATCACATTAAAAAAAACCAATTAATTATGCTAATAAAAAACATAAATAAAAACAACTATCTGATAAAAGAGTAATTACTTACTTATAAATACAAATAATATTGATATCACAGATAAAATAGTAATTACTTATTTATAAATATTGTATAAATAATATTGATATTACAAAAAATTAGTAACATTTTAAATTCGAATGGTCTATTTAAAAGTTTTAAAAATTATTATTTATTTTAAATTATTAGGTTTTAAATGATTATATATATATACAGTTGTACTGTATATATGTATGTGCATAAAAACTTATATACAATGGTAATTAAGAAATTAGGAATTTTGCATTGCAATCAATAATTAAAACAAATATAAAATTATAATATACAATATGTGTTGTAACGGAATATAATATCCCGTCACATTATTTTAAAATTAAAATAAAAGACCATAAATAAAAATTGATTTATTAAAAAGAAAAAAAAACTTAATTTAAAAACTGTTTAACGTATATATTGATCGCATGATGGACAACTTTAAAAACTATTTTAAAAAATAGTTTTATTTGAAAGTAATTTTTTTTGTAAAAAAGTAAAAGATATAAAGATTTGATATTTTTGGAAATAGAAATAATGTTGATTTCTATAATCTTAGAAAATGGAAATGATTGTTTTATTAATTAAATGATTGTTCGAAAACAAGCTAGCCCTTGAGGCATTTAAAATAAATTAAAGGGTCAGATAAGAGAGTACAAAGAAATTAAATGACCAATGCAAACACCAGAAATTCAGCACGGACCGTAACTGAAACACCAGAGGATTAGTGACGTATTGCCGATTGAATCCTAAGATCAAATGATAAGAGGCTAAGAAAAATATAAAAGCCAAATGATTATTATAATTGTTTTCTTAGAGCTGACTATGAATAGATCGTTATAACTAGTTATATTGCAGATTTTCACGATGTGAAAGTCTGCAATCAATTTAATTTTCCGGACAACCAGCTGAGGCCTCTGGATGACAGTTCCTGACCAAATGCATGGCAAGTCGCAGTTTTATTTCAAAGAAGGACAAAATCTACGAAAGTGATTACGAAGATGGAATTCTCAATCTATTAAATCCGTAAAGTATGAACTATTATATCTATCTAATAACTTTCCTAAAATTGCAAGTAATTAATAACTGAAAATAAGAACTCTTATCTGACTTAAAGAATGCAAATTCAATTATTGATATTTTTTTATGTAGATGTTTAAGCAATCATTTCCAGTTCATTTTTTTTTGTGTGTGTATTATGTTTTAACTAAAATGTATTAAATTTAAAGTTGGGTGTAGATAGCTGCATGGATAAAGATTAATAACTATGTAAATTCGTTTATGTTTAATTTAACAGATTTTAATTTCAGGCTATTTGTTTTGTGGTTGTGTCAGTGCTAGTGGAGAGTTATATAGACGTTTATATTAATGTAATGTGAAGCGTGTTTAGCATACAGGGCAACGTGCCCAACTGAATGCATGACCCCAAAGAGGCAGTCATATCGTTGAAAATGGTCGCAGATGTATTTCCTGCACCATTGACCCCTCCTAGCTCTATGGAAAGGGATTTATAAGACGGCAGAAAGACCGCTTTCCCCCATACGTAGCACTCTTTAAAAAAAAATTATATACATGATTCCTTAGTCAGACAGAGGCACTTTCCTGATCTAGACCTGGATCATTTCCTTCAAATAATATCACGCTGCCAGATGCACATTCCTGTGGCGTGATTTTATGCTAGCATCTTCGTATTGTTACTATATATCTGGAAGCAGGCATTGGGTTGACTACAAACTTTTAGTCTGAGATTGAATGAATGTTTTGATAAGTTTTTAAGTGAAAAAAAAAACTATGTAGACTATCTATGCTCGACATGCTAAAGTAAAATATAATTTAAATATCCATCTGTGCGATCTATTTAAAATAGTAATTTAAATTTTTTAAAAAAAAATATTAATGTTAAAATCTAAAAATAAATTTAATCTTCAATTTTAAATGTGCGTTAATAAAAATCTATTTGTGTGTTAATTACTGGCAGTGGCTTCTTTTATTTTATTGTTCTAAATATTTAATATATACTTTGAGAATAGAAGTCTATTGAAACTTATAAATGTTTTAAAATCTCTGCTACTCTATGAGCTAGTGACCTTGGGCAAACGGTCAGAATAATATATATAAGAAAATTGTTTGAATCTTAACTTACGTATCTGCCTACTATATAGTTTTTTCTAGGTTCAAATGCCTAGATGGCGCCCGGGTAATGCGGATACGTTTAAGGTTCTTTTCATTGACCGTTAAAGTGTAGATATATAAATGTTCAGGAGAAAATATATGTAGATATATAAATGTGTAATATGTCCACACTGATATATACCTATCTGTATATCTACATCCATATTTAATCAATTTTCTAAATATATAAAGATTTTTTAAAAAAAATTGTATAAATAATAAAATATGTGAGTGGTATATGTAAATTTTCTAGAGTATATTGCTGTGTTCTGAAGGTCTCTAAAGACCAATCACGGAACTAAATCAATAAACAATATACTTCGAAATATATATTTAATAAGATTTATTTAATAACAAATAATAGTGTGCTAAAAACAACATAAAAAGCTAATAGTCCATTAATATTCATATGCTGTTTATTTTTCTCGAGGGAAAATAATCTTGTTCTGCACCAGGAGTAATGCAGTTATTAATTATTTGTGCTTTCAAATCAAATGTCTCTTGAAACACATATAGAATTTCACGTATAGAATTATTCTATTAAAGTTCGCAATATCAGTGCTTACGTCAGCAAACACAATTTATACGTTATATATTAACCATCTCCGTTTCCATCTTATCTCTTGCGGTTTTGGTGAAGCTTCAGTTAATTACTCTTCGCTGGTAATAATCTTTTCCATACACAAACAAATAACTAATCACTGCTAGTCGATCTACTTTTATTGCTGATCTGTTATCACTTCAAATCAAAACTAACTTCAATCCAGTCTAACCATTTTCACTGCTTCCTCTCTCTTCTTCATTTACCAAAGGATAAATATATATGATCTAATTTGTATGCAACTAGCTCTATTTAATACAAATTTTATTCCTAATTTAATCTATAATTATGAGACAATCTTTCTTGCGAATTTCTATAATAATTTTCCAATAAAGGCAATGTTATTAAAGTGAAGAAATCCGTATATATTTAAAACATAAATAACTTATTTACATATACAGCTTCATATATGCGAACATTTCCCTCTTTCCCCTACTCTAGAAATACGGTCTTAATTTATTACCATATCTTTAATTGAGTCCGAGGAATCCTAGATTTTTTCTCCATCCAATTTGGTATAGTCGCACTACCAGTATTTAAAGATTTGGAGTTTAACAACTTATTATTCACCTTTACGAGAACACCAGTGATCGGAAACAATTTCTTCCAACAATAGACTGAAAATTTTATTTACTACGTACAGTGTCAGCCATTCCACACTAGAAATTAATTTTATAGGCACTACCACTTTTTCTCGAATATCAGTTTTATTGCAGTTTATATCTATAGCTAACACATTTGTATCTTGAAATGTTATCTTCCTTTTACATTTTTCTGCTAATTTTAATCCAATCTCTGCGAGATATCATTGACAGACTGGCCCCAGTGTCCACTTCCATTTTTACTGTTTGGCCGTAAATAACTGCGTCTAAAAATATGTGGTCCATTTTTCTGTTACTCAGTCTCTTTATAGTAATATGCTCATAATTAAATCTACATTCAGATTTATACTCCGGTTTTACAAAATCATTAGCTCTGCCCTTCCTAAAATGAGACAGTTGCTAAATGGCCTTTTTTGTCATAGTAGAACAATTTTTATTTCTGTGTTTAATAAATCAATATAATACTTGTGTTAATACAACTTATAAAATACCATATAACAATTTGTCAATTGCTAAAACAGAGAACCATTAATATAAATAAAATAGCTATTGCAAGCGCTTTCAACTCCTAGGAGTCCTTATCAAGGCAATAAAAAACTCCTATTTTCTCCTAAGCGATAAATTCAGCATTTCATTGAATCGGAAAAGTGTTAATTCTGAATTCATAGCCCAAGATGAATTTTATATAAGATATGATTCTTTAATCTTGCGTTTTTTATCGTTTGTTTCATGCATTAATATTGCAAAATCCTTTGGACTACATATATGGCCTGTACTTTTTTGGTGAACATAAAAAGCTGAATAAACTGTATCATCTTCCCTTGCTCTAATATATGTATATTTATGACATTGAAGGCAATATTTATTTTTGCAACGGTCAGGTTCAATTCCTTCTCGTTGCACGTTTTAGTTTAACTACCAAACCATCTGTGCTGGATTCAAACCTAATTAAAATGTTCATTTTAATAAAATAAACATATATGCACATATGAATAAATGCTGTACATATATAGGCTAGTAAATGATACAGAGAATATAATAGTTTAAATTTTATAATTTTATAAAGAAATGATTTATGTTATAATTTTAAATAGGAGAAATGTCAATTTATTAATTTTATTAAATATAAATTCGTATGTGGATGTATGATTCACCTTATATAATAATATAGATATATAGAGTAGCATGATTTAATTTTGTAAAAGAGCAAAAAACTTTTAGTTAAATTAGTTAAAAATAAAAAGTTAATTGTAAACAAATTTGCATTAAGTCCACCGCACCTGTGGTTAAACCAAAGTTTGAAAGTTGATATACTCAACGTTGTTTACGGCAAAAGTATTCATTAAAACCACTGGAATAGCACTATTTGACACTTACAGGAGAATTTGAGGCAACCTGGAAGCCTAAACAAAAGTATTTTGATCGAATCGGTAACTCTTATAATTTAATGTAATTTTTAGAGTTAATGGGTTTCCAGGCAAAAATAAATACTTTTCTAGTTAAGTGCTTTGCAAGAAAAGTATAAATAGGGTATATTTTAAGCTTGAGTTATGGAGTCATTAATTTTAGAAGAGCGTCACTATACCCAATCCATGTCAGATTGATCTCTGAAAGATATGACTGGAGAAAGGTGATGACTGCTTCTAAATCAATGGAAGAATGGTGTGCCCACTGCCAGCCGATGCTTAAACAACTGGAGCTGCAATCTGAGACCATCTAGAAACACCTACTTTCATAATGAAGATGCTATACCCTGCTCAAAAAGACCACCATAATACCTGAAAGCCAAATAACTGCTTATCCAATCCAGCAACTAATTGGTAATGCCAATCCATAATCGCAGAGCTCTGTGTTAACTAACTATTCTCTAAATTTAAACCTTCAAATTAAAGTTTAAAGCTAGCTAAAGATAAACTAGTAATGTTCTAAATCCTATAAATGTTTTTCATTATAAATTCTTATTAAAGCAAATAAAGTATAATTTGTCACAATTACCTATCTCTTGTTAAATATTTCATTTAAACTAACTGTAATCCAATCTAAAGCTTTTGTCTATCACTGCAGTTGTGCCTATATTTCTTTACTGTTATTTTGTTATTATATGCCAATGCCTTGAAGCAGTCAACATTTAAATGTAATAAATATTCGGAGGTATAATTGCAAATATCTTCCCATAAATATTTTCTTAATGACATTCTCAATGCTCGCTGGTTCAAATTCCTATAATTCTTATTAGATCCTAAATGTATTGTGTCTTACTATTAAATTTTCATCTTATTGAGTTTCTGAATAGAGTAATGTACTAGTCTTAGTAATATGAAAAAATATTCAATAATTATTTGGCCAGTAGATTAAATATACTTTCCCCTCCCTCATAATAATTTCTACGTATAGATTGAAACCTATAAACAAGAGTTTTATTATATTTCATTATCCCTCTAATGTCACTTCATTATATAACATTGTCAGAATTGGCTCTTAATAGTAATATTGACCAGGCTTTCACCCTGTATTTCTAAAATCTTAATTAATGTCATACCTTCGCTTGGCAAATTAGATCTCTTAAATTATCATTCCATATTTCATGTTTTTCTGCCTCTTCTCCTTATGATGGGGCCATGGGCAAGCCCACCTCATCATCTTTTGGGGTGCACACAAATAAGACCTGATGCATAATTCCAGGTAGTCGTGTTAGCCACCCTGACCTTTTAGCAGCAAGATGCACAGTCCCAGAGTACCGGTGTTGGTCTTGAAAACCCTTGACTCTAATCTATCCGCAGGGCACCCCGTTATCATAATTTGCCAGAGCTATAGTGGTCAGTCACCTTGTATAGCCAATTCTGAGCCCTGTAAGTTAATTATTCAGTATTAAACTGAAATTTCTACCTTTAGAATCTAGATTCAATCTCGACCCTGAGCTGATTTATATGCTCGTAATTTACTATGTTAATAATGTTACAATAAATATTTTGCCTAAGACTAGTACAGCATTTATAAAAGTAGCTACCACTTTCAATAGGGATTGGCATAACCTAATGTAGGCACCGCTTAGTGATTCTTAAAATATATCAATTCATATTAATAATTAAATTTTTAATGAGGAGACATGCTAATCCTCCTGTTATAAAGCCTGCGTACTTTTCCCACAATTTAATTTATGTTCTGTTTGATTAATAACTATATAATAAAATTTATTCTGGTTTCGTGTGATTTCTCATTCCTATTTCAATATAATTCTGCCTTAGTTATTTATATACATGTGATATAACCATCTATGCATTAATTATAATTGCTGAATGTTGTTTTCGATTTTGTGCTGGTAGCAATTAAATTAGTTCATATATATATTTAAATCCCCGAGTCTCCTGTTTCTCTCTGGCCGTGAAAGATGGGTTTACTGCATATAACTTCAAGGGTGGTCATTCATAGGGTCTTAGAGTTCTGGCAGATGAGTTAAAGCATGGTAAGATTTGTGATGTCACACTCCTGGTCTGGTCAAGTTTTGGTCTCTTTGTCTGGATTCTAGATTCTGTTACACAAATGTACAAAACTTGACCGGTACAATATTTGTCTTGGTTTCCCCAATATATATTGCTCTACAATTTATCTGTGGACATCTAATAGAATACACAACACTACTTTTATCCTCTTCACTTATTACTCCCTTAAAATTATTTATTAATCTATTAAGATTAGGCGGAATCCTTCATGTCAACTGGAAATCCTGACTTAAAACTCTTATTATATTTTTATTAATATTGGGAATAAAAGCTAATGATATCCATGGTTTATTATTCACATTATATTCTCATTATTATAATGTTCATAATGTTTCAATACAATAGATAATAGCCTATTATAACCAACTTGTATCAAATCTTGCATATAACAATTTATATTATCTTTCTTAAACGTTTCATTTGAACACAATCGTTGATTATGTGTTAAAAAGCTCTAAACCAGCTAATTTGTGTATTAAAGAAACATTAGATTTGAAATGAATATAACCTCTATTATCTATATGATTTACAATGATTTTATATACCAATATGCTTTACAACCATTTTATATAGCAATCAATCATCCACACATGATATTTGCAAATCAAGGTATTTAATACCAGAATTGTTCGCTCTCTCTCTCTATTGTCCAAACTAAACCATCCTGGTTCTGCAAACTATCAAAAATTTGTTTTATAATGTCCGTTTCTTATATATTAAAACATCATCCACACACCTACAATACAATGTATTCTCATTCTTTATTAATATGGGATGCACAATTCCCTGTTCTAAATTATTTACAAACAAACTTTTCAACAACCACTCACAGCCAAACCCATTAGCCATTCTGTTTCCATTCTATATAAATAACTACCATGTGCTGCCACAATATCATTGATTATGCAATCTAAAACATCCACAATGAAAGATATCTTGTTATGTGGCATTTCTTTAACAAACAATATATCTTTCAAAATCATAATAGATGGAGACTGATCCTCTGACCCACATAATTCAACTACATCTAATGAAACAAACTTATACCCATTAACTACAGCTATTTTATTAAGTATATTAACACAATCAAATGATGACTTCAAAGTATATTCCCCAAACCCAACAAAAATCAAAATCCATTTAACCAAACTCTTTGCAAGCCTTTGATAATATGCTCTT
This sequence comes from Epiperipatus broadwayi, assembly GCA_028023455.1. NCBI lineage: Eukaryota > Metazoa > Onychophora > Udeonychophora > Euonychophora > Peripatidae > Epiperipatus > Epiperipatus broadwayi. Next base: position 4,618,833 of record JAQFVV010006219.1, on the reverse strand, counting down.
GTAAAATCTAGCATCAATCTCAAAGGATCACTAACCTTATGTGTTTTTACATTCGCAAACTTTTGAGGAATAAAAGTCGCCGATGGATAAAACTCCATATATTCTCTATTAGTGAGAAACACTTTCCTGCGTGCTCTCAAAATCTTTGAAACAAACTTATCTTTCATAGCCTTTATATTATAATTTTCAATTCTAATAAAGTTCAACTTCTCTATCTATTGTCGAAGTTTAATTTCATATATAACTTTATCCATTAATACAAATCTAAGAGATTTATCCTCCTTAAAAAAAATCAGTTGGTTATTATTTTAAAGTAAGGTAACTTCTTTCAAAGCCCACTACTTGCTATAATTCACTTTATTAGATAACTCATTAATTTGCGGAACTATAACCTTAATAATATTTTCTTTATTAACATCATCATCATATGCCTCCCTCTACATCTGCAACTATTTCAGCTTTTGCATTTTTCTATGAACCATATACAAATCTAGGCCCACACAAAAAATTTCACTTAGATCATCTGGACCCTCATATGTAGATAAATTAACCACCTGTTGACTATTATTTCACAGTCTAATATGCTTTTGCTTATATAACAAAAACTCAAATTTCTTCAAATACTTAAACTGCATATCTTTTTTAAATTTATCAAACCAAATCCCTGTATATGATGGCAACGAATAAAATTGTTGTAATACTTTCTTTACTATTGAAAAAAGTTCTTTCCAGCTATCCTTCCATAAAAAAATGAACCAAAGTTCTCTGTATTTTATTTGTATCTTCAATTCTGTTATGTATACCATAGTTAATTTTAATTTTACAAGAATTTGGAATAACATTATACTCCCAACATCTCTTAAAGAAAATAAAATGTTCCTTAGTAACAATACACTTTCTTCACAAATACATAGTTTCTCTAAACTTCCAATCACGATCCATTGTAAATAATAAATCAATATAATACTTCTGTTAATACAACTTATAAAATACTATATAACATTTCATCAATTGCTAAAACAGAGAACCATTAATATAAATAAAATAAATATTGCCAAGCGCTTTCAACTCCTATGAGTCCTTATCAAGGCAGTAAAAAAACTATTTTCTCTTAAGGATAAATTCAACATTTCATTGCATTGGCCAGAAACAACTAATTGGAAAACTGGTAGATTTTGAATTCATAGCACAAGATGAATTTTGTATAAGATATGGTTCTTTAATCTTGCGTTAATATACTTGATAAAACAGCTGTAGTTAAGGGGTATAAGTTTGTTTTGTTAGATGTCGTTGAATTATATGAGTCAGTGGAATGATCTGCATCCATTATGATTTTGAGAAATATATTGTTTGTTAAAGAAATCATATGTTTGCATTTATATATTATTTAAAACAAATTGGAATTTTTTCTAAGCCTATGACAATTTGAAATGTTAATTTTAAAATTATTATACAACATATCTAAGTGCTTATACATATGTGCATTTTTTTTTTGGCAGTGAATTAATTGAGGAAAAATGTGTGCACCCATATCTATGTGCATACACATAATGTTAAATCAGTCATTAATTATGTATTACAAAAAATGAATGTCATTTATAGTTTTATAATAACTGAAATATGTTCATAAATTATTATACCACATGTCTGGGTGCTAATATATACATGTTTAATGTTAATCCATTATGATGTATTTGTAAATCACAATGTAATAGCTCATTGTATTAATCAAAATCAAAAGGCTTAATTTATACGAATAGCCATATTCAGCAGACTTTAATTTCATTTTAATTGTTATTAATAAATTAATATTTCATTGTTAAAGTTATTCCAGTGAATGTACTCAATCATAGAATTGATTTAGAATATTATCTATTTCTATTATATCTTAGGGGCTGATTCAACATAAACCCAACTAAAAAGGATTTAAATAGACTGATAGCTTGATGATGGAGGCAATATCCATAAATCAACATCAATGCATATGTCACTCATATATAATATAATAACTAAGATTGAATGGATTGGGATCAGATTATGAGAAATACATTTGAAATCAAAATAATTTAACATATATTTATTAATTAATAAGGACAAATTAAACAAAGTATAAAAAAAACATAATTTCAAAGGTGTGGTGAACGCATGCAGGTAGCACAGCAGATGAGACAATTATCATATCAATCTCATCTTTACATATTAACTCAATATGTGTGTGTATATGTGCAATCCCTTATATTATGCCTATAATGGAAATGCCAATCCTATCTTAACTTTGTGGGTTGCTCTTTTATAACTAACTTTACTAGCCCTGGATGGATCATTCACTATAGTATTAGACTGTATATATTTCTATCTAAGGTGTAAGTGCATAAACTCACTGATATAGATTGAACCCAAGGATCAAGATGTGTTTCAGACTAATACTGAATATTAACTCAGAAGGAGGTAGAATTGGCTGCCTTAGATCACCAATATGTGCTATAACACTGGCAAAATATTAATAAAGCTGCCCTGCAGATAGAGAATTCTTCAAGGGTTCTTGCGACTACCGCCAGTATCCTGGGACCGAGTGTCTTGCTACATGTGTTATGAATGTTTAGAATTCAGGAGCAGAGAGGCTTACTCAATGCCCTGACCTTAAACTTCAGGAACAATCTTAATGCATGTACCCAAAATAGTAGAATGGGATGGCTTAACCAAAGTCCCATTTTAAAAGAAGCAGCAAAACATTAATTATATCGTCTTTAATAAAATCACATCTGCAATGCAATAAATGATATAACATATATATTTAAAGTTATTGGGTTAGCTAATAGAAGCCAATTCTTAACTAGTGTTGTATATAAGCTACTTAAAGGAATAATTATATTATCAATCTTGTTAACATGCTTCAATCCACATCTTAATAATCAATTAAGGAGGAAAATATATTTGGAGGGGTTTACTAATAAATTCACATATATACTTTCTAACTGGCCCTAACACTAGTCTATTATTTATTATAACATTAATTAAACTCATAAATCAAGGTTTAGAAGCAAACTACATTATGCATTTGCATAACAAACAAATAATCAATAATAATGAACGCTGGTCATCGTTATTATTATAAATATAGGATTTCGAAACAGCGTGCGTAATTGGTGACATTAAGAAAGATAATTATATGAAGATATTTTAAACTATATCTCCACTAAGTTTTACTGAATTTAAGACTCACTGTTTTGAAGCATTGGCATATAATAAATATATATAAAATAAGTTTTAAAATAAATAAAGAAAGATATAGGCACAACCGCAGTGACAGAGAAATAGTTAAATCAGATAGATTAGATTTAAATAAAGTAGATTAAAAATGTAGGTAGGCAAGTTACATAATATAAAAGGTTAATTAATTTAGACATAGTTTAAAGTTAATATTACTTTGAACATTCAATTGTCTCATTAATTTATATTTAGCTAGCTTTTAAAATTAAGAGTTTTGAAAATTAAACATTAACTGATTCAGAACTCTGAAATTCTGGGTTTATATTACCAATTCTTCATTTTAGCTAATGTTATAGGCATTTGGACTTCAGGCATGGTGGCTGTCTTTTTCTGGGCAGGTTCACAGTGTCTTCTTTTGGTGCCAGGTTGTTGCTGGAGAATTTCCTTTTTGTGGTGCTCAGATTGTTAGGTGCATAGGATGGCAGTAAACTCACTGTTCTTCTATGAAGAAGCAGCAAAACATCATCCTCCTTAGCAAGACATATCAAAATTTCAAGCAGCATGGATTCTGATAGCAATCTCTCTTTTACAAAATATTGGTGTTTGTCGAGACCAAATTATGACCTATTTATACAATATCCATCTTGACCACTTTCTTGTTGAGAATTTATTTTGCCTGAGTATGCTTTAGTCTTAGATGTTACATTAAAATTCCAGATTTTAAAATTGATTTTGAACTTTTGTTCAATTTTTTCAAGGCATACAAAATCCCCAACCCCCTGGGAATTTGAATAGTGCCAGTCCAGTAACTTTACTTATATAACCTTTTGTTGTAAACAAATTAATTTACAAAATTTGCTAAATTTAAACTTATTTCACCACAGATGTGGTGGCTTAATGCAAATTTATTTACAACTATTTTACTTTTAATTGACAAGAGCTAAAACTTTTAACAAAACTAAATCATGCCATTCTATATATGTATCACTATATAGGGTGAATTATACATATACATACAAATTTATAACAAGTAAATGAATAAATTGACCTTTATATAATTTAATTTAGAATATATTTTTAATTGCAAATCAAACTTCTCTACCGTAATATTTTAATATAATTGATATTAACAGCATCTATTCATATGCATATATACATTATGATGCATACAGTCATGACAGTGCTCTTATTTAGTTATTTTAATTGGGTTTAAACCCAGCACAGATGGGATTAATAATCAAAAGTTGAGGTGAAATTGTTGGGGATCAAAACTACCGTTTCAATATATATATAAATAATTTATAGAATATGAACATTATTACTAATAATCTGTATATAGTTGACAGTTTAATTTTTTCTCTTTCTTTTATATTTTCTTTTTGTTTCTAATGCTGGATAATGCCTTTCAATTCCTATGTTTGTCTGTTCGTCCATAAATCTTCCACTAAAATTTCTCAAATTTTTCTATCCCTTCTTTTCATATCTTTTTTAGATGTCCTTTGCCCCCCCCCACCCACAATAGTATCCAGTTTAATATTTGTTTTGGTAATTTTTCCCGAGATATCTTCTATACATGGTTGTACCATTCATCTTCTATACATGGTTATACCATTCCAATTGCCATGTTCTGATTTTATTTATTATAGTATGTTTAATATTCAATAATTCTTTTATTGATTATACATTCTTTCTTGAACTTTTCTAAAGATCTTCATCAGTACTCTATTATTTACCATCAATTCACTTTCTTTCCTTTGCCTCAACTGCCAAATCTCATTTTCATATGTAGTAATACTTTTCATTATTGTGTATATTTTGATACCACAATATTTTATTTATCATCACTGTAGTTTTTTTTTATCTAGTACATTTCTTTCTCTTATAGCTTAATTTGTTATTCCCCATTATATGATCTCCATGTCAATATACTTATATTCTTTATATTTTCCAAAAGAATTTCCATCTTACAATAAATTCAAACAGGGTATACCCAGAATGGGTTATTAATAATCTGGGTTTAACCCTAAAATAATGCATGAAACTGAAAGTGCAAAAAATTGGAAAAGTACTCGCATCTTGTGCTGCATATTTAGTGGAAACACCAAATGGTTTCCGCAGTGAGATTAAAATTAAAGTGCTACAAATAGTGGTAGTTAAAACTATTGATGGACAGCATCATCGGCACAGAAACCAACTAAAGTTAAAATACATGCTTCATCAACTGAGAAAGAGCTGCAAGACAACAGTGAGGAGTCATCAGCCATTTGTGATGAACCTACAGTTCCAAGATCTTTGAAAGATGATCACAATGTACCTGCTGAGATCATCAAGCCAGATATAACTACAAAGCAAAGACACCTACCAATGCATCTACATTACTGTGTTTTCCAAAACTAATTTTAACCAGGAAGAGAAAATATATCTCATCTTGCTTTCAAATAATGGACTAGTCCAAATTCCTTCTTATCTAGATCAGATTGAGTTTTCATCACTATGAGCGTAGGTGTATATAAATAAATAATGCATAGCCAATGGCAAAAATGGGCCTATAGTCAATGATGCTCACTGAAATTCGAATGTTTCATTAAGAATGGGGATCTGGCAATAAATAATTGGTCTTTTTGAAAATCAGAGAACTACTGTTAAACCTGAACTATGGAATACATATTCTACAGACAATAGCTATTAAAGCTAAATAGTTTATGTAGGGAGGCAAATCCACCTTCAGCACTAGAAGCTGCTAGAACCAAATATTATAATGAGGTAAGCTGTCATATTACATCTGGAAATCTTACTATACCTACTCATGAGACAGGCTTCCAAGATATAGCTGGAAGATGGTAGGGAAATCTATAAGGGCACATTTGGTCCCTTCTTCTACAGTTCACCTCAGAACTAGAAAGCAGGCAGAGTATGGCCATTGTAAATATATTGAAAGCGTTTTCAAATTCTATAATAAATATAATATTAGAAACTTATTTACACATATTTGTATTTACATTCATTTATATTTACATGATTCTGTGATTATTAAATCATGTGTATAACCTGACAGAACATAATGCTTTTCATAACTTTTAAAGTTATTATCTTTCACAATCCTTTGCAAAATATTACTAAATATACTCTATATTATTACCCATTCATCCTATACTTAAATAGTCATAATTCTAATAATAGAAAATTGTTATATTTATTACTTTTATTGTCTTTAGTTTTTGTCTACTAACATGGCTATTTAAAATTCTGCCTCAATCATATAAAATTCCTAATAGATAATTTATTCATTTTCCAATTTTCATTTAATATTTTTCATACATTATGTTTAAAAATGTCCCATCATATTTCACATTTTCCATATTATCAATGTAATTGATATGATTATTCATATAATCTACAATAAATTTTTATCCTTATTCTTTCTTATTTCTATCTAAACATTCATATTTCCACCTTTATCCTCATACTTCCCACTTCCAAACACCTAAATATACTACTCTCTACTTCTATTTTTCTTTATCAATTTCAATCCAATTCACAAATTTTCCTTACAATTTCTTAAAATATTCTCTGTCACACATTTTTGACTATACTTAGTTGCTATTCATTCTCAGATATGTTGGTCTCTATTATTGCTAGCAAAACTAACTTTCCCCACTTATTCCCATCTCTACTTTTTTGCATTTTTTTTTTTTTAAATTAATTTCTATAATAAAATCTTTAATCCTTTATTTATTTATTTTTTCTTATAATTATTCCACAAATAATTTGTAAAAAAAATGTTATGTCTTTATGTTTTATCACTGGAATCCTCATCCATATTTTTATTTTATTATGTTACCTAAATATAAACATTGTTCTATTTCATTTCTGCCTGTAACATTACATGATCACCTTTTTCTTTGTGCTTACACAGCTATTAAAACAATAGCAAAAATTTTTACCACACAATAGTGTTATCTAGAGTTAGCTCTAGTAATCAATATCCATGTTTTCCAATCCAATATTCCGAGATTAGTTTCTAGCTTATGGCTTTTATTAATGAGGAGTTTCAATTTGGGAATAATGCATCTAGATCTATGTATCTAATATACCACCAGTTTAGCATTCACCTTATACTTTGTTTCTTAACTATGAGGAAGACTATGTACACAAACTGAAAACACATATTTTCTACCCAAGCAAATCCATCTGTGTAGTCATATAGATTTCTCTAATTCCAGCCAAAGAATAAAACTGGCTACACAGGCAGATGAGCTTGAATTGAAAACATTTGTGTTTCACTTTGGGCTCCTTGTAGTTGAAAAAAAGTATAAGATGGATTCTGAAGAGTGGAGCATTACATCGATAGATCTAGATGCAAAAACCCCTCCTCAATGTAAGCTGTAAGTTCGAACATAGTCGGAGATATTTAATTAGGGAACACTGGATAGGGATTGAGTAAAATCTTCTGGTATCTATTGATTACTAGAGCTAGCATTAGATGGTCCTATAGTGTAGAGAAAAATTTGCTATTGTTTTAACAGATTGGGCAAGTATCAAGAAAATGATGATTATGTGATGTTTTAGTGCTTTAATAGCAATCCTAGCCAAAGGATAAGGGTGCCTATGATTTTTTAAAAAACCCAAGATACCAAAAATATATAGATACTGAACTGGATTTTACAAGCAGATTATCTTGGAATTGAAAATATTAGTGTGTTTTCAGTTTGGGTTCATATCCTTAGAGTTAAGAAAAAAGCTATAAAATGGATGCAGGAAAGATGGTGCATTATTTTCAAAGATCAGGGTATACCGCTCCCATATCCAAAGCTTTTCACCGATGAAAGCCACCAGCTAGAAGCTACTTTGGGGATATTGAATTGTAAAGCAATGACTAGGAATTATAATGCATACAACCTTCTAGCATCTATTATTTATTACAGAGTGCACTAGGTGGCCATATTAGGTGGTAAAACAATTGATACTTTTTTCTCATTTCTACCTCCAACATATTAATAGTTATATAAATCCCCTTTTTCAATTTAAAGAATAATAAAAGTTATTATAAATTAATTCATCTACTGGTTTACATCCTCTCTATAAATATAAATAATTAATTTCAAATAAATGCCTATATCTGATGAATTCTTCCCATATTTATAATAAATTAATGTAATTATTCACACACAAACATTTGTTTCAAATTATTCACATACGTTGTTTAATAATTAAATTTTACCTACAGATCTTATTCAAATTTTCTCAACTATCAAACTCGGTGGTAACTCAAGACTTTTACTTGCTTATTCATGCAATCATATCTTCGAATCGGCTTTTTGTTTTTTCACTATACCATGTATAACACCATTTGTCCATACGAACACTACTTCTTTCTGACTTTACACTTTATAGCTATCATATTTTCTCTCTCTCATACCCTCTACCCCTCGCTCGCTTTCTGGGCAGCATATGTTTATCAATATGTAAAACAACTTTTCCAATAGACCAATTCCATCAAACAAGTCTTTAAAATTTCTTACTTTACCGCCCTCTATTGCGAACTAAATATGTTACCATTATATATTATATTCCCTTTATCGCGTAACTTATTCAAATCGCAGTTGTGTCGCTTTCATAAAGGATTTTTATCAAATATGCCCATAAAGGTTCGTATAAAAATTCTGATTTTTATAAAGTTGCAATCAAATGAACTTCTATATTTTTTTAAATAGAAATAAACGTAGTTTAAAGGCTTGCAATAACTATTTTAACTTTGAAACGTTTTGACCTTCCTGCAATAATTGTTATATGTTTTTAAAGACATAACAATTTGCTGATGTATAATTAGTTATTAGTAACATCTTTAAGGATTTTTTTATGTAATATTTAGTTTAACGTATTAGGAGCGATATCTCTCAATGCGACTGATTTTTTTTTTTTTGTAATTATTTTTTAATTTCAAACCCCTATTTAAATCGCCTATGAATATTATTTTTTAAAACATAGACTATATATATAAAAAGCTAACAGAGCTTTATTCTACTCATTCCATAATCATGATATATAAAAATAATTGCATCGGTTTTTATTAATCTTTGTTTATTCATTGGAGGAATAAGGTAATTAATTCATCAAATTCTTTTTCAGCGATATTAACTAAAACAAATGATTTTGCGATATAATTCATAAATAAGCATAGTAATATATATGTTTTTACTTTTTAAAGTGAATAATATGATAATAAAGTTTTTTTTATTAGTGTTCATTCAATGTTATTAGCATATATTCAAATAATAATAAAAGTACCCTCAACACAGTAACAATTTTGAGATTTGATCTAAATAACTAAATTGCACTATACATCCGTTGTGAAGTTAATTGTATTTTCTATTGTTGAATAGTCATTTTAGAATTGGATATAAATTTTACAGCTATCAGAAATTAAGTAGTCTAGATTCTTTATTTAAAAGTTTTATTCTGTGAAAAAGAAAGAAAATATATCGTTTTTACATATACTAAATTAAGATTGCATTTGAATATTTTTAGGCAAAGTTTATATTGTAATATCAAGTAATAAATATATTTTTTCATTATTGGTGATAATTTTCAAATATATTTACTGCTTTTATTTTCTGCTTACTAGTTTTGATCAAAGACATTCAAACTTAAAAAAACTATCACTGATAAATAATATTGGAAAAATCTCTACCTAGAACTGAAAGTATTGATGGAGTATTGCCTTCTATTAATTAATATAAATTAGAAATATTGTACGTTAGAATTTATAACCAAGTATTTGCAAGAATTTATGAAGATGTGATACCATTTCTATTTAATATTATATATTATCCTCATACTTATACAACTTGCATATTGACTATTAGGTGAAAGCAGCTGTGAAATTGGTAAAACTGATACCAACAAATTTGTTATATTAAAAATGGAAAAGACTTCAAAACTTTTATTAAGGAAGTTAGTCAGAATGAGAAGATGATATATAACAAATATATACAGAAGATAAATATGATGACAACAAAATTGGCAATTGACTTTAAAATTGATGATAAAGATATAAAAAAATGTACACAGCAATTTAAAGATTGTCACAATTAGTTCTTGCCAAAATTGCAATGAAAAATCTATAAAAAAATCACTCAAAGGATCTCTTTGAATCCACAGACCAGAATTGTGTAGTTTATAATACTTTGATGATTTCTATAGTGAAGCAGAATACAAAAAAAAAATGATATTTTTTAAATGTATCATTGAAGATTTTTAATAATACCAAGAGCAGATATATTGTTATGATCAGATAAATTTGAATAATCAGTTTGAAGTTCAAATGATAAATTGAAATTACTTTCTTCATATTATCAGTTAATTGTATTCAATAGAAAATACCTCTCATCGAAAGATTGATCTAATCATACTAAGTGTAATGTTTAGAATCATGTGGTAGGTTGATTATTCTGGAGAAGTATAATATATACTAGTGCTAAAAAGTGAATTAGTGATGCATTTATTTATTTACCATATAGATTTCTTTTTAGATAACTATTAAAAAAATATATAAAGGAATATGAGAAATTCAAACCAGAAGATAAGTTTATTATGGGTCCTATAAAATTCTTCATTTCTGCCACAGCAAGCATAGATTCAACAGTCTTAACTACATGGTTCCTAGTTCTTCATATCTATGTAGATCAATAGCTGTTAAATTCCATTTTTTGAAACAGGTGAGCACAATGATAGTTCTGAATATGTTGATGAGGCTCAAATATCAAAAAAGATCAAATCCAGCTAGCTTTATTGTCAGATCTGGAAAAAAAAAATTGTTTGGCATCTGTTCTAAGACTTCCATTTTTTATGCTGTAATTCTTCAATTGTAGATTCATGGTAGAACATCCAAAAAGGGGATTTTGATTTGAACCAAGCCTTAAGTGATGAAACTATATATATATTGAATTTTTGACAAGTTTGGTCTATTTAACAGCTTTTTGTACATTTTCTATGAGGCGTCTTCTTTTCTGAGATCTGGTACAGGAATATGTGATAGAATAAAAAGCAATTGCAAAGGAATAGATGAGTATGCCATTAATATTTCTAAATAATAATTTTTAATTGATTATCTAGAAATTAGTATGGGCATTTTTTCTTCAAAAAGGGATACAGTATTCGCTAGAAGAATATTCTAGTGCTAAGGAAGCTATTTCTAAGGTTATTGTATCTCAACTCCCAAATAATGCTAACCAACTTTTCAAGGAGATTATTTTTAAAAATTAATTTTAATTCAACAATTAATGAGGAAAATAAGTTCGGTTATAGTCTAAGATTACTACTAAATAGCATGAAATAGGATTGTATTTCAATCTATCATTGCAAAACATTATGTTTAGATGAAAAATTGATCATGATGTCTTTATTGGATTAGAAATAAGATCTTAGTTTTTGAAAAGATTTTCGATTTTTTCATATTTTTGTTCATTTTTCTATTTCAGAAATGGATTTTTTTTTGAGAAGCCAAAGCAATATTATCAGCATAGATGAATATCACTAGATGGGGATTTTATGCACAAGTCTTCTGGCATCTATTGATTACTCTGGTTGGCAGAGGGCGGCACTACTGTATGGAGAGTTTTACTTGTTTAATAACATAGATGAATATATTAATTAAAATATATGAGAAAACTGAATCCTGTGCTAGACCATTTTATATTTATTACAATTACTACTTAGTAATTTGACTTTTTCTTATTGGAGAGCATTTTCTCAAATTAATGTTCTTCCTGCATTAAGAATTTTAGAAAGTTTTAGAAGGGCATTTTTCCAAACACAATTATGAGGTTTGATTAATAAAGGTAGGATTAGTTTAATTTATTTAAAAAATTTTTTTCAATATCAGTTATTAAAAATATAACTTGTTCAAAGCAGCTACTTTCTTACCTAAATCAAGCCTGCTGCATAGATAAATGGCTTTCAATTTTGGAAAAATTCTTGTTAATTTGATTCTTTCAAAAAGTTTGTAAGGAATACTTAATAATGACATTGGATGACAAATTTTTGGTTTTAAGACTGTTATAGTTTTGCTTTTAAGCCAAATTTTTAGAAAATTTTCTCTATGAAAATATTATTGGATAATTTATTATTAAACCTGCTATGAAATATCCCAGCCATACTGATTGAGAATTAGGGTTAAAGTTGAAACCGAGTTTCATCACAGCCTGTCTAATACTAAAGTATCTATTATTGAATAGTTTTGTTGACCATGCTTTGGCTTTAGGTCCTTATTAGAAATCCTGAAAATATACTATCTGCTCAAGATGCCCCATATATATCAACTCATTACTTTCTGCAATCAGGTATAACAATCTCCAAAAATGTTTTTTTTTTTTTTAAATCATATACTAGTCAACTTTTAATTTCAGTAACTTAACAGATTTTATACTTTTTAAGCAAATTTTAATTTTAAAATCATCTCCATATAAAAAACATTCATGTATACTATTCTTTTTTTATTGTGAGACTTTTGCAGATTTGGAATATAGCTTTTTTTTAAAATTACTATTTTTATTTGCAACAATTTTTCGAATATCCTAACTGTGAGCTAATGAGTCGATTCCTTTATAACAATATGCATTGAGAAATAGTCCATTAGTCAGCGATACTTGCTTTCCATTTCTAAGAAAGATTGGTAAAAATAAATAAATTATAGTCTGGCTAAATGAATAGAAGTATTTTGCACCTATCACTTTGGTGCTTAAATGTCATATGACTTCCAAAGTTATTGATTATATGATAAATCCTTATTTAATTAAGCTGAAACCCTTAACTTTATAAGAATTTGATTTGTATTGCTACTTTGGATTGCAACACTATAAAATTAAATTATTTATTTTTAAGCCATTCTAAAAACCTTTTCATTATTTATTCGAATGTGAAATATTTAATCATATTCATGAGACAACTGTTGAATAAGCAGTTACTATTATTATTATTATTATTCTTTCAAAAATGACTTGATTAATTAGCATGTTCAAATTTTTATTAAGAAATTGTTAAAACATTGAGTTCTATCTCCTGTTTATAATAATCACTTATGTTTAAAGCTAATTCATTAGCCCATGATATAAACAGTTTTGTTGTTATAGATGGTATTGATTTATGTCAAGAAATAAAATATTAATTTCTCTCTTCATTTGCCATAATCACTCAACCATAGCATAAATAAAAGACAAAAAGTTCTGATATTGACTTTTTTTGCACTGACTTTTTTCCCCATTAGTGACAGAATTTAATAAAAAAAAACAAATAATATAATTGATTTTTGTTTCTATGGATGCAGAAATAATTTGATATGTCAAAAGTTGACTAAATTCATTTTTATATTATATTAAAATAATCAGAATTTGCATATTTATTTATCTTGATTTTTTTTTTTTTTGGTGACTTTTAATTTAACTTATGACCATTTTTTCCAGTTGTTTTGGAATATTATGACCATTAGCATATAACTAATGTTTATTAAAATTTAGAATATATTGTGCAATGAAATTACAGTATATTATATATATTTATATAATCAGGACTTATGTAATGTTAAAAGATTCATGAAAAGTTACAGGAAGAAGACAGAGACAAAAAATGGAAATTGTAAATTCATTGGTGATTTTTGTGATTGAATTGATGAGTTCACAAGATGATCAGCATATAACTATCTGAATTAATCCAAGGCAGGGCAGGCTTTTCTGTCAGCTTTTGAAGAATAATTATTTTTTAGACTGGCCAAATGCCAGGTTGTGATCATTTTAATCAGTTTTTGTTTTTTTGTTTTGAATAAGACTAGCTGAAATTTCATTCTCCAATTGATTTTAAATAGATAGTTGTGTTAGCCATAAATTCAAACTCAAGTCATAGCACAAGCACTCACTGCACTATAATAACTTCATTTATTGTGTGATTGAAGTTATGATTCATAATAGTAAGTGTATCATGACTTATTTCAACATCATTTAATGTTGGTCCAAATGCTGAAAGTTTAAGTATACTTTTTGATAAGTAAGATAAACTGTCTTTCTCATTAACATGATGTCTGGATGAAATTCAGACATATATATATAAATTGAAGACAAAAAAATACTTATTCAAAGAATAATGGGTCACATACCTTTAAAATGTTTTCAATTCATCATTTAATACTGAAGATATTGGTAACAATTTTATTCTTTATTATTATAGTATTTTGAAAAGATGGTGGTTCTAAGATAAAATTGTATATTGACTCCAAAAAATTTGTAGTAATCCATCGATGAGAAATATAAATATGAAACTAAGGTTTTGTCAAAAGTATCTCCAGTAAGCTATCTTTGTAATACTAACATGTCATTTGATTCTTTCAACTATAAACAATAGCATTCTTCTTTCTCTACTATTGTAGCACCATTTATTGCAAACTTGAGTAATTAGTTAGATAGTAATGCAATTTTAATCCTCATCTTAGATTGTTTTCGGATTTTGCCTTGATCATTGAGGATAAGCTTATAATAGGTGGTAATAGAATGTTTAAATTATCTCTGTTCACAGTAGTCATTCTTGTTATCCATAATTAAAGTATCATATAATTTGGGGTCTAATTCGGATGCCTTTTCAAGGAACTTTTGCAAAGTCTTCTAAAGAAAAAACTGATTTTGTTAATCGTATTTTTTTATTTAATTTATTCTTGGACTTTGATAACTATAGTCCTCCTACTTTCCTTCTTTAATGTCACAAATAATTTTGTTCTATTTTTTTTTTGTTAAATCAAGCTTGTTATCAAACTCTTGATACTGTCAATGTTTGTGACTTCGATGGAATTCTAGATATCCTGAAAATAAAAAGTTTTGAACTTTTATGTTCAGTTAACTTTTTTTAAATATATATGAAATTAGTTTGTTCAATACAGTTAGTGAAAAAGTAATTGTTAGAATTAGTACTAAGCACCACCAAAAAAATATGTAGGCTAATCACTTAGTGAATAAGTTGCTATGAACAGAACAATACAAACAATGGCAAGATGTAATCAAATCTCTTAACTAATCTGAAAAAAAGATTATGACTGAGCCACAATCAAAGTGATAGCCTACTTTGGTCAACACCCACATAATCTGGTTCCCTAGATCAGATACTGATCATTTATTCCTGCCTAGTGTGTTAGTAAAATACAAACAAAACACACAAAAAGCAAAAGAGTAGTATCAAAAGAGAGCAAGAATAGGAAGCTAGTAACTGAAGTTAGATTGAATTTATTTGACTCACCCAAGGTTAAATAATGTTCAGAGTTCACTAGTCAGTGGATAAAACCATTAGTAAATCCAATAATTAATTGGACCAGTGATGGACAAACTTTTTTAGGAGTGGGTAAAAAAAAAAAAAAAAGAGAAAATTTTGGCAGGCCAATATAATTTATTATAAAATGCAATAAAGACTCAAAAAAAAATTATATTTTGAAAATTCTTTAATACTAATATGACAATTGAAGCTGTGACTGCATTTCTAAAAGTTACTCATAATCTGGTTCGAACTGGGATGTACTGATTCTAAGAAGTGAAGTTAAATGCTTGTCTTTCAATCTGTTTCTAATACAACTCTTTTGAAGTTTCATTATAGAAAATACCTGTTCACATATATAGGATGAAGAAAACATAGTGCTAACTTTCTGAATATGAGATCAGATTTGAGAAACTTTGATTTCGACAAAGACTTATTTAACTCTAATTTTGCGACATTGAGAAACAATTGTTTGAGGTGATGCAATTCAATTAACTTAAGCTGCAAGTCCTGTCTCACTACTTCATAGTTCACATTAAAAGGCATGCTGAAAATATCCAAGTCTTTTTCAATGGCACTGTAGTCTTGAAATCTTCATTCAAGTTGAAGTTTTCTCAGGCCATTTTCATAGCTCTTAAAACTTATTTTTATTTAATGGGTCTACTGAATTTAATCTCAAGAAGTGAGGCAAGTTGTTCTTAGCTAGCTGATTAGCAAACAGAACAAGCTGTAGTTTAAATCCTCTGAGAAGGCCCCAGTTATTGTTGATAAATTCAATTTTTCCTTGTATTTTTATATTCAACTTCTTCATGTGACAGAGATAATCTGAAAAATGCAAAGGCCAAAAACCATGCTGTATCTTCCAACATTTCACAGACCACTGTTTCTCATGGAAGGGTAACACTGTCTTGTCTTTCAACTGCTGGATTCGCTTGAAAATGCATCCTGCACTAAGCCACCTTACTTTCATGTAATGCAGAAAATCAGAGTAGTTAGATTGCGTGGACTGAAGAAAATCTCGAAATTGTCTGTAAGTCCACAAGATCGAATAGTATTTATAAGCTAGCACTTGTTTCATATTCAAGGCAGATTTACACAGGGGTATCTTGATGTATAATGCCATATAGAAAAGCAACATTGTTCCTGGGGTATTTTTGATTAAAGATTCCAACAAATCCAGATTTTTTTTTCAGCTGTAATTTCTGCTCCATCAATTGTAATATTACATATGTTTGTTATGAGTACTTTCAAAGTTGAAAGCCCAGAAATTTATGAAAAAATATCAGACCCTGTTGTTGTCCCTTTAACAACTGCATGCATGCCATTTCCTCATTAACAGAAAAGGGTTCATAAACATCTTTTATAAGTAATACTAGTTGAGCAGTACTATTTATATCAGTACTTTCATCTATAGTAATGGAGCAGAATTTAAATTTACCAATCTTTGACTTTAACTATGATGTCGGACTTTTATTTATGGCTTCGACTTTAAAAGTCACAGTTTTTTGAGATAAACTTACAGTTTCAAAATCCTTTTTCTTGTCAAGACATAAAACATCACAAACTTGGAGCATACAGTATTTAAAGAGATATTGTTTACTAAAATATAACCTGAATGTTTACCTGCTTTCTGAGAACTATTTATTTTCTTAAAAAAAATATAGGTGACCTGATAATTTTTTGCGAAGATCTTTTGCTTTCCTTTCATATTTGGACATATTGCTTCATAATTGGAATTTTTATTCTTGGAAATGAAGTGGCAGGAAATGTATTTTTTGATGACTGCTACAGTTTCATTGCACATGAGACACTGGTTTTTCCTTTACAACTGTGAAACTTCCAGGTTCATTGGAAATATTTTACAAATATCCACAATAAAACTAACAAGCACCAACAACAATACTACTTTTTAATAATTTCACCACTATGATCTATGAAGTTGGAATGTGTCAGTCCACCATCTTTCCATTCAACGTTAGATTCCCTCTTTGCGCACATTCCCGAATTGACTACTGTTCTTTGATATTGTCATATGGATAAATATTGGTGCCTCTGTTGTCATTAATATAAATTGTATACAGTAAAGTCAAATTCTTCTTTCAAAATTCTTGTTTCTATTTTTCTTTTATTTATTTAAATATAAAAGTAAATATTTTAATAATTTTATGCATAATTATTATGACATGTTCCATTTTTTGCATATGCAAAAGTTTTAAAATCAATTTCTGTATAAATTCTTACAACTATATTTTGCATATACAAAAAAATCCAAATTTCTATGGAAATTTTTGCATATGCAAAAAATGAAACATGCCCTTAAATGAATTTTTTTACTATTGTATTAAAATCTATGGTGGGCTGCATCTGGCCTACAGGCCATAGTTTTCTCATCCTAAATTAGACAATGCACAATATAACAGTTGCCAGAGGAAGGAATATAATTCAGCTTATTATAACATAACACAGAATCTTCTAAAGACTGCTCACTTTATTTATCAACAACAAATATTTAGCAAGAAACTGCTAATGATAACAAATCTTGAGAGTATATAATTTAGTCAGAAATTCTACAATTTCCCAGCTTCATCTCATACTTCACAAACATAGTAAATTACTGTACTTTTAGCAATTGCTGTGTTCTTTCTTAGTTATGGGAAAAGAAATTAATTTACAATTTCTCAATTAGTTTGGAGAATCATTTGTTTTAAAAGCTAGTATGTTTAATAACATGCTAATTATTTTTTAGCTAAGAGTGTGGAATTCCACAATTGAGAAATTTGAAGAACTTAGACAATTGCTTTAAATATTTTCAATCTTTTGATTGAGTTTGTTATAAAATATTTCATATAATCTTCCACATGAATTCTGAAAATTGATATTTAGTTTCTTTCAAATTGTTTTCTTCAATTTAAGGTATATATTATTTTATGTGATTTTCAAGGTTCTGTTTATCCCCCCCCCCCCTTTTTTGTTTTTAAGTTTTTCAAATGAAAATTTAAATTCTAAAACTCAATCATCCAATATTTTTTTCAAATGCAATCCAGTTTTTTTTAAATTCATAATATTTTTTAATTCACATTTATCAAACTTGTTTTATTTTATTGAATTTATTTTAAAAATTACATAAATTACTACTGTTTTGACCATTTTTATATGCTATTGTTGTGGTATTTTTATCCTTCCTGAATATGTGATTTAGCCAGAAATTTTTTTTAGTACTTCCATTAGTTTCTAATCTTAATAGAATGATATTATTTTAGTTACATTTAATTTGTATATAACTTTTATCATGTTACTATTTCTAAAAAGTTTAGTCAAATTTCTTTAAATTCAGTTTTTCATTCTGAAGTTCTGCAAAAATTCTCTGACCTATGAATTCTATGTTATTTTATCTATTGTTTTTTTTTTTTTGGCATAATCATATTTTTTTTATTGCTAAAATTGCATTCAGAAATTTTATTTTGCAACCAATTTTTTTTTTTTTTTTCATGTATTCTTCTTAATTTAACCGTGTACTAAATAATGTTTTCCTATTTGGGACATCTTAATATTTCCAGTTCTATTCATATTAACTTCAAAATTTTTATCTTTTTCAATTTTTGGCATTTGTGATGTGCTTGTAATATATATATATGATTAATCTTCACTAAGAGCACTTAATACCTTTAATTCAAAATGGCATAAATGCATAGCATTGACCAAAATTTATTATAGTAATATAAAGATAAATCATGGGATCAGTGCCTATAGTAATATGATACCTCCTCCATCAATAATAAAGGATGCATTATATTATAATTTATTTATTTTTATCAGAGCATTAAGGCTCATCATTCAAGTGAGACTAATTTAGATTTTTTTTCCAGCTAATAATAGTAAAATAGCTAATAATAGCCACATATCTATTTTCCATTCAGAACTGGATGACTAGTGGTTAACTGAGGACTGGCTATCTCAACCAAAATTCTAAATTCATCTGTGGCTGAAAAAAATTGATAGAGTATGTGCATTTAATGCAGCATTATTAATTATATATATCTATGATGAATATTAAAATATTTTAATAAACATGGAAATTCTAAGTTTTATGCATTTATTTTTGAACAACCCTTATAGCTTATTAATTTTTTATTCTTCTGTATTTTAAAATGAGTTCTATTTTGTTTTGTTCTTTCATTCCAGATGTGTGACTTATACTTTTCTTGAGCTGTTTTTTTATAAATTTCTGCTTCAAATCTCTTCCTTTGTTTATTTGTGTTTCTTGCTTCATCTTGTATTGATTGCTTTTTCCTTTTGATGGTTTTTTCTTTCTGTATGTTCTGTGTTTACTTTTATTTTTACATAACTAAAATTAAATATCCTTATTGGTTTTTCTTGTGCAATTGTAATTCAAGCTAAACATTTTGGAAGCGAGGAATAAGAAAACTTAAAATAGAATTCTTTTGCGAAGTGGGGAGTAAAATGGAATTCTTATACACTTAATATAGTAAGCTGAGCATGCTTTCGATATCATAATTATAGCAGTACAGCTGCAAAGCGGAAGTGACTGTTAATTTAAAGTATATGTAAATAGCATGTAAATGAGTGGATTTATATGACCCGCTTTTTATACAGGAGGGAACGGATTCTTTTTTGTTTATAGCGATTGCATTGTTGGCGATGTGCCAAGCTTCTTTTGCCTTAGTATTTTGTATCATTGCATTCTACACATACCACACTGCCCATTCCTTCAAACCTACAATGTCCATTGTGGTATGTTTAGAATGCAATGATGCAAAACGTAAGGTAAACTAAGCTTGCCACATCGCCAATAATGTGATTGTTATAAACAAAGGAGAATTCTCCCTCAATCCACTCAAGGATATAATTTACATATACTTTAAATTACCAGTCACCTGCACTTTGCAGCTGTACTGCTACGATTATGATATTTTTATAGAGAAATCAAAAGCATGCTCAGCTTACAATATTAAGCATATAAGAATTCCATTTTAAGTTTTTTTTTTCTTGCTTCCAAAACATTTAGCTTGAATAATTAAAATTATTTTTTATCTTATGGTTAAATGTCAATAATTTCAAGATCATTTTTCAAGAAATAAATAAAGTATTTTTTTAAGAACAGTTTGTTGGTGGTGTAAATTGGTATTCAGCAGAAAAAATTTGTGTGCTGATGTCAAGTAAATTATATGATAATTTACATTATATTAGATTAATTAAACCAGAAACTGATGAGAAAGGAAGCTTTCATAGCCATTTAAGTAGACATTAAATTTCCAGACTAGATATTTAGATAATATATACACAATATGTAAAATGAAATATTTAGGATGTTATTATAGCATTACCATGTTGGCTATATTTCATCATATTTTAGGTAACTGCTGCTAGAAATATCAGTAATAAAAAACAGATCACACTTCATCTATTGTGATTTAGTTGTTAAATATTTAATCCAATATAAAATTTAGAAGATTAGAGTAAGATGGAAAATTATTAACTTGATGGTTACTGTTTTTGACTGGCATTTTAATAAAATTTTCCTATACTGATGAAAGCCTTATCTTTGTTTATAGTATTTGCTAATGCTCTGTTATTTTTTTTTTAAGGTTTATTAATATGTTTAGATCTTTATTTTTATAAAGATATCAATATCTAAATTTCCATATCTGTATTGCCAGTTTACTAAATTTGACTACATCATTCTCATGCAAGGTAGGGATTGGTTACTATCTGTTTTTAATACCTTGTGAAAGTGTGAACAGTTATTATACTGCAGATATATATTTTCAGAATTTTTATTTTTAACAACACATTCCTCATCTCAGTGCAGAAAATCAGACCACTCTCTCTTACTATGGACTTATTTGTATACTTCTTCACTTTTCAAATAAGTTGAATACAAACACATTAAATAAATTCATATATGTATACTTTAATATTTAAACTACTAATAACAATAAACAACTACACACTTGGAAGATCATGAAAGCTGTATTCACACATTTATGTGTATTAAGATGGGTGTTGTAAAGTATGTAAATTTTAATTCAAATTAGTAAGCCTCTCAAATGAAAAATTTGTGTTTAATCATAAATTCTATGATATATATTCGTATATGTAATTTATTTTTATTTTGGCTTATTGAGCACAAAACAAAAAAAAATTAAAATAATTATTATAATCACTTTTGCATAAAATGGGGTATAAAAATTAATTATATATATATATTTAAAACTATTTTAATATTTTTTTCTTTTAATTCTTTATTGGTTTTCAATAATTAGAATAAAAAACAGCATTAATTTAGAAATTGGATTATATAATTTTTCTAAAAAATGTATGTATTTGTATAAAAGAATTTAAGATAATATATTAAATCTGTTGAATAAATAATAATAAAAAAAGCTGTGGCATTAGATAATAATTTTATTGTTTAACATTTTCTTTTAATTAAGTTCTTATACCAATGGCTGATTGAAGTATCTAGGTAATAAAGTACTATGTTCAAGTATTTGATTATCATTGGTGATGTTTCACTTTGATTTCTACATCCATAAACACAATTTATTCTAGTATCTCTATATTTAGAGCTTTGTTATAAACTTCAGTGAATTCTTTAATATTAGTATTTAAATATATATGTATATCTACAAATTTATAAATTAAATTTATAAAATAAGATGTAATATGAAGCAATAAAAAAAAATCATATATTGTTTCTGATGATAAATTATCATCAAGAGATGTAATCCTAATAAATAAACTGAAGGTTTTTTTATTAGACTAAAATTGAATCAAGTCCCCCACAAAGTTATTTTAAGATTTGAATATGTAAAGTGTTGATTCTACATGTTTTGAAATAAATGGAGAAAATATTCCAAAGTAAGTAAAACAAACTATAATGAACATAGTGTTTGAAGTAAGAATTTCAATTAAAATATTGAAAATCAAGTATATTCTCTGTTTTTGTACTACTGCATATTTTGGAACTGCACATCTGAAAAGGAACCAAGGTATCCCATAAATAGGCTATCTTTTTTTCATTTTTTGTAATATATTCCTTAATATTTTTACTACACATACATTCAGTAGCTACTTGTAAATGAGTTTGGCCATTCCAAATCCAAGAAGGGAAAAAAGAAAAAGATTTTTAAAAAAGCTATTCTAGAGATGTGTTTTATGATAACTATATATATTAATCTATGAACTACAAATACATTTAAGTATAGAACATGCTGGCTTATTTTTGATTTGATATTTTGTAATGCTGACTTATTTTCTTGGAGGAAAACATCTTTCTGAAATGCTTTAATACCATGTCTAATTGAAATTCTCTTATATATTTTATTCTGTCATATCTTCCCAATGGAAACAATCAACATCACATCTTGCCATTATATTTTTAAAATTTTGCAGACCATTCTAAATGAAATTTTTCTAATGCCTTTATATTGCATCAATAAGAGTTACAAGTCCCATTTCATGAAGTAAATTAAGTAAAATAACAACTCTGTATACAGATAATTTAATTGGAACATTTATTTGGTTGTGATGAAATATCCTACATTTTTAATATTTCTAATTTGTATAATCTTTCTTTGTTTATTTTAATTATTGTTCATTATAATAAGTGATCAATGTCCAATATTGTTTCGCACAGTGCATAGAATGATGATTCCATAGCTAAAGATTCCTAGATTGAAGCTCAGTCTGCGCTTCAATATTTCAACGTCTCCCGAATGATGAAACTGAATAATAATTCTTTATCATCATTTGACAGTAATTTGTTATTGCTTGGCTTTCTTAATATAATTCTAGAAACTTAAATTTAGATCTTAATAAATAAAAAAAAT
Organism: Epiperipatus broadwayi; assembly: GCA_028023455.1. Classification (NCBI taxonomy): domain Eukaryota; kingdom Metazoa; phylum Onychophora; class Udeonychophora; order Euonychophora; family Peripatidae; genus Epiperipatus; species Epiperipatus broadwayi. Next base: position 4,595,485 of record JAQFVV010006219.1, on the reverse strand, counting down.
CAATTTTCTTACATTATTAATAAAGTGCATGATATATCTATACTGTTTTATATTTAAATCAAATATACAAATCCAAAAAACTGTATTTTTATTGATGCAATTTTATTATTATTACTATTTCTAAACTAAAATAGAAATCTTTGACTAATTTCAACTTCGCTAATTGGAAATAATTATTATTATATTTTACTGATTGCCAGGTGATCTCTAATCTCCATTTCCTTTAGATATTTGCATTCTACACATATAAAATTTGAAAAAAAATTCAAAGCTGATTTTTTGTTAATAAAGTTTACAATATTTTCAACAGTATATTAGGCACCATAAAAAGTCATAGCTAAACTATTCTAAAACATATCTCCACAAACCACAAAAAACAACGATACTAAATTTAGCATATATTTCTAGGCAAATAAGTTTTTGTCTGAATGCATCATATTCACATTCTTAAGACAGATTGAGGTTACTAAACAATAGAATACTAATAGGGATCCCTATGCAATATTTTTTATTATTATAGACTTTCATAATTTCTTTGTTAACTTTTTAAAAAAATGTAATTATTTAATATTTATGAGAGGAAAAAATGTTTTAATTTTAAATTTCATTTTAATAATATAAGAAATTCATTTTAAAAAATTTCGTGGTTCACCATGATGCCTGTGACAGTTTATTATTAATCTTTCTCTGAGCAATGATATTTTTCATTTCTATTTTTAAAAAATTTGAATTAAGTCCTGAAACAAAGTGTGTAAAACTGCCCATATGCAAACCAGAATCCTGCTACTTAAATTGAATACAGTACTGTCTTGGCATCCGAAATTGGTAAATAACTTTAACATCTATATTCCATTCCAATAAATAACATTTGCATCTATATTCCAGTTCATGCACCATTTAATATAATTTTTATAAATTAAATCAAGTTTTGAATTAACATGTGATACAAAAATGTTTTCTCTTTCAAATTATCTTCTGGTCTATATCTCACAAATTAGGAAGCAGTAACAACTTATAAAAGTCAGAGTGAACTAATTTTTTAATTTCTTCAGTTTTATACATCTTCATACTTATTTCGTTAGGTAAATAGTGTTGATGCCCATATTTCAATATTTGTAATTGCTAGAGGTTTTCAAATAGTTAAGTTTTGCTATTCATTTTAAAAAAAAATAATATTCATGAGAGGAAAAAAATCTTTCAATAGATAAATAATGTTAGTATCTGTATTGTAATCTATGCAACAATTAGTGCTTTTTGTATTAATTAAATAAAATTTTGAATTAATTCATGATACAGAAATATTTTTCCCAATCTTCATGATCTATATCTTGTAGATTAAAAAAAAATGATAATAACTTATAAAGGTCAAACCATACTTCTTGAATTTTTTTAGTTTTAAGCATTTTTAAATTTATTTCAGTGATCATAACTAGAGTTGATATTTCAAAGTGCATGCTAGAGGATGCTTTTGTGAAATAGAATATAAATGACATTTCATTATTATACTTTATTATAGTTACATTATAAACAACGGTGATTTGTAGTTTCATCATAATGTCACAGCATTAAGATATGCAATATATTAAACTTGAAGGCGCTTCTGACAAAGGTTTTAGCCTTTCACGTAATTATTAAATCATCTGCTAGTGCTTAATAAATTTAATATATTTAAATTTATTAAATTGTAAATTATTTATTTTTTCCAATAACATTTTTTTAAAAAAAATTGCTGCTAAACATCAGTAATGCATTTTAAAAATATTATTATATTAATTTCCTTAATATTTTATTTATGTAAAGGATCATTAAAATTTATGATATGATTCTAAATTGAACTGCTAGAATAAATTGTGTTAAGCAGTTGCAAACTATGCTATCGACAATGATCAAGTGTTAGCTCTTAGAGTATTCTTTTGTTACTTTAATCTATTTTTTTTTTTTGCAAAGAACTTGATATATATACATTGCCTTATCAAAAGATCTTATTAGGCAGACACAAGAGATAAAGATTTCTTTATCAATATTCAATTGAGTAAAGGTATAAAAAAAATCTCAATCAGCTTAAACTTATATATTCTCTTCCTGATCAACTAATGATAAGATTCAATATAAATAATACATATAATATGTACACTAAGAGGAGCTTGATTAGAATTGGTATATGGTTTCCTAGATTTTAAAGAATTTAATTCTTAATTCTGCACAAAAATATGAGTTTCGTATTTTTTTACACCATATGATAACATTATTTTTTTGCAATTATGTATACAATTGCAATGCAATTTACACTATTTGAATGCATTTAACCTCCTACTTTTTTCTGATCATGTGTGATATATTCCATACATAATAAAACTTGTAAATTTAGCACACTCTTTAAAAGATATGGATAAAGGCAAGTAAAAAATAATCTGGATGATGCATTTCTGAGAGTCCACATGCCTTCATAATTATAGTTTAGTATTTATCAATAATTACTACAATTTAGTATTTGTCTAAAAGATTTGTGATATTTTAGTTGTAATTATTTAATATTGTTAAATGTTTTAAGAAAAAATTCAAACTATTTAAATTTTCCAAATCCATTCAACTGTTAGTGATACATATATGTTAGTATATATAGTACATGTTTAATGGTATTATTCTCTTTTTTATAAGTGTTGTTAACCTGTGGTACTATCATGGGAATCAAATCTGGGACCTTTAGATTCATAAATATTGAATTTAAAAGTGATACTCTAACCCAGTGGTCTTCAACTTTTTCACACCTACAGACCTGCAAAAATAAGGATAAGATTTTACGGACCAGCAGAAGTTTACAAATAAATTTTCTTAAAGATGTAACCTGCTTACCCTTAGATAAGCATAATTGTTATAACTGACCAAAACAGCACACTAGTTATTGTGTATTGTAATGGTGTTGCTTACCTTCACATGCTGAACACTCTTTCTTGAGTTGCACAGTCATACTGCTACAGAAAACAGTACAATAACAATTGTTCTAATTAATGTGCTTATGTTTATTATTTCATCATTAAAACATGCAAGAATAAAATGTTATTCACCTGAATGTTGAAAAATCAAAACTTTGATCTTATTTTAATTTTTTTTTGGGGGGGTGTTGAGAAATACTTTGTCATCACTGAGACAAAAGATGGAGACCAAAATTATTTTTTGTTTGTTTTTATTTTTTAAAAAAGGTAACAGAATGGTTTTAAAAATAAAAAGTTTTAGTATTTTAGCGATATACAAATAAAGTAAAAAAAAAATCGTCTTATAGGCCCAAAAAAGTGGGCTGTTTTCAAATAAAAAGAAAACAAAACTTGAAAAAGTCAAAAGTTTTGATCTTATATTAATTTGTAGGTGGGGGGGGGGTGGATATAGAAATACTTTGTAAAAGTTAGAGACAAAACTTATTTTTTTGGTTTTTATTTTTTAAAAAAAGGTTATAAAAATTGATTTCAAAAATAAAAGTTAAAGCCAAAAAAAAAAAAAATCGCCGTATAGCCAAAAAAAAAAAAACCCACTAAAAATGAAATATTAAAAGAGAGAGTAGAAAAAATTTAAGAGATCAAAAAAAGTCACGTTACATTTTATTGTTTTAACAATGCTGACAAGCGGCCGTGATTGGCTATCAAAAGACAACCGGAGTTTGTATAATATAAAACTTTTTTCTACCCCCCCCCCATAAACGTCTGTGATAAATAGAAAAACAAATTAATTTATATATGATTGATTAGATTTTGTTTTTCTTCTGTTTCTTTTTTTTTTTTTAATCGGGTAAAAATGCGATGAAAAAATAAATAAAAATTGTTTATATTATTTAAAAGTTTAAAATCATTATTTTGTTATTACAAACTTTATTGCCAGTCTAGCATGCAGACTGGCAGAAAACATCTGCGGCCCAGTGCTGGTCCGCGGACTGGTGGTTGAAGACCACTGATCTAACCAACTAGACTAGTCTATCAAAAGTAATAGTCAGAAATTTCATATACTTATTTACGAGTGTTCTCTTGATTTTTTCCACTTTTCTGTAAGTGCTACATTACTTGAATGCACTTATTTTGATGATATTGTCTAGGATAAATATTAAATATTATTTTTTAATTATTTTTTATTAAGTTATAAATTTAATTTTTTAAATTTTTTTTGCTTAGATATAAATTTTAAACTTAGTTTTAAAGGTTGATATACAACTTAAATAAATGTTATTCATTTTAACACCTACCATTTTTATAATTATGCATGATATATTCAATATAATATGAAACTTCTAAATATACAGTCTAATAAAAAAACTAGTACTAAACAATAGTACTAAAATAAGTGTATTAAAGTAGTGGTATACTTGTAAATTGAATTGCAATAGTTTGTAATAGATAAGTACTAAACTATGATGATGAAAATATGCCAAGGCAAACTGATGAAGGCAGACTGCCAGAAATGCATCTTTTGGGATTATTTGCTTTATATATATGTTTTTATTCATGTTAAAAGTTATGTATTCTATTCTTGACCTTTGTCAGCAGAATGTCATTTATTTATAACCTGAGGGGGAAGTGGTTTATTCCATTAACTACATAAACATTGAACTATACTATTTCAATGTTTACAATTATTAACTTTTGTTTAAGTGTTAAAACTAAGTCATTAAAAGTAAGATTAATCTTCATCTTTGTATTATTGATTGTTAGGTTAATAATTTTGGTATTTACATATTAGTTCAGCAGTTAAATTTTAATCTTCATTACTTATGATTTTTTATGATTGCTAAATATTTGATAGTATGTTTTATTTAAGTAATTAAAGAGTAGTAATTAATTTATTGAGCACCCAGAAAGCATATGTAGATACTTTAAACAGGTTTTAAAACTGTATTCAATGCACTTTAAAATTCGTAATAATCAAGCATGCTTTGCCAATAGTGGGAACCTTCCGAACCACGACCCAAGATAGTGACTTTTATAAAGATAAGAGTGGCCATCTTATCTTTAATCCAAATGTCCACTTATATAGGCGAATCTGAAGCATCTTGATTTGGAAGCGTGAAGTAGTTGTTTTTTTCACTGTTTAAGTCCACTATTTTCTTTACAAATTAACTACGCGAAATGTTGTAATTTACAGACAGTTAATTTTACAATATTAATGTTGGAAATTCTATAAACTATTGAAGAATAGTAATTAATTTATTGAGCACGTAGAAAACATATGTAATTAAGTAAATTTAACTTTCAAAGATTTAAAGAATTATTTTTAACAAAATTGTAAATAAACAATTAATGTATTTACATGGCAAAAGATGGCTATATTTAAAGCATAAGTAGGTTAGTGGTAGCTAGAAGTTAATAAAGAATGTATAATAGATGTAAATATACTCTAGAGATCCTCAGCAACTTATTTTTGAAAGTTAAATTTACTTAATTAATTAAATATTAATTCTTATTAAGCGCAATATCAGCACATAATACTTATATAAAGCTAAAGCTTTATATAGATAATCATAATGATTTTAATAAAGACTAAAATTTCATTGCCAGACTAGTACCTAAGTACCATAATTATTAATGCCATGTTTTCATTTGGTTGATACATTGAGTTCATTTTGAATTTCTATCGTCATAGAAGGATAAACTTATAAACATCAGAAGCTTAACAAATAAATAAGGTCATTCTATTCTATTGTTTGTTAACAGGCTGTTATTTATTTATAGCCTGAGGAAAAAATTTATTCCAAGAATTATGTATATAAATGAACTCAGAACACAAGATAATCATGTCAAATGCATATCTATGTATTTTGAAGAAAGTGTAATTGGTGTCTTGTGTGATGTGGAGTTGCTGAAGTTTAAATACTCTTAATATGAAATACTTATTCATTTCATACTTGATTTTTTAAAATAATTGTTCAGAAAATATTCAGTTGGCTCAGTCCAATATTAATCCACAATGCTTGTGGCAAGAGATTAATTTAATTTTAAAAATTTGTTATGTTATCGACACAGTTATCTTAGCTAATGAGCTTGTTTTCGATATAATCTTTCTTTTAACTTATAACAAACTTACAGAAATGTTCTGATTTCTTTTTTAATAGGTAGGAGACAGTCTTCCTAGTGTTGAATTATCTGAAAATACTCCTGATAATAAGGTCAATATTGCAGATCTTTTTAAAGGGAAGAAGGGTGTTATATTTGGTGTACCTGGTGCATTCACTCCTACATGCTCAAAGGTAAGATATTGTAAGTATGTAAATGAAAGTAAATATTGATAAATATTTTTTTAAAAAAAAGACTGTAATACTAAAGTCTAACCTTTTGCTGCAATTAATGTATCATTGTGAATTATACTTTTTCCCCTTTGATTTTAATCATCATGCTGAAATTAATACTGTACTAATTTTACTATGGAGTGCTGCCCCTCCCCTCTAATATTTAAAATAGTATTTGAGATTGAAAATTAACTTTATTATGAGAGAAACTATGAATTACATCATTAACTTTTTAAAATTGTGATGTCAAAAGTAATTTTACAGTAGTGATGTCTCTGCCCATTCTAAAAGTACATTTAAAAATTAGTTGACATTAAATGACAACGCAGTCAATTTCTGGTATTATTGGCTTTCTTCAGATAAAAAGCACCAAATTTGCACTGTCATCAATCAGTACCTATTTTTTATTCTGTTATTCAAGGCCTCCATTTTATACCTAAACCAACTATATAGTTTAATAATCTTGGCTATGATCTAATTGAAGTTATCACTATGTTTTGGTATGAGGATAGTAAAAATCATTTTATCTTCCATTAGTTACTTTTTTTTTTATTACAGGTAAACATATGATATTTTTATTGGTATTTCAGATAAATAATTATATTACTTTGGAATCAATCAATCAATAACTTCAACTAGTAATGAGATTGATGGGGCCTATTCTTAAGTAATATTCATGAAGAATGTAACCGAGTAGTTTTTGCCTAAAATTATATCTTTAACATTAGAAAGGATCCCATCAATGTTTTGAAAAATCTGTATAGCAAAAAAAAAAAATGGCATTAACAATTTTAAAGATTGAATGGGAGAATATTTTCCATCTAAGTAGTTTATTTTGCTGTGTGTGATGTTAAGGTCTTAATGTTAATAATATGTAAGAAGTTTAAAGGTAAAGATAAAATTCATTCCTATTTATGTTCATAATGCAGTTAGAGATATGTAATGCTCTCTAAGAAATGTATGTTGTTTTTGTTACAATGATTAATATTAAGAGTATTGATGAATTTGGAAAATTTCAAGAATATATCTTATAGCAGAAGCACTAACTTTACTCTAAGCTATAATTGTATTATTTAGTTCTTATTATTATGCATGAAAATAATTATAACTTTATTTGGTGAAGAAATGCATTCAGTTTGAGTTATTTATATTCTTACTCCAGATAGAGAATTAATTTGATTAAAGTTTGTTTTTTACTTTTTTGTAAGAATAATGCTTAGGATATGTTTTCTCCTTTAGAATTAATTAATACATACCACACTGAGACGAATTGGTCTCATGGTGCACAGCAGAATATGCATGTGTGTATATATATAAAGCTTAAAGAAATAGAAATGAACACAGATTAAATTTAATATATGATTATTTTAAATAAAGTCTGGAATAATTTAAATACTGATTAAGTAATAATATTTTTTGATATTTTTAAAATACTGAAAATTATTTAAAATCAAACATAAAAAAAGTTTCTATTTCAAGTATTTTTTATTTCTGATTTTGACAAAAATCTAAATATTTAATGTAAGAAAGAAAGAAAAATATTTCTAAAATAAGGATCTTTTTTTTATATAATATAAACTCAAATCTTCCTGTTATTAAATTTCCATCTCTTTAAATAATGGATTCTGATTAAACGAAAGTGATTAGAGAGATAGAATGTGCAGAAGACCACTTTTTGAAGGAAGGACTTTTGCTAATTTCATCATATTTAATCTCCCAGTGAAGTATCTGGACAGCTTATCTGTTGTGTTTCAAAACCCAATATGTGATGAAGCTCAGAAATTATCAAAACTGAATGAAGTTGATGTCTGCTAGTATTTATCTTATTTACCTATTAACTAGGACATCATACTAGCAATCTGCATAAGAAACCAGCTTATTGATCTTGAGATTATAGCAGTATATGATTTATTTATATTGAAGCATTGATAATTTTATATGTGTGGAAGTGCAAACAAAAGAAATTATCAATTGTAAAACATATTGTTTATGCATGAGAGTCATTTCACAAGCTTATAGAAATATAAAATCAAGTGTTGAGAAAATGCACATATACCATGAATATAGTTCTAAAAAATAAAAAATTTCTCACCAGACTTAGTTCACTTCAATTTTTTTTTCTTTTTTTTTTTAAAAAAGAAAAATTTCTTATAATAATTGGAGATAAACAACTATTGAATAAATTAGCTAATGAAACCAAAAGTATCCAACAAAAATAAAAGGTGACTAACAAGAGCAAATCTCAGACTAGATTAAAAGTCTCAGGATAAAAACTTTAGGTATATTTTCTTAGAATTTTATTATGTCATTCATAAAAGATGTTTTAGAGTTAAAAAAAATACCAAATGTCAATTTTGGATTGATTCAATATTTGTTATATTGCAAAAATAATTTGATTTAAATATTAAGGTAATTAATTGGTATATTTTATATTAAATTACACGTTTACATGTGTACATATATATCATGCATTATTTATATTTTAGAATAGAATAATTGGTACTGTTCTATTATCCAGTGTCAGCCGCTTGATGGTATTGTTACTATACAAAAATACAGAAATGGGCCCACCCTGTTATTTGTGAAATAATAATAATCATATAACAATTTTACGTTAACATACATTATTGCAAATATTATATTATAAAATAATTCTCCATGTACTCCAGCACTAGCAAAACCATCATCCCCCCTCCCCGCAAACTTTACAAAGTCTACTATCATTTCTTAAGAGATAACTAACTACATCGTGTTGGAAGAAATGATAATGCTTTGATTACTGAATTGTATTTTACTTTTTTTGTTGTCATTCAAAAAGGAAACTTAACATTTATTTATTGTTTAGAATAGCTATATTTAAAAGAATATGTGACTAAGGTATATATTTTAATGGCGCACCTATTAATAACGCTTAATAATTTCCAACTCGATTGGTTGTTTTTTTTTTGGAAGATTAATAAAAAATATATTCATTTTTACAATTTCTTATTGTCTCTATATAACTGAGAAATTTTACAGTTCGACATTTTAATTCTTGTAGGTGTTCTCGCAAACTTTTTTCAGGAAAACAGTGAAATTGTGGTTTCCCATAACCTTTTCTAATTATTTACACCTTACGTGTTGTGTTGGGAAGCAGGGTAATGAGCTTATTACTTTTTAATAATGCTTTACTTAAGTTGTACCGTAATTACTTTTGAATGCAGATTGCAAGAGTTCTGCAAACTTTAAATCCATCCACCCTGAAATGGTATAATAGCGAAGTGTTAACATTGGTAAAAGATAGGATTGTGTGTACTCGCACAAACTGCACAAGACAAAGCAAGTTGTTAGTTACAACAGAAAAAAAAAGTTGTGTCTATTTGGTTGAGTTTTGCACGGCGGTCACATAAACAGCATATTTATGTGTTTTTGCATATAAATAACACCATCAAGCGACTGACACCGACTAATAGAACAGTACATGTGATCATATTATGTGTAGATATAATGAATTCATTATTAACAAATAAAATATCTATATTATAACCTGCACAGTATGTGTGCTTATCTTTGTGTGTACATATATATTGTGCATTATTTATATTTTAGAATAGAATAATTATTGGTTTATTAATGATTGGAATATTTTGCTCTATTAAACATGTATGTGTGTGCATCTATATATGTGTTTATTTGATAGTCGATTTAGGACAAAATATGTGTATTGGAGATCATTTATGTTTTTCACATGTATGTGGTCATGTGTATCCACTATATGAGAAAAAGTGGATAACTGAAGGGAGCTTGAATGTCTGTATTCAAATCCCTATAATTAAATTTATATATTTGTAAAGTACAATAGTGTGGATAGTTGAAAGGTGCCTGAAAGTCTGAGTTCAATTCCCCTATATTTACAATTAAGCTCCAGGTATATAAAGAGTGCCTGTAATTTCAAATTTAAACAATGTTACATGTATAGTTTAGTTGTTGTTTTTCTTGATTTATGGAAATAACATCTGACATTTGTAAATCAACATCAGAATGAGTTATTATAATGTAGAGTATTTTACAAATCTTTTATTATTATTATTATTTTTACTTTTAATTATTACATTTTTTAATCAGTATTTTAAATTCTTTCAGCATACTTTATATATATATTTATGTTTACAGTCATGGTCTAGGATCTTTGTGATCCCACAGCTAGCTTAGAATTAATGATAGATGGGATATGTGTGTGTGTGTAATCATTTATGATTTTTCTGTAGAATTATTCAGATAGCCTTAAGATAATGGACTCACTTTTAAAATCCATTCATTTTGCTTTATACTTTTATGATGATAGTTTATTGATAGCTAATACACTCAAAGTAGTAGATGGCCCTGGGCATTGCTTATGATTAGCAATGTTATAGTGATTCCATCACTTTTGATATGTTTATTATTATAGATATTTTAACACATATATAAGATAAATATTGATGCTTGCTATATAATATACCCTAAGTTTGGCATTGGCCAGGTAATGATTAGTTTAAAAATTTAAAGACTATCTCTTAAATCCAATCACCAAGATTGACTTTGATTATTAAGCCAATAATTTTCAGATTCATTAGAAAAAGTGATTATTTACTTTCGAAAAAACATAGTAGTTCTGTCATATAATGTTATTGTTTTAACGTTATTGTAGGTGATAAAAGCACAGGGTTTTTTTTTTTTTTTTATAATGTAGATTTTTCTGAAATGCTTTTATTCATTTATTACTTAAAAAAAAATCTGAAGAGGAAAGTGTGATTTAAGAGATTCCTCTATTGTTTACCAACAGAAGAAAATGCCTTCTGAGCATTTACTTCTTTCTGGTCTAGTTTTCATGCAAAGATTTTTGGTATAAATAAAATATGATTTTTTGTTTGTTTATAAAGTATTTCTGATTATTTTTTACTCATTAATTGTTTGATTATTATTTAAAACAAAAAGAAATCCACATGCAAATTTTTAATTTATTCATGTATCTTTTATTTTTTAAATAAAAGTTAATTAACTTGATTGTAACATAATGAAAGAAAACTACAGCATGTGGTATTAAATCTTTTCAAATATTGTAAAGAAAATAACAGATTTTAAAGCAGAATTTAATAGATCTATCATAAATCTACTTTCATTCATTCATATATTTTTTAAAAAAAAAAAAACATAAAAAGAAAAATAGTTTGTTTCTGAGTACAAGTCAGTTTTTAAATATTAAAAAAGTTAAATGTGATTTTTACAAATATTATTCATTATAAAATTAAATTAAAAAAAAATCAAGTCTAACTCATTGAATTTTACTATAATATAAAAATTTTATATAGTAGTTTAGGTTAAGCATTTTCAAAAACTCTCATCAGGTGGAACAAAAGGAAATGTCAGAATACAAAAGGGTTAATATTAATTACTGTTATTGCCATGTTTATCACTTATCATAAATAATATTCTGTTCCATTGTCGACAGGTTTAGAGAGTAGTCACATTATCAGTTCATCCATTTTTTCATTCCATTCTTTTCATTGTCCAGCTCTTCAATTCCACATAACTCTTCCCATCCCTTATATCATCCAATAATGTCAATTTTTCTATCCTTTCTTCTTAATTCCACTCACTATTTCCTCCAAACCATCTTTCATTAAACTATAATTTCTTCATCATATATGTTCAATCCAGTTTCTGTTTTTGATTTCCTCAATCGTCTTTTTTCATTTACTCTTTCCAAAACTTCTTCATTTGTTATTTTATTCATTCAACTGATTTTTCCCCATTCTTCTCCATGTCCATATTTTAAAGGCTTCCAATCTGCTTCTAGTTTTAATAATCATTGTCCACATTTCACACCCATACAGTAGTACACTCCATACATGGCATTTAATTAATCTTTTTCTTAATGCTCTTTTCAAAGATCTACAAAATATTTTCATTTTCTTAATAAATGCCTCCTTCACCAATGTTAATTTTCTTTTAACTTCATCTTCACTTTTTCCATTCTCACTCAACCAATTACCCAAATACTTAAAACCCTTTATCTATTAAATTATGTTATCATGGATTTCAATTGCAGTCTTTTTGCAGTCCTCCCTATCCATAAACACTTGGTCTTCTCAACATTAATCTTCATTCCATATTCCATTTATCCTTCCTCCAATTTATTCAATATATTCTGAAGACACTTTTTGCTTTCAGCTATAAGAGCCATATCATCTGCAAATCTTATATATTTTATTATTCTAATGCCCAACATTACTCCTTCACAGTCTAAATAATTATTTAGCCTGTCTTCTAAATACATATTTAAAAAAACACATGTGCCATACTGCATCCTTGCCTAACTTCTCTTTCTATATTCATTTCATCAGTCTCATTATCCCCCAATCTAATTTTTATCCTTTGTCCAGTATACATATTCCAAATCAATCTTCTCTCTTTCCAAAGTAATGGTCATAAGTTTCTTCCAGATTATTCTATCAAACACTTTTTCCAAATCCACAAAACATATACTCAATTTCTTTATCTTTTTCAATATATCTTTCTGCAATTGCTCTTACAACACCAATAGCATCTCTTGTACTTTTTCCTCTCTGAAAAACAAACTGTTCTTTTCCAATATAATACTTACCTTCGTATAAATTCTTTGAGTTAAAATCCTCAATAAAACTTTAGAAGCATGAGATAACAAACTTATTATCCTGTATTCTTCACATTTGACAACTTTTTTCTTTTTAGCAACTGGAATCATTATAGTTTTTAAAAAATCTTTAGATCGAACTCTATTATTGTATATCAAATTGTAAGGTCAAACTATTTCCTTCATAAACATCACATGATCACCATCTCTTATGCTAGTACGAAGGCCACAAACCGGAAATTAGTTTGGGGATATTGAATGAGTAGGTACCAGATGGGGATTTTATGCACAAGCCTTCTGGCATCTATTGATTACTCTGGTTGAAACATGGTGGACTACTGTATGGACAGTTTTGCCTGTTTATTTCCTTCATAGTAAATTCTCCTATTTCTTTCAAAAATTCTATAGGTATTGCATCAAATCCAACAACCTTGCTATTCTTCATTTGTGGATTGACTTTATTACTTCATCTGACAATATGGTCATACCTTTATCATTTACTTCAATATGTTTTTCATTTTCAAGTTCATAATTATATAAATTTTCTCTTCTAAATAGACAATGAAGATAGTCTTTCCATTTTTTTAATATATCATTGTTATCAGTTAATCTCTTTTCCATTATTATCTACAATCTCACTTGCTACCCATGTCTTTTTCTTCTAAGAGACATTTCTTATTGTATCAAGTACCAGATCATATCTTTTCACCTATTGAAGCATTTTTATCTTTCTACATTCTTATTCCAACTATTTTTCTTTTGCTAAATTTGTTTCTCTTCTTAACTCATTATTAATTTTTCTATATTTACTTTACCTTTCTTCAGTATTTACATATTTCCTTCTTCTCCATATTTCCATCTTTTCCAATATACCTTCAATTATCCAATATCATTTAGCTTTTTTTAACCGAATAATATCTATTTCATTTTTTTTTTTTTTTTGGTTTTAAAAATCCTTCTTTAATTCTACACCAAAAGAACTTTATTAATATATTCATCTTTAACAATCCTTTTTATTGCATTTTCCATATTAAACCAAATTTTTCTTTTTCCATTTCCCTCAATTTATTTAATTCCTATCTTACCTATCTTTTAACTTTTTTTAAACTCAACTTTAATTTAGCCATAACCAAATTATGATTTGAGTTTATATTAGCTCCAGGCAAAGCATGCGAACCCTTAATAGCATTCTTGTATCTATCTTGAATCAATATGTAATCAATTTGATAATGTTCTTTATCATTCGGAACCTTTCGTGATTACAATTGCAAATCCATTCTTACAAAATTGTACAAGCCGGCTATCTCTTTCATTTTTTTTTTTGATACCATAATTTCCAACAATTTTTTTTTCCTTCCTTTTCCCCACAACAGCATTCTAATCACCCAATAACAATATACATGCATTTTCCCCCTCACATTGGATAATTTCCTGTAATCATATTTTTCATCAATTTCAATATCATCATGACTTGTAGTTGGCATATAAACTTATATGATTATCAAATTCCTAGGACTTACATTTATTCTCATCATCATCGGCCTATCATCAATACAATCAACTCTGCTATACTCTTCCAAATTCTCTTTCCAACAGCAATGTTAATTCCATTAATTGATCTATCATTACCCTAATAAAATAACTTAACATCCCCATTACTTACTTCCCCATCTTATAACATCTATATTATTTATGTACAACTCTAAAATTTTCCAGCTCTTCTCAATGATCTAACATTCTACGTGTCTTCTCTCAATAAATGGAGTTTATGAGGATTTCACAAGTTTATGACCTTAGTAGTCTCATATCTACTCCTGCTGGGCAAGACACCAAAATCATCTTTAGCTAAGGTCTCAACACCAAACATAATGATTCCTGTAGAACTTCTCTTAATAAATCAAGGGAATTATAAGGCAAAGTAATTTTCTGTTGCCTTCTTTGCCCAGCAGTAACTTCGATAACAGACTTAAGACACTAGCTGAATCTCAAAAAATGAATATCCATCTATCACTTCCTCCTCACCGTTGTCACCTATAGTGATCTTTCACTGACTCGAAAGAATGCTGTTTCTGATTCAGCAAGTCACAATAATTTATTCAGTTATATAATATTTGTAAATTCATTTTCACAGTATGTTTTTTAAAAAACATGTTGCGCAGAAACAGGTTAAATCTTGTAACTAGCTGGTGATGAATTCATTGTTTGGAAAACATGTTGCAACATTTTATTAATAAATAGGTTTGAAACAAGCAATTAAACATTCTAATTGAGTCCAGCATTTCATTCTGATTACATATTGTTTTGCATTCCAGTTCAGTCTACTTTGAAAGCAGTGTTGTAATGATGAATAGTAATTAAAACTTTTTCCACCGCAATTTGGGCAGATATATTTTGCTGTTTTTTTTTTAAATATTTTTCAATACTCATTATAACAGCCAGCATGATGATTTTATCTAGAAGACTATCTACAATGTGTGGCTAGGCAACAGAAAAATTACACCAGCCTAAATGCTGAGAAAATGCAGTCTGATCCGGAAACTAACGTTGAAGTTTGTAAAACCAGCCAGTGTCTGACTCTATAATGTCATGAAGGAATAAATGGACAGTGCTGTAAGAACTATACAAGACCTACTGATATTATACTTATATAATGTCACCAGTGTTTACTCTCTAGCATCACCAGTGTTTAAGGAGAAAGAATCATATCATTGGAGGAATTAATGAAGACAATCATAAAATATTAAAAGAACAATATCTGCAAAAAAAAAAAAAAAACCATGGTTTGTGATAATTTCAATATTTAACGTGGTAAGATCTTATTATTATAAATACTATAAAGCCTTAAACTTAAACCTAAATTTAAATTTAAAATGTTTTATTACTATGATATTTAATATTTTTATATAGTATATGCACAACAGTTTTATTTATTCATTATTAATAAATTGTTAATTTTATTATTATTAATCCATTTGTTTTGTCTTTGTAACTCATTCCAAACATTATGCTTTTAACACACATATGCTAGTCAATATTCACAACCCTGAGAAATCATTCAACCCACTGGAAAACATGCAGCGTTGGTGGCAATAATTGGTGATGTTTATTCTTTTAAAAGTTCCCCAAAAGTAAACTTTCTTTTTAGAAGGTTTGACATCTATAAGTTCTATTTTTATTGAAACTGAAAAACAAATAAAATACTTTTGGGAGTATTTTTTTAAATTATAAATCATCATTATGACATTGGTTAATATTAATATATATTTGAATTGTATCTTGTTTTTTAATTTGAATTTGATTAACTATTCAACTTTTATATTTGTTTGAATCAAAATTTATGGTAAATATTTAACATACATGAATATATCATTAGATATCTACTGTGTACTTACGTACTACTACTGCATTGATACAAATACCTTTACAGTATATATGTATGATGAATTTACATTTATATATATTTACACACATAAACATATGCTAATATGTTTAAAATTTATTTATATCGTAGACTCATTTACCTAGTTACTTGGCAAATTATGACAAACTCAAAGCTAAAGGTGTGGATTTAATTGTTTGTGTTTCTGTGAATGATCCCTTTGTTATGGATGCTTGGGGAAAGGAACATGGTGCAGCAGGAAAAGTAAGTATATTATAAAAATATAGTTATATTACTTTATGTATTGTTATAATTTTTATTAGTACAATTTAGATATATGCTCTATGATGTAAATAATATTTTTCTTTTTGGCCATAAAATCTGGATTTTTATATATATATTGAGAAACTCCAGTCTCATTGTATGCAATACAATTTATGAGCAGTAAATAGCTTAAGTCTTT
Source organism: Epiperipatus broadwayi (assembly GCA_028023455.1). NCBI lineage: Eukaryota > Metazoa > Onychophora > Udeonychophora > Euonychophora > Peripatidae > Epiperipatus > Epiperipatus broadwayi. The sequence goes on along the minus strand of JAQFVV010006219.1, from coordinate 4,578,744 downwards.
TACCTTGTAGAATGTTGGATTGAGATATATATATTGAACCAGTTGGGGTAGTAGATCAATAAAAAAAATAATGGAATAACATTTTTACTGTTTAATAAAAAACAAAATTGTGAAAACATTATAAACAAATTGTTGACTTTCTTTTATATGTAAAAATATGATACAATTATTTATTAAATTATTATAAATTCGATCTACTCCAGCTGGAATATTAAGTATTGCACCACACCGGTCTCTTAGGCAGAGATCATAATGCACAAGAGTATCTATGGCCAGGCCAAAGCTGTATAAAATATATAACCAGAACCACTATTCCAGGCCACAGATGTTCTTGACTGCTGAATTTAACACCTATCATTCAAAGCACTTTTTTGTTTTGAAGTAAACTTCAGGTGCCAGCTAACTACAAGGATTAGTTAATATGCTATGAATAATGGTACTAATTCAACACCTAAGAAATCTCAATTAGCTCAACGGAAAACAATATAATAATAAACTGCTTATAAATTTCTCTGCTAAGTTGTTCTTAGTGGTATAATTAATGAATTGACCGACAGTGATTGACAGACAAATACCTTATTTTAAATAAAATGTTTAATATAATTTGTAAAACAATTTTATAAATTGTTAATTAAATAAACAATGATTTTATATATGATAATCACACACATTCGTAATAAAACACACAATAGTAATATAATATAAACATAAAGCATTAAAATAAGTACAAAGCATTTTTATCATAAGCTATTTGTATATTTAAGAAAGTTCTACCAACATCTATTCATTACACTAAACCTGCATATAAATAGTTCATTTTATGCTGGCTCCAGAAATACTCAGATTGCAATGGCTACTTTAATTAATATCAGGAATTGGAATAAGAAAATGCTATTACCTATAGGATTTTAAACATTGTAAATTCTTGTTCTTTGCTGCTGTGTGTGTGTTTTACCAACCGATTGGATTTTAGGCTTCTGATGCGGTCCTGACGACTGCAGTTCTGGGCTACTTCTTACTCAAGGCAGTTAGACACTTTTTGGCGGTTTCAAATTGTCAGACAGGCATATTGCTGATGTTCTCACAGATGAAGGTTGGAGTTCATTGCATGCTCTGAAAAACTGCTTAGCACTGCATAGTATTCATTGAAAAAATAAGTCTAATAGATGCTTGACTTTAGATACATGTATGACTGACTGACAAATTTTCAGCCCTATTTATGTGATGATCTTGTTGTTATCTTTTTAATAAATTTTTTTTAAATCTGCTACTTTTGTAGATCAAATTTTGGATAAGATGCATTTAATTAGTCCTGTTGTTTATGGATTTTAATTAGTTAATTAGTAGCCATTGTTGAAGTAATACAAAATAATATGCAGTTTAATCTATAAAATAATTGTTTTACATCATATAACTGTAAACATAATATATATATGTTGTATGTCACCAAGATATAGATTTTTAAAAAAATTTATGATACATCTCTAAATATTGAAAATCAAGAATAAATTGTGTTAAGGTCTTGACTAACTATAATGTGCTGTTATTAGTAATTATTATTTGGCAATATTTCACCCTGTTGCCTAATTATCATCATCTGTCTTCAAGCAGAGAATTTAACTTACATTCATAACATATGTGACTGTAAACAGTTCGAAATATATTTTATTTATAGATTCTCATTTCTTTTATAAATATGTTAACTATTACATCATAATAAAAGAATGAAAATGGCTTAGTTTCATTAATAACATTTAGACATAATGTGTGCTTCTCCACATTAATAGATAAGTTTATTAGTTGTATAAACATTATTTGGCTGAGAAGTATAAACTGTTAACTCTTCATTAATGATGTTTTATTAGCTGAATTAAAACTATACTGATCAGCTCTTATAACATAACTATAAACTTCCTATTAGTAATTGAATATAATTAGATAATCATATCCACAATCTCAAAACTTTCTTATTCAGCAATCCACTGTTTGAAAGCAATATTAATTTAAAAAAATAGAAAATTTATAAATTTCACATATTTGCCTATATAGCAGCAGCCATTTTTTTTTCTATCATGCACTGTACCAACGTTTGCATTCATGGTAGTATATGAATTTGAAAATTCATTTAAAGTGAACACAAAGTGCAATATTGATGATGGTAGCAATTCTACCAAAGCTAAAAGAAATTAGGTAGTTTTTCCTTTATAAGATAAAATGAAAATAATTTATGTAGTTTTGAAAGAAAAAAGGCCTATACTGAAGCTGACCAGATATTTAATAAAAAAAAATTTAATTCATGAAAAATTGAAAAAGAAATTTGTTAGAATTATTTGTGCTCCTTATAATGCTTAACATTGTATGAATAATATTTAGTGAAGATTGAAAAAGCATTAAATTTATTGATAGAAAATTGAACAAAAGAGTATTCTAATAGAAAGTAATGTGTACATCAAAAAGCATTGAATCTATATAACAATCTTAAGAAGAAAATATACCACTAAAAAGAATGACATCAAGTTATTTACTGCAAGTAAAGAATAGTTATATAGATTCAGAAATCAGTACGAACATAAAAACAGAGTACTTTATGACTTCTTTTAAACTTGGTAATTACTATCTTCATTAAATTTGCTCTTTGGGGTCAGTTTAAATGAAATTTTAATTTTTTAATTCACAGTGTAAATGCTGTTCTACAATTGCTAAAACATCCCAAGAAAATACATGCTGCTACCTGGATAAGAAAGGGGATATAAAATTTTTAATTTAACATTGTATAGGTATTTTATCTTTTGCATTTTATAATCATCATCTTCAACTCATTACAATATCATAATCAAATTGCATTTCAGTGTGAAAGATAATGGTGGTTACAAATTCATCAAACATATGCTAAAATATAAAGAATATTAACCAAAAGCATGAATATTTAGTTCAATTTTAACAATTTTACCTATATTTTAATGTTTAATAGTAATGCAAATATTCCACTCATAATGAATATGTAATAGATATTAGGAACTTACATTACATGTCAAATTACATTGTAAAAAAAATTTACAATACCATTTTAGAAAGTTTCATCAGATTCATTTTCTGCACTAGCATTATAAAAGTTGATTTTACAATATAACTGTGGCTACAATTTTATATTAATATTGTAGCATATAATTTATTTCAAAAGGTAAAGTTTAATGTTCATGCATTACAATAGCACAAAATTATATTTGCTGCTGTGTTAAGAGATACAAATTGTTGTGGCAATAACACAACTGATATTCCGATTAAACAAATCCAACAAGTCATTACTGTTCTTTTATAATGCAGTAATAGAAAAATTGTGATAGAATTTTCACTATTTGTTTCACATTTATGCTATAGATAGGGGATTTTAATCTCATATTTATTTCAACAATTGTGAACTTATAATTACACATTAAAATTTTGATGAAAGTTATTAAAATAGAAATAAATATCCCTGCCCTTCTTAATGTATGTAATGTTATATGCTTTATGAATGCATAATCATTATGTATTTTACACTTTGAAGTAAATTGTCTATTAATATTACATTAATTTAAAGTTATGGTTATTGTTCATTGTGGCATTAAATACAGTTGATAAACCAATGTTTTATCAATGAAAACAGTTCCGCAAAGTCAATGTCCCATAATTTTTCAGTGTTTAATTCACATTTATATCAAAAACTTTCTTTATGAAGGATTATTAATATTATAGTCGTATTACATCTCGGTGAATAGTACAAATAATATTGTTAGTTGAGGTACATCTAAAAAGTCACCTCATGTTTTGACTACCTATAAAAATTAGTAGTCTTAAGCTGAATTAAATTTCACTTATGAAATTAGTTGCATATTTACATATCCTTTGAATACACACAGGCAAAAGCAAGAGATGATATTTGTTTATCAGTAAAATTATCACCAATTTTTCACTCTCTCTCTCTGCTTTGAGAAAGCAAGTATATATTTAAAAAAAATTAAATCATAGTAATTCAAACTATCCTTTTACAATCAAACTAATAAACTACTTAAATAATACTCATGTCTTATATAAAATTATGATAGATTATATACTGCAACATTTATGTATGTTCTCTACTTAAAAATAGATTGAGATAACTAATTTATGGAATATTATGATTAGACATCAGTATCATTTGCAATTTCCTTAATATATCGAGAATTTTATAATTTTAAAAACTTTATATTGATTATTCATTTACAAATGACTTTTAATTTTTTTTTTTGTATTTTTTAAAAATTTTCCTTATAACAAATTGATTTATTTTTTTGTTAGGCTGTTGAATATTTGCCAGTAAATCATAATTGTTTAATTGCAGTAAATAAATTTATGTACACACAAACATAATATATTATGTTCAAATGCTTATATATTTTACATAAATAATATTCAAAATTGCTCACTAATGCTAATATTCAAATAGTAAGATCTAAAACCAATGAATATGTTCTTCAGCTTGATGGATTTGATAATATTGAGCCCACTATTGAATTGAACATGTAAAATGAATGAACAATAGAAAGACTTCCTAAAAGGGTGTTTTATGGGAACTTAAACTTGGCTTTCCTAGAAGAGGCAGACCCTGCCTATGTTATAAGAATTATCTCAAAGACATTTTAAAGAAGTGCAATGTGTTTGTTTCCATTGGAAAGATCTGGCATAGAATTTGAAGTATTTAAAAAATAAAAGTTTTCTACTGAGGAAACTAAAAGAAAATATCAAATAAATAGAAAAATGGGCTAGCATATACTATTTGTAGATGTCTTTGTGTTTCACAGATTGGTTTATGTTATTACAAAACTCATTTTTAAAGGAGGGTTTTTCCTCTCCTTTTTTTTTTTTTTTTGCACTCGAACTGCCACACTTATTTTTTAGTGGCTATTTATTATTATTAATTCTAATTCTAATATTTAAAAAATGCAAACATGTGAGCTTAGCTTGAACACATTATTGTGTTTTCATTTTGAACTCAAAGCTTTATAGTTAGGTAAAAAAGTAGAAGGTGGTAGCTGGAGGATTGCATTAGATCCTAAGATCTAGGTGCAGTGCTCTCAGATCCAAGGCTCCTCACTGATTAAAGCCACTAGCTAGAAACTAGTCTGAGGATATTGGATGAGTAGGCTCTAGATAAATATTTTATGCATAGTCATCCATTGATCACTCTGGCTTGCATTGAGTGATGCTACTGTTTGGAGAGTTTTGCCTCGGTGAAAAACAGCTCGTGTAAGCATAAAGAATGGTGATCATGTGATGTTTGAATACTAATCCTGCCCAATAGCATTATGATAGCTGTGGTTATTAAAGAACTAAAGACACCAAAAAGTGTGAATGTTGAACTGAGTTCAGATCTATATAAGCTGATGAGCTTAGATTGAAAACATTATTGTTTTCATTTTGGACTCAAAGCTTTATAGTTAGTTAAAAAAATAAAAGCTGGTTGCTGGAGGGTTGTATTAAATCTTAAGTTGTAGGCGCAGCGCTCTCACATCCAAGGCTCCTCAATGACGAAAGCCACAAGCTAGAAACTAGTCTGGGGATTTTGGATGAGTAGGCACTAGATAAGAATTTTGTGCACAAACCTTCCTGTATCAATTGATTACTCTGACTTGCACTCAAGAGCGCTACTGTATGGAGAGTTTTGCCCCTCTGATATAATAAATACATGCAGTATTGTAAAATTTACAACATAAAAACAAAAATAATATAAAATAATTTATAAACAATAATTCGATTTCTTTATTTACACATTCACAACTTTGTTTACATTTAAGTGCCAGAAAATAGATGGTATCTATCTGTTTACAAAAATTATAGTTTTTATGGAATAAACTTTCCACAATTAATACATAAATACGATTATTTTTGAAGTACTTTTGTTTGGATTGATAGCCATATTTGGTATTGAATAGTAATAATAATTTACATAAACGTTACACTTATATGTTTAGTTTATGTTACTAAAGTTTTTAAAATGATTGCAATGCATAATATTACTATGTAGTTCTCTTGTAATAAAAAATAAACTGCTGATATGGCAGCATTTATCTTTATTGTCTAATGTTAATATTGATACTGCTTATCTGTCTCATTAAATAAATTGATAATAGGTAGTTATTGTTTTCAGCAGTAAGCAAGCAGCAATATTTGATACATTCTAGTATGACTTTACAAACTTTAGCTTGTTTATTATTTGAATATTAATTATTCAGTTGTCATTTCTTAAGCTTAGAAGTTTAATTATTCAAAAATTATCAAAATCTTTCATAATGTTTATTTTTATAATTTAGTTAATTAATATTACTGTTATTTTTCTCTGTATTAAATGCAGTTAAATTCTTCAGTTTACTACTGCACTTATTAAACTTTGGGTAAATGGAATCATGACTTAAACTCAGGGTTACATAATATTACATTTATATACATATATTTAATTTTTGTGACCAGCACATTGACATGACTTAGGTCAATCTAGTAGACTAACCTCGAAGCTTGAGTTTTTATTAAAAATAGCTAGGTATTGATTTACTGAATACTATTGGATGAATAGCCAGATTGATTCATCTACATGAAAGAAACATCCTAAACCTGTTTGTTACTTGAAGAAATTTTAAAACTTAATTGTCTTGGACTTCAAACCCAGAAATGGATAAGGAAAATAGATGTGCTAACCACATTGCCATGAGGCTTATTTCTTGCTTCATTCCTTTGCAGATAATTATCTTTTCATGAGTGAAGTCTAATAGAAAATAATTAACTTTAAAAATATTACATATCAAAAAAAAAAATGTAAATAAAAAACACATATAAAAATAGGCAAAACTCTCTCCATACAGTAGTGCCACTCAAAGTAAGACAGAATAATCAATGTATGCTAGAAGGTTTGTAAATAAAATCCCTATCTAGTGCCTACTCATCTGATATCCCCAAACTAGTTTCTGGATTGTGGCTTTCATCAGTGAGGAGCACTACTGTATGGAGAGAGTTTTGCCTATTTTAACAACAGTTATGAGCAAGCATGGGAAATAGTGATCATATGATGTTTAAAAACACATATATATATATATTTAAAAGCTTGCGATTATCTATAGTAATTCTAAGAATCAATTTAAGCACTTTTCAAAGATATGTCTGTGTTTAAATCTTCATTTCATAGTCAGGAATGAACTTTAAGATAGTTAGAAAAACAGCTATTGGAGAAATCTGAACTCTTCATTTCATAGTCAGAAATCAACTTTAAGATAGTTAGAAAAACAGCTATTGGAGAAATCTGAACTATAAAATTTAAAGCATTTATAGAATTCTTATAATCTGCATTTTTCATGAATGATTATGTGAACCAAAGATAGTACATCACTTCTCTTTCCCTGGAATTTGTCAAGAAAACTATATACAGTCATACCCTTGAGTTCAGGATTTAAATTAGGATGTAAATGTAAAAGTAAATAGTATCTTTAAATTTCTGAGCTATGTTAATTACCAACTATATATATAAACCCAATACCTTTTATTTGATTCTTCCATATCAATGAATACTATAATTGAGATTTTTGTTTAATTATGATTGATAAAACACAAAAAAAATATTTTATTTATTTAGTATATGGTGTCAGCACATGAAAATTTAACACCAACAGTTCTTAACCAATCAAGAGCAGACTCCTTCAACCTATGTAGAGCAAAGAGACCAACAGGGACCTGGCAAATTGGATACTTCCTGTAAATATATACCATAGTTTGTGATTTTCCACACTCACAGTTTGTAAAGTTAATGAATATCCACTTACGCAATATATAATGATACCTATACTAACTTGTTCTGATTCTGTTCATCTTCTTACCAGGATTTTCTTGAAAAAGAGAAACCAAAAACTTGGAGAGTAGGGTTAGCTATTAGAATATGATTAATTATATTGGAGTTATTCCAGTCATGTGTCCATATTTTGTTGAAATCCGATGTGGGTGGCTGCTGAGAATTATCAGTAAGCCAAAAAAGCTGCCTTTATTTTAGCCTGATATTTGGGAGACTATTTAGAATAAGATTGATTAGATGATTTGATGGCTCATGAAGATTGTTGAATTCATAATAGTTGCCAACATGTGTCTGAGGGTAGCTGAAGTGATATTTGAGAGTACAGGTAATGAATCTACTGGTTGTTGATTTAAAAGTGCCAGAAATAATACGCAAGGTTTCATTAATTTGAGTATCCACAAGATTAGTATGTGTGCTTATGCACTATACTGGAGGGCAGTACTCAGCCATAGAGAAAACAAATGTTAATCTAGAAGTTCTAAGGATATCAGCATTAGAACTCCATAAATTAATGTGGACTTTTAATTGATATTATTATAATGTAAGATATTCTATGCTTATCCACTATGCTGTTGAATGATAACATACTAATAGTGTGTCTTAGATGTGCTAGTGTTGATAGAAATTTTACTTAGTAAATATATTGTATTTATTTTTCTATCATATTTTATATACAGGTGTGATTACCTAAAAATAAACAATAAAATTGTTTGTATAGATTTAAATTATTTTGGTGAATTATGTCGATCTTAGATGTGCATGAAACATAAGGTTGTTTACTTCTGAGGAAATATATGTGGATGACTGTGATCAAAGATATTATGATTACATAAAATATACCAGCTTTGTAAACATTATTTGGTCCTTGTAGAAAACAACTACACTAATTTATTCTTCCTATGATCAAAATTTTTCAATGTCTTATCCAAAATAAGTTTATAGTAATAGAAATGCTTGATATCAGAAGTAAAATGTAATGCTTTGTCAGGAAGTGTGATATTATGCAGAGGTAAGATTCAATATAAATTGAAGGTGAAGCTAATGATATAAATTTTATTTGAAAACATAATTTTTCTTATCAATATAGATTAATAATTATACTCATAGGTATTGAAATAGCTTGCCTTATGAATTTTTACTTCAATTGTATGATAATATATTTTTAAAAATACATTTCATCAATAACTATAGATGATCTCATTTTAAAAGTATTAATTATTTACAGGTGTGTATACATTCACATAGGTAGTAAATCTCAGATTTTACAGATTATTTGAATTGTTTGTTAAAGTAAATGTTTCTTACATGCTGAAGATTACTTAAAAATAAAATATGAGAAAAAAAATTTAAAAACTTCTTTTAATGATGATAATAATAAAATAGTATTTAAATTATATATGCAAATATATACATCTAAAAATATGTATTCACAAATGTAATGAATTTGCATAATTTTTTTTTCCAGATTCGTATGTTAGCTGATTCTTGTGCAGACTTTGCAAAGGTAATTTATTTAAATAAATATATTTTTAGATAATGGCTAATTTGAGTCTAAAAATTTTTAAAATGTGGATTATTACAAAATAAACTATTTGCAGGCTTTTTTTTTCTGCTGATAGCTATTATGATCAGAAAATAGTTAATTTAGATAGGATGATTAAATAATTATTCAATGTTTGTGTATATAATCTAATTAAATATTACATAGTTTATAAAGAATCAGTCTTAGAAAATATGAAAATTTTGAGAAAATTTTACATCTATCATTATTTCTCTTTCCTGGTTATCAACTGGAAAAGGATTAGCATCTTGTTGAAATAAATATTTATAGTTTTCTCATTGCACTATATTAGAATATATTTTGAAATTTGAGACAAAAAATGGATCCAATGTTTATTTTAAAAAAAAATAAAGTAGTGATACTATCTAGAATTATTTTTCAATTTAATTTATAATGTAATCATGAGATAATACGTATTAAATTAAAAGTATTTTAATCAGAAATATCCAAACTTTTATATATATATATAAATAAACAAATAAACAAAAACATAAATTTTATATTTTTAAGGTAGTTCTGGTACTGCATAAAGAAATTATTTGAAAATATAGCATAGAAACAGAATAAGATCAACTGTATTTCAGAAATTAGTAAAAATAATGATTGTTTCTCCTAAAAATATATATTGTGTAATAGAAATATAAGTTGTAAGCATAATAAACATATATACGAATGAAAAAAAAATTAATTAAGAATAAACAGCAGCTCTACATATGCAATATTATATTTTGTGCTTATTTTATTTTATAGTTGATCACTCTCACAGTTTCAACTGATCAGCAATCTTTTTCAGGCTAAAATATATATAAATGTACATGAATATATAGTTTATTATAGAATCAATCCCATTATAAATTGAATTTTTTTTATATCTTCTTATATATATATATATGTAATTTAGATGAAAGCAAACTACCTTTGTGCTATTATACATATATCAGCGAAGAAGCATCTATGTATTGAATGGAATGAGTGCTTCCATAGAAAAATTCACTAAAATTTTCAAAAGCTTTAATTAAAATTCAATTTAAAAAATTAACTTTCAATTTTTTTTATCAGTAGTTGAATTGTTTTTATATACATAGGGATTGGGAATGAACTTGACTAACTCATTCTTGTTCATTATAAGAAATTCAAACAATGCTAAGATCTAATTTACAGTTAAAACTTTTAAGAATGTTAAAAGGATTTGGAAGATAAAAATATATTGATAAGGTATTATCTATATTTAAACTAATCACAATCTGATTAGAATCAGCAATTCAAATTCATTATTTTTTAAATGGAATTACTGTTGACTTTCAATTTTTTTTACTAACAGTCAAATTGTTTTTATATACATAGGGATTGGGAATGAACTCAACTAACTCATTCTCACATTCTCGTTAATTATAAGAAGTTCAGACAATGCTAAGATCTAATTTACAGTTAAAACTTTTAAGAATGTTAAAAGGATTTGGAAGATAAAAGTATATTCATAATATATTCTCTGATTTACAGATAAGAGAGTTTCAAATTTTTTTAGATGTGTGTAATATATATATATATATTAGGTGTTATTATGTAAAAATTGTTGTGGCAAGTAAAATAAAAACATTATAAAGAAAAGAAGTGTGCTTCCATTCCTAAAAAAGTCACACTTTGTCACTGATATATATATACACACATCCTCAAAGTTTATATTACATAAAAAAAGTTTATATTACATTTATATCATAACAAAATAGTAAGAACTTACTGCCTTTGACTCTATTATGATACAAATGTAATATAGACTTTGCTGATATACATTTATTATACATAGTAGGATATAAAAAGGATTCAATTTATAATAGGATGTAATATTTGATTTGTATTGTTTCTATGATATATATTCATTAATTCTAAATATTTAATTCTCTTTTTTTAATTAATGTAATTTTTATAAACTCATTGTAATCAAGTATTACAAAAAGGTAAAAGTTGAAATTCAAGACTTCTATAAAGCACTAAGCATGCTTTCTGCAGACCACTGTCAGAATCATTCGGGCAGCGGTCTGCTGAAAGTATGCTTAGTACATTATAAAAGTTTTGAATTTCAACTTTTACCTTTTCACAATACTTGATTACAATGATAAATATTTATGTACATTTTTATATATTTTTGCTTTGAAGAAGACTGATTGTCGGTTGAAACTGTGAGATTGATCAAATATAAAATAAGCATTGTTATAGTAATAAAAGGTAATTTATTTGTTTTAGCTATATATACATACTTGTATATCAAACAAATGACCATTCTCATCTTGCAAACAGAGAGTGAAGTTATTCAAGAAACATATCCATGCATGATAAACTTTACCAATATTTCAGGAATGATTGAAAGAATGAAACATGAAAAACAAAAATTAGAGTCACTTGCTTAATTTGCTATTGAATAACCTCAGTGATGTATTTGATACATTTTTTTTTTAAAAAATCAGAACTAAATACTAAATAACTAAATGTAACCCTTATGTGGTCAATTCCCTCCAAAAGATCATATCTAATTGAATATGTTCTTCAAGAACTATCTTTATTTAAGTATCAAACAAATGTATAACATGCTAAAACAGTAAACTTTGTTATAGAAAGTTTTTATTTCTTTTTTATTATAACAAAATAGGTGTAAATATTGTTGAGTCTGCTTTTTAGAGATTTACTTCAGGTTTATCATTACTGCTTAACAAGAAATTGTCTCATTCAGAAGATAATATTTAGCATTATGCAAAACAACCAGTGTGACTCTGTAAAGGTAAATTAGGATAAAGGAATTATTTAATAATGCATTAAAATGAAGATAAAAACCTGAAGCAGTGAACATGTTTCAGATCAATGTGATTCTAGTTTTGTTTATGGTGGATGTTAATTTATGTTTTGGAATGGAAAAATACATTGGTTTGTTTAGTAATACTGAGCAGGAGCAGGAAGGCACCAGCAATAGTCATAGATTATTGCAGTCAGGCAGATATCAATTGCCATTATATTCAACCTCAGGCAAAAAAACAAACAAACAATGAAGATATAAGCTATATATGACAGCATTTGGCAGGTAGTAATGACAATATATCTATCTACCAATAGTTGGAAGGATTGAACTGGCAATGTTTACCTGAGATCTACTGAACCAAAACATTGTCAAAATTGGGAACTAGCATAGATGCTAGTGATAGAAATTTTGTCTTTATGACCATTAAATATATCTTGATTATACAGCCACGGGATTAATTCAGCTATTTCTGTTAACAGTACATAGTTCCTCTATCAGGCATTCTTTTAGTACCCATCCTCAGCTCATGTGTGATTTGATGGTTGAAATGTTATAGTTTATTAACTTTTATGAATAACTTTTCTATATTTATTTTCAGTAGAATAATTTGTATTCATATTATATCAATCAATATCTACTAAATGTTTCTACAAAGAATTCAAATGCTTTCTTGGACACTTTATTTCTGGATCTTTCAGAACATATATGGGACTTTATTTTTGGCAGTGCTATACAATTATAAGATCAAATAAACATTGAGATTATGTAAATAGGATACTATCATAGATCTTTAATAATTCATAACTTGCTAATTGTATCATAGTTATTTTTATATTCATAAAATAGTAATTTATTATTTTGAAGCAAACAGGTAAAGAATAAGTAATAATATGAAAATAGCAAATGTCTTAATATAAGATTCTTTTTTTTTTAATTAAAGAAAAAATATATAAGATATAAACAACTCAGAATTTTGATAAGAAAGATCCATAAAAGCAATTCTTCGCTAGAAAAGAATCACAGACCAAAATTCTAACTCAAAAATTCAAATATATCCACTCCATAATACTGTCACGTTGTATTCAAATTAAACATTTCTTTGTTAGAGGGTGTATTTTTCAAAGAAAAAAATAATTATTTGTTCCACCATTAATAAACTATAATTTTTTTTTACAAAGCATTTTATGTAAAGGAAGTAATTCCTTTCTTCCATAGGCTGAGTGCACTTTCCAGCAAATAATTCTGCAAAACAAAAAAAAAAATTGTTAAAGCAACCAATTAAAAAAAACTATTACAGAAACAATGGCCTTTCTATAAAAGGAAAAAACACTCTGAAAAAAATCAGTACATATGCTTTTAACTATAGTGCAGAACTGTATAATATTTAAATCACAAAGAAAATATGATTAATAGATATTATAGTGCTGTATTTTCATTTGATTTGGTTAGCGTATTATTAAAATCATATAGTTTGTAGCTCCACAGTAATATCATGCATGCTTGAAATTTGTTAAAGCAATCAGGCAAAAAAAAACTATTACAAAAACAAGTCTTTCTGTAGGCCAGGCACATTTCTGGTTCTAAAATTAAATATAATACAATTCATTGCTTACAAGATAATCATAAGGCAGACATATATATTTACTGTGTTGAAAACAACAAATAATTTTAAAAGGTAATGAATTGTTTAATACAATGTATTTAATTAATGGAATTGAAGCTTATGATTTCACATTCATTGGCATTTCCAAAATTGTGAATAATGATGGTTTTTTTTCAATAGTTCATGAATTTAATATTTTTTTGTTGCTTACAAAGAACTGTATCAATAATTTTCTACATATAAAAATAAAGGTGAGAAAATTTTATTATTATAAAATTACTTTATTCCTTTATAAACAGCAGAGCCCTTCTGAAACTTGTTATATTAATCTTTATATAATAAGTGTGATGACTCTTAATTTCCTTATCACCAGGGCATATTTAATAAGCTTTGGTGTTTTCCAGAGTTTGTCAGTGCTCTGCAGTTTGTAATGGGATTATGAAATCTTTAGTCATTATATTAGGCAGAGCTATATTCTTTTATATATATATGTCAAAGCATTGACTGGTAAGCGAACCCAGGCCAGCTGCTTGGAAGGTAGCTATACTAACCGCTAGGCCACCAATGCTTGACAGAGCTATATTCTTATGGGTAAAAAATAGCAATTATGCTAAAATCAATCTATTTATACTAATAATTTTTTTTTTTCATTCTTTTGACTTGTTCTGAGATGTCAATTTAATATTTGTTTTTCACCATTTATATTAATGGTAAGCAACTGTTTTAATGTAATATATGTAGTTGTTGATTATATAAAATGTATTATTATGTAAAATCATAATTATTCCTTTTATTATTTTTTTGAATAGGCTATTGATATTACATTAGATTTGACAAAGATTTTGGGAAATACTCGATCAGGAAGGTATGTCATAATTTTCTATTATTTTTAACAATTTAAAAAAAAAATAGCATTCATGTGCATTTTAAAATTAAGTATATAAATATCTGAACATATACTAAGTATCAGCAACTTGCATTAACCTAATGATTTAATATTCATTAATGTTAGAAATTAATTATATCACTTCTATCATAACTATAACATTTGTTTTTGTTTTTACATAATCAACAATAAATAAATATTTTAAACTCAAATTTATACCAGATGGGGGTTGTTTTTTTCTAATTTTTTTTTTCTTTAAGTGCTTATTTGTTAAAAGGAAAATCACATCAGTAACATATAATTATCTCCTAGTTTTTATATCCTTTGCTTTACTTTATCAAGTACATAAATCTAATGTTTTTCTTTAGATCATCACTCATCTTTTTTCTTCTATCCCTTTTTATCTTTAATGCATCAATCCTTCCAATATAACCTTTAGAATTCTCTTCCTCAAAAAATTTATCTAGTCCAATTCCTTTTCTGATTTATTATTTCCTCATTATTCTCATCTTCATTGCTAACCAACTTATTTTTTTCATTCTGTAAAGCTTATTTCAAAGGTCTCATTGTTTTTTCTTAATATTCCAGACCTCAGCTCTATATAAAGCTATACCTAATGATCTATAAAATAACTCCTAAGCTTATTGAAAAGCCTGTTAAGTTTTATAATTCTCACTTTAATATTTTTATTATGAGAAAAATAACTATATACTGAATATTGTATACATTATCTTCCTAAATCCTTTTATATAATTTCTATTTCAATTGCTAATCTTAATCTTTTATCATCTTCATCTAAAATCATTGTTTTATACTTGCAAGTATTTAACCTCATTATCCTTTCATAATCTATTAATCTCATTCTCAGGATCTGTAATCGCTACTACACCATCAGCAAAAACAATGAAATAAATCTTTCTACCTCCAACACAAACTTCATTTATATCAAAATAACACTTCTTGAACACTTTTTCTAAATAAATATGAAACAAACAAAAGATATACAACATCCTTTTCTCTGCCCATCCTATGTTCAATCTTATAAATATCTTACTCATATATAACTTTCTAATAATCTGTATATTCAGTCTAGTACCAACTTTTTTATTTTTTAGAGATTTATATCAAACATTTTTTATTAGTCATTAAAATATTTGAACAAGAGAGTTGTTAAATTATAAATTCATGAAATGATAGCAATTACTGGAATAAAATCATGGAATTAACATAAAGAAAAAGTATCTTTCACAATTATTTAATTTTTAAATGCTATATAATATGGCAAAATCATTTAACAATTTTGTATATGCATGACATTTTTAGTACTAGTGCTGCAAATGGAAATGCAGCAAAGCAAATATTAATAATATAAGCAATTATATATTTTATAATTACAGTTTATAATATTTACTAAGGCAATAAACCTAAAGCATGTGCGGTTGAAAATGCGAAGGTAGGGACCTCTACAGGTCTTAACCACAATCTTACACATTGAAAGAAAAGAGGGGAACCCTTCTTTACTTCAACCTACTTTCTATATAATAGGTGAAGCTGAAGCGGTTAGATCTGAGAGCATGAAACTATTCAATACTTCACTGATTAAATCCACAATTCCTATTATACATTAGTACTCATGAAATCTTTTGATTTACAATGAATCAATGGAAAGATCTTATAGTTAGAAATCTATTACAATAATTTAAAGTTGTAATTATAAATTTATTTAACGCACATTGATTGCGTAAGTAATATTTACTAAGGCAATAAACCTAAAGCATGTGCGGTTGAAAATCCGAAGGTAGGGATCTCTACAGATCTTAACCACAAGCGTACCCATTGGAAGAAAAGAGGGTAACTCTTCTTTACTTCAACCTACTTTCTATATAAATAGGTATAAAATAAATTAATAAATATAGCATATTAATAATAATAAAAATAATAATTTCATTCTAGAATAAAATAGTAATGTAGAAAGCTATTAGTTGTATATGCATAACATTATTGGTTTTAATACTACAAGTACAAAAACTGATTTTAATTACTGCAGTAAGCATTTACAAATTTTGTATTTGTTTTATTAATTATTTTGGCCCATTGTATATTCTTCTATATTTTATTTAACTTAATTAATCTGACAGTTTTGACTGATCAACAATCTTCTTCAGGGTTTCTGCTGGTCAATTGAAACTATCACATTGATTAAGTTAAATAACATTGTTATAGTGATAAAGAAAGTTGGATTTGTAAATAAATAAATCTAATGCTATTTCATTAATTTCTAGTAGTTTCTTTAAATTAAAACAACAGAATGTTTTGTATAAAAGCAACTCAAATAATAAATATGATAATTTTACAGTAAAGTCAACTAACAAAATTATAATAAATATAATATTTAATAAATACTGTAATTTAAAATTAATTTCAAAGACAAATTTCAATTATTAAATCTCCAAGATTTATGCTTCCTAATCTCAGTATTTTAGAGATATGAAGTATGTTGATAAAAAATTTTAAATATCTTTTATAATGCAATGATCATTTATTCTTCATTAAGTATTAAAATGGATAGAAACCAATCCCTATCTTGCAAAAAACTGTTACAATGGGAAAATGTTGAACTGTCAAATGGGAGTTGATATCCAGGTATGTGATATCTCTAGCTCAACTGATAAGTGAAGATTGTTCTTGAAATGCATGTGCATAATGAAAGAGAATGTTTTGAAATTCTGTATTGGTGGATGGCTGCAATATAGTAGAATTGAGATGAGAAGTGTGCTGATAAGTTTCAAAATATTCTCCTTTCTGGTTAGCATTATGTTTTATTCAACTATAGTGCAAAATATTTGCTTTTTACATTATTTAAATTTCATTAAAAATGTTGAATCATTTCTTCTTCCAATCTATATCTTTCTATTTCAAAATTTTCAAATAAAATAACCCATTTCATTCTATCACTTACTTTTTCAAGAACAATGAAACAAGTACTAACTTTTTTAAAATATATATATCTCAAAATTAATCCTTATCTCTTCAATTACATCTTTTATATTTGTAAATTCAAACTGCTCTTCAAATGATAAGCACATTAGTGTATTAGGAATATATCTACCTTTCAGCAACCTGTCAGTTGCAGTTAAGAATAAACTTAATGTGGCCTTTTCTTTAAAAGAATGGTTTCTGAAAATGAATGTTGATCTCTAAAATCATAAATTACATTATAAACATTATAATATTCTCTCTCTCACACACACACTCTCCACAGCTTTCACTAATTTAACAATGCCTTGTTGAAATTTTCATTAGCTTTTATCTCTTCCATTATTGCAAATCCTATTCCTTAAAATGAATCTGTACTATTTTTGTCATACAAATCATATACTCCACATCTTTTCTGTGAATCAGCCATTTAAATTGATATGATCATGATTATTATCATCAATATAAACCATTATTGCTGCTTGACCAATATACATGTCAATAACAAGATATTAAGAAAATTTTAAACAAATAAAATGAAGCAAAAAACAAGGCAGGAGATAACAACTGTAAACTATTCCCACAATATGTAGAAATTTTTTTTGACTAAGCAGAATGTTGCTCATGTGATCACTAATTTGTTAACTTGATAGCAATTTTTAATAACTTAATATTGTGTCTGTTGTTTCATTTCTGTGACTTAGTTTTTTTTATACAAAATGTTTTATTGATTTATTTTGTTAAGCTTTCTATATGTATTTCTATTTATTTCAGTATTTATATATTTTTCCATATTCTTTTTAGCATTTTATTAATCGTATTTTTATTCTTTTATTCTTTTTCTATTACACTATTTTTTTCTTTTTTCAAATATCAGTATACACATTTTAAAAGATGTTATCTATATATTACTTTTCAAAGTTGAATTGCAATGTGTATGGCATCAAATGTATGCTAGCATCACTATGTGACAAGCAGGACAGCTCAAAGAAAATAGATAAAGCACACTTGTCATTCAAGGAAAGCAAGACCATTTTAAGCAATATTTAAAATTTGAGAATGTTGTGGAAGTACAACAAGGGGGGTGTGAGTATGTAACAGAACCTCCAATATGCCTAATGATTGCATATATTTGTGATAAGTTTGAGATGCATAGCTCTGTCTGTGGTATGCACAAGGGAAGAAAGGTGTTGGAACAGTTTACATGCTTACCATTGAAGTCTACCAAATAATGTGAACATGAGGCAAGGGCATTAGCAGAACAATCATATTTCACATTATTAATAAAAAGTCTTAATACGGCCAAATGAAAAGTTTTCATCCCAAGATTATTACATGCACTGAATAAAGACAATCTAGATTAAAGGGTGCAGCATTGTGAGTGGTTCCAAATTATAAAAGGAAGATGACGAGTTTATGGGGAAAATGGTTTGGTCTAATGAAGCATAGTTTAAATTGAATGGAACAGTGGACTGACATAATAGTACTTATTGGAATCCAGAAAATTCACACATTCATGTGGAAAAATAAATCACTTTACTGAGCATCAGTATCTGGTATGGACTGTCATTAAGAGAAATAACTGGACAATTCATTTTTTGAAAATACCATTATTGATCAAGTGTATCTAGACATGTTATGCACATCCATTTTATTTGCAATTCGTCCACTTTTTGAGAATAATCGATTTTACTTCTAACAAACAAAATGGAGGCCCACATCATTTCCAGAGAGATATGAGAACTTATTTCGAGAATTTTCTAAGAGAATGGATAGACAAAGAGGCTCAGTTGAGTTTCGTCCATGTTCTCTTGACTTAATATTCCTTGAGTTCTACTTATAGAAATATTAAGAGATGGTGTTCTTTAGGAAACCAAGCACACTGATGGTATTTTGGGGAGAAATTGAAATGACATGTGCAAAAATACAAGTAAACATTTAGTTAATGTTACTCAAGCAATAGTTTATATCTGGATGCTGATGGTAACAACTTTGAGCATCCTCTTGAAATTGCAAAAGTTGAACATGATTTGAAGATTACAATATTAATACAGTTTTTCTTTTTCTAAAATGTGCATACATTTTTTTTTGACATCCTCTGTATTTGTCATTTTTCATTTTAATGTACATTCATATATCCTCATATTCTTATGCTTATTTCTTTCCAACAAATTTTTAAAAAATTCTCGTTTTTAATTATTAATCATTTCTTTCTTGATTCAGAAGCTATATAATTAAAATTTTTAATTCTATCTAAACTGTGATCTATATGTACACATGCATTTTTATGTCTAGGGATACCATTTCTTGTAATTTAAAAATGTATATTCATTATTACCATGCTATTTTCCCAACTCTCCTATTTTTAATCTTAAATTACAATAAGAGAATTTTCTCTTCTTTGACCTATTAGCACATTCTATAATCCCTTCACTATTATTAAAGAATTCATTTTGTATTCTTCAAATATCTCTGTGATGTTGTTTATGTGATTTTACCTCTTTGTCATATTGACTAATCAGCATGTACATCTATGTAATCAAGTAAATCTGTTTTTACCACCAAGAAAAAACTATTGATCTTTTTTATCTCACAAACTACCCTCTTGTTTCACAAATAGATACAATAAGCTTTTTTGATTTGTCATATGGTATCAATTATATATTTATTCTTTCCTAAATCTAAACCTTTAAAAAATTCAGAAAATTAATCTTAGAAATGAAAAGGGCAAAAATTATAATGGACTTATATAAAGTTAAAATACTTTTTAAGAAATATCTCGGAAAGAAAGCTAAGGCATTGGATATTTTCACACAATCTTATTAAACAAGAACCCTGTAAGTGTACTAGCAGTTGATTGAAGGCAATATCAATAGATAATATACTAGTAAGTCATAATAACATTATGGAAGTTGAGATAATATATGTAAATAAATTAAGATGTTAATTAAAATGTGAGGAATAATATATATTTAATGACAATGACAGAAAAATATATCTGAATTTAAGTACAGAAATAAAATGAAAGATCTAAAACTTATAGAATAGCAGTAATATATTGACTAATTATCTTTAAAAATGCAGATAATAATGAAACTAGGTTAATATTCTTTCTAAGACTATAAAATAATTGAAATTTTAATTAGCATTTCCTATGATATAATAGCCAGTCTTAAAAATCATTAGCTTATCATTGAACTTCTAAGAACAGTGTCACATATGCCTAAGGATTCACTCTTTTACATTTCTAAATCAATTAATTATTAGAATTTACAAATAAAGACATCCACAAGAACTACATACTTAGATACTAATATGCATAAATAAAGCAGAATGTTTCAGTATAAAAATAAGTAATTAAATGCCAATTGCATTAAACTTAACAGATCTTTATCAGTTTGTAGTAGTTTATACATCAGATGTACAATTAGACATCATATTGATATATTTTCTTGAATTATAACTTGATTAAATTTGTAACTATTTGACAAAATATTTCTTTTAGTTTATCTCACTATAAACTAAATATTGAATTGTACATTTTGATTTCCAAGTGTTAAACCTTAATCTACCCATAAGTTTAACATGAACTAGCCCAGATAAATATAACAATAATTATCACTAATCATTTATTAGAGATTATCCCTAATCCAGATATTAATTTTAAACCAATTAAAGAGTAATATATCTGTTTTTAGTTTTTAAAAAATTTAATGCACACATATGAAGTAATTCAACTGCGTTTCCATGTGTAACATCTTTTATAGATGGATTTAATAACCTCTATTCCTCCACACATTCTTGAAACATATGAATAAAGATAAATGAAAAGACAAGTGACTCCCAGGATGCATTTCGGCTGAACCAGCACTTTATCAGTTGGCCCAGATCACAAACTCTTACATATATCTTTATCATTTGATCATTATTTATCAATAGTAAATTGGTATATTTTGATTTTCCAATTGTCAAACTTACTCTACCTACAATTTTGATTGACAAGAATCACTCCAGATAAATACATCAATGATTATTACTAATTATTTATCAAACTAGAGATTATCCCTAGACCAGATAAAACCTTTAACCAGTTAAAGATTGTTATTTTTTTTATTACATACATCATATCTCCACTTCCATGTGTAACCTCTTTTATAAATGTACTTAATAACTTCCATTTCACTATCCTCCATGAATGTGCATTTAATTAAAAAAACAGATGTATTAATCCAACCTTTTTTGCACTTAAGAGCACATTCTATAATACTGGCCAGATGGCGGGCACCATTTATTTGTTCACCCAGGTGACGGGCACCATTTATTTTTTCAATGAAAATTTATAGTTGGATATTGTTAATACACATAATGTACAAAAAAATATTTATTTCAAAAATAAAATTTTAACATATAATTGTTTATATTTTTATGCTATAAAAGTATAGTATGCCCTACAATTTGATTACAATATAATACAATAATTTATAAAAATTTAAAAATTAAATTTATTTGTATCAGATAAATAATTTTTTATCGTGTTCGGATAGCGGCGGGCACACGTAAAATGGTCTATGGGCGCCATGGTGCCCGCGGGCATAGGGTTGGGGACCCCTGTATTAATCCTTAACTGGCTTAAATTTGAATCTGAACTAGGGATAATTGTTAGTTTAATAAATGATTAGTGATAATCATTGACATATTTACCTGGGATAGTTCGTATCAAAGTTGTTTGTAGAATGAGTTTGATATTTGCAAATCAAAATATAAAAATTTACTATTGATAAACACTGAGCAAATAATAAAGATATATGTAAGAATGTAAGATTTAATGACCTAGATCATTGATGAGTGCTGGTTTGAATGAAATGCATCTTTGAGGCTCACTTATCTTTTTATGTTTCTTTATTATATGTTTCAAGAATGTGAGGTGAAATGGAGATTATTAAGTATATTTATAAAATTAAACCTTGATTTCACACCTTCCTTATATGATCAGAGTCTAGATTTATAAGCTTATGATTTACACTCAATTTATAAAAATAGTAAATAAAATGAATGAAAACAGTATTATCTTTTGCTTTTCTTGGACATGGGACATTCAGAATTGCTCTCATTCAAACAAGTTTGCAATTAGCAGAATTTATCATTAACACTAATTCATTATTGTGTTTCTTTGGTTTATTTAAAACTCAGATCAACAGCTCTCCAATTAAAAAAGTAATACTTATATTCATCAACCTGTAAATCTCAAAAATGAGCTAGGCAGATCTATATTATATATTTATTAGCCTCTAAGCCTTGAAATGAACCAGATATAATCATGGTTTTATTTCATGAACAGTTAACATAGTCCTGTGTCGTGAATTATTGTCCTCTAAGATTTGGAATTGAGTAGGGCTTCATCTGTACAAATTATTTGAATATAGAGTGGTAGATTATGTATTGTGCTTAAATGAGTTTCTTTTTGGCATTCATGTCGCATTATATATTCATTGCCCAGGGACAGATCTCTACATCGATTTCAGCATTGCAAATTGATGATTTTGATCAAATGTGGTTAACTCAAGTCAAATCTTCACAGGAAAAATATAAATAATCTGAGTATGATAAGATTTTATTGTGATTACCAGCTCGTAACTCCACTTTAAAAAAAAAGCAGCCGATCATGACATTTGTATTACTTTTTTTAAAAAAAAATGTAAGAGTAGAAATAAAATTGATTGATGTCAAAAAATTAAAATTAACTATTTTAACAGAGGAAGGGCAAACATAACTTAACTGTTGTGGGTCATATATAAAAACTAACAGAAGGTTAAAATTAAGTTTTAATAATAACTTAGTTTTAATCTAAAAAGAAAAAAAAGTTTGCTGTATGTTTTAAATTTTTAAGAACTGTAAAACTAAAAGGAATTAAAGAAACAGAAATAGATACTAAATTTAATTTCTGATAAAAATATTTTTTTGTTCTTTCCTGTCAGAAAAGAATTAATTAAAAAAAATTTTACAAAAATGAAAATTTTGTTTCTTTTGGTCTGCTTAAAATAGATATTTAGATAAAATTTTAATAAGGATAAATTAAGGGATTAGGGAAATAAACTGAAATAGATGAAAATCTCTAATACTGAGTATCCATTTTAAAATGTCTTATAATTCAAAAGTAGAATTAATCATTTTAAAATTTTAATGTTAATAAAAAAAGTGAAGGCAGATAATCTGACAAACAATGGGAGAATTAGGTATACAAGGTCAGTTTTTTTAAAATTATAATTATTGCTTTTGAAATTTTGACTATTGCAAGTTAACTACAAGAAAAGACATCTCTGTTATCCTCTAAGTTAAGATGGGAGACTAATTTACTTTCGATTGGATAGTACTGTTCACATTAGCTCATCAATTAGAAGGCAGGATAATTTTCAGTCAGATGTATTCATATATATCTACTATGGCCAAGTAAAGATCATGCCAGGGTGTTTTCCTCGTCTTACCATGATGTAGCCTAACTTATGCAATGAGATGCCCGAAGTCTCTAAAATAAATACCTAATTGACACCTACCATTATTAGGGTTGCTTGTCATTACTACAATTAATTGTCTATAATACCTGCTGAAAATTACCAGAGAAGAAGTAGGTCACATATAGTGTACCAACTAAAAGAAATAAAAAATATATTAAACATCTACCTGATGTTTAATATATAATAATAGAGACCTCTTTAACATTAAATTGAGATGTCAAAGGTCCTAATAGAGACCTCTTTAACATTAAATTGAGATGTCAAAGGTCCTAAATGCAAGAAGGAAAAAATTGTGTAAATATTGGTTGAGCTCAGCAAAATTTGGTAAGATCATTTCAACTGATTCATTTTGAATAATTACTAAGTTTGTTAATAATTGATAAAACTGATTTAATTTTACTGACTCTTTTTTTTTTTAATTTTAATCCAACATTTTGATAGTATTTTAGTAATGCTAATCTAATTGCATTGATATATATAAAATAAAATAGGTTTTTTATATATTATAAAATTTAGTATTTATATTATTAATCCTGGAGTCAGGAAATCAATCAAGTTGAGGGGAATTAAAAGAATTTAAGTAAATGAATTAAGTCATTGTATGCTCGATTGATTTCACCAATTCATTCTAAAATAATTTTTTTGATTATGTACATTTGTGAATACAAAAGGGTAGAGAAAGTTACTTTGTTTTATTTTTTATTGTTATTAAATAAATAAATTATTATTGTTAAAAAAAAAACTTATTTTTCATTCATTTCTCTTCCATAAGACAAGTATTTGGTGAGTTAATATTCAAAATATGTTCTGATAGGGCTAATTAAAATACCTCTATTAGATTAACATATATGTGGGGTAGATGATGATCAGTAAATATGACTGGGGTTTGCCTTAAGATCAGTGCTTGATATGAGCTTCAGACTGACTGTCATCAGTAGTTATGATTGAATAGGGTTAAATTTTAAAGTCTAATACCCCACCTTGTACTGTTACCTGTTGGACATCGAATGGATAAATAATCATTCTTGAGTTATGAAATAGAATATAATCACTAGCAGGTGTATTTACATTAAATATAATCATACTATATAATATTCTGGAGGGATCGATGGTTATTATCCATCCATTGTATGTATTCCATACATTTAACTTCAATAATTCATTGAGCTTTATCTTGGAATATATAATACAAAATATACATATGACTATTTAGAGAAAAGCTTTATATTACATAAATAACAAAGTATGCCTAGCATGCTTTTGGCTACTTAACAGTAATAGTCATAATCATGGTATTGATCAGAGAAGAAATTGTGATATTAGGGAATAAATCACAATAGAAAATTTACATATTTGAATGGTAAATAAATTATTTATTCTAGCAATTTTTTTGAAAGGGATACAGAAATCTTTTTTTGTTGATTGTGTGTTTTTATATGGCAATGTGCCAGGTTTTTTTCACTTTGCATTTGGCATCATTACCTTCGGAGCACGTGATGCTGATGGAGGCAGGTTCGAAGGTGTGGCCTAGTTTTGCATCAATATGCACTTTGGCTTTGATTATATATCTGTGTGAGCAGTATGGGTGGATAAATTGCCACACAATTCCTCATAATAAACAGCATGGCAATCAGTATAGTTGTATCCAATTTTGTAAATGATTTGAGATTTCAGCTCTAAAGGCAGTCTATCTTTGGTGTAATGTTAATTAGAAGATTCAGAATAGGAGGAATGTGATGGCCAACTTGATGAGCACAGCACAGACTTTATTGATACGATGGGTAACCCTGGGAATGTAAGGCAGTGATATCCAGGGTTTATCGTTGGTCTTGATGGGCGAATGTTTAATTTTAGAATAAAAGTTTTTTATGGTTTGAATGAGAGCTATATTTTTATATCCAATATTGCGTAAATCTATAAGCTTCAATGTTGGTTTTTTCTGTCAGATTCAAGTTTACACAGATTATGGTTCCTATAAAAAAATGTCTTGAGACTGGCTAATTTATTTCAGTGTAATAGACTCAGGGTGTATTAAATGTTGCATAAGTATGCACTTTGGCTTGATTATATATCTGTGTTGTGCAGTATGGGTGGATAAATTGATGATTCCCCAAGATAAACAGCATGGCAATTAATATAGCTGTATCCAATTTTGTAAATGATTTGAGATTTCAGATATAAAGGCAGTCTATTTTTGGTGTTTGTTAATTAGAAATTCAGAATAGGAGGGATGTGATGGCCAACTTGATGAGTCACAGCACAGACTTTGTTGATACGATGGGTAGCCCTGGGAATGTAAGCCAGTGATATCCAGAGTTTGTCATTGGTCTTGATGGACAGATGTTTAATTTTAGAATTGAAGTTTTTTACAGTTTGGATGAGAGCTATATTTTTATATCCAATATTGCATAAATCTATAAGTTTCAATGTTTTTTTTTTCTGTCAGATTCAAGTTTATACAGATTATAGTTCCTATACAAAAATGCCTTGAGACCAGTTAATTTATTTCAGTGTAGTAGACTCGGAGTGTATAACGTCTCGAATGTAAATGGGCTTCATAAGCATTTTGTAGTTTAATTAGGTGGAGTCATGCTAGGAACTTGATGCCTTTTAAATTTTTCTTCATTCTCTATTGTCCATTTTAATGAAGCATTTGAAAGGTCCTGTTGTATTTATTTGATTTGTGCATCAGGGGCACAATTAAAGACATCATCCACATATCGTATATATAACAAAGGAATTAGCTTGAAGTATTTGGGTAAATCTCTTCCTCAAATTTATTAAGCACAATACTTGAAATTATGCCGTTCATAGGCCATCCACCATTCATTTTGTAATAAATATTGTTAGATAAGCAATAATATCATCATGGATGCAATTTAAGCATTTGATGATGAATTCTGTTCGATATACACTTTCTCCAGTGTCTGTTTAATAATTTGGATGGAAAATTTGTATGGGATAGAACCTCATAGTTTAGTTATGTCCAATGATGCCATACGGTCTTGCTTATCAAAATATTTTTAATTATATTTACACATCGGAATGAAGATTTGATAGTAAATCTGCCAAACCGAATTTTAGAAGCCTTGTAATTATAGGCACCCCCAAAGTCTATCATCAACCATAGGGGGAGTTCAATTTTATATATGGAAAGTTTTAGGAAGAGCAAATGCTTGCCTAATAATAGGAATAACTAGGATAAAAAATAGGATTAGGTCATAATTTCGTGGCTATAGATAGTTATATTGAAAAATTTATAGGTTCTGTAAAATGATATTTTTATATATTACAATTATTTTACTTTATGCTATAAGTTTATATTATTTGATTCATAGATTTAAGCTTCAAAGATAATTATTCATCATCTTATTTAGAATAATGTTGAAATATTTGTGATTCTCAATTTCAGATATTCCATGGTAGTTGAGAATGGTAAAGTGAAAACTCTCCATATTGAACCAGAACCTGGTAAAGTCGCTTGCAGCTTGGCAGCTGATATTCTTAAAGATTTGTAAATGAATAATGTATATAAAATTGGAAAGTAGTTAAAAGTGTATAATTAAAAAAATGTCTTTAGTCACCAATTAATAAAAATATTTAAAATAAATAATAAAATGAAGTATATTTAAATAACATTCACTTTTTAAATATAAGTCATTTCATAGATTCACTTGCACTAAGAATTTTCTTTCTACTATTTTTCACAATTTCATAATTTAAAATCATTTTTTAAATTGGGTTATTTTGTGAAGAAAAAAAGGGAGATAATAAATTATTTTTATTCATATATTAAATTTTTATCCATATTGTAAATAAGTTAAATTATTTTTTAGTATCAATATTATTTTTTGCACTTAGTAAATATGAATATTTCCATCATTCAGTTTAGTACTGAATAGGTAAGTATTTTCTAGAGTAAAAAAAAAATTAACACCAAGTTCAATCCATCTTTTCCGATCTTTAGCTTCTCTTCTCCACATCACCCCTGCACACTTTCTTATTTCATTCATCCATCTCACATATGGTCTCTTTCTGGTTCTTTTACAATCTCTTGAAATCTGGTTTAAAATCTCAATTGTCCATCTGTTATCATCTCTTCTAGCAATATGTCCAGCCCAACTCCACTTCAGTCTTAATTTTTTCAATGAGATCAGTAACACCCGTTTGTTCTCTTACCCATACATTGCATTTTCGATCTCTTCTTGTTACTCCTAACATGCATCTCTCCATACTTCTTTGAGTGATTTGAAGTCTCTGTATTGCTCTTCTATTAAGTGTCCAAGTCTCAGGTCCATAAGTAAGAACTGGCAAAACACATTTATTAAAAAACTTCCTTTTCAAACACATAGGCATATTTCCTTTTAGTATCAAGTTATTTCTACGGAAAGCATTCCAACAAAGTTTAATTCTATGATTAATTTCATCCATTATGTTTCCATCTGTATTAATAATCTGAACAAGGTATTTGTAACTGTTAACTTCTTCTAATTCATCATAATCAATCTTTATTTTCATATTTTGAGAAAATCTATTATTACTTTAGTCTTTTTAACATTTATCTTTAGTCCTACTTTCATCTGATAACTCCTCCATTTCCCGTAACTCTAAAGCATTATTTGCAAAAACAACCACATCATCTGCAAAATCTAAATGACTTAAATAATCTCCATTTACTTTTACTCCTTTAGCTTCCCATTTTAATCCACAAAATAATTCTTGCAGCACTGCTGTAAAAAGTTTTGGAGATATGGAATCATCCTGTCTTACACCCTTCTCAATGTTGACTTTCCTACTATTATTATGTAATCTAATGGTTGCTGTTGCATTTTTATAAATATTCTTTAATATATGACAATATCCTGGATCTATACCTTGATGATCCAATGCTTTAATCATTGAAGAAATGTTTATAGAATCAAATGCCTTTTCATAATCTACAAATCCTAAGCATAATGGCAACTCATATTCATTTGTCCTTTCTATAACTTCTCTCAATATCTGGATATGATCTACTGTACTAAAACCACTTTTAAATCCAGCTTGTTCTCTTGGTTGATGGAAGTCCAGTGTTCTCTGTAGATGAGTTGTAATTATCTTAGTAAAAATTTTGTATAAAACTGATAAAAGACTGATCGGTCTGTAATTTCTAATATCTTCTTTATCACCTTTTTTAAATATTAATATTAATACTGCATTCTTCCAATCATCTGGTACATCTTTATCATTTAGACATTTGGAATATAACTTTGCTAAAAAAATTTCTATTTCTTCACCTGCTTCTTTTAATATATCAATTATGATTCCATCATTACCTGGAGCCTTCCTTTTCTTCATAAATTTAATTGCATGTCTCGCTTCTTTTAATATATCAATTATGATTCCATCATTACCTGGAGCCTTCCTTTTCTTCATAAATTTAATTGCATGTCTCACTTCCACATTCAAAATTCTGGGCAATTCAGAAGATATAATAGATATAGGAGGTACTTGTTCTTTATTACTATATAATTCTTGATAGAAGTCTTCTACACATTTCTTGATGTCATTTCTTTTTAGTAATAATGCCATTTTTTTTTCTTATTGCAGATATAAATTTCCTACCAATACAAAAATGTTGTTTTACACTCTTTAGACTTTTATTCTCTTCTACAGCTTCCTTGCTAGTTCACAATTATACTTTCTTATATCATTTTCAACTCTTTTCCGCACCATTTTACAAAATTCGAGATATTCAATCCTTTTTAATGCATCATTTTTGTATATCTTCATATTCCTTCTTTTCTTCATAAATTCTCTAGTCTCAGTAGAAATTTTATTGGTCAATTGCTGCTTTTTTCTACCAGCTATCTTTGTTGCAGTTTTTAAAAGTGTATCAGTTATTTTTCTATTAATTTCATTCAAACCTGAATCATGTTCAAAATCTACTAATAGTTGAAACCAATTTGTAAGTTCTAATTTAAATTCATTAGAATGTTTCTGAAGATTAGGAATATCAACTGTAAATATTGTTTTTCTTAATAATTTTTGTCTCTCTAGTTTTGCATTAACATGTATCTTACATCTTACTAATCGATGATCACTTCCTATGTCAAATTTATTAAGAACATTCCAATCTTGAAATATGTATTTCCTGTTAGTCAAAATATAATCCAATTCTGCTGTACCTTCATTTGGATGCTTCCATGTCCATTTCCTTTTAACATTTTTCTCAAAAAAAGAATTCATAATATAAAGTTTTTCTTTTTCTGCATACTCCACAAATCTATATCCTCTCTCATTTCTATTAGCATAACCAAAATTACCTACAGCATTTTCGTTTTTCATTTGTTTACCAATTCTAGCATTAAAGTCTCCCATAACAATTTTAAAATGTTGTTTACTCTGATCAAAAGCCTTTTACACATCCATATAAAAATCTTCTACTACTTCATCACTATGAGAACTTGTTGGGGTATAAACCTGAATTATCTGCATTTGGTATCTGCTATTAAGTTGTAAAACTAATCTTGCCACCCTGTCCGATACACTATCAATTTCCACAATGTTATTCTTCTATTTTTTATTTATAATGAATCCTACTCCACTTGTATTTCCAATATTTGTGCCTTTATAGTAGAGTACATGTCCACTTTTTATATCAATTGTTTCTTCACCTTTTCTTCTAACTTTACAAAGTCCAATAATGTCCTATTTAATATAAGATAGTTCTTCTTCTAACTCTTGCAATCTTCCTTCACTTGAAAGTGATCTGCAATTGTAAGTCTAAATAAAAAGTCATCATCAAATGGCAGCCTGAGTCCGCAATCAGGGGATTCTTAGCACCCTCCACCTTTGACCACCAACTGCTGCCTTGGTTGGTGACTTTACAGCCTCCTGGGAATAAGGGCCATGATTTATTTTTGTCTGTCATGACTGTATATATTGGAAAAATATTCTTAAACTCTGAGGTAAAAAGCCAATAAACTCACCACGCTGGCTAATGCGTGTTGGTGAGCAGCCCATCCTTGTTCGTATACTATATGAATAATCACAAAGTAATAACAGCTGTAATGACAAGAACGTATGAAGTGGACATTAGGAATTTGCCCTGCTCGGTTCCTTTAAGGCCTCCAAGAGGAATCAAAGGGTCTCCTTTCAGTTAATAGCAAATTCCTTTCTGCAGCCATAATGGTTGATGATGATATATAATATATATGGATACAAGATAGTAGATGAATAATCTTGGTATAATGCAAGTGCTTATATATGTAAAGCTTAAAGAAAAAGGAATGAACACAGACAAAAGATATATAGATATTTAAAATAAAATGTAACAAAAATATAAATTTTTAATATAACAAAGAAAGAAACCTATTTTTGGCTAAACAGAGACATTTATTTTAATAGATATTTAATTATAACATTGTTTTCAATATGTTTATTTGTTATAGGAGATTTAAAAAAAATTAATTAAGAAATTATTTTTGACTACATTGTTTAATGAATGTGAAATAAACAGCAATCATTGCAATAAAATTACAATATTAAGAAAGAAAAATACTTAAATTTATAGTCTTTCCTACTTATCAATCTGTACATTGGTTAGTATCGGCTATAAATACTGGGGCAGTTTAAATAGAAATATAAACAGAGTCAAGAAGAGAAGTTGCTACTAATTTCAACTCTTCAGAGAATTGTGTGGAGTTTCTTGGTGGCCTAAGTTCAAAGATAATAGAAGCTAAATGAGAATTACAAAATAGGAGCACTTGAATTGGCTATTCAGATAACAATATTTCTATAAGATGCCAAATATTTTGATAGAAAATCTATTTTCTTATACAAGCTAATAAAAAAAAAAACCTGAATTCACTTGTATATATGTTATATATGCATGAAATTTATCATATATTTGTATAAAAGCACAGATTCATTAGTACATATATTATACACATTATTTGAAATGTCTAATTAGAAGACTATTTCTATCTATAAATAAAGTATATATCTAAAACCCATCTGATTATATAACATTCATATTGTTACTGATATTTTTACATATGTATAGAAGCACAGATAAAGGAAACTTAATCTTGACAGATTCCAGTGATATATGTTAAGCTGTTATATATACATATAAAAACACATAACGAAACTGATGGAAAGAATTCACTAAATATACATATAAAAATAGACAAAAAATTACTGATGCTGAAAAAATGACCAACATTCATATATGTAGTGCAATATTATTCCAAATGGTGATTCTACAATAAGGAAAAATGCAAGAAAAATTTGTTTATTGTGCAGATATAAGCAAACTTTGAATTAATTGATGGAAAGTTTTTAGCAAGAGAACAAAGGGAGCTGAAAGTATGAATTCTCGAAGGGAAAAAACTAAAGAGTGAAATACAGTACTTTTTCTTTTAAAATTCTCTTTAAAGTTAACATTTTATTCAAAGTTTTTTTTGTTTAAGTTTGGCTAATTTAAATATAGAAAACAGAGTGATCAAATTTTATTTTTTACTGCCTTGGGATATTTTTCTGTTGGATGTAAAATTAATAAGTGGAATATTTTATATAAATATGTTTCAGATCTAAATATACGAAAATAAATTACTTTCATATATTTTAAAAGCAAATTATTAAGAAGTGAAATATTTTTTTATATTATAAACTCTCGTAGTTTGACCTATAAAATTGAAAGTAGAGAATTATAACGAATATTTTTGTATTATTACTCATCCTCTGTGTGCTTATATAAGTACTGTTTTTAAGACTACTTATTTATGTCTAACTGTATACTTAAATTGCTTGGTTTCAATCTTGTGCAATAATTAATATCTATATAATTTGTGTAATAAGTCAGAATCAGAGGTAGTCTCTGCTTATAACAATATCAAATCTTTTTGTTTTTTATTATTACAACTCATTAATTAATAAATTTATTTTAAATTTTCATAGTGTAGTTAATTAAATATTAGATTAAATAATGTGTCTAATACACATATATTTATGTTTAGCAATTTTTATGAACCAAAAAGCTAGCACTAGCCTAATCGAATTTGATGTGTGTGTGAATAAAAGTAACTAAAGATCACTTTTAAAATCCACATGCTTTATTTGTTTCATGAAAACTTATTTTATATGTGGCCAGTATAGGTATAGTACCAGATGGCCTGTGAACCTTGATGATCTGTATTTAATGACTGCCACTTTTAGATAGCATAAATGTGTTTGATTTATTTAGCATTTATGTATGGTCAGCAGCAAGACATATATATATACTCTTTTATATTTTATCTTATGATTGACCAAAAAAAAAAAAAGTTGGTTTAATGATGTTTAATTTATTTTATAGTATGCTTCCTTTAAAACCAGTCATAAATATTGTCTTATTATGCAGTCTTCTCTTTTTGATTCACTATAAATGTTTCATTATTTATGTCTGTTGATTACATATTGCAATTGCTGAGAACCAGCAGGTTACCACTACCATTATTACTTATATTTAGTATATGATTTACATTTATGACAGTTAAAATTTATACCCAATCTGAAGCTGATTGAGGCATCACTGTCTAGCATTTACATATATATTGTCAAGTTAAAGCCCTGATTTCAGCACAGTGAGCAAACGTTGGCTTATATAACAATAAGCTCTAAGCGTGACTGGAGATTTATTCCCTTTATATTACATAATCAAGTGCTAAAGAAATAGACTATTTATTACAATATATACATAACATTTTGTAAATACAAGAAAAAATCTATTTAATGTTTAAAAGAAAGACAATTTTCTCCTATAACATGAGTAAACAATTTTTGAATAAATTAGCTAAGTGCTAATAAAAATAAATAATTGGAATGGGGGAGAGGGATTCAGTTAATTTTTTTTTTTTTTTTAAATTATTCTAAATAAAAAAAATATTTTATTTTGTCTATTGGTTAACTTAATGATAATCAAACTTTTTTTTTATTTTATTGAAAGGTAATTTTTCACTAGTGCCTAATGAAAAATAATATATTTATAAGAATTATGTTGTTAAAAATAATTTTATAAGCAAATTAATTATTGTAATATTATTTTTACAGTTTATGAACATAGATGTGCATATTGATAAGAATTATTTTCTCCTCATGCTTAGAGAAAATTGGTTTATATAATAAACATATTTAGGGTTATATTATCTGAAAATCAGTTAATAACATGATGAAAATTTAAATGTTTCAAATGAGAAAAATATTAAAATTTGACTTTATATTTGTAAATTATTAATTATAAAAATCTAATAGTATTGTAAAAATAAGATTTCATTTATTGGTTTATGATTTTTTTTCATCAAAAATGTTAGTAACAAAAGTATTAAAATGCCATTACAACCGGGTCTCGTTTTATGCGGATTTATTTAAAGCGATTTTGAAGTTATGCGATTCATGTTTCTTAATATTTTTGTATGCGGTTTTCTTTTATGCGTTAACACTGTATTAGATCGGAAGTCGAACTCCGATAATGCGCTATTACTTTAAATAATAAATTTCGCGCACTTAGGTCATATTTAAAGTAATAGCACATTATTGGAATTCGACTTTCATCTTAATAATTTCAATATTTTCAGTGCTTTATAATAGTAAGATTTTATGCAATAATGAAATTAAAATCATGATTTCCACATTTTATGTACACATTAAATTTTACAAGATTATAATGTAAATTTGTTCAAACATTGTGCGTGTTAATTTTCCATTTTAAATCACATTCTGTTTTTGCTTTTCAAAAAAGAATGTAATCAATTATTAATCATTTAGTGTCCGCAAGTTTATTTTTAAAAGGTGAGTAATAGCAGTGGGCACAATTAAATTTGATAATTAAAAATTAAAATCCGATTTTTAATTGTAATTAACAATTTAAACGGAATTGAAAATTAAAAAATTAAAGACAAAAATAAGAATTTAATTTTTAGATGTTAGATTAATTACTAATTACGTTGTCACCAGAAAACCATTAACACAACGTGAGAGTGAAGTTGGCACTAGTTGTATTTCCTCTTGTGAAGAATCTGATTTTTTACCAGTTTGCAAACGAACATGTATAAAAAATGTAAATTACTGTAAATTATGCATAAAAATATATTGTTTTGAATAAAATTAAATATTATAGTTAAAAAAAGTTTGTCTTGTATCAATTTTTTTCAAATTTGAAATTTTTTATTAGTCATATTTTATTTCCTTATTTTTTTGCGCGCGAATTTTAAAATAATTTTACGTTGGTGCTTTGCTTTTATGTGATTTTTGAAAAATCACAGTCCGTATCCCCCATTTTCAAGGTAAGTTACGTCTATTTTTGTCCGATTTCTTTTGTGCGTGTTTTCTGAGGAACCTATCTACCGCATAAAACGAGACCCAGGTGTATTTTGTTTTTTTGTAACAAAAATACTATTGTTTTTTTTTTGTATTTAAGATTAAAAAATTGTTAGAAAATGTTTTTTAAAAGACAAGTGATGATCTTCCCTCTGATATTGTTGATCTTGCTGAGAAATTAATTTTATGCAGAGTAAATTTTTAACCTTGCTGGGCAATGATTTAAAATGATAATAGCTGAAATTATTATCTATTATCAAAAAATAATACAAAATATTATTAAAAAGATTACTGGAGCAAAAAAAGATTAAAACATTTGAAAAATGGGAATGATTTTCAGAATATTTATAAAAAGTATAGTATTTTTCAGCAGCATGTACTAAGTTTTACCTGCAGTGGAAGACCAATTATCCACCAATATAGCAAATTCCCAAAAATTTTGTGAGTGGAAGATGTCTCCAGAAAAACCGTAAACACAACTTCAGCATGATTATCTCAAATGAAAGCCTAAATTTGAATATTGTTTAAGTAATTATTAATTGAACCACTATGGAAAAGAAAGCAAAATAAAATCCATGGTTTACAAAGAATCCTACTACTAATAATAAAATATTTTAGTGTGTGTGCACAACTAAACTCATTAATTTTATTTAAATATATATATAACTATTATGTTAAAATAATTTTTTCTACTTATTTGTAAATATTAACTTTGAGAAGAAATTTTTTGTCTATTTTAAATATTTGTAGAGAAATGCTGGTTAATTATATTTTAACTTTTTTTATAAAAGGAAAGTAAATCTAATAATAGGAGTGAAAGGTTCTCATATCTTCTATCTTATTATTATGTACAAAAAAAAGATTAATTTTTATGTAACATCTTAAAAAAAATAACAACTGATAAATAAGGGATTGATAACAATGTGTAGTTATAGATATTGTAGTATATATAATTAAATATATTTTATTTTGCCATATTATTGATTTAGAATTTGTAAAAAAAAAAAAAAAATAGTTGATTATTACCATCTATTCTGTACATAATATATGACTGATTAAAAAGAAGGGAACATTTAAAAAGAATCATGCTTGTTGCTGATTTGTAACTGAACAGATTTGGTAACTTATATAAATTTTATTATGATGTCAGCAGTTTTTCTGGTACATAACAAGCAATGTATTTATGACATGACTAAATATTAATTCATGGGAAATAAGCTGATGTAATGTATCTATTCAAATATATATATTGGAGATAAAATTTAGAAAAATGAAACCCCATCTTTAAGAATAATCATTAGGCACATTTTGATAATATAGTAGTGGATTTTCATTTCACCTTATCAGAGAATTACAGTATATTTTACATTTCAAATAAGGTATAATAATAACTTTTTATAAAGTCATATTATCTTTTGATGCACACATCAATGTGAAGCTTATGTGTGTAGAGCTATACAGTCATAACTAATATATTAAAAAAGTTATACCATTAAACTTTGTTGATTTCAGTATGGGATAGAAACATATTTTGGCAGTTCAATGTGGCACATAATATCACCTATCATAACTCATGTTAGTGATCCAAATGACTCAACACAGATAAAAATAATTGTTATTAAAGACAATAGAATATTATTAAATATCAAAAAAGAGAATCATTCATGGTTATATAAGCAATATAGGATAGAAAATAAAATAAAAACAGTAAATTAGGCTGTATATTTAAAATAAGTAGATTGAGACAGTAGAATTCAAGAAAATGGAAATCTAGGAATATTTAAGTAAAAGTTGAAACTTGCATGGGGGGGGGGGGCAAAAGCTTGTTTATATATGAAATAATTTTTATTTTACAAAGAGAAATAAAGTTAACATTAAGTGCGCTAACTAGGAAAAAGTGAAGCAGCAAGCTGATCAAAAATCAATTCCAACACCCAACTAAGGAAAGCAAAAAAGAAGGAATAGTCATAATATAAATGTGAGAAATGCTTATGAATGGAGTAAAAACAAACAAGATATCAAAGGATAATAAAGAAAATGGAAGAGATTTAACAGAAAAAACTATCAAAGAATGAATAAAATTATCCAGAATCTGACTATAAAAATGGGGGAGATAAGAAGAATCAGAATAAGAAATTCAAAAATGTTTTTATATTGAAGCAATCACTCTGTAGTCAGAGTGAGTTTCATGTTTTCCTACTGTAACGGAAACCCGCCGATCGAAAGCTTAAACTTCCCTTTTATCTATATATAATGGGGAATTCTTAAAATTCAAGATCGTCCACTTTCCGCTACTGCAAGCAGAGAGAACATACGGACATAAACGAGTCTATATCCGTACTTGACCGAACCTGTAACTATATGGGTATAGCCCCAGGTTATCTTTCCTGGTCAACTATCTCTCGACTGCTGTAAGATTTAACAGAGTTACAGCGCTTGGATATTTATAAATTTTAATGGGATCAAAATACTGCACCACTAGCTTCACGTGTTAATTCAGTTCTCAAAATGAGTAATAATTATTTCCCCAAACTCTAAGACTATATTACTTTTTGGAATGGCAAAGCACGAGACGAAACAGATTTAAATCAATAATAAATATATTTAATAGAATAAATTAACAATAAAAGAAATACTTTGTCATTGACACTCAATAAGAAAAACAGATTATATGCTATAATTCTACGAGTAAACAAAATAAAAGATCCTATAAATGATTGTACATTTATAAATCGTCATTCCTGGTATATATTAAAAAGTTAAAGAATGTCTTTTTCATTCAAAGTAAGAAGTTGGCCATTGTCTAAATAAAGGTATGTGCACATGGAAATATAAAATGTCGTATACATATTTACCTAGGTTTTTAAGTCTGAATTAATTTGAAGTCTTGCTGACCGCCACGTGGAATTTCTCCACTTCTTTAGCAGGGACGGTCGCTCCTAAGTTAGATTCTGGTTGTGGGAACTCCTCCCCATTTAGGGCATCAAGGACAAGGCAAAACGAACACTCCGGCAGGCGCTATGTCGGCAGTTGTTATATCTAGACGGGAACCATTAGCACAGTGAGTCTGGATCGGCAAGTGATCACGACGGCCCTTAGCCAACCATTCTTGATGAGGCACCGATGTTAGAAATCATATCTTGTTAACTATGGCTGCTTATTCCCGGAGCAGTATTTCCATCAACATCTTGACAAGAAGTCTCTACTAATACTAATCGCACTTTTAATTAAAATTCCCCAGTTCTTTGTCCTTTCGATCCTTTGTTTTTGCTGTTGTTCACACCTTTCATTTTCTGAATGTGCCTTTGGCCATTTATATAGATTTGCCTTTACATAATTTCGTAGCACTATGTACATTTATTTATTTATTCATTTTTTTTTTTTTAATTAAACAGATTTTTAATAAAATGTTTTTTTTTTAATTTTTATTTGGACAAGCATTATTTTTTTCTGTCTTTATCACACTTTATATATACTCCATACATGCATTTCGTTTTATCATCAAATGTGTACTTTTATGACCCAGATCCTTATCTTTTGGTCATGTTTTAAACTTTCTATTTTCTTATTTAAACTCTTCAAACTTTACTTTTCTTATACATCTTTTAGTTTGCCTTTCATTTACATTTCTTTATCACTATTAATTTTCTAATGTACAATTTCAATATTTCCAACTTTACTTATTTTTCATTTCACAAAATCTTGACTTTGGAGGGTAAAAGATAAGAATCTTTTCGATTCTATTTCCCTCTTTTTTCTTAATTAAAACATTTCTTTGTTTATAATTTTTTAAACTCACTTTTTTAGTATTCCAAACACAATATTTAATATTCTTTAAATGCTAAATATCTACATGTGTGATTGCAGTATGTGCGATCATCACATTACCTAAAAAAACTAACAATATACAAGGGTTCAAACCCAGAAATATTTAAATTACTAACAGTGCCGTCATTTATATATATATACAAACTACTGTGACATATATATATTTTTTGATTGTTATTTTGATACTTTTGAATATTTTAAGCATATTTTTTTGTAAAAAAAAAAAAAAGAGAGAGAGAATTTGTTTAATCATATAAAGTTTATTTGTAAAAATTTATTTGCTTTTAATTTCAATTTTGTAAAAATTTAAAAGAAAGAAGATATAACCAAGATGGCAGATTCAAATTAATCCATTGTGAAGTTTTGTTTCACTAATTAATTATTTTAAAAGCTTGACTTTCATTAATTGAAATATTGTTTTCTTATCAAAGTCATTTTTATTTTAACTAAAAATATTTCATTAATGAAATATTTTTGTTTCATTTAAATTCTTTCGAGCTGGAATGTGTTTTGAACCTTATCATCTTAAGTCTTGTTTTTAATTAAAAATGGGCTGTAATTTGTTAATTGCTTATCTGCCTCTGGGCAAATGAATTACGGCATTCCTATCATAGTTAGGAATGTTTAAATAGGGTAGATAAGGTGGCTTTTTGTTTTTTTCTTGTACCATTTCTCTTTGCTCATGAGTTTAGATAACAAAAAGAGAATATAGTTTAATAAAATGTCATTTGAGTAGGGGACCCGAATCATCTTTTCCCACTCTCGGGACTGCTGCCAAGAAGCTCCGGCCATGGAAGAATGCTGTGAAGAAGTAATAATGACCAAGATTGCTTACCTATAAATAGTTTTTTTTTATATATTTACATTTAATCTTTGCATGTAAGACTATCTCTAATCCTATCAAATACATATTTGTAAATGTTTATATCTAATTTAAGTTTTAGATCCTATATTTTCTTTTAGTGTGGTAGAATTTTATTATTATAATTGTTTGCTAGATGCCAAGCCAACTCAACTCCACGAGCCTATGTTTTAGATTAGTCTTTTAAATCTCCAGTGCTTCAGGAATATTTTAATTACTTTAAATTATGTTTTAAAGTCATTGCTCGCTGGGTTGAGAAATAGTTAAATAATATCATTTCTGTTTCTAGGAAGATTATTATTACAATAATACTGCCATATGCATATATTTATTGAGTATAAATTTAATGTTATTCAAAAACTCTATTACTTAAATTCCACTTCAGATATTTTAAATAATTAATGACCATCATTTTTTTTAAATGTAACAATCATTTATATGTAGCGCTTTCAGCATTATAGTATTAAATAATGCTTGTTGATTCCAAATGCATGTGGGACACATTTAATGAAGGGAAATGTCATTCATAATAGTTTTATATTTCAGTCATATGCGATTTTTTTCGCATGCGTTAGTGAAGCTGTAATTATACTATAATGTTTAATATGCCTGCTTAGCGCTTCCGAGATTTAGTATTTAAATCTCATACTCATAACTTTACGAATGAAGACTGTTGTGATTTATTGTACACATATGCAAATTGACTAACGATTTCAAATTTAGCTTCAGAACACCTAACACTAACCGACTAATAAATAATTCCAAAGACAAAATAGAAAAAGATCAAGCTCCTCATGTGGTTTATAAAATAGCATGCCCTCAATTAGGCTGCCAGGCATCTTACTACGGTGAGACTTGGGCTAACATCAATACAAGAATTTACCAACAGGTATGCATACAACAGGGTTAAAAATAGAAATGAAGGAACATCAATGTTCTGGAACCACCAAGCAGCTACAGGCCATGTATTCGAACCCAGTTCTGCCCAAATAATTTGCACAGAGAAGAGTGATGGCAAAAGAAAAGTCAAAGAAGCTTTTTACATAGCAAATAATCTGTGCCATTAATAAAAGAGAGGCATGCTTTGCTCTCTCCAAACAATGGACTAATTAAAAATTCAAGCTCATTTGCATATGTGTACAATAAATCCCAACAGTCTTCATTCATAAAGCTACAAGTATGAGATTTAAATACTAAATCTCGAAAGCACTAAGCAGGCATATTAAACATTATAGTATAATTACAGCTTTACTAATGCATACGAAAAAAATCGCATTTTTATAATTAAATTTTTAATTGGTGAAGAGAAAAACAATTTATTAATTTGGTTTAGTATACAAGTCATGCCGTTATGCCCCATTAAAATTTTATATTTAGGCCATTAGTTATTTTGACGTCATTAAAGAACGTATTATAGTTTCATACTGTTGCCAGCACAGGTCAGCTATTGTCATTATTTACTTTGTCATAATTTGAGGATCATCGGGAACTCCGAATCCTCCACCTTCACTTAATATGTTTTAGCTGGCATTGTAAATGCCCTAGGACACCTTCAAAAAGAATAGCGGAAGTTCTGCATTGGTAACCTACATGGACAATTGCATTTCCCTACTTTCCTTTTTTTCCAGGTATGGTCCGCTAGAAGAACGGGCGTACCATTGCTCTTTTCTCACTTAAATGATGAAGCATCTCCTCAGTCGAAAATGGACCGAATCTTATATTTTGCTGCCTCATGCTCGCGCCATGATTTCTTACAGTATTTTAGAATTATGCCTAAACTAATCTGTAAGCCATAACACTGTGATATAACTAAACCATTTTTATTTATTATTGTATTTATATGTAGAATGTCACGAAAAGCTTGCATCAAGCTATTTCCCTTAGATGAGCGACTCTCATATGTGTAAATGAATTCTCATTTTATTTTATAATTCAAGAATTGAAATATAACGTTTGTCATATTGAATACGAAAATATTTGCGTATTCAAAATCAGTTTTATTACTTTGTTGTTTAATAATTAATAAATGTAACGGATGTCAGAGACCAATTTACCTGGCATCATAGTTATATACATATAGTTTTCCTGTGTGATCGAAGTGGCATCGATCATAGATTGTTAAATACATGATATTAATTTATTCAAACATTGAAGTGTCTCTCTTGTGAATTCTTTTGTCTAGGTCATTATTTAATCGTATGATAAAATAGCGTTTCTTTTCTTAAACCCATTATGTAACTTTTTCTTTTTAAACATTGGCATATAAATAAACCGCACTATATATGTATTAGCGTGACATCCCATAATAATCACAGAACTATTCTAGTGTGAACTATATAAATAATATACGTTTAGAATAAATTGTTTTTATATAATATTAAATTAAAGTATCTTTTAATCCTATCCAGAGTTCGAATTTTTATTTTGGTTAGTTTTTAAAATATAAAAAGGTTTTATATAATTATGTATTATTCTAATTCTTATATCTTATTCGGGGATTCATCCTCAATAGTCCTAATTCGAGTTTCATGTCTCTGTACCACTGTCTACGTCAGGTACAATATCAAATGCAAGAATTAAAAAGAAAGAATAGATCAGATAGTGGAGAAAAGGAATAAATCAAAATTGGGCGAGAAAAAATGGCAAAAAGAATAAATGAAACAAAGAGAAAGTTGAAAAAAGTAATAGCACATGTAATCATCAGATGTCAACAATTGAACAGAAAGCTTGAGCAGAATGTTGAACAATATCAACTTAAACTGAATGACAATATATTGTATATTTTTGAAACAAAATAAGTTATAGTCTACTAGAAGGAACTAGAAAAAAAAAAAAGGAATGATTGTAACCCTGAATGTTGAAGAAGAATACAAAGAAACAAATCCTGATAACATACACCATCATGTTCTAGTTCTATATAAATCAGGGTCAAATTGAAACCAAATAAATTGCTTGAATACTTAATGGATGGATAGAATGCTGTCTAACTAAGAAATAATATAATGGAATATAAATAAGAATAATTGATTAATATCCATATTAAGATATTTTGATTATCATGACAAAATTATTACAAAAAATTAAATATCAGCCATGTCTAAAATATTTACCATGACTTAATATTAATTAAACACATCTGGAGAAGATAACTGTGATAAAATTAATATTTTTCATTCCCTTTTAAAAAATAATTTTGAGAAGTTAAGCATAATAAATGTATTAGATTTAAAAAAACATTAATGGTACCTATAATGTTAAGGTCTTGAAACTGTTTAAAGTCAAAAAAAATTAAGGAGAGTAATTTTTGACATTCTATGAATTCATGAGATAATCAGAAATTGTGTTTTGCAATAATGTATTTCTGAGAAATTTGATTGTTGGAGTTTGTGGGTATAATCTTGTTATGCATCATATCAGAAATAAGATTTTTCTCAGTATTATGAGTTGACATTTTTTAAAATATTTTACCAGATGTTAAGCCTTGGGCATATCTATTTCTTATTGTCAAAAGAGTAATACCTGCTTTAGCTATTAGCCAGCGATAAAAAAAAACAACTTGGTTTAAATCAGTAGAATATTTTTTGATAGTTGTTA
Source organism: Epiperipatus broadwayi (assembly GCA_028023455.1). Taxonomy (NCBI): domain Eukaryota; kingdom Metazoa; phylum Onychophora; class Udeonychophora; order Euonychophora; family Peripatidae; genus Epiperipatus; species Epiperipatus broadwayi. The sequence goes on along the minus strand of JAQFVV010006219.1, from coordinate 4,534,942 downwards.
GATGGATTTTTGGAAAAAATGTGACTACTAGTCTTTTATCCCAAATCACCATACTGAGGCAGCCAGATCATCTTTGAGAAAATGAACTGAAGACTGGTTTGAGACTGAATGATAAATCCAGAATGGAAATAGGCAATGAACTCTTATGTGAAATCTAAGGATTCTTTTTTTTTTTTTTAGAGAAAAAAATGAAGTAGGCCAAGGCATATCACCTGATTTAATAAATAAGCATTTTCTTAATAGATATTTACCAAGAAATACAATAAGCCACACTCCGCAAATATAATAGTAACTCTAGGCAAACAATCTCTAATTCAGAAGACCAAGTATATATGTCACAAGGCATTGCAGAAAAATCATGGCATAAACATTACAGATTGTAAGTTTTAGAAATTGTAATCTGGAATGATAAAGACTCTAGAACAATTAAAAATAAAAGTAGTGATGTTCTTAAGAAGACAAAATGATTAACAAAAGTGATAAAAAATGAGCCAAGACTCAACTGAGACAATCATTTTATTTCAACTTTAGATGGGGTGGAAGGATGAGAATTATTTTATTCTCATATTTAGAGAAAGTTGGCTTATATAATAAATGAGTTGAATTACATTATTTAGAAATTGATAATGTGACAAAAAAAATTTTAAATATTGAATCATAATTTGTTTTTGTTATGTATAAATTATTAATTGTAAAAGTGCAATAAGATTTCGTTTGTTGGTTTATTTTTTAACAAAAATATATTATAACAGAAATATACAAATGTCATGTAATTATTTATTTTTATAACAAAAATGCTATTTAATTTTTCTTCTTCATTCTTATATTCACAATTAAAGAATTTTTAGAAAATATTTAAGACATGTTGGGACAGTCATGTGACTGGATACAGATGGATTCATTAAATATTAATTAGTCTGAAGCTGTTAGTTTTGCTGAAAAGTTTTCCAAAAATATTTAGCTTTACTGAGCTATGATCTACAGTTGTAATAGTTAAAATTATTAGCTTACGAGGTAATACAACAAATCAGTTTGTGATATAAATGTTAAGCCAAAATAATGAAAAATTTTCAATATTAAAGAAAGGTTACAAAATGAGTGAATAGCAATTAATCAATAAACATTATAGTTAGTCTATTTTAAGTCAAAAATAATTAATCCGAAATATAAAGAATTCAATTTTAAAAACCCAAACATTTTAAAAAATAATTATCTCTAATGAATTTTTGTAGTTAATTAACTTGTGAAATATTTCTGATCAATAAACTATCATTATGTTTAATAATAAAAAATAAATCTTGGGCAATTATCGAGATAATATTCTTATGTTACAAACATCGCGCTATAAAAAATGATTTATTTAATCAAGTAAAATAAGATCATATTTACATTATCCATTTTGATGACCAGAAACTTTGATCACATTACTTATTTAAATAAATAAAAAAGGAGAATAAAATATTTTTCAGAAAGTATATATTTCAGTAAATCTGCAGTTACCAGGTCACGACAAAATTTTGTATTCAAATTTTTTTCACCAGAGGGTTTCTTTTCAAATTATTTAAAAATTTGTTGTGAAATATCAAATACATGAAATTATAATATAAAAAAATAACAAATAATTATAATTTATTAAAATAATAACAATATATCCTACCAACATTCATAATTACTGTCCAATGTAGTTTTTGCTTACGATAGCGATAAAATTCTCAAAGACTGTGTCAGTCGTGTAGAGAGCCCTGAAAGCAAATTCCTGCAGATAGGATTCGAATAAAGAACTGCTGGTACCACACTGATGTTTGAGCTTGCGTTTAGCTCTCATCCACATATTTTCCACATTTTGTGTGTGGATATCAGGGTTGTGAGAATCTACAAAAGTTCTGGTGTGCGACAGAGTGCATATATACACCATTACGGACTGTGCTTAAGTTGTTGTATGCACCCCATCCGTCCGCGCTGCACACCACAATGCTGATATAGGGTACTATTCTTAAGCAGGTGCCTCCTTGCTAACCACTTCATTGCTAACTCCGGAGTTCGAAGTTCATCCATCAACAGCCAAGATGTCCAATTTTCTACGTGAATATCTGCAGCATGTAACACTTCATTTTCTGGCACTACTACTACATTACCATTTATAGGATTCATTGCCCCAAGACAATGTAACAATTTCACACTACCAGAAATACTTTATTCCAATCCTACCTATAGGAATTTGCTTTGCGAATTTTATCTTTTCTATAAACGAAAACTACAATGCACAGTAATTCGACAAGAAACATTCTGGTGAGAAAAATTTGGAACAAAATTCGAATTTTATTGTGACCTGGAAACTGCAGGTTTACCTATATTTCTATCTAATGCCTTTGGATAAAAACATAACTTTTATTTTTTGGCATATATTTTTTATTATTTCTAATCTTTGGGCTTTTTTTTTATTGATAAATTATAAGTACTTTGCAGCAGTTCTTAATTTTTTAAACCTTGGTTGTTGTTTTTTTAATTTTAAAAAATTAATAACAAAAAACATTTTAAAATAAAATTTATAGTTTATTTTTTTCATTGTAAAATGAAATGTTTTAGGAAAGAAAAAAAAATCCACAGTAACAGAATTGCAATAAATATATGAGATAACTGCTACACAATTGTAGCAAAGCTTAACTTTTTTTTTTTTTTTTTAAAATTCTTTACATTTTTTATCTAAAATTTTAAATATATTACATTTGTATTTTCTATCTGTATACTTTTTACAACAGTTAAGAATTAACAAATATATTTTATTTATATGTATTTATAATACATGCATGTATATATATATACGTATGTGTGTGCGTGCATGTGCATACATTATAACATATATATATTATACACACATACTCATACATAGTGTCAGAAAATAAACCTTTTACACAAAAAAGAACCTGAAGCAGATTTTTTTCCTCCACTTACAAATATCCAGATTCTTTAACTCATACAAAAGGGTAGGGAGAGAGTCTTCAATTTAAGGGACAAACAATGATAATTCTGGATAAAGTTCTAAAAATAATATTTACAATTTTTACTTCCAACAATGCTTCAGTATTAAACTTTTAATTACTGACTAAGGCTTCTGCATAATACAATGATTCCCAAATATTAGCACAAAAATAAAAAAAAAGGAAAGACTGTAAAATCTCTGATCACTACCAGGAGGTATCCAAATATTTCCACTATTATATTGGTTTATACAACAGTGTCGTTACATATTTTTTTCTATAGCGATGTGTAGCACTGAGGACCATCACTCCATCCTAAAAATTACAGGAAAAAAAATATTTCAAGACTGTACAAAACAAATAAAAGATAATTTAATCAGAACTTGCGAGTTTTCAAGTAAATTAAAATATACAGTTTCAAGGGACTATAATCTACTTAAGATGTGGTAGTTGTTAATTAATAAATAGGTTATTAAAATTAAAAAACAGAATTAAATTTCTGATAAATTTCATTAAGAAGCTTTATTTCAATTTTTTTTTTTTTTTTACTTATAATGTTGGAAGGGACAAGACACTTTTAACACTGTTGTATTTTACTTCAATTCAGCATGTTTCTTTTTGTCAGCAGTTTTTTTGGTAAATTGTCACAATGATAAAAATTTGGGACCTTCTTGTCATAGAACGTGATGCAGTGGACTATTCCCAAAGCTATGGGATCTTACTCTCCCAAAAAGTGTACGTCAATGGTCACAATATGATTGCATTCGCCAACATAAAGTATAAATATTATGTTTATACTTTTTTTCCATTTTTCTGTTAATGAGTTAATACAAGAAAAATAAACTATAAATATTGTAATTATTTTTTCCACGATGATTTTTTTAAAAAAATAACAGTAATAAAATATAATTATTAAATACATTTCTAGCAGGCATTTTTTTGTAAACAGTTTTTGAGGCCCCTGAAACTGTAGTTATCAAAAATATTAGGGTGCCATATTGGTTTACTTGAAAATTCACAAATGCCACTTAATCTTAAGTCAAACAACTTATTGCTATTATGTGTTTACATATATATAGAAAGAGAGGCGAATAAAAAGTGAATTTTTTCAAATTAAAATTATTAATTAAATTTAAATAAGTTTAATTAATTATATCACAGTCATATTAAAAAATTCATCGTTGACAATACCTACCCCCCCCCCCTTACCAATTTAAATGAGTTTTATTTCAGTAAGACAAACTTAGTAAAAACAATCCACAGTTGATTTTATTCTTGGCCAACTAAAATTGAAATAAATAATAAGCACAATTTATAAAGTAATCTGAAATGAATTGCATTTAACAGATATAATATACTCTTTCTCTTAATATTCTTTGCAATAACAACATCCTTGATGATCGCACAGTTGTTGATATATTTTTTCACATAGTGTGAATGTGGTCTAAATGGGTCACTATGGTAACTAAATTATGATTTATGATTATAAATAAAAATTTGATGTTTGAATAAATGTCAACACAAAAACATTCTAGTGTTTAAAACTAAAATAAAAAAAAATTCAAAACAGAAAAAAAATACTAGCTAAATAAGAAATATTAAAAAAAATTACCTTTATTGAAAGCGCATATAAATGATTCAACATAACATGATTAGGTTCTGGTAATAAGGTTGGTTCACACTTAACAAAAAAAAAACAAAAACATAAAAATTATATATATACATACACGCACCTTGAAAAATATGAAAACAGAAAATCAAATTAATTCCACAATTTAGCATTTATAGTTAAATATAAATTAAAACTAATTCTATATAAGATATAGCAACAAATCAATGATTAATTATTGTTTGTGTATTTTACAATTTCTTCCAAATTAACTACTGTGGAACTATTAAATAATATCTGCTATATTTTGTTCCAAGCCCCTCTTGTGTATATCACAAATAATAGCTCACATTTAACTAATAAATACACATATATAAATTGAGATGATAGTATAAACAAAATTTTAAAATAATATAGTTAATAATTTTGAGAACACATTTACATATATTTTATTGACATGTGCTCAGTCAGTCAGTCATTCATTGAAAAAGTAAAAATAATTTTAAAAAAATAAAATAAAATGAATAGCAAAATGTCCTGATTTTCATTGCAATTATGTATGCTTTAGGCAATTTTTTTTTTTTCAATAACTTTTTTTTTCTTATAGAAATATATCAGTAGTTTTGTTATCTAGAAACTGATTTCTCTAATTATTTTGATATTTTTAAATCAGTATCAACTTCAAATATATTCTTAAATTTTGTAAAACTTTTAGCATTATATTTAGAAAGCATTTTATTTTACAAAATACTGCACATCAAATTTGGAAAGGATAATAAATGAAGAATAAAATATGCTTTCAACATAAACCAAATAAACATGATTGTATATGATACTCCAAGATCGAAAAATAGTTGCTTGTATATTATAAAACTTAATTTAATGTAACTAGAAAGAATTTGAACTCAGGTTTTCAAGCTCCCTACAGCTATCCACTGCATCTTATACAACTACTACACATAACCACATACATGTGGAAAAGATAAATGATTTCCAATATGCGTATTTCATGCTGAACCAGCACTCGTCAGTTGGACCAGATCATCATCTCCTACATATATATATATAATCGGTGCTCAGTTTATATTAAGATAGCAAATCTCCAAACTTTAATGGACAGGCTTCAATCTTCTCTACCCTCCAACTTTTCAACCATCCTCCACCTTATTGAAAATCTGATGAAAGAACACTCTAAGCCCTTGATACCAATATTATTGTCATACTACTGAAAAGTTGTAGAGTGAAAATTAAAATCTGTCCATTAAAGTTTGAAAATTTGCTACCTTAATATAAACTGAGCACTGATTACAAATATATGCGCAGGAAATGATCTGGATCAACTGATGAATGCTGGTTCAGCATGAAATACATACATTGGAGATCATTTATCTTTTTCACATATATGTGGTCATGTCTATCGGTTGTATAAAATGGAGTAGATAGCTGTAAGGGGCTTAAAAATCTGAGTTCAAATCCCTTCTAATTACATTAAGTTCAGTATAGACAAAATATTTGTGTTTAAGTATTATATAAAACTTATTTACAAATTTTAATATTTTTTTATGATTGTGTACAATGCTCAGAGATAGAAAAAAGTTGTTTGCATATTGCAAAATGTATTGAATTTACAAATTTTAATGTTTTTTTTGTTTACCTACATTTTTTTTTCACATAACATAATTGAAGTTGCGTATATAGATAGATTGTAGTTTGTGACTTCACTATGTTTGTCAATAATATAAATAAATAATATTAATATACAAAATAAATAGTATTTTGGATTTTCTTCTGAAGTCAATACTATTTTGATCAAATACTGACAGCAATAATTCACTTAACTAAAAACCTACAGTTCACAATTTTGTAAAATGTTTTTCAATTTTAAAAATAGCTTAAATATATTGTGCTTCTTATTGAACAGCAGTATATGTCTGTAATTTTTATTAAAAAATTAAGACAAAATAAATTATAAATGGCTTAATTTAAAGATTTTTTTTAAAACAAAAAAATAAAATACTGCCTCCTATTTTTATTTTATAATAAAACTTCTTAGCAGGAAGGGGGGGGGGAGGATGTATAATAGAATTAAAGAACAGTTAAAACTTTTTTCTCTCTTTCTTTTTAAAGAAAAGAGCTTTTATAAAGTAAGAGCTAAATAAATATGTAAAATCAGACTAAAATTTAGTCTGTAAAAATAAAATGTATATAAAAGAAAACTTTGAAAAAATGTGTATAATTAGTTAAAAGATTTCAGATTGATAATAGTTGAATTAATTAAAAAACCTGTAAAGTGTCTTATCGAGATAGCTTAGATGAATCTGAGCAAAGGATTAAGATAACCAAAAATGTAAAATTAATTAAGACATTTCAAGTTAAGATCTAAATTAAAAATAACAATAAGAGATTGAAACAATAGGAGAGAAAAAAAAAGGTATATAAAGCCACTCTATTGTTCTTCAGTCTGGTTTATGATATAGTCTAGCTTGTGATATAGGGCTGCAATTTGCTAGATCATTCATCAGTTCGGACAGAATCCAAATAACCAGAGATCCAAATATTCGGAACACAGTAGTAAGCCAGTCAATTACTGCTGCGGTCAACATTAATGAAGAAGCCGCATAAGTCATGGATGTGTCTGACAGGTCTTCATGCCCCAAACCTCCGCAATTCAACTATTCCCCCTCGAACAAATGATGGAAACTGATGCCATAATCATAAAATAAATGCTACCGCTATTCTCTTTCTCTCCCATTATTGAGTCACCGAATGGAAATAAGCCATGAAGCCATCAATGGAGAACCAGAAGGCCAATCGGTTGGAAAATACACACAAATGAAAACCTAGGTAAAAATACTTTATCACTGTCCATAGATACTTTATATTTAAATGAATGAACTTTAATTAATGAAAGACTATCAGAATTTAGCCTGAGTAATTATTTATATGATTTTATATGTAAATTTCAATATTATTGTATTATATTAGATATGTGTGTGTTTCATTAAATATTAATGTTTGCCTTAATTGTTATTTTGTATAAATTCCCTTTCTCTCTTGTCACCAGTCAATTATTGTATAAGTTACCTTATGTGTTAAATAAATATGCTGAACCCTGAGACAGAATTTGAGCTAGTCATGAGATATTTCAAGCGCTGGATTATGGGCCTACCATCCAAGCATGTTAGTTACTTTTTATAATTAGCTGGAAAATAAAATAAAATAAAATAAAATGCTGTGGATGGTTGGGGTTTGACTCTAGCAGTCGAGGTGGACCATGGTCTGGAAATGTGATCATGTTATGCTTTGCGTAGCTCAGTCTGACTGGGGGTATTGTTGATAGCTCTGCTATCGATGGTATTCTTCCATCTGCTTGAAGGGCCGGTCCGTTCACGTAATGTTGAAAACATAAAATTATGTTAAAAGGGATTAAAACCCAATGAAACAGTTTCTATTAAATGAACCTGGTTCAATATATATATATTAGTATACACTAATCAATTTCAAATTGCTTAAGATACAAATAAGAGTAGCATTATTTCATCTTTTTTGCTATACAATAAACATCTGATTAAATCTAAAAATTAATCATTAAAATAATATATTAAAACACTAAACATCATATAATCACCATTTCTTATGCTTACTCATACTGTTATTAAAACAGACAAAACTCTCCATACAGTAGTGCCATTCAGTGCTAGCCAGAGTAATCAATGGATGCCAGAAGGCACTGACAAAAGCCACAAGCTAGAAACTAGTCTGGGGATATTGGTAGAGTAGGCACTAGATAGAGATTTTATACACAAGCTTTCTGGCATCCATTGATTACTCTGGCTTACACTGAATGGCACTACTGTATGGAGAGTTTTGCATGTTTTAAAATAATTATATACTGAAAAAATATCTTTCCACATAAAATATGATTATTAATCCCATATCAGTTGTCAGATTATATGGTAATAAAACTTTTAGTTTTTGCTTTAAAAGCTATTTTATTAAGCATTCAAATTATAACTGCATCAATAACATAGCTTTTAGGAGCAATAGTTTATTCTGCTCCAGGGAGATTTAATCAGTTGATGTAAGAGCATACTCTACAAAATAGTTTCTAACTAATGGTCTTTGTTAGCGAGGAATTTCATGTGCAAAAAACTTTTAATAAAAATGTTTTGTTTATTGTATAAAAATAAATAATTCTAATTTGCGAAGAGATAATAATTAGAGCAGATTAAACTAAAAAAAAAAGACAGAATAATCATATTTTTCATAGGTGATAGTCTATTGAAGTTCTCTCCAATAGCCCCTCATACATGAACAGAAAGGGAGAGGGCAATATAATAACCAAACTATCCAATTTCTGGGTAATGAGATTTTGAGCAGTTTTCAAGCCTTGTTTTACTCTCTAAAAATAGTTAGATTGATTATGGGCCAGCTATTTGAAAGAAAAACCGTAAGCCTAAAAGAATTTCCAAATTTATTTAACCTACGTTGAATTAACAAATAATATTTATAATAAAATTCTACATAAATAATATATTTAATGCAATGTCTGAACTTTATGGAACTCATTTTTTTTTAAAAATTAAATGAAATACTAGAAAAATAATCTCAATCCTTTCTCAATTGAAATTAATTAAACTCTCTTTTATCATTTTTAATAGTTCTTATTGCAAAAAAATATAATTTTTATAAATAAGTACAATGAATTCCTGATCCATTGTTTTTCAAGAAATCAGAAAAAATAAACAATAAAATGTAAATCAATTTAATAATTATTAACCTGAAATATAGTATACAAACAATATAACTTAATTTGCTTTAAATACAATTCAGATTTAATTCAAAACATTTTACATTTAATTTTGCAAAATGATATGTACATTTAAAAACTTTAATATTGTTTAAAAAATCAAAGTTAATTAAGGAATTAGACTTTTTTTAAATAAATAATCTTATCTAATAATTAATTTATTATAAAATAAAAAAAAGTAAATTGACATGTATTTGATTATGACAAATTTTCCATTACAATTTATTTCTGAAAATGTTACATTCCTGTAATTAAACTAGTGACAAAATGAGAAAAATTTGGGATTGGAAAAATGAAATAAAAGAAACAATTACTATATCTCTGAATTATAAGAAATAAATAAATATTATTATTATTATTTTTACTAAAGTAAAAATGTCTATTAAAATTATAAAAAAAAAATCTATCCATACTGTGTAGAGATTATGATTTTGTTATTGTACCAAAAAAAAAAAAAGTTCAAATAAATGTGTATTTCTATAATGTACTTCCATAGTGCTGAATTTGGAACTATGATGGGATATTAAAAAATGACGTACACTTATTCGATGGATCAATAGTTCATTGTAATAGAAAATTGCAACAATATGATTAAAGCTTTCTTTGCAATAAGAATATATTTGTCTTTTATATCAATCCAGAATATATCAATTTAAACTTCTTTAAGTTTTGATTTTTAATTTTCATAAAAAGCCTATTTATCATTATATTTTGTGGGTCCCTTGAAATGTCATTAAGCAATTTTTGGTACAATTTACTAAATTATTAGCATTAAGTAATATAATATGTCTGACTATCTCGTATAAAAATAAAGTTTTCTAAAATCAAAATATTAGTTCCACATAATAGCAAATACCTGCAATGGTGTGTCCTTATTGAGTATTACTTGCAGCAGATGGGGTGGGAGAATAGGAGGTCCAGTAGATTTTTCATAGGGTTTTCTCTGGGGAATTTCCTGAGAATAATCACCAGGAGGTGATCCAGATACATCTAAATAAAATAAATCTAGGATTACAAAATAAACAAAAATTTAAAACAATAATAAATGTAAAAATATATTGAAAAAAAAAATGGTTTTATGAATTCTGATTAAATATTCAATATATTTCTGTGTTCATTTATTTTGAAAATTTCTAATCTAAAAATGAAAAAACTATTACAATATAAAATATATTTTAAATCTACTTAAAAAAAAAATGCTAAGCTTATTTTTGTATAAATTACACATATATGTGTATATTAAAATGCAAATATTATTCTAATCAGAATAATACATCTCTATAAGTAGAATAATTTCATTTCCTGGATTTTTATAAACTTATTGATGAAATATATGGAGAATCAACAAAGTATAAAGAAAAGATCTTATCCTTTAAAAATATGATATAAAATGAATATATATCACTGGAATCAGAATAAGATAATAACAATCTTATATTCAGTATAATTTTAAATATATTCTGAAGATATTTCTGTTGACCTTTGATGTAATCAGATACAAAAAAACAACAACACTTGTTTATAGTTTTAAAATCAGCACTGATACTTCTCTTTATAAAAAAATAATATGAATGCAGAGAGGAACTAAGAAAGTAAGTGAATGTAATAATTATTAATTAAAATATATTTTGAGTGCAGAAGAAAAACAATTCAAGTTATAGTGCAATGATGAAGTATTTTTTTGACTATAATCTCTATTGCCAAAAATTATTTTCTAGACAATAAATGTTTTTCAATAAATTCTCCAACCAATTACTGAACTTTTGTCAACTATTTGTCCAAAATAATGCCAATTAATTATTTTGCCATCCCAACAATATACCTTTTATCCTCTAATGATATACCAACCATTATATTAATGCATAAGAATCTAGAAATATTACACAATAATTGCTAATTTTAATTGTCTATTGAGTAAACATTACATGGACCATAAAATATATTCAAAATTTATTTTCATATCTGCTCAAAGAAAATGGAATAAAAAAGATTATTGTGATTATAATTTGTCTTTTTTTTTATTCTTTTCTTGCAATAATTTTCATGAGAGATTTTTAATAATACTTATGGAAATAATACAATATGATCTACAAAAAAAAAGAGTTGTTAAACTTTATTTCCACTTTTTTTTATTACTGATTTGTAGAGAAAAAAATTTAAATCATAATCCTTGTAACTAATTTAAATGACAAACTAAGAAAGCTAAAAGAGAAATATGCATTCAAATGAATCATACTTATGCTAATTTATTTATTTTATTGGGTTTTTTTTTTTTGTATTCAAAAACAAAAATGTCCCTTGGGTAAATTTTAATTCTTGCCTCAATAATAATAATAATGGTGAATGGTCGTGAAAATTTCCAAGTGATTCTCATAATTTTGTCTAAACCAAAAGATATGTTAGATCATTAGTGTTGGAAGTTTAATGTTTAACCTATATTGGTAAAATCATGACAGCCATTATAATATATTATTTCAATTCAAAAATGCTTCATGAAGAAGCTTTTAGATATCCTAAAATGTTTCATCTAATGCAAAATAAAGTAGTCTAATGTATTCTCATCAAAAAGAAAGTAAATTTATAATTGGAACAAAATTCTTGATAGCAATTGTTATATTTTCAAGCACATAAAATATTTTTAATACTAAAAACATTAAAAAAAATCAGGAAATCCCTTTTATAAGATTTAGACAAATTAACAGAGATTACCCCCCCCCCCCCCCCCCAGAAAGCAAATTATTTTAAATGTAATGAATGATGAGTGGATATTAAATCATCAAAAAATAAAACAATGTCAAAATGAACCATAAACTTCAGTAATTAAAATAGACTTCATTTCATAATTTATTGAATAAAAGATGAACTAACAGTTAGTATAAGGACTTTGAGTGGTGGGTTTAACAGCTGCTGTGAACATTTGCAGACACAGGAGTCTGATGATGATCAAGGGCGGATGTTCAGCTCCATTGACCTCAGTGTGCAAGATGATATGGACAAATGATTTATTCTCATGGTGTGCAAGTAAATCCAGCTTGATTTTAAGACTACATGAATTAAATGTCATATTGGTGGGTGTAAAAGATGTTGGCTTCATATCCAAGAGGAAACAATGTTACTGTAAATCTACTCAGCAATCTTTCTAGTGGCCTGAAATACTGTGCTTAGTTAATATTATACAGAAGTTCTATAATCAATCAAGGTTAATCTAATAACAACCAAAGTACTGTACTTTTAAGAAAATTAATCATTATAGTAATGACAATAATAAAACAACACACTTTTTCAAATTGAAAGACATACTACTAATAATCAAAATGGATTAGTCATAAGTTTATATAAAAAATAAAAATCTTTAACCTTATTGGTTTTTGCAATACACACACACACACGTATATATATATATATCAGTCTTATGAATAGCATTCTTCCAGAATGACCTATTATTTAGTTTTACAGATTCCTCAATAGCACATTTATTATTGTCTTGATTGAATCCATTAACCTTTTTGTTGGACATCATTCCTCTTTTTTCACTTTTATTTATTTTCCCTTTATCTATAGTAATCTCCAGACTTCTATATATCTACAGAACAGCAATAAATATCATAGCTTCAACACTTCTGATTTTCATTTTTTAAAATATGTCACTATATCTAAATATCTTTTTCAGATTTTTCATTGTAATTCTGAAAAGTATCAGTATGTAATGAATTTCATGACTGCTAAATTACAAGGAATAGCCACAATACATGTCTCCTATGGAATGAAAAATCAAATTAATAATGCTCTGCATTTATATAAATATCATAAAATATGCTTTTACAAATATGTTCAAAACAAAGTATCTAAAATAATAATATCAAGCAGTTTAACTCCTCACTCTATACTAGCAATATCTAATGTAAATTTGAGTAATCAATTTACTAAATGGTAGAGCATTGCACTTTCATTCCCAGACAGATTTCTGGTTTTGCCTTTATCATTCAGAACTTTTTCTACTATTTACTATTCTTTTATTATATATAACCATCTATATGCATAAAAGAAAAGTTTTTAAAATAGTTAAAGAATCATTCTAAATCTTTTTAATCTCATAATCACTTCATGAATAATATTTCTGTAGGGTAAGGTGTTAAAAGCGAATAAAAACCAATCCCTACCGCATGTGAGAATAGGTCATGAAAATTACACTACACATATTCTTTAAGTGGATAATCTCCGGTCTAATAAATGATTAATAAAAATTGTTCATAATCACTTCATTTATTCAAAAGTACCAATGGAAGTGCCCAACAACTATAAATAAATTGCTACTTTATCAATCATCACTTTAATATTCACAATTATGATTAAAAACTTTTATTTTATTTTATGGAAGCAAACATTTTTTAACATTCTCACAACTTTTTAATGATTTCTATTTTTTATTTTTATATTAACTTGTTAAATAAAGGTTATAAAGTATATCCATAGAATATTTAATAAGTATGGTTTTCTCATAACAACACAATATTTGATAAATGGGTCTGAGAATTATTTATAAGTTATGTAATGAAAGAAATGGGAAACTATGTTTATAAAATACATCATCTATACAAATAGTAGGGATAATAACAAAAAAATTATTTATCAAACAATTTATGGAAAACTATGATTCAATATATGAAATATTAAATTCAAAAACATCTGATTTTTGTAATAAAAACTTTAATATTTAGCTCTATTCACCAGAATATTATTATGAAAGAAATTGAATATACTTATAAAATTGATAACTTTATTGAATTAAATAATAATATTCTTCTTCATTATATTTTTTGGTATACAATTTTATAATAAGAAAGACACAATATTCAGATAATAAATATTAAAACTATCCATTCTAATTTTTATTTATCTGTCATCTTCTTATAGAAATTTGGCAATCATAATAGTTACTGAAATTCCTTCAGCCAACTTGAAAATAAAACACATCATTACAAGATTTTGATGCATATAGTTTTTCATGACAATTTTTTGCTAGTAATTGTCTGCAGCAATTTAGTTTTTTGGATCATAATCTCCAGAAACATGCATGAAATTCAAAATATTCTTTGACAAATCTACATATCAAAAGTCAATTCATTTTCATATTTCTTTATAAGTAAATAAGCATTTATTTTTATATGACGCCATGTGTACAATTGTATTACATTCAAAGATCAGCCTTTCAAGCTAATTGCACATGCGTCTTTTGCATAAATACTAAATCTTGTATTGTGGAGTGAAGTATTCATTTATTATTTAACACTCGCAAAAAACACGTGCAATTAGCTTGAAAGGCTGATCTTTGAATGTAATACAATTGTACACATGGCGTCATATAAAAGTAAATGCTTATTTACTTATAATTAAGTTTCAGTTAGAATGACATTTAGTAAATTCGAGACAATTTCACCGACGTCATTCATTCAAACATTGTAGATAGTAATTTAAAGTGAGAATTCTACTCTCACGCTTTACTCAACAGTACTTCAGATTTGCTCATATAAAGAAATTTGAGTTGTAGGAATAAGAGGATTCCTTTTATTCCTGCATAAATACTATATCTTGTATTGTGGGGTGAAGTATTCATTTATTATTTAACACCCGCAAAAGATGCATGTGCAATTAGCTTGAAAGGCTGATCTTTGAATGTAATATTTCTTTATATTAAATTTTCCAAATAATATTATAGACTTAAATCAAATGTTAATTGATTAGAAAATGAATTATTTTTTCAAAAGCATTTTTTTCCAATTCTACAAAATTTTTATTATCTTAGAACTCCATCATAAAATATTTATAAATGATTACATTATTAATCACAAAATGTTATCATGATAGAACTGTGAATGTCAAAGATTACCAGCAAAGAAGGAAAATGCACATTAGATTTATTTAAAATTCAAAAATTAAAAGATTTAATTTTTATTTGAATTATCCTAATTAATATTATAAGTCATTAAATATCTACATCTAAAAAAAAATACTAGTTAAAACAAATTAGAAAGTCCATATTATATTCCTATTCCCCTTTCTATTATGGGTATACTAAGATAAATAGCATCCACCCAAATTTAAAGAAAACAATATGCAGTGTTAATAATAATTATGAATAAATAATAATGACATAAAATTAAATTTTTAAAATAAAGTTTATATATATACACAAACATATATATTATCATCTTTAAAATAAAGCAAAACATGATAAAAATATTAATTTTAAAAACTATTTCATTTTTGAGTATACAACTAATAAAAAATTAAATCTATTTTCATGCATTAATCAATCTGCACTTACCTCTTAAATTCCAGAAGTAAAACAGAACCCTGCATAGAATTATAAGAGTATAGAATCCTACTTGTGATTCTGGTTAGTTATATGCAATGAAAGAAATTTCATATTGTAGCAATTGTAAAACTATGCCAACATTTCCACAACACATCCCATACAATTGCTTCCATCAAATCTTCAAGACAAGAATCCAGATTAAAAATCAGCTTTAACCAAGCATCTGAATCACAAGGAACTAACTCAAAGATTTCAGTACAGGGTTCCAAAGATTGAATTATATAAATATACATTGACATGTTTATATATCTATATATATTTATGCTACTGAAATAAGAACAAAAATTAATATGATTACAAAATACAAATAGTTAATAAAAGCTTCAAACCTGATGCCTTACTTTTTGGAGAACTGCCACTATTTGTACTATCCATAGCAAGGGCTTCAAATACCTCAAAGTCTGATTTCTTTACCAATACAACATTATTTTTTGAACCCATACCATTATCAATTGTAGGCTATCAAAAAAAATCTTTATTAATGAAAAATACCAACATCTGAAAAAAAGCCATATCAATTATTTATAAAATATATTCAGATATTTGTCATAAATTGATAAGAAAAAAAACTATACAAAATCTATGTACATAACTAATTAAGCAGATTAAATTAAATAATCACTTTATCCAGTCTATGAAAGTGCACAATATTATAAACATTACAATGGTTCATCTCAAAAAATAAAAATATAATCAAATGAAACGAATTAATGAATCTAATATAATGAAAGGAAATTTTTAAGATGATGGATATATAAAAATTGAAAGATATATAAATAAACAAACAAACAAATGGATAAAATTAATAAAAATAAAACAGATTTTAATCTTAAAATAAAAAGAAGAATAAATAAAGTTTTATAAGCATTGTTATCCAATGATATAATTATTAAAGTAAATAAATAAACAAAAATATGCCAGATGAAATTATTTAGCAGCAAAAAAAAAAAAACTAAATCAAAAAATCGGTAAACTTAAATATGCTAATTCAAAAAATGTAATAAAACATATTATATAATATCCTATCAAATTATTTTGAAAATATATATATATATTCTAGGGAAATGAAAAGAAAGGTATTGCAATTATGAATTTTAAAAAGTTTTGTTATAATATTTGAAAAATTTGAAGTTTAAATTATATTTTAAAAATAGATTTATTTACAAAACTCTAATGGGCAACAACTATAAACAACAGTATATTTTATAATGCAAGCCAACAATTTTTTATCAAAATATCAACAGAAAATTATTAAGTTAGTACTAACTCTGGTGACTGTGATATTCTTCCTGATAATAGTTTGTGATTGCTTTCTCCTAGATAATTTGAAATATTTTGTCATTGCTATGACTGATGTAAACATTATTCTATACTGTTGCTGGCTTATATAAGGAATAAAAATATATTGCCTTGTTTTAAACTATGTAATAATATACAAGAAACTTTTTCCAACTAAAAATTAAATTTTACATTGTAATAATTTCTAAAACCACTTTATCAAAATATTTAAAATTTTTGGAAATAACTGGTACACATTTAGAGAAGATAGAAAAATACATAGGTTTCTAAGAACATTCAGTTACATGGGGGAATCTAAAATAACATTCTCAATTGAGAAAATGCTTATACAAAACATTAGACGAAAAAACAAAATTTGTTATGTGAACATGTAAATTTGTTCTGTCTGAACATTTCAACATACATAAAAACAATTGCCTAGAATTAGAAGGTAAAAGTCAACTGATCTAGACATTAAGATGTAAATAACTTAATATTATATATACTAGTAAAATAATATTCTTTGTCTAGATTTTTTAATAACAAAGTATTATTTATATTATCTCAAAAACAACAGGAAAAGTTTTGAGATATTCCATGAGATGAATATCCTTTAAAAGTTAATAGAATATTTTTTAAATGCAGTAGAAAGTTGCTATAATACATATAAATGTTAAATTCTCTATTCAAAGATGGAAAGTGTTATAAGATGGTCATAACTGGTTAATACTTGGCTTTCAAAACTATACTTGCATCTAACCAATCACAAAAATTGTAAACATAACGTCTTAATTTCCTTGATTTTTAATCATAAATCCTGCAGTGAGACTATTAGTAATATTATATGACACTGTACCAAATAAACTTTTCAAATGCTAGCAAAATAAAAAAAAATGAAAACCTAAGAATGTTCAAATATTTCTTGAAATGTATTATGTAATGAATATATTACATAGTACATGTAAAAGTTATAATGACTTACAAAATTTAGATCTTTAAATGAATTCTTGATAAAGATTATAATTGTAGTGAGAGAATGTTGACATTGATATCCTAATAAAAAAGATCACTTTCAAAGAAAAGAAAGCTTGTGATGATGATAAAATTTATATATAATTTAGTAAAGATATTATTTTCATCTCTACAAAAGTTGAAAGTATTAAATGAACAATACAAATATAAAATATAATAAAATTATTAAGCTCAGAGATAGTTTGGTGCATGAGTAAATATCAAGAGCTACAAAAGTAAATACGTTACAAATTATGTCATGAATAATTCTGAGTTTAGCACTTATATATAGTTTTTGAAAATCAAATTTCAACATTTCTTTTACATTTATCTACAATAAATTTAATAGTATGTGCATTTGCTAAGAATATATTTAAGTGGATTGTCAAAAATCTAGTTGTAATCCTGTTAGTATGAAGGGAAGAGATAGGTGATCATATTAAAGCCCATTGGCACTTATTCTATAAGAAAGAGAATCAATCCGATAAAACTATAAGTAAATTAAAGATTATTTCCCATTAACAATTTGTTAGTGTGCAAAACAAAAAAAAACATAATTAACCAAGATATGAAGTCATTTCTACTATAACAATGTCATAATTTATTAGATTTAACAAAAGATTTGATATCCACAGATTATAAAATATTAACTTTCATTTTGAAAGTTAAACTTCCTTACAAAATAAATGACTTCTTGATTTAAAAACATTTCATTTGTTGATTTACTGCATAGTTTAACTTATAATTTTCACTTTTATTAAAATTATAATTGGGATAAATTAAAGAACAAGAAGCTTTATAGTTATAATTAAAACTGAAATTTTAATTCTTAAATATGCAGCAATAATGCTATTTATTTACTCATGAACTCAAAACAAATCTCTTTAGATATTAAGTATAAATATAAATGTTTATTTGTAAGTATTTATGACGAAAATGATTATCTATTACTAATGCTTAGTAACTTTCTTATTGCTCTCAAAGACAAGCAATCTCAAATAATTATACTGTGTCCCAGTAACAAATCTGAGCTAATTTTTTGCTTATAATAATATTATAAAATATATGCAGATGTTAATGTAAAAAAAAAAAAGAATATGATTTATATATCTAAAGTGGTAAAATGATGTAAAAGCAAAAAGACTTTTTACTATAATAAACAAAATCAAACAACAAAAAAGTAAGCCAATATTATTTAAAAAAAAAAACATTTTAGAACTTCTGAACAGAAAAAAAAAATCACCGACATATAATGAATAAATCTGTAATAATACTATAAATAAGCTTTATTATTTGATAATATAAAATAACAGAACAAGCACAATATTAACAAATATAAAATAACCACATATTTTTGATGATGTAATGTTATAAAAAGATTTATATCCAAAATTATAAACATTATAACTATTATTTTAAGGACTATTAAAACATTAAATTAAAATTCAATATATATACACAATCACCAAGTACTTGTAACATAAATATTTTCTTTCAGGTGCCATTACTATTTAACAATGAAATACACATTTAAATTTCTTATTAATCTGTAGCAAATTCTTGCATTAATAGAAATGCTTCTTTTATAAGGAATGAGAACTCCAATAATATTCATTATTGAAAGCCTTAAATGCATTTTCTTCAAAAGACAAAAGTACTGAAAATGCACTCAAGAATGTGAGTAAGCATTATTGTGTTATTGTTCCATAAGAGAAACATATCTATTAATGAAAGACTATTTCTAATAATAACCAAATATACTAAATAATAATAATACTATAACTGATCTTTAAAATGAATAAATATTAAGATCAAATCACATACTGAAATCTAAAATATTTTAACAAAATAAAACAATAGTATCATAAAAGAAGATCATACTTCAATAGAAGGATATAATAGTATTACTATTCTCATTTCCTAAAATATTCATTTATTTTAGAAAAAGTTCACTGGAAGACCTTCCAATTCATAGTTATCATAATCATGAATTGATCCTTTTTAATCCACTTTTTGTAATCTTTTGACAAATCAGTCTAAATCAGTAGCATAATAAATTTTGATAATTCAACAGAATAGTATATTTACAAGAAAATACATAGAAAAGTTGGTTGCATCACAAAAGAGTCCTGTTTTAGTAAATAAAAAAAAAGATTTATAATATCTTTTTGAAAAAAATTTCTGATAAATTTTAAAATTTGACACTACAATTTTTTACATAGTTTTTGAATAATTTTACTTAAATATTTATTATTCAATATATTCATTGTCATTCAAATTTAGATAGATGATATTCATTTATTGACTATTAATACTTAAAATTAGATAATGACAAAAAAAAAAGACTTAAATACTCCATATAGCAGGCAAACTCAGGACAAAAGACAGCCTCAACAAAATATTGTATTTTAAAAAAATAGTGTATTACAAATTTCTTAGACAGGGTTCTTATAAATATTTTTGTGGGTAAGTTCCAATTTATCACTAGAAAATTTCTACAGGTAGTTCAACATATCTCATCATTCATCATCACTTTCAACCATTACTGATCCACTGCAGGATGAAGGTCTCTCCAAGTTCAATTCATTTTCTCAGACCTCTAACTTCTCTTCTTCACATCACACCAGTGCATTTTCTTATTTCATCAACCCATTTCATAAGTAGTCTCTTTCTAGATCTTTTACAATTTATTGCAATATAATTTAAGATTTCAACTGTCCATCTATTATCATTTCTTCTAATAATATGTCCAGCCCAACTCCACTTCAGTCTCTTAATTCTTTCAGTAATGTCAGTAACACCTGTGTTCTCTCACCCATATATTTCATTTTTGATCTCTTCTTGTTACTCCTAACATGCATCTCTTCATACTTCTTTGAGTCGTGTGAAGTTTCTGTATTGCTCTTTTATTAAGTGTCCAAGTCTCAGATCCATAAGTAAGAACTAGTAACATCATCATAACATATTACAAAAAAAAAAAAAATCTATCATGGAGTTTTGTTTAAATATTTCTCCTTTCTATAAATAAAGTGATGACTCTGACAATTCACTTGAAAAATAAAAATAAATAATAAGATAATACAAATCAGACTGATCTAGACTAATGAGAAATCATACATCACAAGACAAGAAATGAACTACAAGACAATAGAAATTTTTGCTAATTTTTTTTTCCTGATAACATACTAATTTTAGATGCTTTAACTTTAAAATGATCAAGAAAACAGAAGATTGAAAATAATCTACATAAAAATAAGTATTTGAAAAAACTAATTATAAGCCATACAAATAATCTCATAATAAGACTATTTTCCAGCTACTAATATAGTAACACATGTTATCAATATTTTTACTAAGATATTTCAAGAAGCAAATACTCAACATAAAAATGCAAAAAAAAAAACTATTTTTCAATTTATATATTCATTGCAAGCAGTATAGAAGATGTATTTGCCAAATTTTAAAATCATTTACAAACATCATAGCAAAATCTAAATTTATCAAATATAATTAGATTACTGACATTGTATTCACTGATTAAATCCTCAAGCCATGCAAAGCTTTGAGGCAGCTGTTAATATCAAAAATAGTGTTACAAAAGCTGTGAATTATTCACTAATCAAAGATAACTACCACTGCTAGCAGTTTAACAAACCTACTCTTTTTTTGGAATAAGAAGACAAAAATTCTCATGATGACATAAATAAGAAGAAAAATGCTTTTATAAGAGTTGAAGCAAGACATAAGCTCTTCTTATACATAATCACTTTTGAATTTTTCATTTACATTCATATTATTATATATGCCCATAATTTAAATAAAGTTATTATAACTAATATTCTATTTATCATTTTATAAATCATTTTATTAGAATTAAAAGTAACATTCATTACCATTGCATATAACAGATAATAAATTACCTCATGAGGGTTGTGCTGCCACTGTCCATCTACAAAAAATTTATACTGGTGTTCACCTTCTGGAAGTTCTAATATTGTAACAAAGTCTCCATGACTACATATATAGAGAGAGAAAAAAACAACTATGATATTCTTAAATTTTACAAAACAAAAAAATTCAAAAATTAACGAAATTTTCAGAAAAAAAATCCAGTTATATAATTACATCACTATATTCAACCCAATCTATATAAACAATAAAAATCAGATAGTAATGCTACTCAGATTCTCTTTATTTTCTGGCTACTGAGTTTTTTCAGTGAAAAGCACTAGGTTACACATGTAAAAGACATGGTTGGCAATATCATCTGGTGTCCAATGAATTTATAATAATGATTCTAGTTAGAGTATAGTGATATAAAATAGATAATTGCTTTAAAGTAGATGTTATATTTAACAAATATGATTGTTAGTTTGGTATTTGCAATTTTAAAATAAAACCGGGTTCTCATCTTATAGCTAAAGACGCCGCTCGATGGCGCCGTTTTCGCACTAAAACACATAAAAATGCCGTTTCCGCGGCCGACACGTTCGAACCCGAGTTTTCTATAATACAACTTTTTTGTTGTGCTACAGATTGCAGGCCACTATGTCGGTCGCAGTACAGCATGTATGTCGCATCGCAGCAAATACATTTTCCGAATTCGCATAGTTTATAAAATGGTTACGGCTTGGTGAGAGAGTGTATTTCAATTGGATGAAAATGTTGTTTTCATTGGATTTTTTTATATTTTAAAGTATTGAAATATTCAGATTTTGTAAACTAATAATTATCATACTTTTAACACCATACTGTATTGAAGTTTTTGTTTTTTGAGGAAGTTTACTGATATGTAACGATATATAAATATGTCGTTACATTAATTTAAAATAAAAACTTCGCAAATAAAAATAAAAAACTAAACGCTAAAATTAAAATGTTTGTTAAACGTATATACATTCGCACAGAGGCCAAACTTTAAAAATATTTTTTTTAAAAAAACAAATAAGTATTTGAACGTACTTTTTTTATAAAAAAAGTACAAGATTTAAAAATAAAAACAGGTATTAATTAATGTAATCTGTAAATGGAAATGATTGTTTATGAATTATCGAAAACCAAACTGGCCCTTGTATAATTAAAATGATCTGATGAAAGATAGATAAGAAAATAAAGAGAAATTAGCTTGACCAATAGAAGCACTAAGCCTTGGCTCAGACCCTAACGAAAGTGATGGATTAGTGACGTTTTGTTGATTGAATCCGTGTGGATAATATAAAAAGGGAAATACAGTTTTTTCTGACAGTTCCAGCATTTTGTGTTTGAGAGATGTGGTAGGACGCACATACCACACTCTCTATTTTAAAAAAAAAAAAATGAAAAGACTGTGATACCTTGAACCAGCTATTGCTATCTCCAGAACATTATCTTCCAATGGAGGCGTCGCGGGAATTAAAAGCAGAAACCTGGACTCTTCTACCGTGAGCTATGAACTTTACAAATTAACAACAACAAAAAAAAGTAATTAAGAACTTTCGTCATTGTTTTTTTTAAAGATTCAGCTAATTTAAATTTTAAAATGAACTCTTATTTGATTTTCAAATTAATAATTGATTATTTAAATTTATATAGTTAAGTTTTGCTAAAATCATTTCCATTTTATTATTTTTATTTGTAATAATATTTATTGTAGAAATTATTAAATGCATTACATTTAAGTTGGGTATAGACGTTGCATAGATTCATTAGCGGTTGATTATGTTGTGGTTTTCACAGTCGATTAGAACATATAAGTCAACAATGTCACTGCGGTGTCTTATGATGAACACCAAAGGGTCTCCTGTATTCCCTCAGCAATTGACGTTATCGATTGACTTTGTATTTTGATCGGTTGTGTTTAATTTGGAATGTTTTTGACAGTGGAATCTGTGCAGCCGATCTATACTCGACATTATAAAACAAATTGTATAAAAATAATCTGTGCAAACGTATTTAAATGTTAAATTTAAGTTGGGCGTGAATGGCTATATAGTTTTGTAAAGTTATATTAAGGGAGGGTAATCTTAGGTTATTCATTTCGTAGTTGAATTGGTTCAATGGATTGGATATATTTGTGTAATTGTAGATGTAGTATGAGATCCGCTATGGGCAGGATTATATAATCTTTATCCATGCAGCTATCTACACCCAACTTTAAATTTAATACATTTTAGTTAAAACATAATACACACACAAAAAAAAATGGAAATGATTGCTTAAACATCTACATAAAAAAATATCAATAATTGAATTTGCATTCTTTAAGTCAGATAAGAGTTCTTATTTTCAGTTATTAATTACTTGCATTTTTAGGAAAATTCTTATTAGATAGACACAATAGTTCATACTTTACGGTTTTAATAGATTGAGAAGTCCATCTTCGTGATCACTTTCGTAGATTTTGTCCTTCTTTGAAATGAAACTGCGACTTGCCATGCATTTGGTCAGGAACTGTCATCCAGAGGCCTCAGCTGGTTTGTCCGAAAAATTAAATTTATTGCAGACTTCCACATCGTGAAAATCTGCAATATAGCTAGTTATAACGATCTATTCATAGTCAGCTCTAAGATAACAATTATAATAATAATTTGGCTTTTATATTTTTATTAGTCTCTTATCATTAGATCTTGAGATTCAAACGGCAAGACGTCACTAATCCTCTGGTGTTTCAATTACGGTCCGTGCTGACATTTCTGGTGTTTGCATTGGTCCTTTAATTTCTTTGTACTCTCTTATCTGACCCTTTAATTTATTTTAAATGCCTCAAGGGCCAGTTTGTTTTTAAACAATCATTTAATTAATAAGACAATCATTTCCATTTTCTAAGATTATAGAAATCAACATTATTTCTATTTCCAAAAATATCAAATCTTTATATCTTTACTTTTTTTACAAAAAAAAAAACTTTCAAATATTTTTATTTTTTTTTTAAAATAGTTTTTAAAGTTGCCCATCATGCGATCTATATATATTAAACAACTTTTAATTTTCAGTTTTTAAGTTTTTTTCTTTTTAATAAATCAATTTTTATTTACGATCTTTTTATTTTCATTTTAAAATAATGTAACGGCATATATTCCGTTACATATCAGTAAACTTCCTCAAAAACAGAAACATTAAAAAAAAAAAAGAATTTACTTAGTGTTAGTAATGACGTTACACAAATTGATTAACTAAATTTTTTTTAAAAGGACAAAACTTTGGTTATTAATGAAAAGACATAACTTTGTTAATAATTACAAGAAAAAAAAATGCTGACTATTCTTTCCTTTTCACCTTAGCTGAGATTACACCTCCTCCCTCAAGTGTTCCCTTTTCCCTACATTTCATTATTAACTTAGGCAAGTCAAAGAAGTTACGTGATTTTAGACTTTTTTTTTTTTAAATTAAATTATGATTTATATTAATTGTTACATTTTATTCCTCGCATTTATTTCTACATATACGCAATTTTCTTACTGGCAGTACTTTTTACACAAAATTCATAACTTTATATAATACAACCAATATATTCTGATTTCAGAAAAAATATTACGGGCTTCATTTTCAAGGTACTCGTGGTTTATTAAATATCGGACTATAACTATACGTTAATACAAATATATATATATACTCATTTTTAAAGAAAAATCTTACTGGCATGATTTATTTTTAACATTCTCGGGGCACTCGTGGTTTATTAAAGATCGTGCCACGTTGGGAGTCCATTTTAACAGTCAATGACTTTTATTTTGACTATTTATAGTCTCTGCCAAAAAGTCTTATGCAATTTTATATTGCTATGACTACTACTATATGGCATGGCTGAAGATCTATTAGCCCCATATAGCTATTTGAGTTGGATAGCTGGGTTTGAAGACATGTACATGTCTGAAAATTTCAGATTTTCCACTCAATAGATAACTTTTAGCTAAGTGCTTAGCTTTGGGTTGGTATTTTTAGATCTAGTATCTGAACCTACCCTGACACCTCTCTGAGGAGTGCCAAAGCACGAAACCATGGTCAGGGGTTTGGGGAGGGGTTCCTGACAGGGATATTTTAAGTGCTGGCTCTGGCTAAGCATTTATCATAAAGCTTGTAGAGGAATTGGCAATCCTCACTGTTTATAACTTACAAGCTTAAGAGATAGGGTTATGTGATCTATGACTTTTATTTTGACTATTTATAGTCTCTGCCAAAAAGTCTTATGCAATTTTATATTGCTATGACTACTACTATATGGCATGGCTGAAGATCTATCAGCCCCATATAGCTATTTGAGTTGGATAGCTGGGTTTGAAGACATGTACATGTCTGAAAATTTCAGATTTTCCACTCAATAGATAACTTTTAGCTAAGTGCTTAGCTTTGGGTTGGTATTTTTAGATCTAGTGTCTGAACCTACCCTGACACCTCTCTGAGGAGTGCCAAAGCACGAAACCATGGTCACTATTTATAGTCTCTGCCAAAAAGTCTTATGCAA
The DNA here is from genome assembly GCA_028023455.1 of Epiperipatus broadwayi. Classification (NCBI taxonomy): domain Eukaryota; kingdom Metazoa; phylum Onychophora; class Udeonychophora; order Euonychophora; family Peripatidae; genus Epiperipatus; species Epiperipatus broadwayi. The sequence goes on along the minus strand of JAQFVV010006219.1, from coordinate 4,508,440 downwards.
TTTTATATTGCTATGACTACTACTATATGGCATGGCTGAAGATCTATCAGCTCCATATAGCTATTTGAATTGGATAGCTGGGTTTGAAGACATGTACATGTCTGAAAATTTCAGATTTTCCACTCAATAGATAACTTTTAGCTAAGTGCTTAGCTTTGGGTTGGTATTTTTAGATCTAGTGTCTGAACCTACCCTGACACCTCTCTGAGGAGTGCCAAAGCACGAAACCATGGTCAGGGGTTTGGGGAGGGGTTCCTGACAGGGATATTTTAAGTGCTGGCTCTGGCTAAGCATTTATCATAAAGCTTGTAGAGGAATTGGCAATCCTCACTGTTTATAACTTACAAGCTTAAGAGATAGGGTCATGTGATCTATGACTCTTATTTTGACAAGATATATGTGTAAAATCAGTTGGAATTAGGTAACTCGTCAAATAACGTACTGTTCGTAACATTCCACGAGAGAAACAAGATTCTACCGTGTATATATTTTTGAAGTAAAAAAGAGCAGTAACACAAAAATATCCAGTAAGAAAAGTACAATTATGCACGTTTTTTTGTAAATTTCATAAAAAGCATATATTATAAACATGGTTAATAAGTAAAGAAGACATTTTTGTTGTTGTTTAAAAAAGTTTTACTTTCTTTCTTTTCTCCGATTACGGTTATACTTTGTTGAATATAGTTTACGTTTATCGTTATCATTTACTTTATAGATGTTACTAAAAAAAATATTTACAAAAATACGATTTTGATATTTTTTATTTTAGCATTATAAACAACAGAACACTAACCCTAACCTAACCCTAACAACTTTTACTTTTTGTTGTCATTCTATTTGAAGTAAAAATAGCAGTAAAGCTGTAACCCCAGTAAAAAAATATCCGATAGAAAATTGATTTTTGTAATAAAGCAAAATAAAAAACACGAATCAAATTGTAATTTGTTTATTTTATTTTACATTTATTATTATCATTTAATTTGTATATGTTAATGAAAAGTAATATTTAAAAAAGACGATTTTGTTTTGTTTTTATTTTCACATTACAAAAAACACATCAAAATGATTGAAATCAATGGCCCGTGAATGTTCATATTTTATAGTTTCAGCGTGAAAACGGTGTCTTTAGCTATAAGATGAGAACCTAAAACCTATAATTAAAACACACTAATAATATACAATTTCATATTATGATGATTATACAGTAATAACAGTGAATCATGATTTTAATTATTATCAATTTAATATGAGTAATTTTACAATTTGACAGAACTATCAATTCATCATTTTCCAAGAAACTGCAAAAAATAAATGACAGAAATGTAAAAACTAAAAAATGAAAATAAACTATAAAGGAGGTTGCCTTAACTACAGGTTGAGATTGTTGATAGATTAATTGTTGATTGTAATATAGCTAAAAATAATTTAATGATTATTGAAATACTGTACATATAAATTATAATTTAATTGTCAGCTTTAAAAAAAACTAAGATGTTATAGTTCAAACCATTCTATATATATTATAGGTTGATTACTATTATTCTGAACTGCATGAATTCAAAACTTTCCATTTTCTGAGAACTTAGAACAGACAATATGACATTACTAAAATATTCACAAGAATACAATCCTTGTGGAACAATTAAAAAAATCAGGTCAAAATGTATTTATCTACATGCAATGTGAATACTCTTATTGTATGACAATATAAAATAAAAAAAAATTGCAATTATATACTAAAGGTTAGTTTTCAAAACAAAATACAATTGAAAAAAATATGTTTCTGACATAATGACATTATTATATTAGTCTAGACAAGAAAATAAAAACATATAGTCAAAGAGTATCTTATATATAATGTACTCCTTTTATGAAAAAGTTTAATTGATCCACATATGGCAGCTGAAGTCAAAAAATTTGTGATTCTAGCTAAAAATTTATTTTCAACAAAAAAATTGGAAACAAATCGAATATGATAACAGTTTTAATGACCAAGAGAGATTATATCACTTTAATTTGACATAGCAAAATATATCCTCAGAATATAATTATGAAAATGTTGAATTGCTAAACTCATGTCCAGAAGTCAATTAATTCAACAATTAGTAATTGAATTAATTAATTTCTGGACACACACTTTTATTTCCAATTAAATATAAAAACTCCAATTTTGATTAAAGAAAACATTTATTTTTTAGCTTTTTAGTGCATAAATAAAATCATTTTTTAGAAAATATTTTATACATATATTATTTTTAATATTGGAATCTTTTTCGTAATTATTCTAATTTTAATTAAAATGAAGAATAAAAAGGGACTGTCTGTACACGAGTATTTAAAAATAAAGTTTATTATTGAACTTGTAAAATACACGCAGACATTGCATTGTTAATGTTTTATCCACAAAGTAGAGCATTCTAGAAATATGCCTGTCAAAAGAAAATAAATAATAAATTATGCAAATTAACACAACTAAAAAGGGAAGAACTGAGTTAGTTGCAAGAAAACATAAAAATGTAAATAACTGTCAAAGAAAATAATAATGTTTTCTTAAAAAGAGAAAAAGACAGGGCTAAGTTAAAGTCATATTTTCATTTGTTAATATTTGAAAGTGAAGAGCAGAATGACAGACTAAAGTGAGATCATTGCATATTTATTTTCCATTAAAAGTTAAGGGATACTTATTATTATTTCTATTACTATTTTATTTATTATTTACAATTATTATATTTAATAATCATCAAAACAAAGAAATAAACTTGCTGACATATAAAAGTTGTTCGGGTGTCAGTCAACAACTGAACATGTTTATGCTGAAATAGTGATAATAGATTGATGCAGTTAATCCGTGTGTGAACAAAAGTGAAACATGAAATGGGGCAAATATAATGATGGCAGTACCAACTCACAGTCTTCGGGAGTTTGATGTAAACAATCCAACAGCATGGAACATGTATATAGAACACATCTAGCATTATATGTGTATAAATAAAATTGAGGAGGATAAATTAGTTGCCATGCTTCTATTTTTTGGTGATAGTGATTTTTTGCAGGTAGTGAAGCATTGGGTGACCCAATGATCACAGAGGATATATTATATAAAGAGAGTGAAATTCTCGGTGTATATTTTCAACCAGCAGTAACAAAACGAGTGGCTCATTTATGTTTTAGAATGAGGAAACATTGGCCAATCAATGCCAATTCACAGTTCATCTAGATGATATACTGTTAGCTCAATTGCTCTATAGGATGTTAGACAATAACCTTAGAAAAAATTTGCTTTTGTTATAAGATAGTGATTGCAAAATGCATAGCACATGAAACAGCAATTGAAAATGCATTGAAATTCCATGTGGTAAGAAATGAAAGAAAACCTGACAAATATAAATAAAGCACAAATGATTAAGGCCCCTTCAAAAGTTACAGAGAATGACTTGATGTGTTATTCTTGTAGAGCTAAATACCACACAAAAAAGTTGCGAGAGTTTGAAATGGAGAAATGTTGCATATGTGAAGATAAAGGACATTTAGCATGTATCTGTAGAAATAAGGACAATAATGTAAAAGCCAAACCACGCATGGACTTTAAATCGGGGGAGATGGAGCTAGGAAAAATATAGATATAAAGACAATAAATGATGCAGACAATTGTCGAATATGCTTGATATATCTTAGGGAATGGATTAAAATAAAACATTACTCTTGGCCTTTAATTTCATATTTTTCTTTGATTATAAATGTATATAACATTATTTTATTGAAATTCTCAAATGCCACAATAATTGTAAATGATTAGGGATTTAAAACATTTTTTTATTTCAAATATTATGCAACCAAGTTTACACAGTACAGTGTCATGGTGTATATAATATTAATTCATAAAACACAAGTGAATCTTTCTAAAACAATAATATATAATATGTGTTGTATTCTTTTTTTTATTTCTTGCTTAGTTATATATAAGAAATAGTTAAAATGTGTACTATTCACTAATTTTACACAATAAAATGTAAGTCAAATTCTATAAAGGCAAATGTTTTTAACAAAATTAATAAAAATGATTTATACTGAAACAATATTTCTTGCTAGAAACTTATAGTATTATACTTGATAATTTATTCAATATACAGGTATTTATTTATATTGTTTTTAAGATATACTTGACAAAATCTCATATATATAAAGGATACCAATTGTAAAGTGGAACAAAAATAATCTTTATATCAGAAGAAGCAACAAATTTTATTAAGAATTATATATAATTAATGTAAATAACATGATTCCCTAACAATTTGATTTCTCAAACTCTGCTGATAATTAAAAAGTAAAATTACACTGAATGTGAAAAGATTTGAACAATGTGTTCTATCACTTTTCTTTATTAAAACTATCACAATTATATTCATTGCAATGCAAATCTAAGCATTTAACATGAGATTTATTCATAATACTCATTTGTTATTTATTATCATTTTTGTTTTAATTTATCCATTTTTCATATGTAAAAAATAAAATAAACAAACATAAGCATTTGATTGCAGAAAAAATATTAGTCATATTTAAGATGTGAGGTGAAGTCCGTTTGATAACAAGTAATTAATTTTGAAATTACATGACAATCGCATTTAATAATTAAAAAATAACAACATCTATATATCATTATAATATATATATTAAAAAAAAAAAAAACCTTTTGACCATGGGAATCTTGTTTTTCCATTGGCTGAAGCTGCCAGCAATATACACCTGCTTCCCGCCGCCTTCCCATTTGAATACAGTTGGTAATGCATTGTCCGACAGCGTGGATCCGGGTGTTATTGTTGATGCTCGTGTCCGTTGCATAGGAGGGAGATCACCTTCCAGTCGTGATCCATCCTGCCGTAACAAAAAATGCTAATCTTTTAATAGAAACAATATCTTCAATATTTTAAAAAACAAAATAATTATTTATGTAAAAAATACTAACAAAAATCACATAATCTTTGTTATAAGTTGTAAAGAATAAAACAAAATTATATAAATGAATTGGCAGTATAAAAATATTAACTCATAAGAAAAAAATAAAAAAAGAATTTTGAACTATACACACATATTGATGAGATTTTATAAAGAACAACATATACTTTTTTATTATATACTATGTAAAATTAAAGTATTATTAATGTTTATATATAAAACAAAATACTTATTCTAATAATCAATAATTCGTAAAATTTATAATATTGGCCTTTAACTGGTTTTCAGTATACTGTCATTATCAAAAATATAATTTTTACATTTATATTTATATGCATAAAAGAAAACAATAAAACAATCACGCACAGTATGATGCAAAAATAATGATATGGATAAAACTGTTTCTAAATCACAAAAAATTATATGAACATGTTTTTGTTAATATAACTTCTTGCTATCAATAGCATCAACTATTACATATAAAAAATTTTTTTATAAAAAATCCATTATTGTTAGTGCAAAATATAAATTTAAATTTAAAAAATAGACTTAGCGAAATATTCTACTAAATTAAAAAATATATAGAATTATTATATGGTTGGTCTAAATCTGTTATCAACTAAGGAATGCTAAATTTTTTTATTAGATTAATCAGTGATTAACTGAGAGCTCTTTGATTAGCTAATTACTGCTATTTTGTTATAGGATAATTTTCTTTTTTATTCCATTTTTCTATATTAAGAGAACAAGCATAAAAAGAAAAGAGAAAAATGCAATTTAAATATTGACAGCATATAAAAAAATTAGGGAAGTATTCAAAAATTTTAGTTTTCTAAATGCTGATGAGGGAAGTTTGTTGATAATATACTAAAATCAACATTTTGAAAAGTAATAATTCATAGATGTAGTAATTTACTATTAATTATATAAGTTAGTATCATGTGGAATATACATTTATGTATATCTAGAATTAGACAATTTTTATTTATTGTCAAATTAATTATATCAGATAATAAATTAACTTTTAATTATTAATAAGAAATCTGAATTTTCTATAAAAATTATAATTCAGACATTAATAATAACACCATTCATACAATATCACACCAGATTAATTGATTGCGGCAATAGGTGAAATGATTTAATATTGATATTGTTCTTTGTTAAATTTATAAAATAAATTTTTTACATAAAATTGAAAATCAAAATTTTATAAATACTAGTCAGGTTTCATGATTATAATGAGCATGGTACAACGAGAAAATGTTTAAGGGGAAGATAGACAGAGACAGTATAATAATTAAAATGTACATCTAATACTTATATTTTGAAATGTTATTAGCCGACAAATATTCATGATAGAAACTTATGAGCAAGGTGAAGTTCATTTCTTAGGGCTTTTAGTTCTCAAGATGATATACTAATATGCAATTAATTATGTATTTACTGAGTTAAAAGATATTTTATATTTGACTGAAATGTTTATAAAATTTGTTTAGCAGTTAAGATGTGAGCGCAGCTGGAGTAAACAGTTGCCTTTAGTTGCATTGGCATATATTAGTTATGCTTACTCTAGGAAACCCATCTCAAATAAATAAATCACTTTATATGAAATTATTTTGACTACAAAAAGGGAAAACACATAGATATATAGATGGATCATCATTCCCATTCCCCATAAAATGATTTATTTCTTATACTGCCACATCAGTTTGATCAAACACATTCACTCTCTTCTTACCTAATATCTAACACCTGGCACAAATCATAGTTTTATTTAGATTGTTTTATTTAGATTTATAATTATAAATAATAATCTATAATTTACTATTTCCAGGATGAAGCTTAATAAATTATCAATTTATGCTCAACAATTTTCTATTGCAGATAATATAATGGTTTGACTGTAAAACTTGATGATGATTAGGACATGGTGAGTAGTTGCGCTCTATCCTAGGGAGAATCTATCCTCTATAATTGTTATAATGATTATATATATATATAATATAAGAAACTGACATAATAAAAAGTGCGCCTTTCAGAAACAATGATTATCTTTATATTTTTATTATTTTACTATCAATATATCTTGTTCAATTAAAGATAGCTAAAATTGTGTTCTTTGCAAAAAGTTTATCATTTAAAAAAATATGTTTAGAAGTATTTATAGACTTCAATGATATATACTCATTCAAATTTATCCATAATATTTTTAAATTTAATAAAATAGAAATACAGGAATGAAAAAAAAAATTAAAACAATTGTGAATTGTTAAAAATTTAAAGTGGCAAATTATGTCATATATTTTTTGGTAATATTTTAATATATAGGAGTTTTGTTTTTAATACTAGTTACAAAATCTCAGACATGAACTTACTAAATTAGCAGCCAATCAAAATTTGCTGTGGAAGGCTAAGAAAAATAGTACACTGACAGGACTATGATGCAGCTAGTCTTAATTGGCTGCTAGCTTAATAAGATCATGGCTGCAGATTTTTAACTAGTATTAAAAACAGATTAAAATATTTTCCATCTATAGTATCCATTAAAACATTAAATTATAATTTATTGTTAAAATTACTATATAGAAAAAATGGAGAGGGGGGGGGATATGAATGATTGCCAAAGAATAAATAAAAAATTCTGAAAAAGTACTGAATAAAAAACTAAAAGCAAAATATCAAGCTTATCAGTAGTACTAAGAAAGAAATTAATATATAAATATATCTTAGAAACTGTTGAAATCTATGAATTTTTGGAGTGGAGGGAAAAAAATATGAAAATTTTTACAGCAATAATTTTTCATACATTTTAATAATTTATTAAATATTTTATCAATTGCTCAATAAAATCCAAAACTTTTGAATTATATTTTAAATACTATATATTAAAGAATGTATTTCAACAACTAAATACAATATATATATATATATAAGGATTTTGCAGTAAAATAGAAACTTTAATCAATAATAAAAACCGAGATGGCTTTTCTAATCAGAAAGTCTACATCCTAAATGAGTAAATGATTATAATTCATGATATAATCTTTTAACATGGATCACTGGCACACTTTCTACTAAAAGGCAACAATAATTAACTCCACACACTCACAAAACAAATATATCCATAAAACAAAACTCTCTATCCAGAAGTTCAGAATAAAACTTCTTCATTTCTTCACTTCTGCTTTTATAAAAGATCTCAGCAATTCCTACTAACTGTAGAAAATTGTATATATAATTTTACAAATAAAATTAAAGTATTAACTGGACAAATGACACTCATTCTATGTATGATTCTTACAATAATGAATACATATAACTTAACACAACTCAAAATGCAAACTAAATATTGTAACCATATAAAAACTAGAGGTTAATACAAAGAAAATCTGTGATTATAATATCTCACAATTGGGTAACTATTTGTAACAGAACACCACATTAGGGCATAATTATGAGGAGATGGGATCCCATCATCATCCCCAAATAAACAAAATATAAAATTTAATATCAATTTAATATAAAAGTAATGAACATGAGATCATTCCATGAGACCCAAAAGTAATAACCATCCACCATCATAAATGATTAACAATAAAAATAAATCAACAGTCAATCTGGTGACTGGATTTAAAGATTGGTGCAGACTATTTAAACATTAATTTGGATGCACAAACTTGCAAGTCCTAATCCATCAAAATATATAACAATAAAAACAGTAATGATGGGATACTGAAACATGCTGATCATCATTAATGCTCTGGCCACTTAGTACCATTAATGTACTAGCCAATCATAAACTTAATTTCTAAATAAATACTAAACTAAATAAAATGTAGTACATGGACTTTAAAGGATATCCTCTTTGTGCCAATCCGGAATCATCATCATCAACTAGATGCCCATAAATACTAATATAATTCCCTTTTATATAACAGACCGTTATGCACAAATCTAGCTCAGATAACTGTTACTATGAACAAGAGATGATGCAACATATAATATTTCTAAAAATTATTTAGGATTGAATTCTCTGGAATAATTTTAACAATGTAATATCAGTTTATTAATAACAATAAAAAAAATGAAAGTAAGGTCTGCAGAATATGGCTATATACATATAAATTAAGTTTTCTGATTTTGATTAATATAAAAAAAAGCTATCATATTGTGATTTACATATATGTTCCAATAGATTTACATAAAACACCTATATATCAGTGCACAGATGTGTGATATAATATAAAATAAACATCTGAATTGTCATATAACAAAAAAAAAAGGATTAATTTTAACAAACGTCTACCTGACACGCATTGATATATGCACACTGACATAAGTATAATTTATGGGAATTGTCATATAATAATAAAAAAATAAGCAATCATATTTTGATTTACAAATACCTCATAATGGGTTTACATAAAACATTTATATATCAACATACAGATGTGAGGTATCATAATTTATGAACATATTTGAAGTGTCATAAACCCTATAAATAAAATTCACTTTTTTATAATAAATAATTAATAATCGATTTAACATATAGGTGTGTGTATATGGAAATGTATGTGCACACTAACATTTATATCATATTTTAATTTATGAAAATAATAAAATTATTAACCATGTTGAAAATATACGTAAAATTCACACATACGTGTATATATATAAAAATATGAATCAGTTATTAAATTCTTTGATGGCCCTTCATCAAAGTTTTTTCTTTAAAAAAAAAATACTCCAGCAAATTTCTTGAAATACTTTGAGTTTATGAATCAATTTTTTACTTTTAGATTTTTAATTCAAGCAAAAATTATTTACTTGTACTTTTAAATTATAAATTTTATATGTTATTTTCTCAATAAATAATTTAAAATAATATCATTCGCTTTATATATATCACTACTCACCAGCTGTGCTTCATATATATATATGTTTATTCATGCATCTCTGCATATAGATAAATCAGCATACGTATAAATTAATTCTTCAGTAAGTTGATGGATTCTCTTAGTAAGCTGGTTTCTTTTAAAACAGTAGACAGGCTTATATTGTCATCATTGGTAAAAGTATAATCCAGGTAACTGTTGACCTGCAGTAATCTTCCTTCAGTTTCTATCATTTGATAGACTTCTAAAAAGTCAGCCATCTAGTACACATTATATACAGGCTAATGAACATAGAAAATTGACTACATCCTCCGTGTAAATCAAAATTCCTCCAATGTTGTACTAGCAGCAGCTGGATCCATTGTCTCTTGCCTTCAGTTATTTCTTCATGGTATATTTTGTTCTAATCTGGACAACTCTAATAACTCCCAAGAACCAATTTCAACCCTTTTATAATCAGGGTGTGGAGAAGAAAAACATTAAGTAAAAATGTTTTTTTCTATCTTGATTTAAAAAAAGTTAATAACTCTTTTCAATCCACTTTAATTCTTTGAAAAACCATTTTGTGGAATTTTATCAAAATATGTTATACAAGCATTACTTAAAAAAAGATTTCTAAAATAGATAGTGGAATTTTATAATTACCATGAAATCTATTATAACATAAAAACATGCTGGTTTAAATTTCAAAATCAGAATTAATAAAATATTAATTAGATCTTTTTTAAATGTTTAATTTATAATAAAAAAATTTAAATTCAAATTCCGTTCAACTTTATATGTGCACACACTACTATATTGTTGTATGCCATGAAACCCATAACAGTTTCAATATATAATCAATACCCTAACATATATTATATCACTATAACGGTGGCCAATCCTATGCGGACAGCTTCTCCTTGTTCTAATCAAAGGCTAATTTGCCTTTTGTTAGCTGTTTGCATATAAACTTGTTAAGTCTGCATCAATGATGTGGTATAATTAATAACCTTAAACTAAATATGAAATCATTAGGAATGACTTTAAATATTCTTATTCAACATAGACTCAAATGACTATCAATAACAATAGCAGACATTAAAAAAAAAAGTTTTCACTCATATAATTGCTTCTAGTTAACCATTAATCATAAGCATGAAATGATACATGTTTCTGAATTTATAAACCTATATCATATTATCATTTTTCATAGATTACATGATCCCAATTAAACATCACAGGCATCATCTTATTTCAATTATTAGGTATTTCAACAAATACACACAAAGAGTGTGAATATTCTATGATTGCTGTTTAATGTATATTTAAACATATACATAAAAAGTAATAAAAATTTCCTCTTTTACTAATAAAAAAAAAGATATACTATTACTTTTTATTATTAAATTTTATTCAGATGGCTTTTCAAACAGATGACATTACTTCCAAAGAAATATTTATTAAATTATCCAGTATTCAGATATTACTTCCAACATCTAAATCAAAAAACACAAAACAAACACCATAATTATCCCATTCCCTCATCAGTAATCTCATTCAAAGTCATTTCATAATCCACCTTCTCTTTTTGGATTGTCCTTATTCTGAGCCATAGTATCTTGTTCACAAATTCTATATATATTATTAATTAAATACTGCATAACACTATACTAGTAATTATAAATAAAATAGAAATTCATATAACATTACAATTCTAGTCAAAAACAAAATTTCCCTAAAATAATTCCACAACAATGGTTTCATTTATTAACAAATAGATGTCAAGTGATAATTAACTAACTATACAACATATATATATAAAACAAAATATGTATCCCATCATTCACTTCAAAAACCAACTTTCTTTAACATCAAAGGATGTCTTCTACATTTCTTTTCTTATATGGAGATATCTGGATATGATTTATCCATGCTCACAGTTCTCTTTGTAAACCTAAACGATAACATTAATTTTAGTACATTATTGCTTTTGCTTTCTGCCATTACGAATAATATTTTCACATTCCCCCATCCAGTCTGCCATTACCACCAGGGGTAGATATATGACAGGCTGGAAAGTGTTGGTTTAGTATGTTGATAGGTGATAAAACTATATAACTATAATTTCTGAATAACTGTAATTTCATTTGACTAAAAAATTAATAATGGAAAGTAATAGGTAAAGCAGAGTCAGATTATTTTAAATAAACAAGTTATTAGATTGTTTAGCAGATGTAATTACAACCTAAATAAAAGAGTCATCTTAATTCTGAATAAAAAAAATTATAATAATTGTAGACTTTTGAATTTAAAAAATGTGATTATTGTAATTATTGGTACAAAAAAAAGTAATAGCTGAGTTGCTGTTGACATTTTAACAAAACAATTTTAATGTTCAAACTTCTAGAAAAACTAATTAATTTAAGTTGCACTTTGTTCCAATAAAACTTAATATGTGTGATCAAATTGAAAACTAATATATAAAGAAGAAATTCTCTGTATGTTTTCACACAGACATAACGATTTCAAATGAAAATAAATAAATTATATAATGAAATGAAAAGATTATACAATTGTCATATATTTTACAGGATAATACATTAGGTTACTTCATGTAAATGTATTGTTATTAAACTATAAAAATAATGTGATTATAATTTTCTAGTGTGTACTAAAAAAACTTTTTTTATGATTACTGATATGTGGCTAGAAATATTTCTACATGAAATATGGATACACTATTACTTATACATATTTAAATAATTACCTTGAGTCCAGCAAATTCTTCAGGATCATCTACAGAGGGTTGATACAGAAATTTGTTCTTTTTGCTGAAGTCAAAGGCACCACTTTCACGTCCTGGTGAAGATGGAAGACCACCCTCCGAATCTGCACGATCACGTTTCCCAGATGAAGCTATTCCCATACTTCAAAACATCTGTTTCAACTTTGAAAAAAAAAAAAGTTTATATATAATTTTTAAAAATTAGATTTATAGGCACTAATGCTAATAATTTTATAAATATTTTGATTTTAGATTGACAATTACTGATGAATAATATATTCACACAATAAAAAAGTGATTAAATACACATACAATGAATATATGTCACATATATATTTGAAAATTTGCTAAATATTATTCTTTCAAACAAATAAAAAGATCTATAAATAAGTAATGCATTATATAAATTTAATTTTCATATTATTTATTTTTCTTCAAATTAAACAATCTTGTTCAGTTTATCTCCATTAATTCTATTCTATACTTTATATTTACTATTCTACTAATTTCCATTTTTTAAAATAACTTTTAAACTTATTCCTTCAATTTTTTTTTTTCTGAATTAGTCTTCTTACTGGATCAACTTTTGTTTACAATCTTTTGAAAATCTATCTACTTTGATTTCATGAATGGCAAGCATAAGATTATTTTGAATTTTTTATTATTAATATCCTCATCAAATTTGTTTATATATTATTATATTTTCTATTTGCAAAGGAATATATGAGTCTGCAGATTTTTGTTTTAATAGTCTTTCAAAGATGCTTCAAAATTATATGACTTGAGATATATTGCTTGATGATTGAGGAATTATCAATATCTTACTACTGCATTAGACATTTTTTAAACTTATATATGTGAAACAATTAATAAATACTTTTGCTTTCAGATCCAAGGTTCCTCTCCTCATTGATGAAAGCCACAAGCTAGAAAATAGTCTGGGATATTGGGTTAATAGGCACTAGATAGGGATTTTATGCACAAACCTTGCATCCATAGATTATGAAAGCTTGCAGTGGTGGCATTACTGTATGAAGAGTTTTGCCTCTATTAATTTTATATTTTATAAACATTTAAAATTGGAAAAAAAAAACTATATCAATTTTTAAGCAAATGATGCAATACATAATGAAATGAATCCAATTAAATAATAATAGAATATTCAAATTACAATAGCAGCATTTAATTATACTGTAATTTGTATTTATTTATAAAAAATATAAAATATGAATATTCATCTTATTTTGAAATTAGATTAGTTTTAATATGATCAAAGAGATCAATATATGTACTAGAAATAATAAACAAAAAGTTAATTAAAAAACTAAAAGAAGACTTCCTCAAAATATATTGTCTAATGTATGTGTGATTGTAATGTGATTATAATTTTCTAGTGTGTACTAAAAAAACTTTTTTTTTTATGATTACTGATATGTGGCTAGAAATATTTCTACATGAAATATGGATACACTATTACTTATACATATTTAAATAACTACCTTGAATCCAGCAAATTCTTCAGGATTTGTTACTATTTACAATTTAGATCAATTTCCAGTTGAATATTTTATATTTATTTAATTAATGCAGCTAAATAATGTTTCTAAGATTCATGCAAATATTGACATTTAATAGGTAACAAGCAATTTAATTTTCAAAAAATTGTTATTCAATTTTAATAAGAGCTACTTTAATCATACCCCCTTTTTTAAATTAATAATTAAATTCTATCAGCAGTTTTCATAAAAGTCACAAAATATTAGCTTCTATTTTATTTTATTTTTTGAGCTCATTTTGGAAATCAGTAATATCTTTCTTGATGAAAAATTGTGAAAATAAAAACTTTTTTTTTCAAGTAAAATTTATTTTATAAAATGTATCTGCAGAAAAACTGTCAGATAGAATTGATTATTAAAAAAAAAAAAAAAATCAATCCATTAAATATACAAAGTGAATACTATTTTAGCATGTTTTTATAACTGAAAAACTAATAGTTCAATTGTGTTAGTTTTTACATATAGCACAAATTTCATGGAAGTTTTAAACTTATTTAAAATTTTTAGCTTTATTAGCCAGGATAGTTCTAGAACTAAAAACCTGTCATATCACACATTGCACAAGAGCCTTATTTTCCGTGGAAGCAAGCAAAATGTTTAACTTTAAAATTTATTGACTTTTATTGATCAATTCCCAAGATATCATTTTCTTAGAATAAAATGATTTATTTGCAATTTTCTTTTCCAAATTATTTATTTACTTTTGAAAGAAATAAATATAGTTCATACAATGTTGTGCAAAATGCCAATTTAAAAATTTCCAAACATTATTAATAGTATAATTGCAGAAATAGATTATCTTAGATCTAAATTTTCAAATGAACAATCAGCAGCAATTATTCTTATGGTTCTTTGAATTTATCATCTACTCTCAAGATAAAATGAATTTACTTTTTTTAATTTTCATCTTATTTTTTTTTTTAAAAATAAAATCAATACTCTAAAAAAAAATGTGATTTTTAACAAAGAAAATAACTTTCCATATAAACAATCAATTTATTCTTAACTTTACATGTTTTTTTTTTTTTTTAAATAATCATTTTATATCTCCAGAAAATGGACAAGCTGATTAATTTACATATATTACCATTTAATAATATCGCAACAACTATTACTATTTTGGCTATGATTACGAGTGATAACACCTTGAAAGTGCTTAGCTGGATTAACTCACTTTGATTGTTTGCTATTAACAGCTTCTTCAACCAGCATTTTAAAGTGCTTGTATATACTATCTCTACATACATAAAATCTTAGATCTTGGAAATTATTATACCAAGTTTGGTACATATTATTTCATGTGTAACCCAATTCTCAGGAAAGTTATAAGTTATTTAACTTTTTCCCTTTTTTAGCAAGGGCAATCTGAGAGTCAAAATAATTGCCATGTTTCACAGGCAATGGAAGAACTTTAGCATAATTGTGCATAAGTTATATACAGTATTTACTTCTTCCAAAAAAAAAAAAAGGGGGGCAATTTTTATATATAAATATATTTGTCTTGAATAGAGCTCATTTACAACTTGAATTTTATTAATTTAACTTACATTAGAAATAGATAATAACTAAGTTTAACAATATAGTAATTGGTTTTATTAGTTCATGTAAAATAGCTTAATCAGATATAGCATTAAACAATAACAGTGACAATAAAAATATAAACTCTAAAAGATTATACCTTTAAATTGAAAAATTGAATAAAACAAATCTAAATTTATTTATTTTTTCAGTAAGTAGTGTTTTAAAAATTTTCTTACTATGATCACTATCTCTTATACTAACACAATTGTTATTAAACAAGGCAAAACTCTCCATACAGTAGTGCCACCCTGTGCCAAACAGAGTAATCCAAGGCTCCTCACTGATGAAGGCCACAAGCCAGAAACTAGTCTGGAGATATTGGATGAGTAGGCACTAGATAGGGATTTTATGCACAAGCCTTCTGGCATCCTTTGATTACTCTGGTTGACACAGGGTGGCACTACTGTAAAGAGAGTTTTGCCTTGTTTCTTACTATGCTTTTTAAATCTTTTCATTTAAATTTTTTATGGAATGTAAATATAAAGCATCTGCAAATATATAATTAAAACTCTGAAAAAACTTGAGCTGAATCAAACCACTATGAAAAGGTATAACCATATAGATATATTCTCACTTAATAGCACTGAGTTAACTTTCAGCGAATTCTCACTAGAATCATAGTGCAAAATTAATTAACTAACTGCGCCAAAAACAGGATGAATATATAGTTTATAAAATATGCCAATTATTGCAGTGAGAAATGTAATTTATAAATGTCAGATGTTCCAACTTTTTCACAAAAGGACGTAAGACTCATTCCTGTTGATTGAATTCGCGTCTCTTGCAATAATTAATTACTAAATAGTAATCTTTTTTTTTTCCACTATACATCAAAAGAATAATGCCTAAAAAAATTTGGATTATAACAATATTTTTAATATAGTTTGATTTGCCCACATGAGAGTGATGTACCATTTTTTATCAAGCAAATGGCTCAATCAAAACTACTTTAAAAATATTAGTTATATTCAAAAAATTTTATGCATTGATCCCTTCTAAAAATTGGAGTTTATATAAATAATGATTAAATATTTGTAAATGTTTTATCTTACAACAATATTGTTTTTCATTTTACAAATAATTAAATGAAATGATCTTTAATACAATGTTCTATATTTTACAAATCTTAAAAAAGATTTAAATTATTATTTATTGAGAAAATTATTTTATTTGGATTTGTTTTGTGCAAGCTTTCATTTTACTGCAAAGTATGATATTTATAGAATTACATTTCTATATAACTTATTATTTGTGCACATAGTTTATAAAATTATATTTTTAACAACATATGAAATTGTTGTGTGCAAACTTTAATTTTATTGCAAAAGTATGATATTTATTGTGCACATAGTTTATAAAATTATATTTTTAACAACATATGAAATTGTTTTGTGCAAACTTTCATTTTATTGCAAAAGTATGATATTTATAGAATTACATTTCTATATAACTTATTATTTGTGCACATAGTTTATGAATTATATTTTTAACAACATATGCAAGTTAATTATAGTATTGTTAAACTTTATTGACTTTTATTATTTACTAATTTTATTTTTTGGAAGAAATAAATATGACTTGTGTTTCTTCTGTTTTGTATGAAACATAGTGGTGTTTTGGTTCTAAAATCATACGTGCTAACAAAGGAAAAGTTATATAACCTAGAATCTTTCAAGAATTATATTATATATAAGAAAACAAAACCCATCAAAGTTACTCAGTGACTTCTAAGGTAAGAGACTAACTTTTATTTATATAGGTAGAGATATGTACCAATTATTGATTGTATATATTGAAAAAATATTCTTAAACTCGGAGGTAAAAAGCCAATAAAACTCCTATACATATTATATCTTCTGAATTGCCCAGAATTTTGAATAAGGAAGTGAGACATGCAATTAAATTTATAAAGAAAGGGAAGGCTCCAGGTAATGATGGAATTGTAATTGATATA
Organism: Epiperipatus broadwayi; assembly: GCA_028023455.1. Classification (NCBI taxonomy): domain Eukaryota; kingdom Metazoa; phylum Onychophora; class Udeonychophora; order Euonychophora; family Peripatidae; genus Epiperipatus; species Epiperipatus broadwayi. Next base: position 4,490,728 of record JAQFVV010006219.1, on the reverse strand, counting down.
TTAAAAGAAGTTGGTGAAGAAATAGAATTTTTTTTAGCAAAGTTGTATACCAAATGTCTTAATGATAAAGATGTACTAGATGATTGGAAAAATGCAGTATTAATATTAATATTTAAAAAAGGTGATAAAGAAGACATTAGAAATTACAGACCTATCAGTCTTTTATCAGTTTTATACAAAATTTTTACTAAGATAATTACAACTCGTCTACAGAAAACACTGTATTTCCACCATCCAAGAGAACAAGCTGGATTTAAAAATGGTTTTAGTACAATAGATCATATCCAGGTATTGAGAGAAGTCATAGAAAGGACAAACGAATATGAGTTGTCATTATGTTTTGGATTTGTAGATTATGAAAAGGCATTTGATTCTATAAACATTTCTTCAGTGATTAAAGCATTGGATGATCAAGGTGTAGATCCAGGATATTGTCATATTTTGAAGAATATTTATAAAAATGCAACAGCAACAATTAGATTACATAATGATAGTAGGAAAATCAACATTGAAAAGGGTGTAAGACAGGGTGACTCCATATCTTCAAAACTTTTTACAGCAGTGCTGCAAGAAGTATTTTGTGGATTAAAATGGGAAGCTAAAGGGGTGAAAGTAAATGGAGATTATTTAAGTCATTTAGATTTTGCAGATGATGTAGTTGTTTTTGCAAATAATATTTTAGAGCTACAGGAAATGTTGCAGGAGTTATCAAATGAAAGTAGGACTAAAGATAAATGTTAAAAAGACTAAAGTAATGTTTAATAAATTTTCTCAAAATATAAAATAAAGATTGATTATGATGAGTTAGAAGAAGTTAACAGTTACAAATACCTTGGTCAGATTATTAATACAGATGGAAATATAATGGATGAAATTAATCATAGAATTAAACTTGGTTGGAGTGCTTTTGGTAGAAATAACTTGATACTAAAAGGAAGGAGTGCTTTTGGTAGAAATAACTTGATACTAAAAGGAAATATGCCTATGTGTTTGAAAAGGAAGGTTTTTAATAAATGTGTTTTGCCAGTTCTTACGTATGGATCTGGGACTTGGACACTTAATAGAAGAGCAATACAGAGACTTCAGACCACTCAAAGAAGTATGGAGAGATGCATGTTGGGAATAACAAGAAGGGATCGAAAACACAATGTATGGGTAAGAGAACAAACAGGTAAAAGACTGAAATGGAGTTGGGCTGGACATATTGTTAGAAGAGATGATAACAGATGGACAACTGAAATTTTAAACTGGATTCCAAGAAATTGTAAAAGACCCAGAAAGAGACCACATGTTAGATGGGTGGATGAAATAAGAAAGTGTGCAGGGGTGATGTGGAGAAGAGAAGCTAAAGATAGGAAAAGATGGATTGAATCTGGAGAGACCTTCATCCTGCAGTGGATTGATAATGGTTGATGATGATGATGATGTACCAATTGTTTAAATAATCCTGCAAACTAAAAATAATATTAATTAATCGCACGAAAAATTGTTTTCTTTGTTAAAAATCACACTTTTCAGAGCAACGAATGAGCTGTATTTATTATACTAAAAAATATAAAATAAAATCTTGAATCCTTTAAAAAAAAAAAGTATGATGAAAATTATCTCAAAAGTACAATAAAAATCAATAACATTTAAGAATAAATGTATTGATGTCTTAGAAAGTACTAGTACATGATAGTTTTTGATTCTAAGATCATTCTTGCTGATAGAGTTAGAAAATTAACCAAAACCTCTCGAAATTTGTGCTGCACATGAAAAAAAAAAAACCATCAAAATCGATCCATCCTTTAGTAAGATCATGGAAAATAAATTTACCAAGTGCTTCAGAATTCTACTTCATATCATCAGTAGTAGTAGCCACAAAAATAATAATAATAAAACAAATAAAAACATACTAGAGAGGATTCATGTTATGATTACATAAATCAGATATATCATAAATACGTCCACATATAGAATCTACTGGTCCATTATTCTGTTTACTTGATATTTTGCTATATTGTTTTTTAACTTTTCTGCAACAAATTTCTCTTTCTGGAATATTTAACACTGTGTCTAACTGTAGCTCTTCAATATAATCAATATTCATGTCATATCTTCTCAATGAAAATAATCAGCATTGCATTTCTTTAGAATATCTTTGAGATGTTTATAATGTAAATATTTCTTCCATAAAAATCATATTCAAGTTAACCATAAAACTCCTTTTAGGAATTCTTATACTATTCATTTTGCATGACCAATCCAATAAAAATATGATTTTTCAATAGTGGACTCTATCAAATTGAAAAATTAATGATTAGTCTTATGATTTTTCCATTATAATTTTTTTTAATTTTATGGAGCATCCTTAAATAAAATTTTTCTAATGCCTTTATATTATGTAGATAGGATATCCAAATGTCACTTCCATTCAATAAATTAGGTAAAATACGAGCTCTATATACAGCTAATTTAGTTGCATAATTATTTGTCTATAATAAAAAAACCCTATCATTTAATTTGTTAAGATCAATCATAGTATTTTAAAATTTGTACTGCACCTCAGCGTTTAAACCATCTTTCTACTGAAAAAGTGATCAAAATATTTAAAATGCCTTACACTTTCAAGATAATGATCATTCAAATTAAAATTTGCTGAAGATTTTTCCTGTATCACTGGCTAATAAAGAATAAGTTTTTTAAACATGAATTATTAAATAAAAGCTTTATACACAGATTCAAAATGTTAAATGTATTCTGTCGATGGTTTTTTGAATTAAAAAAAATAATAATCTTGAACATGATCTTTAGATCAAGTTCTTGTTTTGTTTTTAATGAATTCAAATTTAAAAATTCCACCATCAAACATATCACATCTTGATTCCCTGATTTATTAAATCACCTATTTTTTTGTTTCCAAACATTATAGCCATAAAAATCAAAAATAATATTACAAGCAAGGGCATCATTGTTTAACATCAGATTTCACTTCAAATGCCTAATTTTCCAATAGCAGTAAGTAATATTACTTTCTTGCATCCTATCATGATGTAAAGCTGCATAATATGAAAAAAACTAATGGATAACCAACTTATTTTAAGCATATCAGACCTTTGTTCAATTAATTGAACCAAGAGTCTTGACCAAATCAATAAAAGAAATAACACATTTGGTCCTACTACTTTTCTTGTACGTCTGAAAATAAAAACCATAACTATCTTACTTTTTCATTCTCTAAATCACACTGAATCTCTGTTAATGATTTGACTATGACTAGAAGTAACCTATTCAACAATATTTTTGAAAGTATTTTTGTTGTAGTGGACAATATATGTATATATTGTTTATAATAAATTATTTATTGTTTATAAAAATAAAGACACCATACCTATATATCAAAAAGCACAACTCTTTGTTTATAGAGACAGATTATCTTTACAATAATTCATAAACAAATATATTCATTTTTATTTAAGTAAATATAGGGGATTTGAACTCAGATTTTCAAGCCACTTCACCCATCCACACTAACTCATACAACAGATACACATGACCACACATATGCAGAAAAGATAAATAATCACCAATATTATACATATTTCGTACTGAACTAGCACTCATCAGTTGGTCCAGATTATCATCTCCCATACATATATACAATCAGTACTCAGATTATATTAAGATAGCAAATCCTTATACTTCAATGGACAGGTTTCAATCTACTCCAACCTTCAACTCTTTAGCCATTCATACTATTGAAAATCTGATGATAGAATTCCCAAATCCCATGCTGATGCAAAGTCAAAGAAACAAAAAATTAAAAATAGTTTTTGTAATGGCTAAATTTAAATCAATCCATGAAACATAACTATATTAACATAAATTACAAACTGGGTCTTTAGCATATTTAAGATATTTTAAAAAAAAAAAAAATTTGTTGTTTCACTTCTTTGCCAGCAAACTTTACTTTCTGAAAGACTTCAATATCATAACTAATCATAGTCATCATTGCATGCTTCCATGAAAACAATTGCTAGCTGATATCAATGTGATGGAGGGGGGGAGGGCTAAAAAGATCAATGATATAATGTGACCTGAAGCATCAATAGTAAACAGCAGGTACTTTTAAAAAGACTTTGTGGAGATCATGTTGCCCAACCTTTTTGATGAACAGTCATCAACATTTTTACACTATGCTGATGATTGCATTTAAGAAATCAAAATCAAGTATTGTGCTAAAACAGTTAAAACAAAATGAAATATTTGTTTTAATAATTTCAAAATAAAAATCTGCTACTAAATTTATATTGTTTCTTAGGTCATCTATCACTATTCTAAACATATTTGCTACTTCAAATAATGAATTTTCTATCACCCCACTAATAATACTTCCTTTCATATCATCACAGTGCAAAATTCCATTGACAGTTATTTTCAAACTTTGCCACAAAATTTTTAATTAGTGAAACAATGTAGTCTAACAGATTTAACCAAAGAAAAAGAAAAAAAATCTTTCTTAAAAATTTTCATCTTCTAAGAGAACTTTTAATTATATTATAAATTCATCCTTTTATCATACCTAAAGGATTAAATAATATATTACAATTGAATCATATTAATATTAAAATATATAAAAGATAAAGCAAAACTAATTATTTAATTATTATTAAAGTATACCAAATAAACAAAAATTAACACAATGTACATGTGTGTGATTTATATAAGTATATATATTATTATAAAAATAGTTTTAAACTCTATTCTAAATTGATTTTAAAAATTTAACATTTACATTTGTTTAACTAAAAACACACACACACACACAGACTGAGAAACATAAATATTATGGGAAGAGGCATATTATCTATGAATAAAAAAAAAAGAAAAAGGGGAGTGGGTTAAATAGTTTAAGTAAAAACCTCAATAATCAATGCTAAAATTAAAATTCTAGATAAATAATACTGTATCTCTAAAACAGGTATCTCAAAAAAACTCAGTAACAATTTATATTAAACCCCACTTGTAGTTTAGAATGGAAATTAACAAGTTTTTAAAATTAAAAATAATGAACATGACATCCAAAATTGAACCTATTAGAAGACATTAATATTAGAGGTAATATGCTCACTACAAGTTGGAATCTGCTTTATGAGACAAAGATGATGCATATATATCTGGTGGATTTTTTAAAACTTATTTTGATTATTTCCAAGTTTATTTTTGAAATTGTTTGGATGTCTTTTACTGTTACTTTTATAGAGAAATATGTACCTTGTACACCATTGCACATACATAGAGTATAAATATAGTATTGAAGATTTCTGTAAAGTTTGCATTTGGGAATGATTGTATGAGTGAGTGAATAGTAATGTTCTTTTTCCTATGTATTATATGTATATAAATTCTGTATGCATTGTATGTATATAAGTAGGTTCTAAACAGCTGCATTGAAATAGAAAATGACTTTGATCCTCTTCTTCTCTGTGGCATATGCCTTATATGGTATCACTGTTGTTATATCTTTTATATTTGAGGAAATGCAATGTTGGTAGTGATCTCATGTTTAAACAGAAGAATTTGGCTCAAGTGACCTTTGCGAGAGTTGTTTATTATTAATCCCCAGCCTGTATTTAGGTTTAACGTGGTGAATGTTTTCCAATAGATGTATTTTTCCTAGTGGAATTCTATTTTAAGGCTTATGGATGTAATAGGCTCAAGGATTGTTGCCCAATATTTTGAATATGGTGGTGGCTTGTCTGTTGGTATTATAATAATTATTGTTTCAATTTGAGGTAGAATTTTCTTCATGATTGATAGGTTAATTGTTTTCTGTATTCTGAATATGTGTAATGAGTGAAACCTAATCCACTGATATTAAAGGGTGCTTGTAACTTTCTGATTGAGATAGCAGTAGATTGCACTCTCCATAAAAGTTTTTTACATAGGTAAATAAATATTTCTGTGTAGTTTTTGCCTGTATATAAGTGCCATTCATGTGATTTATCTAAACTGAATTCATTTAGTATCATTATCAGTGTGTTTTGTTGACAGGGGTATGTGAATCCCTGGGATTTTTTTTCTATTGCATTGAGCAATAGATTTATTTATATATAAGGTCTTTTGATAGAACTGAGTGGTGAACTTTAAGGAAATGAGTGATGTGGATTAAATGAGTGTGAAAATTTTCCATTTAATGTTATATGGATTTTTGTTTATTAATAATCTGTAATTAAATATACAATAGGTTTAATATTGTATTGTTAATAGTATGAGATTATCAATTGGTATATAATCAAGTGCCATTTTTTATGTCCAGCTTTATTATCGTTGAACTATATTTCTTATCACTACAGTACACTGTCAATGACTGTTTTCAACAATAGGACTATTTGATCTGTTGATGAACCTTTTTTTTGCAAATTGTGCATGTGTTATTGTTGATAGTATATATGGTTCAATTTAATTTTTGAAAATTCTTTCTAGGAATTTGATGCCCAGTGGATATGTAGATATAAGTCTAATAGTTTGTAATGTTGGTGAAAAGGGCTTTTGTAAAAGGGCACCAATGATATCGGACATAGGCTTTTTATTTTATAATAACACTTTTGTAGAAAGTTGGCCATGTTAGAAAGAAGTTCCAATGTAAATTGATTAAGATGTGAGAGCACAAATTTTTGTATTCCGGGTGATCCTGGGTGACACTAGTCCAACATTTTATTCAGGCATGGTAAAAAATCTTGAAGTTTGAATGTGTCTTGTACATCTATATCAATAAAATATTTAAAAGGTTCAAAAGTTTTTTGTAATTTTTTCTTAAAATGTGTATAAAACATATCTATCATGTTCTCATCATTTAACACCTTCTTACTTTCACAAAAGATCAAAGATATTCTAACCCTAGGTAATTGATCCCGAACCCACAACGAATGTAAATTTTTTGACTATGAGTGGAACTGTGAAAAATTTCCTCTTTTTTGCATCCAGGTATTGGGCCAACACTTCACAGGTGGATTTGTATTCCTTTGGCAGTGCTAGCTTTGCTATTTCTGATGTTGATGTGCTTTGAATGATTTGTTATATAGTTCATCTGCAAGCACTAAAAGCTTTGTGGGGGAGGACATTTGGTAACATGGTTTATGGTATTTATGAAAGCTATCCATACTTGTACAGGATTTAGAGTAATATTTTTGGTTTTTGTTTGCAACAGAATTCTTATTGCTTTTGTTTTTTTGTTTGTTGATTTGAATAATTGGCCAAGGTTTAGCTTAAGTGTAAGCATTATTGCAGTGTGGTATGAGCTTGGAAAGAAAACTAGGTAGTGCAACAGTGGAGAATAGAAGACAAGGTCAATGAGAGAAAAGTGTCTGATATTGTAAAAAGAGACAGACTTATTTGGCAGAAAACCTTTCCCTCTCATAAGGGAGAGGTTGATGAGATTCAGCCATTTTAAAACAAAAAGTGTCTTCTCATGTTAAAATTGCCCAGAACAAAAGACGATGTGTTGAGGTGGCAAATATTATTCTGTTAATTATTTTTTGATCTGGGAGTAAATAAGCAAGGCTTAATTTAGTTTTATTCTTTGATGGTGAATAGTGATAATTAATAAATGCTCATCTATGTATAGTATTTTAAAAGTATTGAAATTACAGAATCTGGCTATCACGATTCCTGTACCTGAAGATTGTGCAGATGATACTCTTGAAAATGCTGAATAACATGATCTATTGAGATAGCTAGAGGAATCAATCCGGGATCCTGCATAAATCTTTGTTTCAACCAAGCCAAGTACATGTGGTTTTACAATATCTACACACTTTGTGAGTTGAAAATTTTTATTAACTAAATTTAAACCTCTTATGTTGAGTGATTCTTTGTTAAATTTCATAATTAATATTTCCTTTCTTTACACTAAGCCTAGCTAATAATATACAGGGGAAAAAAAATATAAATAAAGCTAAAAATTATTTCTACTGTAAATATAGGGTTGATTATATGTGAGAATAATATAATGATACATAAACATAATTAAAATGTTATTTACTACGGTCTAAATTTATTCATTTAAGGAATATGGAGTCACTACAGGGCATTTTTTGAAATATGGTTGCGGCTATCATGTGACAATATTTGATTTGTAAGGATATTTTTATATTTTGAATAAGTCATATTTACTTCATTATCTACTCTAGCAACTGAGATATCAGAAAAATCATAGTCTTCATTATTTGAGATGACTTTTTAAATTTTTTTCTATGGTACATTGCCTTTCATAATTTCTTTTGCTGTTGTTTGCGTACTTTTGAATTTGCCTCCTCAATAATGGTGTTGAAATTATTTCCTCTGTTTCTGATTGGTCTCTCTTAGACACTAATTTGAAGTTTGGGCATTATCACAGCTTATTGCTGTATTCATGCTGTCTGCAAATAAAACATTGTGGTTTTATTCCATGAATAAATAATAGCAATAAGCATCCTGGTCTGTAATTTGAATGGGAATGCTTAAGGGATTAACAATATCATGAAACTATATTTTGAAGCCATGGATATTTCCTTAAATTGGTATTGGTGTGCCTTTGAGATAAACTGGTTAAAAATTTAGTCTCCATAATATTTTTGAAATTGTTTATGCAGTAATTAAGATATTTTTTTAAAACTCTGGTGATTATATTTTGCCCATTTTGAATCTCCAAGAGTTGTGATTTTTTTTAAAATGGTTTTTCTGTTCCATGTCAAAAAATTCAAGCATAATATACCTGTTGTTGGTTGGTCGACATTTAATTAAAGCAATTCTTTGGTAAACTTAAAGAGGAAGCAATTATGATTGGTAACAGTCATTATTAATAATCAATCAGTAAAAAAAGTGTTTAAAGAAGATAAATAATTGTTTAGGGATCATTAAACTTCTCATTTATTGTTTGCAAGGCCTCTTCATTCCACATTATGGAAGCCTCCTTTTTTTTTTTTTTTTTTTACTGATGATCATAAAAAAATCAAGATTTAAAATGTCTTTCACTGTTGCATTGTAGAATCTTGGACTTAAAAATTTGTTTTTACTTCCGTGAGTTGCATTTTGTAAACTCAAAGTTTTGTTTAAAATATCTTTGACATGGCCAGCATAATTGGTATTTCTATATATGATTCTGTCATGGATGCAGCCATATTTGGTAACTTCACTTGAGAATGACAAATAAGAAAAATTTTCCAACAATCTTTATGCATGCTATTCAACAAGCTGGACTTATTAAATAAATTATGTGTTCCTTCCTCGATTATCAAAATGCTATAAGAATAAATCTAATAAGTATTTTATAGAATATTTTTAAAAAAAACAGAGGAACTGATCTACATGTTAAGAGTATGGGATTATTATCTGATTATCATGAAAATATAACATATACATTTAGCTAAAACAGATACTTTATCAGGTAAATCACTTTATATATTTTACATTCATCGCTCCTTACCTTTCATGCTTTTTATCCCTTTTTCAATGTTATCATGTCATGATGCAGGCTTCTTAGAGTAATTATAGTTAGAAAATCCAATATAATATATAACAAATTTTTCTTAGAATATTCATTTCATATCCCTTCTAAGATAAGTTTTCCAGTAGATTAATGTTTTACTAGTTGATCAGTTTAAAGAATTTTTTAATAAGCAAATATTGCACTTTATTTCATAATAATAAAAAAAACTTATATCCTGAACTGCCATAACAATTCTCTTATATAATGGTCATAATCATATTATTATAGCAATACTGCATTCTAGTTATATTTCCGAATTAAATGAAAAATAGTGACACATTCTTGTAAAATAATTCAATAAAAATAAAATATTTAACTTGTAATTATTTCATTCTATAACACTAAAAGTTCATAATAATTCATATTAAAAATTATCACATTAATAATAATTTTACCCATTTATGTTTAATTAGATTGCGATAACATTTTTCTTTCTTACTCTATGTGCCAATGCATAAGCAGTGAATAAAATAAAATACTATGAGACAATCTTAAGGTTAGATTCCCATAATTTCTGACCATATGTTTTTTTGAATTTTGTGTGTGTATGTGTGTTTTACACTATTAGTTTTAATCAAAGAATAATCAGTTATCAGAGATAATATGAAAATTCTAAAACCACATTAGTTGTGAAATAAAAAATAATACCATCACTATTTAAAACTGAAAGAGTCAAACAAATCAATGAAATAGACTTTTAGTTGTCCTTTAAATTTAGATAATTTTCTTAATTACAGCTGGCAGTTATATAGTTAAATACAATAATCATATTTACTCTAGTTTTAATCATACTTAGAGCGGCAATGGTTTTTGATCACAAAACAGACAACATAAGCTTATTTATAAATCAGCAGTAAATTTTTCTTTGAATTTATTTGATAAAATTGCTTTATCTTTTTTTAAAAAGCCATTTAATGATACATTAATAAAGACTAATGAATAATACAAAACAATGAAACAGTCAGAATATTTTCTTTAAAATAAAAATAAAAGTAAGAAGCTCAAATTAAACTGCAGGAATAAGGAATTATAGAAGCAATGATCAAGTGTTATGGATTAGAAAAATTCAACACACAGATAAAATGAAAACTATGAAAGTAGCTATTTCATTGGCAGGGGAATAATAGCTATAAAATATTGAAAAATATAATGAGTCAGCCATTACTTTTGTATTAAGCTTAATTATTAATGAAAAAAATATTTTAATTCACTCATTCAAAATGATAACATAAAGGAAAACATTAATATTTCTTATAAATGTTCTAGTTCTTCAAAATTAATGCATAAAGCAATGATATCCAACTTCTACTGATGACCAAATCACTTTTTTTCAACAACAAATTCTGTTATCATTCTCCACAAAAAAATATTTAAATAAAAAAAAAAAATATTCAAAATTTATATATATTACCAAGTTTTCTGATGTAAAGTAAATAATTAAGCAATAAGATATTATAAGAAAGCAAAACTCTCTACTATCACCAGTGATAATCTGCTATTACATATTCTTTTCAATTTATTTTAGCATCATAAAATCAAATGCTTTACATTATCAAAAATATTGCAAGATCAAAATACATTGCCAAATTTTACAATAATGTTGACAAAATATTATGAAACAAAAAAAAAAAAGATCCAATTGTTTCTTATTTTATTTCTCATTTTTGATTTAATAACATTCTCACCTGAAATGCAGATTCTATAAGTATGTTGAATCTAAAAATGATAGAATTTTTTGTTAAAATTTGTTAAACAGTTGAATATTTCTTATTTGCAATTCTCAAAGGTTTCCTTATGCCCTGCATTGAGATGATAAACTTTTGAGCTGGTTATGTGATTTTGTAAAAAGAAACATCTTGATAAGTTTCCAATAACGAATGAAAGCTAAGTTGATGTATTAAATAAATTTTTTATTTATAGTGAGTTGTCTTTTTCAATTTTGGTTTAAATTGATTATTTTAAATTTTATAATTGATCAGGTTGAACTTTGATTTAGAAACTTTTACCTCTCAAGTTCAATTATTCTACTGCTAGACTAAACTGATGAAGTGAATAATCAAAGAATTCATTGCTCAGGAAATCATGTCACATTTGAGTACTAGAAGTGATAAAATTGAGCTTCAAATCAGAACCTTTAGATCTTAAATCTGTCATTATATTAATAGCCAAACATTTTATTCTTTAAATAGTCAAAATAAGAGTCATAGATCAATTCATAGATCACATGATCCTATCTCTTAAGCTTGTAAGTTATAAACAGTGAGGATTGCCAATTCCTCTACAAGCTTTATGATAAATGCTTAGTCAGAGCCAGCACTTAAAATATCTGTCAGGAACCCCTCCCCAAACCCCTGACCATGGTTTCGTGCTTTGGCACTCCTCAGAGAGGTGTCAGGGTAGGTTCAGACACTAGATCTAAAAATACCAACCCAAAGTTATCTATTGAGTTGAAAATCTGAAATTTTCAGACATCTACATATCTTCAAACCCAGCTATCCAACTCAAATAGCTATATGGGGCTGATAGATCTTCAGCCATATCATATATTAGTAGTCATAGCAATATAAAATTGCATAAGACTTTTGGCAGAGACTATAAATAGTCAAAATAAGAGTCATAGATCAATTCATAGATCACATGACCCTATCTCTTAAGCTTGTAAGTTATAAACAGTGAGGATTGCCAATTCCTCCACAAGCTTTATGATAAATGCTTAGCCAGAGCCAGCACTTAAAATATCTCTGTCAGGAACCCCTCCCCAAGGTTTCGTGCTTTGGCACTCCTCAGAGAGGTGTCAGGGTAGGTTTATTTTATTCTTTAGCTAGTTCTGGAGTTAAGACTGTCTATATTCATCTACAAGGAATTGCTACTGATTAAGTATAGGTGTTTTTATTAATAAGACCATTTTATGCTTTTATGATTATATATATTTTAAAAAGAAAACCTAGATTTTATTAGAAGGCATTTATTCAAAATCCTATGATCATACAAAACAATACAAATGATCAATAATAATTGCTGGATAACAATTACATAAAAAAATAAAATAATAAAAAATTCAATAGTGTGCAATTCTCAAAAATATAAATTTTTAGCACAAAGGGATTCAAAATACAAATTATTTCTAAAAAATGAAACAATAATGAAATCTAAAAAACAACATTTTGTTTATACAATTTAAATTGTAAACAAATTGGGCGGGCGTTAGAAATCTTTCAACAAAGTAGTTTTTTTTTATATGCAATATTTGTTTAATTCAGTAATTATGTCTAAAATGTTTAAATTTAATTATATACTTGCATCTTCAAAAATATCATAATAATAAATTCAAGTTTTTCACATCAGCATCAAAAAACAATTCAAGTGTCAAAAAATATTTAAGAGCAGAAAAAACTTCACATTTAATTAAAAAAAAAAATCTCTCAATATAAAAATAATCTTCAAAAATAAAAACTTATTTTACAAAAAGCTTTGAGCTAATCTACAATATGTATATTAATCTTACATTTCAAAAATAAATTAAATTTTGATGATTATGGTCTACTAAAATACATTTAAAAATCATATAATTTCAATGTACACTAAAATTAGCATTAGTATTTAAATGGACAAGATAAATCGCGTATTGCATTTGTTAAATATTTGATTGAATAGTAAAGATAAATCTGATATCTATTACTATATCAGTAAACCTATGGTTAAAAATAATTATAATAAATGTAAAATATTAAGTTTATATTAATTAAAAATTGGACAAATAATTTTTTAAATAAATCAAAATAGTATAGACTCTATTGATAAAAAGAGAAAGGTAAAAGGAAAGCGAAAAATGAACCTTCCTCAAACTTTTCCCTATCGATTTTTTTTAAACATTAAAATGTATGTGTATGCTCTTTAATTAATTAATAAATTGTGAAGAACAAAATATTCAACAACGTAATTAAATACTTACTTTATGTCTATGTTTCATTAACTACAAAAAAAAAAAAAAAAGAACAGTACTCTAGACTTGATAAGTAATAATAAAAAATAAAAAAAGTAATAAAGCTTGTTAATCAAGGATAGGATTGTTATAATGGGAGACAAATAAATATAAACAACGGTCACATCCCAGCTATACCGTAAGCCTTCGCAGAGATAAATAGCCACCAGATGACGCGCTATTTTTTTTTTTTAGTCTCGTAATTTTCTTATATTCGAATGTCTTTTATTATTATTATTTATTATTTTATTTCAATTTAAGAACAAAATAATGTGTAAATTAAATAAATCATCATTAGTTTATAAAAATTAATAAATTAAAAAATGAAGAATAATATTCTAAACATCATAAATATATTTCAAGCGGCAGCGCCACTTAATCATTTTCATATTTTATTATAAAATGCATTACGTTTGCTAGTGCTTGGTTTTTGCAAATTTGTAGTTAATTTTTCACTCAACCATTAGTAACTTTAAGTTTATTTGCTATAAATATATTCTTGTTGTTCTTTTAATCAATCTACTAATGAAAAATATTATTTCGACGTTAATAAAATTTTCTTCTCATTGACTAAGTTCGAATTTTGAGATGATTTTTTTATACACATTAGTATGAAAGTTTAACTTTTTCCCTTATGCGTCTCTCCAAATTTTAATAAGCTTTACTGATTGAAATAAAATTTTACATCGCTTGTAATCTATTTTCACACTTTACTGCATTTTTATGTATGCAAAAAAAAAAATCAAATAATTTTGTTGATTTATACTGTACTTTAAGATAGATAAAAATCAAAAATATAACAATAAAAGAATTGTGTTTGAGTCCAGTGTCCAATCTTTCTAAAAAGTACAAACTTCAATATAGATTTAATTATGCAGTTACTATAATGATACAAACAGCAGATAGCCAGTCCGTTCGCTCTACTATTGTTTGTCTTCAGGTCCTTAGTTTTACAAACATATTGTTCTATTTGGGATATGGTGCATCTACTTCAGTTGTCTGTTGATCTATACTAGTTTTTATTACTATCTTCAATCTTCTGGTTGGTTACTGATGTTGCATTAGTTTCGGTCGACGTTTCGATTGCTTCTTGACAATATTTCAAGTTAAAGCAAATCATATGCGTATATAACACCAATGACTAAATTATGTGTGTGTTTAGTTGTCTCGGAGCCTGCGTAAGTTGCCTAGTTTACTTCTCTATCATCTATTCCATTATTGTTGCCAGATTAATAAAAAACCGTGTGTGTGTGTGTGTGTTTAAATATATGTATGCTAAATGTTAAAAAAAAAGAAGAAGAAAGAATACTAATTTTATTTAAATAAAGTTACATTTGTTATATAAGTGTTGCAGACTTTTCAAATACATGAAAAAAATAGTTGGCACCAAACCATTTATCTCCCAGACAATAATGTAAAAATAGATCATTTAAGCCTTCTTGGATAACATGTGAAAAGTAATAATTATATAAAATTAACTCCTGGGTGATAATCCAAAAGTAATAAAGGATTTCTGGGATTGGTTTTAAAACCTATAAATGAGTATGATTTTATCCTAGGAGGAGAATCTAATGCAGATACATAGAAACAATTCAGGAACATGAGGACTTGGACAAGCCTTCATAGCCAGCTACATTCTGGCTGAAGCTAAAATAAGGGATTTGTTGAAAGCCATCTCAGTCTAAATTATGATTTTAAATTAGCCTTTGGGTGAAATTGTTAGTGTAAGTAATATAAGATATATTGTAAACAAATTACCTATATACTTCATATGATTCTGCTAATAGTTGCTTAAACTATTTGCTCTAGTGGTCTCTTTGTTTAATTTAATATGTCTGTTCATATACTCATTTAAACCCATGACTGAAGTAATACGAGAGTCTGGATGCACCATCCACAACGACCCAGTAAATCTCTTCTGGAGTTCTGTCTTGATGTTGATTTAACCAATACCTTCCTTTCACTCAGTACATTAAAGATATTTCTGCAATGTATTTTAGGTCTATTGAATATGCTGTCCTGAAGATTACTGTTTGCAACATTATGGCTTCTTGTCATATCCAGGTTTGTTTTTCATGTCAACTATGCTTTGATGTGTCCATCCTTGCCATGGTTAGCTTGCCAGTGCTTGTACCTGATGTGTATGACATAGTTATGATTTCAAGATCCTGCGTTCATCATTAATGTGATAACATGCTGCTTACATTATTAACCTTGTCAACTGGTTATTTTCCAGTATTTATAGCTTATCAGATTCAACTGATATGTGAATCATAATAGCAATTCTATATATAACTCTTGCATTTTCTCTATAAATACATTCCGAAGTAATATGATGTTACTAATAACTTTTTCTTTAGCCTTTCTCTTTAATACATCTGCTTGCATTGTTATCATTTAAAAATTAAAAACGAATGTGTTATATATTTTGAATTGTTAATCTAAATTTCTTTACATTAGTTTGTGGTATTTGTGTGCCTATATTTTCACCTTCCACTTGATATTTATGTGTGTGAATATTTATTTTCTTAATATCCAATTAAATTGTGTATATGTAGAGAGAGAGTTAAATTTTTAATAAGCATTAATTAAGTTTAACTAAATTTAAAGTAAACTAAGAAATTGTTTTGTAGTACAGAGGAAATAAAATTAAAATAGCATAATAGTATAGATGCAATAAAAAGTGTATCACTTCATGAAACTAAATCTCAGTAATGCATTTTATCAAATATTTTATTGAGAAATTGGCAGAAATATCAATGCATTGTGCAAAAGCTTGTTTAAATATGTGTTTACTATTTAGGATCATCATGGCTTTAAATAGACAGAGAGTATAATCTCTTACTTGAGAACATTTTAATTATAGCAAAGCCAGATGAATGCAGATTAATGTATCTGGAGCACCAATGAAATTAAATTTTTAAAGCACACTATTCCCAGAAAAGAGAGAAAAACAGACCCTGAGAAAGTCTACATTATAAAGATATTAAGCCCCCAAAATTAAAGATTTACAAGCTTTTCCTGGACAGTTGATTAGTTTAAATGTTTTTAAAAGGTAAAACACTTTATGATCTGTTAGCAAAAAAATCATTAAACTAATGATTTAAGTATAATATTATTAACTGACATTTGTAATGGTTCAAAAAATGGTAAAACATTTATAAGAGATTTGAATTTGTAATAAAGAAGATTTATTTAAAGTTGAGCGCTTTCAATACTGAGTAGTATCATAATCATAGCATTAAGTGATTAAAGAAAGTTGAAATTTAAAGTTATTTTTCAATATTAAATAATAGATTATTATAAAAATTGAATTTTTAGGAATAGATTTACATACTAATGATGAAAATGGTTGCTACAAGTGCCATTTTTTAGAAAGAGAGTTGCTAGAATTTTTTTTATTGATGGTGTGATGATCTTTAGCTATTGACTACACCTCCTTCACTTTTCTCTTTCTATTAACTCTCTCTGAACAATGATGTCAGCAATAGAGAGAGCAAAGTTATAGGCTAATTGCAACTCGTGATCCAAAAAAACGGAAGAGTATTCATTGTTTTTCTTGGCCTGGTTGTACATATATTTATGCTGGGCATGTCTTGTAGATAAGTTAGCTCGGGTTTAATTAAACAATTAAATTCGTTGCAATTAATTTTGTACACAATTTGATGTGAAGCTTTTCTAAGCATTTTGTCTTTTGAATTATTTAATAATTTATTTAAAATGGAGGTGAGTAAAAAATGATATTGCATTTATCGGTACAAATGTTTTTTAATTTGTGTGCGAGTGTCGAAATATAAGGGAGACTAGACCATTTTTTATTATCAGGTTAAATATTTGTAGGGTGCAAGATTTTGTTATAAAAATTCATGATAATTGTGGTTATTTTTTAAGAATCGTACCTAATGTTTATATATCGATATTTCTTCTTCGATCAGCCTCGAATTTGCACAAATATATGTTTTATGGAGAAAGCTTTTTAGACCAGCATATTTATGGGAGAAAGAAGTATTAGCCCCAATGTGTATGGTGGTCTTACATTTTATGGTTTTACAATCATCATATAGTCTAAAACATTATCCTGCCTGATGGTATCTAAATCTAAAAAATTTAGGTTGAGCAGAAGTTAGTCTTCCTTCTCAGTATCCCAAGTTAGAGCGGTTGCAGATGCTAATTCAATATAAATTTTATTATTAGATTCTTCGTTAGCACATACATAAATATCGTACACATATCTGGAATATAAGACTGCTGGAATATAATACTGCATTCGAGAGAAACTCAAATTTTGGATGAATCAAATTCTCATATTTGGATAAGTACAGACTACAGACAATTCCACTGATTAGGGACCCCATAGCCAGCCACGATTCATTTTATATGTTTTGTGAATAATAAATGCAATTATTTCATTACTAATCCAATTTAATGTGTCTATAATAAAGTTTTTTTTCTCAATGTTATAATTGACTTGCTGCAATTTCTTTTCTACGATTTTAATAGCTTCATAATGAGAGATAGGTCCATACATTTCTTCAACATTCAAAGAGGTAATTTTGCAGCTATTATCAATTTTGAGATTTTGAATTTTTTTAATAAATTCATATGAAGATTTCAAACTGTATGCAAAACTGAGGTCATCCTTGCGCCAAGAGGCAATAAGCTTAGTTGCATTGTAAAAATATGAGCCACCAAAGTCAAGAAGAGGGAAATTTTCTTTGTGCAACTTTATATTTGCAAATATTCTAGAAACAATGGCAGCAGACAGGTA
Organism: Epiperipatus broadwayi; assembly: GCA_028023455.1. NCBI lineage: Eukaryota > Metazoa > Onychophora > Udeonychophora > Euonychophora > Peripatidae > Epiperipatus > Epiperipatus broadwayi. The sequence continues at coordinate 4,472,467 of JAQFVV010006219.1, read as the reverse complement.
TATTTTATAGTAATAAGAACTTGACAGTGCTTTGCCTGGATGATTTCTAAGAAAGCAACAAATTTATCTTTTCTAGCCTTTAAATTATAATCTTTTACTTTGATAAAATGCAAGCTACCAATTTCTCTGACTAATTTTAAAGTCAAACTCTTGCCATTCTAAAAGCACAAACCTGTTGCCCTTATCTTCTTTTAGGCAAACAAGGTTTTCTCTGTAATAAAATTTCTAAAACACTTTGGAATGAGTGTAATAATTAGTCATCTCACATGAAAATGATAACCCAATAGCATACAATTCCAGAATGTTATTGAAAAGTGAGAGAAATTATAATCATCTCAGAAAATACTAGTCATTATATTTGCATTGAAAAGTTTACTTAAGGTCTATAAAGGTGAGTTTAAAAATAAAATTATTACTGGTCATCTTTGTAAGATCCAAACTAATGACCTAACTTTTAAACAGGCACCTATTGCACTGGACTTGAGAGAGTATGATTAATAATAGTTCTGAGGGAGAAATCAAATTCAACATACACATTTAGAATCACTTGCATGGTGGGAGAAAAATGGAAGTATTTGTAAATTATACTGATGCTTTAGACTAAAATAGAAAAAGTGTTGCTGAATGAATAAAAGTTGATTCTGAATATAAATTATTAAACTGGATAAGTACTGATTTAATAATTGGCCAAAATTACTATCAACTGCTTGATATATAACAGTAAATGTCGGACAACAAAAACGTTATTTTAGTTGGATATTTGAGTATTAATATCCAGTCAAGAATAGAAATGAGACATTGAAATTGATTCACAATAGTTATTCCAAAAATATTAGGGAAAAAGCTTTTGTCAGAAGTTACATATGATGGCCAAGTGTGAATAAAGATATCGAAGGCTTTATCAACAAATGTATAAAATATCAATTAACAACAAATTAACCATTGAAAAATTTATACTTCTTGATCAAAGACTAATAAGTCATATCAGGATGAACAAATGAACTATGATGAAATCTTTAAAGAACATTCTAGGTTAGGATTACTGCACATTTAGACTAAGCAGAGTACAAGTTAGTCAAAAATACTATCTTAGAGACAAAGTTTAAAGATTTTATAGAAGGATGGAATATACAGCATTACTTTACACTATTGTACTATTTAGACTGTTAAAGCACTAATGGTGGACATTCAAGTGGCATTTCAAAACAACACATGTCAACACCTGCAGAGCTGTGAAAAGTTCATCAGAAAAGAGCTACTATTGAGTAGGAACTTGAGAAACAATAGTCTCACTAATATAAGCAAGAAAAACTTGGAAATAATAGTACAAAGAATTAATGTGACAATAATCAAATTATTTGGATAAGGGATAGTTTGGGGAAAATTTTGAGTAGGCAGTGTTATATTGTATAGTTATAATGAGAATGCAATCTGGAATTGAAGTGTATAGACAACATAAATCACTTTCAAAAATGAAATAGCTAATTGGCTATAGAAGAATAATACAAAACCTCAGAGTTAAAGTAAAATAAAAACTAATTTACTATAGAATCAGCCATTTCAGCAGAATTTGAAATTGAAGATAAAAAAAAAGAAACTAAAATCAATCAATTGGAGAGCAAATATATATAGATTGAATGAAAAGAAGATCCTCCAAGATATCTGGAGCAATCAATGTTTATGGACTCAAGTTTTCTGGAATAGAAGAATGTATACTTGCAATATTCAAATAATCAAGTAGTACTGTGTATACTGATAGGTCAAAGATTATTACTGTTAAATCCCTGATTCCAGGATATTTTTCAGATTTATAAGTTTTTTGGATTTCAGGAAAACCCTTCATTATAAATTCAAATTTTGTTAAGATAGAAAAAAACAAGCAGATCATGGTAATTAGGTTTATTGATAAGTATTTATTGAATGTTTTTTTTTAATTTTGTAATTTTATTGTAAAGAAATAAAGATCATTTTTGAAATTTACATTGAGTAATAGAAATTTATGAATAATAAATAATCAAATAGAGTTGTTATAGGTTAACGAGGAAACTAATTTAGCCTCAGGGATTGTATAGGCCAATCTAAAGCATGTTAGTTTGAGAGCATGAAGAGGTTTTTTATTCATTTTACATTCTTAAATAAACCTATTAAAACATATATGTAAATAACAGTGTGATAGCCTATTTTTTATATATTAATCAAAGCCAGAGGGAGCCTATTTTTTGTATATTAATCAAAACCAGAGGGTTTAATTTATATGTGTATAGCCATATTCTGCAGACATTAATTTCATTTTTTTATTGTTATTAATAAACTGATATTTCATTGTTAAAATTATTCCAGTGAATTAATTTAATTCTCAAACATAAATTATTGTGTGGTATTATATCTCTAGTTCACAATAACAGTTATAGAGTTTGTGTTCTCTGAGCTAGATTTGTGCATAATAGTCTGTTATATAAAATGGGTTTTTATTAGTTTTTATGGGCATCCAGTTGATGATGATGATCCTGGACTGCCACAAGGGGATATCGTTTAAGGTTCATGCACTATATTTTATTTAGCTTAGTATTTACTTAGAAAGTAAGTTTATAGTTGGCCAGTACATTAATGATTCTAAGTGGCCAGAGCATTGATGATGATCAGCATGTTTTAATATTCCAGCATTATTGTTTTTATTGTTATATATTTTGATGGATTAGCACTTAAGTTTCTGCATCCAAATTAATATTTAAATAATCTACGCCAAGCTGGCAAGGGCTAAAAATAATTAGCCTGGTCTATAATAGATCCATTTCAAATCCAGTCATAAGATTGACTGTTGATTTTATTGTTGATCATTCATGATGATGAATGACTATTACTTTTGTGTAATGCTGATAAAATTATGCTTATACTTAATATAGTTAGGTGTGCTAACCTTTCAGAGTGATCTCATTATCTGATGCTCATTATTTTTCATTCCTTTGATATTAAATTTTGAGTTGTAACTAGGTTGACGATGATGTGAGTTCCATCATCCCAGGTGCACCCCGAGTTCATACCATTATAATATATACATATGTAAAGTACGGCTGATTGGAAAACCAAAGACTTGCCAGAATATTTTTTAAGAGATGTTTATAATTAATCAAGAGAAACCTGTTAAAAAGATAAAGAAAACTTTTATGAAGTCCTGTCAAAAAATTAATTACTTTTTTTTTTTTATTAAAAAAAGAAATAAAAACTTTACTATTATTACATTATGAGTAAATTAATAACTGATTCATATTTTAAAATTATTATACAACACATCTGAATGCTTCTCTATATGTGTGAATTCTATGTATATTTTCAACATGAATTAATTGTAAAAATATATATATTTAATCAAAATAAGAGTCATAGATCAATTCATAGATCACATGAAACTATCTCTTAAGCTTGTAAGTTACAAACATTGAGGATTTCCAATTCCTCTACAAGCTTTCTGATAAATGCTTAGCCAGAGCCAGCACTTAAAATATCTCTGTCAGGAACCCCTGACCATGGTTTCGTGCTTTGGCACTCCTCAGAGAGGTGTCAGGGTAGGTTCAGACACTAGATCTAAAAATACTAACCCAAAGCTAAGCACCCAGCTAAAAGTTATCTATTGAGTGGAAAATCTGATATTTTCAGCCATCTACATGTCTTCAAACCCAGCTATCCAACTCAAATAGCTATATGAGGCTGATAGATCTTCAGCCATACCATATATTAGTAGTCGTAGCAATATAAAATTGCATAAGACTTTTGGAAGAGACTATAAATAGTCAAAATAAGTATTTATCATAAAGCTTGTAGAGGAATTGGCAATCCTCACTGTTTGTAATATATATTTAATGTTTATTATTTTGACAAATTAAAATATCATGATATAAATATTAGTGTGTGCACATTTCCATGGGCACACATATTTATGTAAAAACAGTCATTATTTATGTATCATTAAAATGTGATCTTATTTTTTTATCATTATATAACAATTCCCATGTTACAACACATCAGTGTGCTTATATAGATGACAGTCGTAGACACATATATGCTAAATCTGTCATTATAATTATAAAAATGAATTCCAGTTATAAATTTATGAGAATTCAAATATGTTCACAAATTATTATACCACACATCTGTGTGCTGATATATAGGTGTTTTATATAGACCTATTGGAACATATATGTAAATTACAATGTAATAGTGGATTTCCTTTTGGTATTAATCAAGATCAGAGAGCTTAATTTAAATATGTAGCCATAGTCAGCAAACCTTAATTTAATTGTTATTAATAAATTTATATTTTATTGTTTAAAGTTATTCCAGTGAATTTTTTAATTCTAAAATATTATAAATTATTACAGGTTGCATTATATCTCTTGTTCACAATAATAGTTATAGAGTTTTCCTGAGTTAGATTTGTGCATAATAGTCTGTTATATAAAAGGGGTTTATATTTAGAGTTCATGGACATCCAGTTGATGATGATCTTGGATTGGCGCAAAGGGAGGATCCTTTAAAGTTTATGCTCTATATTTTATTTAGTTTAGAATTTATTAGAAATTAATTTTATAGTTGGCCAATACATTAATGGTACTAAATGGCCTGAGCATTGATCATGATCAGTGTATTTGTATTCTTATGGATTAGCACTTAAGTTTATGCATCCAAATTAATGTTTAAATAATCTGACCCAAACTAGTATGGGCTAAATAATTAATCTGGTCTATAGTAGACCTATTTCAAATCCAGTTACAAGATTTATTTTTATTATTGATCATTCATGATGATGAATGATTATTATATTAGTGTTGTGTAATGCTTGTGAACCTATATTTATAGTTAAGATCTGGACTGATCTCTCATGCTCCTCATATTCATTCCTCATACTCATTCTTTTTATATTTTCATTGTATGTTTAAATTTTATATCAACTGGGATGATGATGATGATGAGTGTCATCACCCCAGATTTATCCTGTTAGACTCATATCATTACAATATATATATATAATGTAAACCAACAATAAATTAAAAGCTATCTAGTAAGATTTTATTTTTTGGTTTAACCAATAGTTAAAAATATTCAAAATTATCTTTGGTATATATATTTTTTAGATGTTGGTAAATTTGTCCCTAATATTAAAAAATATATAAATTAAATAAATTATTAATTGATTTATTAATTATTTCAGTGAAATATATTTAAAAAAATAAATAGTTTAATGATAAATATTTTAATAACTTTGATTAATTTGCATGATATTAAGTATAAATGAGAATTTCTCTTGAGTCTTTGCACAAGAATTACAAATTTACTTAAAAAGTTTTTTCAAAAGTTTTTTTTTAAATATAGTAATTTTTAATTCCAAATATTATAAACTTGATAAATTATGAGGAAAATCTTTAACAAGAAAACAAAAAAAGCTTATTGTAATTTAAATCATTTTAGTTATCACAGCTAGTTGAGTTTTCAGATAAAATCATACAAAATGTCATTATCGAAATGAATAATAGACTCTCAACGAGTAAAGTATTTGACATATTGTTAATAAAAGCATGAAGGCTACACAAAATGGGCAAAAATCTTCCATCAATAAATATAAAACTGCAAATAATAGTACTAATGATTTCATACTAATGATAATGTAAATATAATTGAATCCATAATATTATACAATACTCAAAATTTAATGTGAATGAGTCTGATTGCCAAAGCAGTTAATGTGTATCATAACAATACATATTAAAAAACAGGTTTTTAAGAAGAAAAAGTTATCATGCCTTATACAACAGATGACACAAATCTCCACACATTTGATAAGCTGTCATGTTTTCCAGAAAATCTCAGTTATATGAAGTGAGCAAAAATACTTTACCTTTGATAAGTTATGTTAAAAATATTTGCTTAAAGATTTGTGGTGATGGTATATTAGATGTGATAATATGTTGGGCTATTTCCATCATCTATCATTAAATGTCTAGAACTTTATTTAAACTGTTCAAATACAAACAATTTGTTAGTAATAACAGACAGACAACACAGACTAGTAGTTGCACAACATTTGGAGTAGTAGTAACCTCCACTTTTATTCAGGTGTTACTGACCTGATCAGTGACATTATTAGCATAAGAGTCAAACTTACACCTTTAAATTCTTGAATAATTAAATTTTAAGGCAATGCTTTAACTAACTGAGCTATTCTGTCAAATGCAGCAGTCAGTAGAAATTTCCTATGCTTATCAAATCCTTGAGATTCATTCAATTTTTTTTATAATAACTGCTTCTAAGAGCAATATTAATTAGGGTTTCCAGATGTTATGTATTATCATACTGGGTTGACTTATATGATTATTTGCCATTGTCATATGAGCAGTTTCTTTGAATATTTTTCTTTGCACCTTTTCTTTTCTATTCAATATTTTTGTATTTTCCTAATTGAACATATGTTTATTAGTATATGCATGATTTGATACTGTAGGCATATCTGTTTTTTCTCTTTTAATTATTAGTTTGTGTTCTTTCAATCACTGTTCTACAGAGCAACAGGTCTCACCAATATACTTTCTTTCACATTCCATGATATTTCATAGATGAAATATTTGTCAGCATTTCTAATTAAGGTTTTGAAGAAGTTAGAATTCCTACAAGTATGGTATGGCTTTGGAAAACGGTTCTAATGTTATACTGACTGCAGATTTTCTTTAATTTGTCTACCATTTCTGGTATGTATGGATACCCTATAGTATCAATACTTGTTTTGTCTTTTGGCATATCTTTTTGTCTACTGAAGATTTATTGATAGCAACTGATGGATAATCATTCTTTATGAGAGTTTGTTCTAGGTAAATCTTTTCTTTTCCAAATCACCAATTTCTGAACAAACTTTCTTTGCTCTTTTCCACAGTATGCTTCTGGTAGATTGGATGTATATGATAAGTGCTTGCTACTGTGTGTAGGTTTCCTACAAACAGTTGTTTTTACTTTATCCTGAGAGAGTCCTGTCACAAGAACATCTAAGAATGCTAGTTTTTTGTTCTTGTTCTGATTCCTCTGTGAATTTAATTGACAGAGATATGTTGTTAATATGATCCAGAATGACTGTAATGATACTTCACTATGTAGACATAACACAAATATATCATTAACATAGTGAAACCACACTTTAGATGAAAATGGAGTAGTATTTATGATCTTGGTATCAAGTTAGTCTATGTAAATGTTGCTAAGCAAAGATAACAGTAGTGATCTGGAAGAATTCTGAGTTATATTGAAAGTACATTGTTGTTACCCAGATGGTTAATAGTTTCATTATAATCAATAGGTAGAGTTGTTCTGTCTTGTAGATTACTATCCCCATATAACCTTTTCCTTATAATAGAGAATGATTCATCTCATGATATAATTGTAAATAAACTTTCCACATCAAAGCTTACCAATATGTCAGAATGAGAACAAAGTAAAAACAACAGATCAAAACCTTCTGGCAAGTACTTGGCATATACATCTAATCATACCAGGAGCACAAAACATGGAATAATGCTATTACTATTGAACAGAGCAAAGAAAATTTGTTAGAAAACCAATGATTTGGAAAATGAAAAGATTTACGTAAAACAAACTCTCATGAAGAATGGTTAGCAATCAGATGACATCAAGAAAACATATACAACAAAAACAGATCAAAAGGAAAACAGTTACTGGTACTGTAGTGTATCCATACATACCATGAATGGTAGTAAAATTAAAGAAAATGTGCAGTCATTATAATATTAGAACAGTTTTTCAAAGCTATACCACACTGAAAGAAATTCTAACTTCTAGAAAACCTAAACAGGAAATGCTGAAAAGCAAAAAACTGCATCTATGAAATACCATGTGGATATAATAGAAGAATATTGGTGAGACTTGTCTTTTTGAACAGTGATTGAAAGAACCCAAACCAATGATTAAAAGAGACAAAACAGGTATATCTACAATAGCAGACCATGTATGTACTAATGAATATATATGTTCAATAGTAAAAATGCAAAAATATTGGATAGAAAGAAAAAGGTTCAAAGAAGAAAATTTAAAGAAGATGCTCATATGACAATGGCAAATAACTTTATAAGTCAACCAAATGTGATAATACATAATATATGAAAGCCTCTAATTAAACTTGCTCTTAGAAACAATTTAGTAAAAACTTGAACTCTTGCCTTTAATAGAATAGCACAGGTGGTTAGAAAGTTGCCTTAAATTTTGATATTTAAGATCCTAAAGGTGCAAGTTTGAGTCCTATGCTAATATTCTCACTTCTTCAGGCCAGTAACACCCGAAGAAGGGTGATTATAAAAAAAAACAAACTATAAATGAATTTTTATACATTAGGTAAACAAAACTACAAAAACAAGATTAATCCTATAAAGATATTTCTAATTACTAGTAATGTTAATTATGTGCTAGGCTCAAGATATTTTGTTTGAAAAATGTTACACATTAAAAATTTTATTTAAAAAATGTTTTGTTTATCTCTTACTGTCATGATAACCACTGAAAAAAATTATTTGATCTTATCTACTAGCTTTATTACAAATAGTATTCAAGTTTACTGGGGACCAATTTCAAATTCCAGTTCTGTGCCTTAGTAAGCTTATATATTAACCCTCTTGTACTCTGACAGTTTTTTTTGTTATCACTATAAGATTTCAACCTTAAACTATCAAGAATATAATAAATATCACTTTATTTGATAGATAATTTTGTCTAAAAATTAAACAAGTCCTAAAAATTAGTTTTTAATCAAAACAAAGTGCTGTTTCATCTTTCAACTTCCTGGGAAGTAGATTTAATTTGCAAAATGAATGAAATCTTCTTTGTTTGATGTTTATTTTTAAAATCTCGATGAATAATTATTAATATCTAGTAAATCTATTAACTTATGCTTTAAAAGTTTAAAATTTATTTTTTATGATATTGCTTTATTTTCTATCAGACAGTACTAGTGGTGACATTTTCACAGATCGTATTTATCTGCCATTGTAATTTCCATAATAACATTACTCAGAAAAATATAATCTTTTATATTTAAAAATGAAACACTTCTGTATAAAATAAATATGTAATAACATATATTTCTGATTCCTAATAATTATCATACAATTATTATGCAAAAATAATGATAAACTTTCTAAAAAATATTGTCTTGAAGTAATATTGCAAAGTTATCACAAAATTGAAGACTGCCAAAAATACAATGTGTTCTTATCACTCTGGCGATTGCCCATAATTTGAAATTCCTATTTTTTTTTTATTATTCTGACATTTTCAGATTTTGTTTGAAATTAAAAAAAAAAAAAAATGTGAATTTTAAAGTTTGGTAAAAAAAAGTTAGCAAAATCTCTCAATAGAGGGCTAATGATGCAAATTGAATTTCTTGACTTCCAGCCCAATAAAATCTCGGAATAAACAAAAAATGGGTAATTGGTAAAAATGCCTGACTAGCAATTTTTTAAAAGTATCATGACTGAATGTGCTGCTGCTCTAAGATGTCTTTAAATATGTATTTTATGAGAAATGATGCCGGTTTTATGAACATTAAATATCTATAAGACATTTGAAAATCTACTTTTCATTCTTAGTGAAATCTATATGAACCAAACTAAAAAATTTTCAACAATTGTAAAAGTCTATAACAAATCACACATTCAGAAAGTGTTATAATCATCCATCATCTGAATTTCTATATTAACTAGAAAAATATTTAAAATCTGTTATATAAATTGTGAAATATTATTGATAAAGAATTTGTATGATCCAGCATGAATTTTAAGATAAAAAAATATTTGTGAAATTAGCCACAACTTTATATGAGGGTAAAGAAAAGCATATAAAATAGTATTATCTCTAAATAATTAGAAGTTGATTACCTTGTGGAAATCATGGCCAATCTGAGAAATACAAACTCTTTGCTTAAATACTTATTTATATCAGGTGCATAACTTCAAGTCTCGGCTAATTGCACATTAATATATGAAAAATGTTGTTATAATGTTTAAACAAGGGATCAGCAATATTTGAAGGATCAGATAGTAAATTTAAAGATTTTATGTGTCAATTTAACCCTCAATAGATATAAAAAAAATTTGTAATTTAATTCCTAAACACAGTATGCATATAACCTTCATTAGAAAAGTATTATGATATGATATAATTTTGGTCTCAAATGAGTATTTGAAAGAAATAAAACAAAAATAATTATTTTATTTGCATTGTCACTGTCATTCTTAGCAGCTTCAGATCTTCATAATGTTCTTAAAATATAGATTAGTAAGCAATTTTTCTAATGCATTTAAAAATTTCAAGCATTTAATTTTCTTTGACTGCTTAAATTTTTTTATGTAAAATGAATGAATTGACAGCTAAAATATTTAACATTTGGAAGAAAATTGTTATAATTGGCAATCATCTCAGGTTTTCCAATGCTAAAACACAACATATGAAAACAAATAGCAAAAAGCAATAGGGCACAAATTTTGCAAAGATCAATCACATTCTTTTAGAAAAATTATAATCAATACATTTAATTTTTATTTTTCTAAAAATTATTTACAAAAAATTAGATGTAGGAAAAAAACTTATAAATCGTAAAAAATGGAGGAACAATATTATTTAAGTATAAATTACAGTGGCAAGACATTGATAAGCTCCAAAAGAGGGGGGACTATGGAAAATAAATTTAAACTAATTTGATTTTTGTAAAATATATTTAGGAAAGTACTGAGATGGATACCTGTTGTGTTGGCTTGGCCTACAGGTTCAGTTCCAAACCAACAGACAAATGATGACAAACTACTCAACAATTAATATGTATAATTTATTATTACAAAAAATATAGATGCATGTTAGTTAATCAAACTTGTAAATATGGTTTATATAAATTAATGCTGAGGTAGTCATGATGAGTAATGGATCTCACTTCCAACTATATAAGTAGCCTGCCTCATGAGCTCAAGTAAAAGACTTCCAGCTGTACAAATCAGTGTACCTCGAGTTGGCTCTAGTTCAGACTCTTCCAACTGCACTTAGACAGCTTGCCTTGAGTCAGTTGCAAACTTAGCAGTTTCCAGTCCTATGTGGACTTGCTGCATGGATGTCATGATAATGACTAGAAAAATACCTTTGCTGATGGCAAGGGTATATTGGAGAGCACATTCAGTTGTTCAGGTTGACAGAAGTAATTGCTCTCTGCCTTGACTCCAAAAAGTCTGACTATTTAATGGCAGATCCCCTACCCTACTGGAAACACTTGGATTATGTGCACAAAGCCCGATGAAGAATTTATCCCCATTGGATAGTGACTGGGTGCTAGGCAATCACACAAGGAATATTGAATAGTCCACTTCTAAAGGCAAGGCCAGATATGACATTCTTCCCCCTGGATAAAATTAGCCATGGAGGATGTAGAGTCATTGAGATGTGCTGGATAATGTTAACTTTGTTGGTGGCTTCCATTCATCTGCTGTCCGTTTCATCTTCTTCACCTGACGTTGTTCCTGGATGTTTGCTGTCACTTTGAGTTTGATGTTTGTCTTTCCTGCTTGACGTACTTGTCCCAGGTTGTTTACTGCTTTTGTCAGCTTCTGTTGTGTGGTTGAGCCTTAGTTGGTTGAGATGGCAATGATGTTGATGACTATTTTCTGTTTGCACAATGTCAGTATAGAGATCCTTTAGTTGAGTCACCACTGCTGGTATTCATTTTGTGGATCTGCAGTATAAAAGGCATAGTACTTATGTATCTATTTGAAGTTTTATTTTGTTTTTCTCTTGTTCAAGTTTGGCATCAGGTTTCAGGGTTGATACAATAGTTCTCAAGGGTCTGTCGAATAACATTTATACTGGAGTCTTTCCTGTTGCTGTGCTCAGTGTGGAATGCTGCAGTAGCAGAGTCCTGGAAATTCTGGTATTCCAACTTTCTGTATCCATTTTGTTATCAGCTTTTTATCTTCTTGTACCAATCTCTCTGCCTGACTGTACTTTCAGGGTGGAATGGAGAGCTGTTCACAAGTTCAATGCTGTTATTAGTGTAGAAGGCTTTGAATGCACCAGCTAAAAAAAGCTGTGCCATTGTCAGTCATTAGTGTTTTAGGAAGACCATCTGTCACAAATAGCCTTCTCAGAGCTTTTGACATGGCAGTAGAGTGAAGAGATGGTATGTCCACTTCTTCCAGCCACTTGGAGAATGAATCCACGACTGTCAACAGCAGTCTGCCTTTCCATGGACCAGCATAATCCAGATGGAATCTAGACCAGGGTTCTTCATATTTGGGCAACTGAACTCTTTTTCCTTTTTCTGGCATATTCTGATTCATTTTGCACTGCCAGTAGTGGTGGATTTTGCCTTCAATGTCAGCATTTAAGGTAGGCTACCTCACATATGATTTTGCCAGTATCTTCATCCATACTATCCCTGGGTGCCCTTAATGCAACAGACTGAGCACCTGGGAATGTCCAGCTGGGGGAATTACAATTCTGGATCCTCAGATAATACAGCCATTTTCAGTTGAGAGATCCAACCTATGCATCCAGTAGCTGAGTGTAACTCAACTGGTTTTTTATTAGGCCAACTCTGTGGACCCATTTTTGAGCCTTTGGAATCCCAGATCATTGTTAGTCCACCCTGCCACTGACTTGCTATTCAGTAATATGGTTGGGCCTATATCAATCATGTTAATTGATTAGCATGATGATGTTGGAAAATCATGTTAATTGATCGGCATGGTGATGTTGAACTGTCTGCAACTTCTGCAGGTAGTTGTCTTAATGCATCTACATGAGGGATATGCTTTTCCTCAATGAATTGAAGGTTAGTCATAGCCTGATATGAAATTGAACCAATGCTGCATTTGTGGTGAGGCATGCTGTGAGATTCTCTTATCAGATGCAAAGATTTCCACAAGGGGTTTATGATCTGTTTGAAGTGTAAATGGTCTATCATATAATGACTTCTCTATCTATTTGAGCAGTTTCCTCAGCTATAGAGGCAGGACTGTGGGTTCTATCATTATTCCTATAGGACAACACTGCCCCCATTCCTACAGGTGTTGTGTCACAAGTTAGCACTAGGACCTTTTTCAGATTAAAATGTGCTAGCACTGTAGTATCTGAAATTAAATTCTTTAGCATCTTAAATGTCCCATTTCCAGGTTGCTTTTGTATCTAATAGCCTATACAGTGGTTCAGCAGCCTCTGTTTTATGGTATAATAAACCATAATAGTTTATTAGTCCTAAAAAGGACTGTTTTATTTTCTGGTGTTTTGGCCTTCCTTATTGCTAACCTTTCTTTTCAGTTGGATAAATGCCACTAGCATTTACTTTATATCCTAGAAATGCAAACTCTTTGGCTTCAAATATGCACTTCTCCCAGTTTATTTTAATGCAGAGGCTTTGAATTTATCTAGAAGTTCTTCGGTGGCCCAGAGCTGTTCTGGAATTTGGGACACTAGTAAGGCAATCGTCAAAGTATGGTAGTGTACCTGGTATTCCAGCATTCAGTTGATTCTGACTCACTGGAAAATAGCCAGGGCAACCGATATACCAAAGGGTAGTTGGTTCATTTTAAATAATTGTTTATGGGTTATTATTGATAATGCCCTTACAACCTGGTCATCACCAGGAAGTTACAAGTATGCATGTTTTAAGTCGATTTTGGTAAAAATCGAACCACCTGACAGCATGGACAGAATTTGCTTGATTGATGGTAGTTGATAATTATCTGGATCAAGTGCTTTGTTGATTTTCAATGATAATCTCCACATATATGTATATTACCATTCTCTTTGACGATTGATACTATAAGAGTGGCTCATTCAGAAAATGATATAGACTCAATTATACCAGCTTTGTGCCACTTCTCGAGCTCTGATTCTACTTTAGTATGAAAAGCAAGTGATAGGTTTTACCTCTCTATTTAGTAGTAAATAGATTGGTTGCCCCAAGTACAGACCTATCTCTTTGTTAAAAACTCTATTTTATTTTTGATAATGTGAGCTGGTTCACTTTTGTCACTTTAAACCCTAAGTTTCTGAACCAGTCACACCCTATTAAATCACTACAGTTACCTAATGCCACTACCAGTGGTAGGTATATAGTTTTGTTAGGGATAGTATTTTTTCCTGTTGTTTGACCCAACAGTTTGATTTCATTCTCTTGATAGTCTGACATTGACCTACTGCTAGGGTGTATATAATTTTTCTCTTTATTAATGATTGTCCACATCTTTCTTGAAACTATAGACACTGCGGACCCTGTATCAAGTTCCATTCTAATTGGTATATCATTAATTATAAGTGTGTATAAATCCAGACTGGTCATCTTTGACATGATTTATACAACTTGTTTAGATTTCTTATAATTGCCTGTTTAGATTTCTTATAATTGCCATTACTGTTTTTTGGAGTGGATTTTTCCATTCTCATATGAGCCGTTTTTCTTTTCAATTTCAGACATGTCACCATTATATATCCAACTTGCTTGCAAAATATGCATGTTGCATCATGGTATGGGCATTCTGTATGCCTGTGCATTTGTTCATTGCATCTATATCAAAGCCTTGGGCTATTCGATGTTGTTTTCTGAGATGACTGAGTATTTGGACAACCCAGTGTTATGCTCAATTTTTTGCACCTCATACTTAGTAATTCATTTTAATGAGGTAGCTTTAGCTATAGTCTCTGCTAGTTCTGCCTGAACTACTACTGTCTCAAAATCTAGATTCAGAATCATGAACATTTTTAGCCTCAAATTATGATCATTTATGCCCCACAAATAAAATGATCACAAAGTGCTTCATTCATGAATTTTTTGAAATTGCACGTCAATGCTAATGTTCAGATTCTTGTTGCAAACTCAAGCTGTTTTCCTCTTTCTTGTATGCTGAGATTAAAATGGTATGTATGTATTATAGTCGGGGGTTTAGGGGGAAAATACTCCCAAATTGTCAACACTGTGTCAAAATCCAGCTCAGCTGGGGTTACAGCCGTATGTCTGCAGACCTATAATGGTCAGTAGAGTGGCGAACTTTATCTCAGGCTTTTTTATTTGGTTAGCCTGTAGGTAAAATATCAAGTACTGCTTATGATTTGACCAGCTCTCAGGCTGATTGCATTAGCCATAATTATTTATGAGAGATACCACTCATAATTATTTTTGCACTACTGTTTGTAGTTGTTCAAATCGATTTGTATTAAATTTTACTACTCTTAATTTTCTTCAGAGTTACCACTTTTGTTTTTCAGAGTTACCACTCTTAATTTTTTATTTTACAACTACATTGTTGTAACTAAATCAATGAAGCTTTTAAATCACTAGGGCAAGCTTTTGTTACCATCTTGTGAGTAAAACTCTTGTGATTGATTGCATCTTCAAATTGACACACCTTTATGTTTGCAGTCAATTTTATTTGACAGTTTTACGTAATTATTATCACTGTAATGAAATTATGGCAAATGTAAATTTATTTTTTAAAAAAAAAAACAATTCAGCAAAGTACACATTCGTGTATTTACTTTAAATGTATAACTTTTCCAGCCATGAGGGAAAAATTTCTCCAAATGTCTGACTGCACCAGATCTGTTGTGTTTGGCTTGGCTTACAGGTTCGGTTCAAAACCAACAGACAAATGGTGACAAACTACTCAACAATTAATATGTATATAATTTATTAGTACTACACGTATGTTATTATTCAACCATATAATTATGATTTTTACATGTTAATGCTCAGGTAGTCATGCGAGTAATGGAACTCACTTCCAGCTAGATAAGTAGCCTGCCTCAAGAGCTCTAGTAAAAGCCTTGTCCGACTGTTGACTTTTCTCACTACATGGACATTGCGATAACGACTAGAGAAATATCTTTGCTAATGGTAGAGGGTGTATTGGAGAGCACTTTTAGTCATTCAGGTTGACAGAAGTAATTGCTCTCTGTTTTGCCTCCAAAAAGGCTGACTATTTAATGGAGATCCCCTACCTTACTGGAAACACTGCTATTATGTGCGCAAATCCCAATGAATGATTTATCCCCATTGGATAGTGACTGGGTGCTAGCTAATCAGGCAAGGAATCTGGACTAGTTCACTTCTAACGGCAAAATCAGATCTGACAATACATGTTTAATTTTTTAAAAAATAATATGAAATTAAGGCATTTGAAAATTGATGGCAGTAAAATTTACAAGTAACCACTGCAGATTAATTTCTAGAAGTGCTATGATCAATGTTGCAAAGGTTATAAAATTGTATGAAAGCTTTTATTTTTTAATACTTTTATGAAATTACAAGATATTTAAGATCTTCATGCTTAATTTTGATATTTTCTGATGCCTGTACGTGTAATTTTTTAAAAAATTGTCTTTCCATTATGTTTAATACAAAAATATGTAAATTATTCATTTTTTGAAGAAAAATAAGATGATTTTTTTTGTAAAAAAATGTATCCCATTTGCATTGATATATAATGTTTTTAGATTCATTTTTGGATTAAAAGTATTATATAATCGAAAAATGGCTTCATTTGTTGATTATAACTAGACTGAAAAATGATGTTCTACTATTTGTTTATTTCAACAATGTTTTTATTCGAATATGGTGTGGCACAGGCCTCTTGCAGCCAAAATTTGCCAACCCTTGTTTTAAAGCATCACTTTGGTTATAACATTTTATAAGAGTGTGATATTCAATAATAAATTGTATCTGGGAAATACCAGAAACTCCTAAGTGTAGTTGTGAAAGTATTGTGTGTTGAGCATAAAAGTATTGTTTGTGATGATTGTTATAAATGTGTTGTAAAGCCTACTGCTGAAGAAGATTCTGATTAACTAAACACATTTTTTTTTTTAATTTTTTAACAATATTCATGTTTCCACTATTTGAAAAGACCTTTATATTTTATTTAATAATTTCTAAATTGAACCTGAAAATAAATAAAACATTCATTAATTCTAAATATTTAATTCTCTTTTCTTTAATCAATGTAATTCTTATAAATTCATTATAATTGACTATTATGAAAAGATAAAATTCAAGACTTTTATAATGAACTAAGCATGCTTTCAGCATATGATACTGGCAGCGATCTGCTGAAAGGATGCTTAGTGCACTATAACTGTCATGAATTTCAACCTTTACTTTTTTGTAGTTTATAAGAATAAAACAAATGTAAATATATTACATTTATTAAGAGCTGGCAGATGCTCTAATAATAACATGAAAGGCTAAAACCTTTGACAGCACATGGAACTCTCAATTCAAGAATACAAGTCAGAACAAGAGAAAGTGTTCCATCTTTTTTTCATGTTTTGGCTTGGGTTCTTGAATTGAGAGTTCCACGTGAGTCATTATTACATCTGATTGGCTGTCACATAAGCATTTTAAGGTGCTTCTGTTGGTTTTAGCCTTTCACATTATTATAAGAATAAAACATTTATGTATTTTATAAATGCAAATTTGCAGTACTTTTAATTTTTGCTTTTTAGTGCTTATCGATAATGAATTGTTGCTCAGTTACACCTAGCTAAAAAAATTTTAAATTGAAACTGCTGTGGGATTAATCATGAGGAAAATATTCATTTTATTTTAGTGTTGTTTAAAATATATATTTAAGGTATTATAATAAATTATATTAAATTCTTTTTATTAAGGAATAATATAATTTTTTACACATATGATTTTAAAAATGCAATATTTGAATATTATTTATTATATGTAATTTAATTGCTCTGTCATTTTGTTTATTCTTATTAGATAAAGGAATGCAGGATGCAAAGTTATCCATAAATTACCTTTTATAAATAAGACTAAGAAATCTAAATTGGGTAAAACTGGCTTTTAGTGGCCACAACTTTTCATCCTCTATTTTTAAAAAATTGAACTATATTTCATTCGTACTCACACGTGACAAAACTTAAAATAATTTGCCAAGGCACTTTATTGTTCACAAGACTGATGTTAACGAATGAGTGGCCATAGACTAGTGTCATTTTTGCCGGGAATAATGTGCTACATATTTTGACAAAAATCCAGCACTTGTTGGCGGATTCAATGACAATGACGAACCACGGATAGTAGAGACTGATGAGTCATATTTCTTTCACCTAAAATACTATAAGGGGGGGGGCAATGAGAAAAGGTCATTGAGTGTTTTGGTGTGATAGAGAAAGGGTAAGAAAGTGTTTTTTAACAGTAATTGAAAATAAATCAGCTGCCACTCTGGAACTGCTCATACAGCAACACATTTTACCTGGTATGCATATAATCACTGACAGCTGATGTGCATATAGCAATATAAGCAGTCTAAATAATGGTATATACTTCCACTCTATCATCATCCATCTAGACAATCACACTAATAATGTGGAAAATATGTGCATGAGAGCAAAGCATAAGCTAAAATAACAATTTGGTACCAGCAGAACTTTGTTTTCATCCTACCTGCAGAAATTTGCATTTAGAGGTATGCATGAATATGTCACCATTTTTGGGAATTTCCTCGTGTGCATAGCTCAAAACTACGCATAAAATTTTTTTTATATATAAATCTTCATGTAAAAAATACATTAATAGTTAGATGTACTGTACTTTACAATTACATAGTACGAAAATAATATAGTTCAATTTTGTAAAAATAGAGGTCGAAATAGTTGTGGCTGCTAAAAGTCAGTTTTACCCTAAATCGTATTAAACTACCCGTTTTTAAAATAATTTTATGTTTTTTTTAAAAAATAAGATGCTAAGCTAATGTCTTTTAAATAAATCAAAAACCAATTTATACATCTCTAGTTTTAATTTACTGAGTAAATCAGAATGGATGCGAATGTCACTTCTATAGCACATGTGAGGACTAGTTTTCTTTCACAAAAATGTATTATATATGTGTTGACAATGAACAAAAAATTCAAATGAATAAAGTTATTTTAGGTTAATTTTTTTAGACAACTAATAAGAATCGGTATTAATGAAAGTTGTTTTACTATAATAAAATATATTTTACCATCTAGGTTTTTAAGATAGATATCAAGTGCATGTAACAGATTTTTCTCTCTCTCTATGTATGTTTCATGGTTTCAAAAAATTGTTTCTTTAAATAGCTGTATATCATCACTAGAGAGCATGGGTTTTATTACTAAATATATAGATATATTCTGCGATAAAAGTCTATTTGTATCATCATAGCAACAAATATATTTCAGTCTAAGATAGATACTTAATTCTAGAGCATGATTCCATACTTTTATGATTTTTCTAATAATAGCAGGATCAGAAACTGTACTGTTAAAATCTGCAAGAAACTCCGTCTCTCACAGTTTGAAGCCAGATTTAACACTTTCAAATTTCAATATTGCTGTGTGCTGGAAATGTTGCATCAAGGGCATCCAGGGGTCGTTCGCGCAAAAGCTCTAGCCCGCAGTTATGTGTATTGGCCGGGCATGGGTACAGACATAGAAATGTTCATTAAAAAATGTAAATCCTGCCAATCAACCGTAAACATACCTCCAAAGAAATTTACACCATGGCCCAAAACAGATAAACCTTGGAGCCGGGTCCACATAGACCATGCTGGACCAATAAATGGCAAAATGATTTTAGTGTTGATAGATGCTGGCTCAAAATGGGCAGAATACAAGATTGCCAAAAATACTAGTTCTGCAGAAACAATTGGTATTTTAAGCGAAATATTCGCACACCAGGGATCACCAGAAGTCTTGGTTTCCGACAATGGGACTGCTTTTACTTCCGACAAATTCAAATCATTTGTGGAAGAGTGGGGAATAAATCACATCCGTTCTCCTCCGTATCACCCGGAATCCAATGGAATCGTGGAAAAGGCGGTACAACATTTGAAACTAGTATTAAATAGATTAAATAAAACCAACCTATCCAAGGCGCTAAACATTGCAATGCTGCACCAACACATTACGCCCACCACATCTACTGGGAAATCACCAGCTGAAATATTGATGGGCAGAAAACTGCGTAACAAGCTGACCATTCTGATGCCTGATCATGGAAAATCGCCACCAATTATGAAAAATACTTATGCTGCCGGAGATAATGTATGGATGTGCGATACACTACGCAAGACGTGGACAGAAGGTGTAATAACCAGGATTATTTCAGACCAAATCGTTGAAATAAAAACCAACTCGGGAGCAAGCTACCGTCGACACATAAATCATGTCCGGAAAAACTGGACAGAAGGGAATTTCGACTACAATATAGAAACTCTAGATGAAGATCCACTCGAAAATCAAAATGTCGTTAATAAACACGGTGCAGAAGACCTCATAGAGTTAGGTGATGAAACAGCGGGAGTTCCAGATGAAACCATGATACAGCATCCCGGATTGAATGCGACTGGCGATCATGAAAAAAACAGACTCCGTCGTAAACGTCGCCCACCTGCCTATTTACAAGACTATATATGTCACTAGTTAATAAATGGTAACAAACCAGCAGTAGAATGGCATGCTTAAAATTAACTCTAGTGTAAGCATTTGTTTGTTTTATTTGTTTTAAATTTTAAATGAACTACGCATGCAAATTTTGACTATATAGATATATATATACATAAATTTTATTATTACGGAACCGTTTTGTCTGATGCAACTCGGAATAATTAAATAACGGGATTTTGGCCGCATGGGAATTGTGTTATTTATTAAAGAACATTTGTAAAATAAGCAATAATAGTAGTTTACTAAGTGATACTGAAAGCCAAAAAACGAATTCGATAATTACTATTGAATGAAGAAATAGACTATTAAAAGAATATGTGTGACTCCAGAGAAGCAGGCTTTTCTCAGGAGTAGTGGGGGATAGTGCTGTGTGCTGCGCTAATCAAATCATGTGCACACAAGTTGTATAGACTTGCTCAGATCGAGCATGAATTTTAAACCGGATTGAGCATGTAGCACTGCAAACCAATAGGAATAGTTATGGATATAAATGACCAATGGGGGAGAATGTCCACAGAATCCTATGCTCACAGTCTGGAAGGGGAACTAACTATAAAAGATATCTGGTGCTGAAGATCGGACACTCTAAATCAGAAGAAGGACCTGGATTGGTTTTTCTTACCCAGTGAATACCCGCTGAAGGTACAAAGGAGGGATCTAGGCAACTTTAAAGGCCAACTCAGTCTATATTATTTATTAGTAAGCCTAATGGCACAGATAAAAGTACGGTAAAATTACTTATGTAAAATTTTGTATACTTTTTGATTACCATAATTCGTTGTAACTAATTATACTCTGTAACCTTTTCCAAATTGTTATTAAATAGTTTAACCTGACTGTCACTCTGAGAGTTCTTTTCTTTAAAACTATATATGCTAGTACATGTTCGCAAAAACAGAATAAGTTGCTGTATGTAATTAGAGTCCGAACATAGCATACATTAAATAAGAAGATCGACAGAAATAAGAACCATGGCTTGGAAAATAAATCTAATCAAAAAGCAGGGGTCAAGTAGAATCAAAATTATAAACAAAGAAAAAGACATGATCATACAAATAAACCCAAGCACAGACATTGCAGTCAGCTTTACATATTAGGCATTCTTGAATAAAAAGGGTTATTTGATTAATACAGCATCACATACTATGCATTCTTGAAATAATTTATAATGGATAACAAACCGTCAATATTGTTGAATAAAATGGGTTATTCGATTTTCTCAAAAACATCATTACCAATAGGAAGTATCAGAATTGGAAAATCATGTCTGTTCATCTAATTCAATGCATTACCATTAAATTTAACAAGTACATTCCTTTCAATTCCAACAGTAGTAAATAAAATACTGCAATATTAAAACTGAATTGGTTTCTTTTTTACACCAAATGCTGTTAATGTAACATGAAATGGTTTGATCTAAATGGTTAAATCTCTTATCTTTCTTATAAATGAGTGTGTAAGATTTTTTTATTTCAAATGCAATAATAATAGATTCACATAACACATTGCCCTGGTATTTTGTTTCTTTCACTTCATCAGATGATAGGCTCTCAGAAAATGGCAGCAGTTGACTTAGATTTAATAAAAAGCTTAATTGATTCATCAAAAATCCTGTTTCTTCCCAGAATTCTTCATTTTTTTTTTAAAATTCAGTACATTTTTATGCTATATAAAATTAAAGAGCTACACTTTAAATTCAATGCAAACATGGGAATCATTAACATTTTATCACATATGAATCTATATTCTTTTTTTTTCCCATCAAAATATATAACATATATTCATGTGTTCTTTAGTTATATATTGGAATCAGTCTTGGAAAATAAAAAAATAGAATCATATTTATTAGCTATACAGTTTGCAAAAAAAAAAGAAAAGACTTTTTTATCAGGAAGTAATTGTATTGTCTGCATTGCTTCAGATAGCTTGACTCTCTGTCATTCAAAATACTCATTCAAATAAACACATATCAAATGTATTAATACATCTACTTATGAATCTTGTAATAAATTAAGAAATAACAAATGACATTAGGAGTGCTAGGCTTAGGAATGCATTAAAGAAATGTATTGAAGAATACAACATAGAAATTAATATAAACTCATGTATATGATTAATCTACACAAGCTGTTTCCATAAAGAAACTTACCAAAGCAAATCATCAACTTTGGGGAGAATTCTCATTCAATTTCAATTTAGCAGCTGTGAGAACTTAAATACAAGAAATGCTGAAATAGGGTAGTCAGTTCATTGTTAAAATCATATTTATAAACTTAATGTTAAAATCATATTTATAAGCTTACTAATCATAATCAAAATTACTTACTATCAATCAGTTATAAACTATACAAAAGTCTTTTCATTTTTTATACGTATATTATGTAGAAAACCATATTATGGAATAACAAGTTTATAAGTGAAATGCATTTAATCAATGGGAAATCTTAAAGGATTTGATTTCCTCTCATTAACATGTGATTAAGATAAAAAAATAACTCACTAATGCACAAAGTGATGAGCATTAGCTTTAATAACACATTTACACTATCATAACCAAAATTTAGATAATGGAAAATTCATGGACAACTACTGTCTCTGTCTGAAATTGGCACAGGATAACTAACTTTTTATTTTCTTTTGGAAGTTAACATAAATGCATTTCTAAATTTTTTATTTCCTGTGATATAAGAGGACCTACTAACAATAATGCATGGTATGCATTATGTCACTGAGAATACTATTATATTTCATCTTGCATGTAAGGATATACACAATTCCTGATTGGCAATTACCACAATATATAAAAAAGACATCTAACCAAGATTATTTCCTCCAAATATCAGAATGGCAACATTTATACTCTTTATATCAGGAAACATCCCAGCATCATTCTAAATAGTAATAAAACTACATTCCCAGACTTATATACAATAGGACCTCTATTAAAACAGAGAAAATTATTCTATGATAAATAGATTAATGAACTTCTGTCATAAGGAAAGATAGATGATTACAAAAAAATAAATATTTCAAGTTAATCAAAAATTCTTTGAACATTGATTACTATTGTTTCTTTCTATATGATAATTAAGTGTGTAACTAATCTATTGTGAATAAAATTATTGAAATGTAAATTGTTATAATCTTATTTTCATTTATTCCATTCATATTTTCTAAATTCTTTAAAAAGAAAATGTTATAATCATTAAAACAATTAATGTTTTAAAAAAGCAATAAAAATAAATATACCTTAGCAAAATTGATAGAAAAAAAATTTACAAAAGCAAAATAAATCATTCATCCTTTTTAGGTGTCATTTTTATATAAGATCTTTACTCTTTTTTTGTTGTTGACAATTTACTGGCCTTTAATTTCTCAGCAAACTTTTGCCTACTTATGATCCCAATTGTATTTTATTTTCTCTAAGAGAAATATTACAATTTACTGAATTTTTATAACAAAATGAGATTTATTCTTCATTCTCAGTTCACCACAAAAAACTTTTGAAAAGAAAATCTCTTATAATACATTCATTTTACACGACAAATCCAATGAAGATGTTCCCTTAAAATAATAATAATCTCATCCAGTAATCCAGATGGTGTTATGATCTTTCTATCATATTTTTCAAAATATTTCAGAACCTTAAATGAAATTTATATATTGTTTTTTATATTAAGTTGATTATAAATTTATTTAATATTTACTAAGGCAAAACCTAAAGCATGTGCGGTTGAAAATGCGAAGGTGGGAACCTCTACAGGTCTTAACCATAAGCTTATGCATTGCTTAGTAAATATTAATTAAGTTGATAAAAAGAATTTCTATGTAATAACTTGGTAAAATAACATTGTATATTTAATTGAAATAGTTACTGTTGAAATATCATCTAATTTGTCAGATTAAGACCAAATATGAATTCTATCTAGAAAAAAAAGTATTCAAATATTTACATACTTTATAAATTAGAGTATAAATTTAAAAATAAAATTTTTAAAATTTGAATCAGTTTTAAGTAAAGAATCTCTTGCCAGATTTTCAATAAAATAAAATTAAATCTAACAACGATGCTATTTTAAACAATGTTTGCAAAGATCAAAGGGCTATTTATAGTAGAATATTGGTACTTTTGTTTTTTCCATATGTCAAAGCATGAGCCAGGAAGCGAACCTGCGACAACTGTCTGCAAGACACTGCTTGCAAGGCTGCTGCACTGACATCTCAACTACCAACACTTGACACTTTTGTTAATATATACATAATTGAAAAATATATGTATTTTAAATACCAATATATTTTTTAAAAAAATTATTTAAATACAAGAACAATCTCATTAATCCTGTACATTCTCAAACTTTCCAACTAGGTATTTTTTTGTACTAAGAATAATTCAACAATACATCTCTTACTATCCATTCACTATAAACATATTACATTTAAAAATTCATCCATATACTGATAGAAAGTTATATGCTAAAGAATATACATATACAGTATAGACATTCTTTACATTTGTATTTATAGGACTATTACCATCATCTAACATGAGTATTGAATGCCTTCTTTATTTAAATATTCCTAATATATTTAACTATTAGTAATAGTACATCAAACAGGTTAGTATACGCACAATGTTGTGAGATGTATTATTCTCCCCTATTCTTCTTCTGACCAGTGACAGTACTAGGATAGGATTCTTGAGTATTGAATTTTTAAAAGTAA
Organism: Epiperipatus broadwayi; assembly: GCA_028023455.1. Lineage (NCBI taxonomy): Eukaryota > Metazoa > Onychophora > Udeonychophora > Euonychophora > Peripatidae > Epiperipatus > Epiperipatus broadwayi. The sequence goes on along the minus strand of JAQFVV010006219.1, from coordinate 4,447,240 downwards.
TGCTCTAACCAACTGAGCCATTCTGCCAAAGACAACAATCAGTAGAACTTGTCTACAATGTTCCTCCTGAATTCCCTACTTTTTCTTTTTAAGAGCAAGTTAATTAATGATTTCCATACATTATGTATAGTCACAGTAGGCTAACTTATGGGATCATTTGCCATTGTCATGTGAGCAGCTTCTTTAAATTTTCTCCCTTGAACCTTTTGTTTTCCCAATTTAACATATGTTCATTAATACATACATGATCTGCTACCATAGACACATCAGTTTTCTCTCTTCTAATCATCAGTTTGAGTTTTTTGCAATTGCTTTTCAATGGGACAACTGCTTTCATCAGCATATGTTCTTCCACATTTGCATGGTATTTCATAGATGCAGTTTTTTCTTGTTAGCATTTCAAGTTTAGACTTTGTAGATGTTAGAATTCTTGTGTGGTATGGCTCTGAAAAGCTGTTCTGATGTTATACTGATTGCAAATTTTCCTTAATTTGTCTGTTTTTGGAATGTATGGGTACATTACAGTACCAATAATTTTTTCTTTTGGTTCTTTTTGTTGTCTATTTAAGGTTTTCTTAATAACAGCTGATGGATAAACATTTTTCCTAAGAGTCATAATGGTAGAATAACTCCATGTTTTGTGTTTCTGGTGTGATTGGATATACAGGCTAAGTATTTTCCTGAATGTGTAAGTAATCTAAGGGTCCAGATTCAATTTCCATGCTAGTACTGTCACTGGTCAGACCAGCAACACTTGAAGAAGAGGGGAATACCTATCAAAACATTGTGTAAATATTAATCTGTTTGATGCGCATTACTAACAGTTGAATATATTTGGAATATTTTTCTAAAGACATTCAATACTCATATTAGAAGATGAAAATGGTGTTTTAGTTGTATTTATATATTGGACTATCATGACAAACCTTCAGGAAAACACTAAGTATTCGGTGTGAACTCAATACTATATCAAACATTAGACATTGCAAAAAAATTGTCTCAAGTTAGCCAAAGTAGGCAATCACAACTTTATGTAAATGGAAATCTGAAGGAATAATTCCTAAAGGTTTGCAACTAAAAGTCCAATTTATTCCCAGAGAGATGAGAAAATTACTCAGAGAGTACACAAAGCTCTGTTAAGAGAAGAAATTAATGCTCAAAGATTTTCTAAGTATCAAACCATGCATTTCAATAATAATGTAAAATGTTTTCTAAAAAATTAACTTACAGATAGACTTCACAAGAGTTTCTCAAGCAGTAAGAAGATCTATTCTACATTACATGGAAAAATAAAAAAATGCCAAAAGACACTTGCTAACCTACATGGGCATATCAAAAATCATAATGCACCCAGCAAAGTACCAACTTCATCTGTTAAAAATCTCAGTTCTAAACATCTAACAGATATTGAAATTTCTGTTCCTGAAAGAGGACTAAACTTTGTCATAACACCATCTAATATCCCTTTATTAAATATAATGGTGGTCACCGAGGAAGTCACTCAAAAATTCCCCTTAGAAGAAGGAGCAGAATTATGCTGGAAAATAAAAAAGAACACTTGACAAGCAACAAAAAATGAAGTCAAACATATCCTATATTGAGAGTAAAGCAACTAAATCTCTCAAAGTAGATAAATCTATAATTATTCTCCCTGCTGACAAAGGCAATGCAACAGTTGTAATGGATACAACTGATTATGACAACAAAATATAGTAACTCCTCACAGCAGGCAAATATAGAAAATTGGTAAAAAAAATCCAATACCTAGTATGGAAACAAAGTTACAAGCATTACTCAGAAAGCACCACAGGTACTTGAGTGATTCATAAAAAAGTAAATTGATACATTTCAGCAAAATTCCTCATCTTTATGGTTTATCTAAAGTCCATAAGGATCATGTTCCATTAACTAGTTCTAGAAATTCACCATGCCAACATTTGTCAAGATTTCTTCTTAAAGTTCTTAGTCCTTTGGCATACAAGACCCAGTCCTTTGTCAGGAATTCTAGATGCTTTGTAGAATTAATCAAAAATATGAAAATTGAAAGAACTGACTTACTGGTAAGCTTTGATGTGGAAAGTTTATTCACAAACGTAACATGTGAAGAAGCAATGTCTATTGTAAAGAAAAGATTAAATGTGATAATAGCTTACAAACCAGAACTCTTCTTCCTATTGATAAGATAATGGAATTTATTAACATTCTGCATAAAACAATTACTAATGCAGAATTCTAACAAAATCAAGGAATAGCTATGGGCTCACCATTAGCAATATTTACATGGAAGAACTTGAAACCACAGCCATAAAAACTACTCCATTTCCAACTAAAGTTTGGCTTCACTATGTGAATGATATATTTGTTGTGTGGCCACATGGCAAAGCACTATTACAAACTTTCTGGAAACATATCAACAACATATCCCCTTAAATTAAATTCATAATAGAATCAGAACAAGAACAAAATTGGCATTCTTAGATGTTCTTTGACAAGATTCCCTCATGACAAAATCAAAACTACAGCTTACAGAAAACATACACATACAGGAAAATACTTAGCTTGTACATCCAATCATACCAGAAACACAAAACATGAAGTTATACTATCGCTATGGAACAGAGCAAAAGAAGTTTGTTCAGAAACCAGCAATTTGGAAAAAGAAAAGATACATAGAACAAACTCTTATAAAAAATGATTATCCGTCAGTTGTTATCAAGAAAATCTTAAGTAGCAAACAAAAAGAAACATACAAAATAATTATTGGTACTGTAGTGTACCCATACATTCCAAAAATAGCAGACAAATTAAAGAAAATCTGTAATCAGTATAACATCAGAACAGCCTTCCAGAGCTATACCATGCTATGAGGAATACTAACATCTATAAAGTCTAAACTTGAAAGGCTGAAAGAAAAAAACTGCACCTATGAAATACCATTGGTGAGACAAATTGTCCCATTGAAAAGCACCTGCAAAAACACAAACTGATGATTAGAAGAGAGAAAACAGAAGTGTCTAAGGTAATAAACCATGTATATACCAATGAACATATGTTCGATTGAAAAAATACAAAAATATTGGATAAAAAAGTACAAAGAAGAAAATTTACAGAAGCTGCTCACATTATAATGGCAGACAATCCCATAAGTCAACATAGGGTGAATATACATAATGTATGGAAACCCCTAATCAACTTTGCTCTTGAGAAAAAGTTGAGAAATCAGGAGGTATATGAAATTTCTATGGGGACTGTTGCCTTTGGCAGGATGGCTGTTGGTTAGAGCGTTACTTAAAAAAATTCACTACTCAATCTAAGGGTCCAGGTTCGATTCCCATGGTAGTACATAGCTGGTCAGGCCAGCAACACCTGAAGAAGAGGGGGGAATAATACCTCTTGAATATTGTGCATATACTAACCTGTTCAATAAGTTATTATTAACAGTTGAATGTATTTGGAATATTTAAATAAAATTAATTTTTTCTAAAGACATTTGATACACATATTAGATGGTGCACATTTATATGTAATAATAAAAAAATGCTGGTTGTTCAACTTTTTGTTTTTAACAGACCCTCCCCCCTCCACAACTTACAAATTGATGCAGAAAGATATCGAGATAAATTTATTTTTTCATGTTTTCTGCCTTCAAATTCTCATTTTACAGTAAGATAAATTTTTAGTACAATTTGATAGTTATTCTTTTTATTCCCTTGGATCTTGTCATCAACTATTCATGTTAGAACAGAGATCTTACAATTTTTAGGGACAAGCACACATAAAAGACAAATTTCTAATGAATACTGGATTGATGGAAAGGAATTTTTTAAAAGAACCTCTCCTCCAACAAGTGCAAAGGGACTTAAAATTGAAAACCAATTAATAATGACTACCATTATACTGTAAATAGCAATTCTTGAAACAATGATTGCTTCAAATTACAGTATATTCCATTAACCAATTTATATTTACCTTTTTAAAAAAAATAAATGCGAGATACTTGGAATTTAAATATTTTAATAATAATCCCCCACCCCCAAAGCTGTTTTGGTTAAATTAAAAAATAATTCTGTTAAATATCTATGTATGAAAATTGCAAGATTTTATTTATTTAAATTGAAGAAAATAAACAAGAATCTGAATACTAAAACATTTGTCAACAAGACAAAACAAAATGTCATTTCTTTGAACTTAATGTGCAAATTGTATGGAACAAAAGTTAACAAAATAAGCTTATTATACCCAAACGCCATCTTTTAGTGAATAATTTATTAATTGATGATTTTTGTAATTAGATAAATATTTGTTTTCTAAAATATTATTAGTGATCGGGAAATGTTAACAATTCACATTAAATTAAATGGTTTATCAAAAGAAAATCAAAATACATTGCATAAATACAATAAGTGATAATTTTATTTATATTAAAAATTTGAAGTACTGTATATTAAAAAGTATAAGTAGAAAAACTTTACTAATAAAAAATCAAATGAAGAAAATCGTTTTGCAGAATATACATGAGTAACTGTATTTTGGAAACTCCTGTTCAAAGCAAAGATTTGTGTGTGTGTGCAAGTTAATTTAGAGAGTTTTTATCTCCCAATTTTTTTATCTTTACATTCTCATTCACTGTAAGATAATTTTTTGACTAAAAAAAACTGAAATCAATTAAAATAACAGAAATGTAGTCCTTTTTTTTGGCTTGCTCTAACTAATGCATTATGCAAATAATATGCTAATTTTTAGCTTTTAAACAGGATCTTACCCCCCCCCATCTCTGTTACAAGCATTGCTGTGTCTATGATAATTACTGTTGAAAGCATTGCTAAACACCATAGTATTTTTATTGTTAATAAAGCTTTGCTCTTAATAGTTTTTGTATATACAGTATATATTTCTACTATTCTGTATTATAATAAATTAATGTTGTAATTGCAACAAGTAATTATTAAATAATATATATATTGTACTGTATTTAATCCTAGTACAAATAGCGTTGGCAATTTAAAAGTTAAATTGATAAATTCCTAACGAAAATTATATTTATATAAATATATTTGATCTACTAGTGTAAACAACGTGTGTATATATATTTATGTGTGTTAAAACAAATTAAAAAGAGAGAAGGAATATAAAAAGTATAATAAAAAACAAAAGGGAAACTACTTTGTAAAATTAAAACAAACCATTATCGCAAGGCCATCTGCAGCATGGAAACAAAGTGGTAACATTCCTGAGGTAATTAAATATGGCGACCAAAAAAAAGAGGAAGACTTTTGACTAAATTCTTTTAAATTTGGTACACATTGGTAGGTGTCAATGGAAGTTGCGCAGAAAGAAAAAAAAAGGAGGATAAAAGGAATAACAGATGGTGCAGAGTAGTTCTTCTTAGATCGTCCTTCCTGCAGAAATCAGTAAAAAAAATAAACGTGAAGAAATTATGAAAGAGACCAAACTACTCTTACTAATAGGCTGAAGTATTAAGATGTGCGAGTAGTAGCAGTTCATTTGCTGGAGTTGCTTTGTACCTGTGTCGCAAACTACCCGAGTGAAGAAGCCATCTCCTACTAGATGTTAAACCACAAAAACTTAAGGATCGCCGGAATACTGGACAGTAGATCCATTCTAAAGAAATCCATGCGTGGTCAACATTAGAAATCCTGTATGTGAATATTTAAACTTACCAGTAAGTAACTTTATTAAATCAAATATTAGTGATCACTTTCTTGAACTCTTAAGCATGATGAACTGTCGCCATGAGTCATACAAATAAAAGAAACGAATATTCTCTCGATCATATTAATGTTTTATATTAATAAAGTAAAATATGACTTACGTTGTTATTGATTCTTATAGTTCTAAATTCATTATAACTTAGATATTATTATAGTTCAAATAAATTGCCAACACTGTACTGAAACACAATCCTCTGGAGATTCCAGATAATTTCATTGTAACTAAATATTAAGGTATTTGGCCAGTGGATTCTGATACAGAATCCTGGTGCCTTTCAAATAAATTAAAAGCTGTTACTTGATCCCATTATTTTAGTAGTTACATTAGTTAAAAGGGTGTTGTGTGACCCGGAAAAATAATTGTGTTCATTAAATCTTACTGAATTGTCTGACGAAACAAATTTAATAGATAGGATGTAATTTGGTCACCGAGTACATGTAGTTAACTCATAAAAAACCCTAATAGAGAAGTGGACGTTACAATATATATATTTTAGAGAATAAAACTTTCCTTCCACCTATGCACTACGAATAGACAGCACTCCACAACAATGTTTTAAAAGAATGGAAATCTATCCTTTTAAAACTTGTATTGACATGGATTGTCATCTAGTCATAATGCACAGGTAAAAGGGTAGTTTCTTCCAACTAAATTATAAGTACTATTTTTATAGTTAACACACTATTTAATGGTATTAGAAGGAGGCAAGAATACAATTATTTGTTTAAACAAGTGTGTGCATGTGGGTATCTTTAGTATAAAAAGTTATTTATACAATTATTAATTACAAATCATTCATTATTTTAGACACTATTAGACAAATGAGTTTACTTTTTAAAAATGTTTTCAATATGATAGTGCCCTGAAAACAATTATTTAAAGAAGTGCTTAATATAGTATAAAGATTATTTTTTTAAATTTACACACAAATCAGTTTATGTAAATTTTGAGAAATTGACTATTTAGTAGATTTAGTTTAGTGCAGTGATAAAATACCTGACCCTTGAATATGATCAATTCCAGTTCTGGCACTCAAACTGCTTATGACTATCTCTCCCCTCCTCAAGCATTCAAGTGATTTGATATTGTTTTGATTATTTATATATGTCAGGAACTGCTGTATATATTGTGACAGAATGGGTTCGAACACAGTCACAAATAATATTAATCGGTATTTAAACATATATGTAGATATATAATATTTAATTTTTATTACGTGGTGGTTACAAATACACAAATGCGTCTGTCATTTTGAAATGATATATATGTGTGTGTGACAAATGTGTGTATGAATGGATTAAGTAGTTAGAAAAGAGAGAAACGAGATTTTTGTTTCACGTTTAAAAAACTAGAGGTTTCCCACAGAAATGAGATTTCACTTTCTTTTATGTACAATAAAAGCTATGATAAAAGTTTTCACACATCAACCAGATCTGGTTAATCAGTATTGGAAACAGGAAGTGAAATCAAAAAAGAAACTTTTAGAACAAATGGAGGGGCTATAAAAGAGTCACCCACAATGCATTTTGTCTTGGTCCTGCAGAGGTACAGCCATGAACAGAAAATTATAAATCCAGAATATTAAAAGTTTTAATATTTTTCTTACGTAATGGCGGATCCAAAAGAAATGTCGGGGTAAGAACATACCGTATCGGATTCAAACCCCTAATTCCAACCAACTGTAGCTGCTTTGCCCAATAACATCAAGATGCCTTGGAATAAAATATAATTCCCAATGTGAAACCAAGCTGAACCTCGTCAACCAACGGACATGAAGATCGGGAACCTTCACATTGAATTACCTGTGACGAACGGAACTCTTTAAAATATATAAATCTGCTTCCACTAATTCCCCGGGGAAATCAGGTAAAGAACTTTAAGTACTGATTTTTTTCCTTTCTTTTGTAAAAAAAGAAATTATGACCGTCTAAATAAGTAAATGTAACAATCTAAGTTAATTTAATGAAATTTTCATAGTCCTATTTAATTGCGGACATAAAGTAATTATTGTCGGAGGTCACGTGAAACAAACTTTTCTTAGTATCGACCTTCACTACTTGATTATGTGTGATAAATCTATTGGAAAGAATGGCGTATGCATGCGTATAAAAATGACAGAGTAGTAATTTTTTTTTATGATAATAAATACAGAATGAAAAGTAGAGTGTTGAATTATTTATTTATCTAAAGGATCAAAGAATAGTGATCTTTATAAGTCTTTAATAAAAACTGATTTGATAACGAAACTCAAAACAAATCTTGTGATATTTATTTGTAGATCCATTTATTTATTTATTTTTTATGTGTGTTTAAAAAGAACTCTTAACCCCATTCGTAATTGCTCCCGGCTGCGATGCCATCTGACCATGAGACTGAGCTAGCTGATGGTCAAAACCTTCTTGTTGGTAATATATTCACTTCGCGTAATTCTTATATTCGTATAAGATTGGCATTTGGATTCCTTCGGATGACCATAAATACGCATTGGGGATATATTACAGTTATGAGAACGAATCCAGAAGTTTTGAATAACCATATTAAGTCAAAAACATTTTAATTAAATATAAATATGTAGGCACGTTTGCTATATCGTAGATATATATTCGGTCGTGTACTCTATCTAGTGAGAGGTATGGGTTTTGTTATATTATTAAATAACTATCCCAATTTTGTTTCTAAATGTGTACTTACAATTTAAATAAGCCACAGTTCATTAAATAAATCATATTACGTACTAAAATAAGTACAGTAGTTATAAAAAATTGCAATGGCCACCATCTTCATAATTGACCAGATAATAAAAATTGTCAAATTATAGAGATTTAGATTAAAACTTGTATAAATAGCTTTCAGTTAAAAATGAATCATTACCAGAGGTGCAGTTTTTAAATAAATATTGCCATACAAATGCAAAAAAAGACTTATGTAACGATTTTATCAATTTGGTCAAATTAATCAAAAAAGTTTTGGCCATTTTTAAAATTTATTGATTATCCACTAACATAATATTATAGTTTCTATATGTTCTAAAAAGAAATATCAAGGCAAATAAATATAGCTATTAATAATTTCACAATAGCTCTAAACATATTATGATAATTTAGAAATGATGTCAAATCAATTATTTTCAGTTATTTTTTTTTTATTTCATTATAAAATGACATCAAAGTGTTTTTTAGATTTAGTATTTGGTAACAAATAAGAATTTGCAACAAAAAAAAAAAAGGCAAAAAAATTAAGAGAAAGAGTGAAAAAATCTATTTATGAATATATACTACAGTATTTCATTTCATTAATATTTATAGTAGTTTGAGGAATTTGGAAGCAGCAATGCTTCATAATATTCATGTTAGTTTTACCATAATAAAAACATTTAATTATATGTATTATAAAGTTTTTGTTGCTGATACTTAATCTTCTGAATCAGTTACTTTTCTAATCAAATATGATAAAATGTATATATTTATGCATAGAAGTCTATAATTTATTCCATACTCAGAAATCTTCCATAAGTTATTTTATGCTGATGACGTAAGAACATTAGATCATTAACTTCTCTGGAACACATCACACATTTTTTTAAAGACTAATGTAGATATATGTATACTTATACATCATTCAATTCTTTTGAGTTTTATCAAGTTTTCTCTACTCTAGAGCCATCTAGTGTGTGTTCTGGGGATTAAATTGCTCTATCTGGTAAACACTGATGGGTTCAAACTTATAGTAGGTATAGCTGAAGCAGAAATGGGGAACTGCTCTTGCATATATACTCTTTTTTGATTGAAATATGTTCTTTCCAAAATAAATTTTAAAAGATGAATATAACTAGCTGAATAGAAAATCATTGATACAATAGAAAACAAATCATATAAATAAATGTAAAAGCTTCTGATAGAACACTTTTATCAACAAAGATAATGGCTATATACATATATATATATAGAACCATTCCTAAATTTGTACATCCAGTTTAATTAATAACTGCACTGATTTACTTGGGATCTTTCACACATTTTAAAATATACTTTTGTAAAATAATCAAACAACAGCCATCAACAAACAATCAATATATATATATATAAAAAGACCATAATTATATTTCCTGAATATCCTTAACCCTTGGATTAGGGAAAATTGGTTAATACATAATCTGAACTATTATTCTTATCTAAAGCACCTTATATTATGGATGCCAGTGTCGTGATATTTGTAACACTGTTTTAATAAAATATTTAATATTCATAATATTTTCATTGGATATTTATTTCTCTTCTATTTAAATACAGTAATAAAATGTTAAATAATATAAAGTCAGGGAAAGAAACTGTTGAGATTTTTTTGTTTTTAAAATAAGAAAATTATTTAATAATATAAAAAAATACACTTTCCCAATTCATTTATGTCACCTTCCACAACACATTTGATAAATAATTGCTAACAAACAACAGAACTATTTTTTTTTTGTTCTAGTTAAAATAAATATAAATATACAGCATTAATTTATAACATTAATTAGTAATGGTACAAAGATAAAACAATTACCAATGTATTTTAGAAGATATAACATAGACTAAGTCCTAAAAATTATTTTAGTTCAAAAGATTATTGAAATATATGAATATTAATAAGTTATGCATAAAACTAGCAATGTTACTCCTAAAAATGGAAAACACTTTCAGTATGATAGTGAAGACAACATATATGAAATAGGCGATAAAGTTTGAGTATGCAATCTGATCACTATAACTACCGGCAAACTACCAAACAAATACTAATCATTCAAATCCAAAATAGAAGAGAATATCAGACATATAAACCCATGTCTGCTGATGAGACATAGAAGACATTCAGCTTCCAATGGCACTACTAACTGATAGATAACTAAAACCTGTGAAAACAAGAAATAGTTGACATAGTGCCTGATGAAGACATTCAAGAGAAGCAACGCTTGGTTAGAATGTAGTGAAGATGAAGGAGTAACAGTAATTATTATTAGAAGAAAAAAAAAAGATAGAGCCAAACAAGTTAAAATATTAATTAAATTTACAGAGGCAAGATTAAACTAATATTTTACATCTAGAATTTCTTTCAAATGAAAAAAAATATTTTTTTTTCTCGTTAAAATTTTAATCAATTGCAGAGGGCCAAAACAATATAAAAAAATAATGAAGGTTAGCTAATTTCATTCATTAATACAGCTTCGTTCCATTTCTCTCTAGACATCATAAGAATATTTTTTAGAATGAACTATAATCTATTTATTTGTAAGGCTATGAAGAGGCATATTCATTATTATGAAGAAAAGTCTGTTTAACCCTGGTTATTTCTTTTCTACTTTCCCTATTCTAATGAATTAAGATTATTTCATATATCATAAAATAGGACAGTTTCAACAATGGGTTTTAATTAAAAGATGGAATCTAATTAATCAAAAATTAATTTGTTCAGAAATGTCAATATATCCTTTTCCTTATCTATTTGCTTTCTTAGGTTCACTAAGAAAACACCAATAGTTTGAACAATTCGGACCATTTGTTAGACACATTCCAAAATATTTAATGTGTTTATAACAGTTAAAATAATAATAAAAACAAATTGAGGTTTAAATCTCCTGAGTAAAAAAAAAAAAGTATTTCTCACAGTATATTTCACTCTGCATAATAAAATAGTTCAATTTTCTGAATGCATACAATTTTAAAAGTGCTACATGAGGAAGGAAAAGTTCCCATGCTCTCAACTGATTAAACTGAAAAAGAGCAAATGATTCATATATGAATTTAGAAAATTGGGTATCAGATAGTGGTAGCTCCCTGTGTTGTAAAATGATCAAGGATATCAGCTAGACTGAGCAAATGAATATATGCAAAATGGCCAGTTAAAAATCATAAAACTTAATTACAAAACCTTTAAGTTAACTGTTTGGAATATATATTATGGGTCATAAGAATTGTTCCATTCAAAGGCTGCAAATTAAATCTTAAATTTATTATAATGTGATCAATACGAGATTGACACAAAGGTGATAGTTTCAAATAGAATCATATGTAGAATCACAGATACACCAAAAAGCCAGAAATATCCCATGAAACAAAATATGCCAGCAAAAACATGAGGAAATAAACTGATTACACAAGTCTCAGTTCTTAGAAAAAAATCCACAATGAGCATGCTGATCCATGAAAAGGCAACAACTCCACATTATTACAGATGTCTTCTTCATATGGTTAGTGGCAGCATGATACTCTTTTCATGTAATTGCACCTACTTGAGGTAAAAAAAAAAATTTGCTATATGCAAATAATAAAATCAATCAAAGTAACATCACTATTTCTATACAGAAAACATTAGGAAAGTTGATCTGATAGTGCAAGGGACTAAGAAAAACTTCCAGAACCAAGCAGTAAGTGATTAGAATGTATGTCTACCTAAAATGCTCCATCAACTACTTACTACAAATCACTAACTGACATTTTAAAGAAACACATTCTGAGAACTAAGTTAGCTAGTCTTATATCTAGAGCATATTTAAAAAAAAAATGAAACAACAAATTATAGATACATCAAAATATTGAATTTATCCAAGAAAAAGTTGGAACTCCAGATTCAGTGGCCAGGAATCTGTATTTTCTAATAATGAAAACAATAGAGGGTCATACTTATAAATGTTATGGAGGATCAATAACCAGTACTATCAATTTCTAGTAGTCAAAATCCAATCTATGCTATTTCATCTGCAAAATAAACAATAACATTAACTTTAATGTGGACTCCAGGAAGACACCATAACTAGTACCAACAGAAATAGCAAAATAAATTGAGGATTATCAGAGCACCTATTACACTAATCTGTAAAATAATTTATTTTCTTGACAAGATAAATGTTGTGAACTTCTTCAATCTACTTAGAAGGTCTACATGAATCCATTTATTTTGTAATCTAGTCTTTCCACAAACATTCAGATTCTGTGACCAAAGAGGTAAACAGCTACTAATAATAATCAATTATAATAAGCAGATAATTTACTCTATACTCCAAGATTACAAGATATGACTAGTTTTTGCAAAAAAATTCACTGTACTCATAGAAAATAGTGAGATGTAAAAGTAATTAATCAGTACCTTGAACATAAATGTACAAGTAGTAAAGGACAATCATAAATTCTGCTGGCTACTAAACTTATGCTTTGCAAAAGGAAATTCACTACTGCTTTCCGACATAAATGAGTTTTTTTTGTACTAAACAAGCTCGTAAATATTGTGAGATATTTATATATTTTGAAATTGATAAAGAATCAAAATATATTAAAAGTTTGTCTCGATCAATACACAATATAGTTTTTTTAAAAAAGGGCAAATAATGTTTTTGTCTAAAATTGAGAATTTCATTTTTAAATTAGAAAAATAATGATTTCCATTACTATAAAAATTTAAAAAATATGAATAAAATATTGTAAAATTAAATTGAACAAAAAATATTCTTCAAATTTTTGAAAAATGGATTACTAGATAGCAACCAAGTAACCATGATTGATTAATTATAAACAGATAACCCACCCTTACTCTAGAGATTATACTAAGAATTGACGTGACTAGTGATGATATTAAAACTGGTATATATTTATAATGATTAATGCAAAAAACCTTAGTTTATACATATGACCTATTAAAAATGGAGTATATTTGATAATAAAACAATAAATATAAAGTATCTAAAAAGTGATTACATAAATAAACATTCATATTATCCAAGAAATTTACTAAAACTGTTGTAAAAAGAGAGATTTGAACATAGGATTTCAAGCTATATTCACCCTTCATCCATCTCAAACAATCAACACACATAATCACACACCTGTGAAAAAGATAAATAATTCCCAATATAAGGATTTATGCAGAACCAGCATTCATCAGTTGGGCCAGATCATAATCTCCCATACATATATACAACCAGTGTTCGGCTTATATTATGATAGCAATTCCTTAAACTTTAATGGACAAGCTTCAATCTTCTCATCCCTCCAACAATTCAACAATCCATTTCACTGAAAACCCAATGATGGAATACTCAAAGCCCTTGGGGATTTGATATAGTAGTCATAATCATGTAGACATTATATCAATCTAACCCCTCATATTATCAGACCATTACATATCCATTTATATTAATAGGAAAAGGACACCCGAACTTATGATGTAATCTATTTCCAAGACAATATGTAATTAACCATTAATAATTCAATTGTCCATTTCATTGAAAAACCAACAATAGAATGCTCAAAATCCTGGTGGAATTGATGTTGTAGTCATACCCATTTAGACATTGCATCATTACTGTTGCAATAAAATTTGATTTATTATATTGAAAAAAAAAAATCATATTTTGTTTGCAGGCAAATGAATGTAAAGTCTTCCAGAATGAATAATATTAATAAAAAAAAACTAAATATTTTACATTATATAAAAATGTCATATTAATAATATTTAGATTACTATTATACATAAAATAATTGTTCAGTCACCATAGAAGATCAAAGTTGCATATAAATTGTCAATTTTAGAAACAATGAGTTAAAGACTCAGAATTTAAGAATGCACTTACCATGTTTGATTTCCTCATACCTGTAGGTGAGATGATGAATTTCAACTACGAATTGTTTAAAACAAAATGATAAATTTATGTAATTATATGTTTATGTGTATATTCATAGTAATGAAATAATAAACATATCTTAATAATCTTGATGTATGAAAATATTTGTAAATTTTGTAGGTAATGATATAAATGTTTTATTTTAAAATAAATATTAGACATTTATTTTCAAATTTAAGATAAGATCAAGATAAGTTATGGTGTATTTTAAATAAAGTTATGCCTAAAAATAGTGAGTGATAAAATATATAGAGAGAAGTGGGGGGGGAGAAAGGACTTAAATAACAAATATAAAAATTAGACTACATAGAAAAAAATTATTAACATTATTTCTCTTTTTTTTTTTTTTTTATCATTTTAAGGGGTTTTTCTGTAATTTGAATATTGTATAAAGAAAAAAGACCATTGCGAGCAGAAAATATATGAGCCAAAAGGCTAAAAAAAAACCCCTGATATACGTATATTTCAATGTGAACAGTTGCAGGTATGTTGAAAACAAAGCACTTATTTTTAATAGTAGAGGAAACTAGTAAAGAAAGTTTAAAAGAACTGGAACCCAATACTATATACACTAAAAAAGACAGATATTATCAAAACGCTAATGTTAATGAGATTGAAAAAATTAATTATTGTTTAATTGAATCATCCTTTTCTGGATGATATCATATACATTGCAGAATAGATTCCAGAAAATATAGGATTGAATTTAGGTTTTGTATAAAATAAAAAACCTGAAAAATTAGCAATATTATAAAATATATTAAATTGTTTGTTGCATTTGATTTTCTTGTATAAGAAAGTCTGCATTTTCATGATTAATATAGTATATTATTTTTAGAGTATACATAATTTTTGTGTGGTTTTAAATCTGTCATTTAAATCAGCAATTCAAAAAGGCTTAAAAACTGCAAATATTCTTAGCTGCCTTACAAGTAGTTGTCCTGGGTTAGCGGGTTTGCTTCCCGGCTGATGCTATGACACATGAAAAAAAAAACCAATCTTGTATAATGTGATTTTTAATTTGAATGGGTGATATTAGGGGGAAGGGGTTCTTGTTGAAGTTATCATTGTCAAATTTTTTTTAAAAAAAAAACCCCACAAACATTGTCTTACAGATATAGTTTGATTTGATTTGAAATACAAAATAATAACAAACAAATATTATGCTTTATGTTGCTTTTGATAAGAATCATTTAAAATTAAAGTGTTTTAAGGCTGTTCTAAAAATTTCATTTTTAGTTGGAGTATATAAGTTAATTATCATTATAATTACAATATGTTAGTACTATTACAATAAAATAAAACAAATGTCTAATTATTATCTGTATCTTTTTTTTTTTAAATTTTATTTCACAGAGTAGGAAAATCCAAAATACATCCAATTTCAATAATACAAAAAAAAAAAAAGGACATTTATTCTGAGAAACATTAGAAAATTTTTACAATTTGCAATTATAAAACCAATAACTTCTAGACAAAAATTCTTTGGTGTGGAAGCAGAAAAAAGAAGGGGTGTGAGTAAGTAGAGGTAACCTGATTTTTAAACCTGACTTTATAAAAATATTGATTGCAAAAGCATTTATAGCAAAAATGTGATATAATATATATAAAACATATATATATATTTGCTATTAATTCCCAAAAAAAGTAAGAATTTTTTCATTCTAAATTGAATATTAAACATATTTAAGATTGTATTACAACTGGCACAAAAAAGTAAGAAAAATTGGGTAACTGCTTGACAAAATACATTCCTTGAAAATTCATAATTTATAAAAATATGCAGAATCACCCAATAATCAAAAATGATAAAAGCTTTGGTACAAAGTTTTTACAAGTTTCATAATACAAATTTCTTAAATTGTGATATTGCAAAAAAAAAAAAAAAATTATCAAAATATTCAGTTAGAAAATTCTATTTTATCACAAACTGTTATTTCTAATTTTTAACTTTGTGATTTTTTAAAAAAATAGTATTTTCCAAAAATGACTCATGAATTGGTTTACTTATGAAAAAAGTAAAACAATATTTTCGTGGGGGGAAGGGGGGGGGATAAATTTCACACATTTTTCAAACTTTCTGAACAGGCAGGCATCGAAGTATTAATAATGCAGATTCTTTTTATTTTTTTCATAACAATTTTTTATACAAAAATAATTTGATATTTAATTTTCAATAGACTTCCAAATAAACTATTATGTATATCCATTTTTATTTCTATATTTTAAAATAAATAAATGAAATGTGAAAAATTTATCCCACCAAATAATAATTATATGCTACACACTTGAGATTACATTAAAAAAAAAAAAAAAGCAGACCAATGGAAAACATTATAACAGGCTTGAGAAAGAGGAAAACAAAAATTCTGGAAAGACATGATTTTTTTTTTTTTTTAATAAATGTTTTTAAAATTATGTAACTCATTCTTGAGCTTTGACTTCAATCTGGTTCACTTGCCCTTTTTCTGGAATTTCAACAATAGGCTAAAAACAAACAAAAAAAAAACATTAAAAGTATGCTTTCGTGAATGAATATGTGTATATAATATGTGTACATAGATATATAAATTCTGATTACGCTGTAAGGAGTAAAAAAAAAAAGGATAAAATGATATCAATTATACCAGAATTATTTTTAATTTATAAAGTAAAATGAACAAATGGAAATGATGGTGGAGCAATAAAGAATCAGCAGAAGGAGAATATATGCACATTGACTATTATTATACGTTTTATTGTCATAGTGACACCAAATATAATCACATGCTTTAATTTGGCAATACATTGGTTGTGAGAATAGGTTTGGCACATAAAAACAAATTCATTATGTTAAGTGATTAGTAAATCTGAGTAAGAAGATTTAACTAAACATTTATCTTTATTTATACTATTAAGTTATTAGTTAGCTGAGCATCACTGTGTGCATGTTTGAATTCAGAATCGGATAGATCAGATACATTGCTCAAGTTTATATTAATTCTATCTATCTACTTACCTATCCATGTTATTTATTACACAATAATAAAACAAATCCTACATCTCTTACCAGCATTATTTACTGCACAATAATACACTGAAACATAAAAATTCTATCTTTTCAGATACTAATTTGTTTGTTCTCTCCTCAAATTTGATGTATACAGTACTCCAATTGTCGGAGGAACATTTTAAATAAGTATTAAACAAAGCATTAAGTTAATTAAGATAGTTTATTAATTTATATCATGATTATAGCAAACAAATATTAACAAAAGGAAACAAAATACATTTTTATAAAATTAATTATGAATTAATTTAAATTTCCTATAATATGCATATTTATGTTACTTTAGTTCCAAGAATTCAAATAATTGTAGAGATATTTTATTAATCAAATTTTAATTAGCTGATATCTATATATCACATGATAATAACTACCATCTAATTAGTTGGGTGATATCTATGTTTGCATCTGCTCAAAATAAACATAAACACACAACATTTATGGTTACGATATTATAATCTTATAATAATTATAAACAAATGCGTAGTTGATTGAATTGGAGAAACTTCCAGTATTATAATAAAAGCTAAAAATAGTTTTCATATAATATTTGTATAATTATTTTGCTTATAATTCATTTTATTGTATTTATCCTTTTTATAGCTAATCTCCATAAAAAGCACTCCATGGCACTTAGTAACCCATTTCTATTCCTAAGTGGATATCTTCCTCCTAGTTTTTATCTAATATGGAGAATTAATGAGAAATCTCTTTCTGGATTACATGTTGAAATAGTTACTTCATAGTGGCCTATATGTGTTAAACCATATATATATATTTCACTTAAGAAAAAATATATACAAGTAAATACAAATATTATAATTTGTAATATCCATTTGGTTTTAAGATTTAAAGAAGGTAATTTATAAATTTGTTATAATTAGGCAAATTGGGTAATAATTATAGAGAAAATTATCATTAATAGTTTTATACATGTGTACAATAAAACATTTACAATATTTTATATACAAATATTTTTAATTCTATTAAAAATCATTCAATTATAAAACAAATTTTTTAGAATCTATTAAATTATATAACTGAATAGCTTTTATTGATGATATTTTTTTTTTAAAATTCCTAATGAAATTATGTGTTTATTTGTCAAAATTATTATTGCAGATAAAAAGGAATTGAATTTTGTTTTAAAATAGATAAGAAAGCTACAAAAAGAATCAGTGCTTTTAATTTATTTTTAGTCTTTGTAAACAATTTAATATAATCTTTTATAACAAATTTTATTTTAAAAACTAATTGTTGAAGTGACTAGTTTTTGTTAGCATAGTAGTGAATATTGCTGATGTGTTAATATAAAAGGAAGCAATTCATTCAAGGAATAGAATATCTAAGTTTATATTGAGTGTAAATTAAAACTTTTCTGTATAATTCAGTCAAATGAATACCCATCAGTATATTTTGTGTTGTGAGTATGATTCCCCATTGTTGCCTCTTTTTTTAAATATCAGTATGTATATAATTCTTACCAATGTCTGGAGATTAATGTAGTAATAAACCTAAAATTTAGCCTGACAACATAAGCTGAATCAGATGGGAAGATCATTAAAAATATTTCTGATAACCAAACAACCATCTAAAAAATTTAAATAAATAACTGAAAAGAAAAAAAAATGCAAATTATTATTTTATAGTTGCTTGCTACTCATTTAATAAATCCTCATGATTGCAATGAATTAAATACTATGAAATCATTTTATAAAAAAAAATTAATTTCATCAGACCAAAAATGTACCAAAACTATGCTTAATATCAAAAACATTATTTTGCATGCCAAGAGAAGTGTTAAGTTTGAACATTTTTCTTTACTGAAATTAATTTACTAATGGGGAAACAATTTATTCTTCCTTTATATTGATGAATTTTAGTTGACTTTAATTATTGTTTGAGGTTATACTATATGCAATGCATTTTACCATACAATACTAAATCATATATGCACTTTACTATGTTATTTTAGAGTAATATAAAGCAAATAAAGATATAATAATTAAGACTAAATGGAAATGTTTATAATTAAGATATAAAAATAAATTAATGTTAATTGAAAGGGATTTGAATAACAATTCCAGATCTTTAAACACACTAATTTAAAAATAATAACATATGAATAGAAAATGTAAGATAAAAATGGCAAGGCAAAGGTTATGTGGTCCACTTCAAGCTATAATTTTCTCTTATAAGCTAAAATAATATAACAGACTGAGTTGTATAATTTTCTCTTATAAGCTAAAATAATATAACAGACTGAGTTGGAAATAATTTTCTAAAAGTAAGCACATCTAATTTTTTCTAATTAAAATATTAAAAAAAAAAAAAAATTATTTGAAACAGTTCCATAACCAAACAAATGCCCAAAAGAAATCAACCAATTACCAGTGAGAGCCAATTACAATGTTATAATTGAAAAAAAAAAAAAAAGTTTTATTCAAACTTGCAATTATTTATAAATTATAAGAGCCAAGCAAGTTATATTGCTTACCCATTACAATATTCATGTCATTTCTCAAACCTTGTTACAATAATAATATAAATCTCCATCAAGTAGTGCTGCCCAATGCAATCAATGGATGCAAGCATAAAATCCCTAGACTAGTTTCTAGTTTTCATCAGTGAGAGATCTGAGAGCACTGCATACAGTCAAGTGGTATAATTTAAAAAATAAACATATGGCATATTTACAGAATAGATTTGAAGTGCCATAAAATAAAATTTATTAACATCTTTCAAAATTAATTCCATTTTGAATATGCATAAATTTCACCTATATGTATATTTATATATAAAGTAACATGAATCAATTATTAAATTCCTTCATAAAGTTTTCTTTTTCTATTAAAAAAAAATACTATCAATTCATTGACACTTTATAAGTCTCTAAACAGGTCACTGTTAATTAAAATTTACAAACATCCTTAAAACAAATACTCCAGCAGGTTTTCTGATCTAGAAATACTTTGGAATTTAATTCTTTTTTTTAATTCAGGCTAAAATTATTTTACTTATTTATTTTTTTTTGTTTTTTGATAACCTTTATTTTACTTTTAAAATGTCATTTCCAAGCAAAATGCTTAAAATAATTTCTTTAAAAAATATATATATAATTGTCTATGACTTTTATTTCACTCAAGCAAAATTTACTTGTTTACTTTTTTAAAATATCAATTTCAAATGTTTTTTTTTCATGACTTAAAACAATGTGTCTCTCTATTTAAAATATAAATTTTAAATATTTTTTTTTCTTCAATAAACGATTTAAAATAATATCATTCTATATATATTTATCACTCTTAAAATGTCATTTTAATGAATTATTGAAAACAATTCACCGGACATGCTTCATGTGTATATGTTTATCTGTGCTTCTCTGCAGATAACTGAAACAGCACATGTATAACTAATTCCTCATCAACTGATGAATTTTCTTAATTGAGGGCCAGTTTGGGATTGTCATTATTGGGAAAGGTATAATCAGGTAGCTGCTCCCATTTAATTGGTTCCACTTAGACTTCAGGCAAACTAATTGACTCCTAAAATACATTTGTAGCTATGAATTTCAACAATGCCTTCAATTATTTCATGGTCATTCTTTAACTCTGGAAAACCACTATTCTCTTGCAACCAAGAAACTACAGCTCAATATTTTTATTAACTCTTTTTTATATTAGGTACATTGGGTGACAAAAATACATCAATTAAAAACTGTTTTTTCTTACCTCTCTGGGTCTTTTGAAAGCAACTTTGAATTTTATCAAAGTATGATTTACAAAGATTTCAAAATAGATAGTAGAATGTACACAAGCATTAATTAAAAGATTTCAAAGTTTTTTTTTTTTACAATTATCAGTAGACATTTTATGATAAAAAAATGCTTGTTTTTAATTTCAAAATCAGAATTCAATAAAAATATTTATTTCAAATTCATTATTATTTAACCCATTAATGTGTTTTTTTTTATTCCAGGAAAATGAAAAAAATATATACAAAATTTTTGTATTTATTTCTACTTTTCAACTTTATATATATTTGTGGATACACATTATGTTATGGTATGCCATGTAACACACCTGTTACAATATATATTTTTAAACATTAAAAATATAAAGCTAAACTAGTCAATAATCAAAATTACCCCAAATTCACAACTCAACCAAAACTAGCCAAAAAAAAAAACAACCAACAACTCTACAATACTATTTAAACTAAATTTTAGCCACAATTCCATTTACTTCCCATGCATTCTTAATATTAAAAGAACATTTAAATAAGTTAATTGCATTGTTTTTGTAAGAAGGTATATATAGGTCAGAGTCATTTGAACTTAAATGAAAGAATAAAGATACATAAAAGTAGGGTTAGAAATAAATATCTTAGTTCTGCTTTATATATCCATGAAAAATATACAGGCCACACTATGAATTTTGATGAAGCTACGGTTGTCTTCTTTGAGAAAAATGAAATAAAAAGAACTAAAGAATCTTATTAAAAATTTATGATTCTGAAGCAATTAACTGGAATTGTGGGTAATGTTTAGTTTAAATATGTTATTTTGTAGGTTTTACACTTGAGAAATCTATTTGTAGCAATGAAGCCATTGGTAGTGTTTTAGAGTTTATTTTCTTGGCTAGTCTGGTTGAGTTGTGAATTAGGAGTAATTTTGATATATATATTACACACACCAACTAATGTATTCATGTGCATTTAATTAACATTCATAATTATTTTGATTAAATGTTTGAATCATGAAACTGAGCAGAAATTTTTTATCACCCAATACTAATAAATAAAAATATGTGCTCTGTTTGAAACTGTACTAATCGAGGAATGAAAGCTATAGGAAAACTAGTAATTGGTTCCAATAAATTTTTTTTGTCCGCACTTTTTTCAAATGTCGATATATTAATGATGATTTTTATGTTTGAAATAAGTAATCATTATATGAATAAATAATAAAACAACATAAATAAATTTAAAATCTTTTATTAATGTATAATTGAACAAAAAAATATACAGTATTGTATATATTTTTAAAGACTTTATTTTTTATTAACAAAAAATTGCAATATTAATGTCTGCACTGGTTTCTTCTTTGGCCTCTTTTGTTCATACATTTCTTTCTAGCATCGAGTTGTAGTGTTGATATTTCGGCAAATTGTAAAACTACGTTCAATATTTGGATCAACTTCCATAATAAAGTCAGAAAGAGTTTCAACCATGTTAGTAATTTTCTCAAATGATTTCTTTGTAGGAACTTCCATGTAATTCTGCATTATCTAAGTTGGTCTCATCTTCTTCATAGACTCATTGGTTTTCTATATTAATAAGAGTTTCATTATCTAAGTCTTTTGTATTTGATTCAATACACTCAACCACATTGGCGAAATCTAATTCTTCAAAACCAAATTCTTTTCCAATTTCTAATACTGTCCTATAGTGAAACCGTACTAATCGAGGCATTCCTATATATTATTTATTTGACATTTATCTAATCTACCATTATTTTAAAATAATATCAAATTTTAAGATTATGAATATGTACACTTTGTCATTTTTTTCTTTAAATGTGTGTATATAAATGATTAAAATTTTTTTTTTTTTTTTTTTTTAAGAATATCATTTATTTTTTTTAAAAAAGTTAATAGTCATGATATTTTTTTTAAAAATGCCTCACTGTAAAGTGCACTATTTAAAAATAATGGTTTGCTCAATCTCCCAAGTATGATATTTGTTCGGGGCCCCAAGTGATCTAATATCGAAACTTCAATATCAATACTAGGTGAAAGTAATAGATTAATTATATTATCAGACTATATTTCAAGTTTCTTTTCTCAATATAGTGTTTTTTTAAATAAACTAATTAAAATACTAATATTTTGATCTTAAAATAATAATTAATTCAAATGCTTTATTTATTTTAATATTTATTATAAATATTAATTACCAACAATATTAATATTTTTTCTATCTTTTTTTTATTTTTTTTTACAATAAATTAATTAAATGTTGATGGATGTCTTTTTTATTTAATTTATTCTCATACACACACATGTATGATCACACTTCTTATAACTTGGTTATTTATTCATAATTATGATAAAATTATAACTTATTTTATTCTTTATTTCATATCAATAAAATATATTAAATATCTACAAGTAACCTAATTAAATAATAATATAACTCATTCTGTTTTCTTTATTACACTCTCTTCTATAAACTATTATCCTACACTAATAGCTTCAATTTTCCTTTCAGAGGGAAAAAAACACTGTCTCTTTAAATAATCCTTTTATATTAATGCCCCATTGTTTCTTCTATTTTTATATATTATTTTTCTCTTATTTTGAATTTAGTTAACTTTTACAATATAAAACAAAGACTAATTAATAGTTTCAATTCCCCTTTCAGAAAAAAAAAATTTTAGTTCAAGAAAAATACTGTCCTATGAAAAAAATTATTTATTATGAAGTATTTTTTTAAAATGTTCAAAATCATTATGACAAGTCAGATTGTGTTATGTTGATATTTTTTATTATTTTTTATGCTCATTTTATATTGAAACAAATTGATTGTATTATAAAACTAATTTATTTGCAATTATGTTCACTATCATATCCATTCAACATTCAATGCTAGATTATATAACAAAAATTAGATGTCAGTGATGTATTCAGCATATGTTATTAATACAACATTTAACAAATTTATATTACAAAACATGTCTTCAGAAAATTAAATTATAAAGATCAATATAAAACTGATACAGTACAATTTAATATAGATAATCATTTAGGAGTTAATTATAATATATTTAGAATAATATATGAAATTTAAAAATCTACCAAAAGTTAATATAATTCAGAGAAGAGTGTACAATTATTAATTATATAACATTGCTATAATAATAAGTTGATGAGATGTAATTGGAAGTTAGAAGTTAATCAGTTTATTATTGTTATTAATTCAGAGTATATTTTATAACAATAAATAAATATTAAGGTAACAGTAATCAGAAAGAAATCTTGCTACCTGCTGATAAATGATAGAATCAAACCAAGAAGAGGGGGAGGGCGCTTGAGGACAACATTGAAGTATAACTGTCCAAAATTAAATATAATCGCAGACGGGGTTCAAATTATAATACTTCAAATATATAAGAGTCAAGATTCATTCTCCTGATGGACAAATAATAGCCTGATCTTCCAAGTAAAAAAGGAAAAGTTTAAGTGTAGTGAAATAATTTTTTATTATTATTGTAAAATATGTAAAACAATACAGTATTGATTGGTAAATGTACACTTAAAACAAGGTGTAAATATAGAAATGAGAAATGTATACTCCCAATGTCATTATCTCATTTCGTTGATAGTAGAGATACTGTACCAGTCCAGACATCTTTTAAAAGTAAAGCTGTTCTGACTATACAATTTGTTTTAACTACACACTAAATAATCTTTCTTTTTTAAAAGCAAAAAAAAAAAAGTACTTTTTTTTTATTTGTTTAAATTAATCTAAAATAATAAATAAAACACCTCCAGATTTGTTATTTTATAATCTTAGCATTCATAAAAAAAAAAATTGGTGACACTATGATATTATTTTTTTTTAAAACAAGCAAAACTCTCTATACGTATTGCTACTCAGTGCAAGCCAGAGTAATCAATGGATGCCAGAAGGCTTGTGCATAAAATCCCCATCTAGTGTCTACTCATCCAATATCCCCAGACTAGTTTCTGGCTTGTGGCCTTTGTCAGTGAGGAGCCTCGGATCTGAGAGCACTGCACCTAGAACTTAGGATCTAATGCAACCCCTCCAGCAGCCACCTTTTATCTCTACTTAACTACAATTATGAGACTTAAATTGAAAACACCATAATATTTTCAATCCAAACTCATCAGCATATATAGTCATATAGGTCTGAACTCAGTTCAGTACCTATACCCTTTGGTGTCTTTGGTTCTTTAATAACCATAGCCACCACTATCCTATTAGGCAGGATTGGTTTTAAGCCAATAAACATCGCATGATCACCATTTCCTATGCTTGCTCTTAACTGTTATTAAAACAGGCAAAACTATCTATATGTATTGCCACTCAGTGCAAGCCAGAGTAATCAATGAATGCCAGAAGGCTTGTGCATAAAATCCCCAATACGTATAGATAGTTTTGTCTGTTTTAATAACTTAAGAGCAAGCATAAGAAATGATGATCATGTGATGTTTATTGGCTTAAAACCAATCCTGCCTAATAGGATAGTGGTGGCTATGGTTTTTAAAGAACCAAAGACACCAACATGTATAGGTACTGAACCGAGTTCAGACTTACATGACTATATAAGCTCATAAGCTTGGATTGAAAATATTATGGTTTTTTCCAATTTAAGTCTCATTAGTTTTGTAGTTAAGTAGAGATAAAAGGTGGCTGCTGAAGTGCATTAGATCCTAAGATCTAGATGCAGGGTTCCTCACTGATGAAGACCACAAACCAGAAACTAGTCTGGGGATATTGGATAAGTAGACACTAAATGGGGATTTTATGCACAAGCCTTCTGGCATCCTTTGATTACTCTGGCTTGCACTGAGTGGCAATACATATAGAGAATTTTGCCTGTTTTAATAACAGTTAAGAGCAAGCATAAGAAATGGTGATCATGTGATTATTTTTTTTGTGTGTGGAACAGAAAAAGGCTTTTAACAATAAAGTTTTATGTTTTAACAGAACTGTAATATCCTTATTGGAAATAACTGTTGAATTATTTTCAATTGTAAATTATTCTGTTTAACAGTTTTATAAAATTAAACTGATTTGAACAAAAAATAATCTGGAAAGTTTTAAAAAACAGTTGATGAAAAACTCTACAGTAGTTGAAAATCTCATTTGGAATAAAAACTTAATTAGTGCACTCATCAAAGTTGAAATTAAGTAGACTTCTTCAAATTCCAATTTTAAAAGTGCCTCCTATTACCTGCATTAACCATGGAAAATAAAGAATTATCTGACATCTTTCACATAACTTCTTCCTGTCTATTCATGAACATGTAATCTGGACAATAATTCAACAAAATGCATAATCAAGTAAAGGAACTGTCTCATAGATCTTTTTTTTAAATAGGTTGGAATCAAGAATTAATAGCGTTAAATTAAAATCTAATGCTACAATAAGAGAAATTTTATTTAAATTAAAAGCCCTTTAATAAATCATAAGACTGATTATCTTATTTTTAAATATATATATATATATTTTCTATGTGAACACTAAAGCAAATATAATGTAAAATTGATTCCTTGTTCGATAAATAATTGATAATAATTTTTTATAACTTTAATATCGATTAATTGATAATTTTCTAATCTACATTTATATTCTTAAAATTAAATAATAATCATGATAGCTTTGTATTATATGTAAGCATGTCAGAGCTGATAAATTAAATGCAGCTAATTAAATGAATTGTCTCTGATTTTGTTACATACACATATATATACACATTTTATGGATTGGATTCATCCCTACGAATTACATAAGGTATAAATATTGTAAATAAATTGTATTATTTTATTTATATTATTATAAATATTCATTTTTCTCTCTCATTCCAAGTGTAAGTAAACATAGCTATCACATACTCACACCTTGTGACACATTGCTATATTTTCTTTAGAGCTAATAGTAGTTAAACAGGGGAGTTAATATCTAGGAAGTTAGAGGGGGATTTGATATCAGCCTATATAAGTTTCTCTTTTTAGAGATGATGCCCTAATCTGCAGTATGGCTGATATTTTTTTTAAACAATAAATATCATCTATACTGGCAAGGGATATATCTCTCTGGGAATGAAGGCCATGAAATATGGCTGACTATTCAGTCTGACCAATATTAGTTAGGATATTAAGTTTTAAAAAAAATAATTTGGCATTCCTGTCACTCATTCACCCCAAGATTTAACTCCTCTAAACATAAGACAATTATATGCTTGAAAAAGTGGAGCAAATCTGTAGGCCCATTTCAATATGTATATATATAATAAATAAATAAAGTTTGATATCTGTATTCGTTTCACAATATATGTAATATACAAATCAATATATATATCAAAATACAGTACAATTTATATAAATTATATTCTTTTAGAAGTACTTTCGACTATACACTTTGTAGTCTTTATCAACTATATAACGTTGAATAATCAAAACGAGACAACCCTTAACAATACCCATAGTTCAATTCAGATTTCCCATAATTCTGTTATCTTAACATCAACATAGCCTCTTTTATTTTATGTTTATTATGACAACGTTCAATTTGAATAATTTTCATATTTTTATAATCAAATTTAAATCCATATTGACAAGATTTATTATGATCAAATATAACAGATGATGAAGGTTTATTTACATCTGTTCCATATTGAATCTCTTTTTGAATTCTATTATATAAAAGCATATGTTCTTTTATTCTCTTCTCAAATGTACACTTAGATTCACCAATATAATGTACGCCGCATCCACATATCAATCTATATATAATAGAATTTTGATTAAACTTTGAATTTTAGAATTATTAAGCAATCTATTTATGTTATTTGTAGAGAAAAAAAAAAATATAATGAAAAAGCTTAAATTTCAAAATAGTGAAATAATAAATATTGATACATCTCGCATGAAATTTATAAATGAAATTTTAAAAAAAGCTAAGAATAAAGCTATTGATAGTCATACATATTATAACTTATATCCATCATCTGCTATTTGCCCTAGGATATTTTCAAATATAAAGCTACATAAAGAAAATTATCCATTGAGATTGATGGTTGATGTTGGTGGTGCATATTATTATCAAACATGTAGATATATTGAATTATTACTTCAAGATATTTTAGGTTTTGGAGAATATACTATTTCATCATCGTTTGATTTTGTAGATAAAATTAAGAATATAAATATAGATTTACATGACACAATTTGCACTTTTGATATAAATGAAATGTATGGATCAATAGATAGAATAGAGTCAATTAATATTATTTATAATGCTCGTTTCAAAAAAATGTAAAGTCTGATATTATAAATTTTATTATAAAAGTATTGCAGTTTATTGATAAAAATATTTATGTTAATTTTAATAATGAATATTATAAAATGAATTTTGGTTGGCCAATGGGTCTTCCTGCTGTTGCTCAAATTTGTAATTTTGTTATATCAACATATGAAAGTAAAATTTTAAAACAATTGAAATATCAAGAAATTAAAGTATATCATAGATATGTGGATGATGTTTTTATTTGTGGAAAACAAGAATTAATAATCAATTTATTTAATGAATTAAATGAGATTAAGGATATAAAATGGGTTATAACTAAAGAGAAATACAATTCCATAAAATTCTTGGATATTCAAGTTACTCTTAATGATTACAGTTTGGATTATCTTATGTTAATTAAACCAATTGAAACTAGAGGTTTTATTCCATATGAATCACATGTACCTATGTGTCATAAGCTGTCTGGATTGAAATCATTCTTATTTCGAAATGAAAAATTATGCAAATATTCTAGTGATAAAATTAAAAATGTACATTTATTTGTTAATGACTTGTTGAAAATTGGTTATTATAAAAATGCTATTGCTAATATTATTAAAGGATTTAAAAGAAATCAACACTATAATAAAATTAAAAATAAAAATATCAAAATGAAATGGATTTCAATGCCATTTATATCAGATGAGCAAATCCCCTTTAATCCATTTAGATTAAGTATACATACTATATTGGTATTTAAATATTATACAGTATTCATAACATTTTTTAAAATTAACTTGAATTCAAATTTTTTAAAACTTACTTTTTAAATATAAAGTTTGCTAATCTTTAAAAAAACAAAAACAAATCTAAAGCGTTAAAATAATGTGCAAAGTTAGAATAATTATAGCTGAACGATTAGGTCACAGCATCACTAATCTCAAAGTATCTAAAATAGAATTAACATTTAACTACAAATGACATATTTGTCCTTCATGTATGTAATAGAAGAGTAGCATTATTTCAGCTAATAAGTAGAAAAATTTTTAGAAAAATAAAATTGCACAACTGATGTGCATGGAGAATGAAGAAGTTTTAAAAAATCATACATTAAATAAAATAAAAACTGAGTATATATAGCTCCCTATACATCAAACACACTAAGTATTCATAATTTTATACTTTACTATTGCCCTTCATCTTTATACTAAAATTGTCCTTAAACCATTTTCTCTATTAATATTTGGCTTTATCTCTTTTATTAAAATCACCTCCCTTACCTTTCTATCTCTTCTCTTATTTGCAAAACTTATTATTCTAACATCCTCTCTCTCTCTCTAACGCATGACATGTCTCCAAAGAATGCAAATATACTGGTGATTCTCTATCATATCTATGTTGCTTTAACCTTGTATATATTGAATTCTTCATTTCACCTACATACTTACTTACAATTCCTTTATCCTTACATTTCCTACAATTTATTTCATAAACTCCATTAATATATATATTTTCCCCACCTATATATATACCTATCATCTAATATATCCATTACATTTTTCTTTCTTTTATTTACTACTTTATAATTAATATTCTTCTTAAAAACTTTACTAATTTTTCTAATAATATTATTAATTCCCTTCACTATACTACCATCATTAATAGAAGTGAAAGGCAAATTAAAAGGTTTATTGAAAATATAAATAAATTAGATAAAAACATAAAATTTGTAACAGAATGGGAAAAAGATAATAGATTGACATATTTAGATATAGAGATAAAGAAAGATTATAAGGGAAATATCTGTGAGATAAAAACTGGAGTGTATAAAAAATGGGTGGGAAAAATGGAGTGGGATGGGGTTCAAATATGGATGTAAGGCATAAGGTTAGTGCTATAAGTTCTAAAGTATACAGGGCAAAGTATTATTGTGATGGAGATGGGTATGATAGAGAAATTAATAGGATAAAGGATTTTAAGGAAAGTGGGTATCCAGAAGAGATAATAAAAAAGAATATAAAAAAAAGTGGAAGAGATATAAAAATGAGGGAGAAGGAAAGAAGAAATCAAAGGATAGGGAGGGGAAGATAAAGGTTAATAATGGTAGTATAATGAAGGGAATTAATAATATTATTAGAAAAATTAGTAAAGTTTTTAAGAATATTAATTATAAAGTAGTAAATAAAGGAAAGAAAAATGTAATGGATATATTAGATGGTAGGTATATAGATGGGGAAAAGAAATATGTTAATGGGGTTTATGAAATAAATTGTAGGAAATGTAAGGATAAAGGAATTGTAAGTAAGTATGTAGGCGAAACGAAGAATTCAATATATATAAGGTTAAAGCAACATAGATATGATAGAGGATCACCAGTATATTTGCATTCTTTGGAGACAGGTCATGAGTTAGAGAGAGAGAGAGGATGTTAGAATAATAAGTTTTGCAAATAATAGAAGAGATAGAAAGATAAAGGAGGCTATTTTAATAAAAGAGATAAAGCCAAATATTAATAGAGAAAATGGTTTAAGGACAATTTTAGTATAAAGATGAAGAGAAATAGTAAAGCATAAAGTTATGGATAGTTAGTGTGTTTGGTGTATAATAGAGGGAGCTATATTATTATAAAAAAAGAGTAAGGAAGTAAAAAGGATTACGGGATAGAAAAATGGAGGAAGTAAAAGAGTGAGAAATAAGGTAAGAATTTAAATTAAAATTATAAATAGGTAGGGTTAGATAAAAAATAGGATAAAAATAGAATTAAAAGATATATAAATAAAGAGTGAAAGAGAAGGTAGAGATAAAATTAGATAAAAAATAAGATATTATAATTGGGTAAAAATTAATGAAGGTTGGAGATATTTATAGTAATATAAGAATTTAAAAGTAAAATAAGAAATGGAAGAATTGAAATAAATTATGATATAAAGAGATTTGATAGTAATATGAAAGTAATTATGTATTTAATTATGTTTTGATTTATAAAAGTTAAAAAATGTTACAGTAAGATTATGTAGAAAAGAAAAATTTAATGGGTTGGGTAAGATAAAATAATTAGTGGATTAAATTGTAAAATTATAAAATAAAAATATATATTGGATAGGAGTTAATATAATAGTAAAGTGTGTGAAAAGTGATTTATTAATATAATAAAATATAATAGAAAGGGCATAAAAATAAATGTACTAGTAATAATAATAAATAATAAGAACTAAAAATAATAGTAAAATAAAAATAAAATAATATTAAGGTTAAAAGGATTAAATTATTGAATATAAGGATTAAATTATTGAATATAATATAATGTAAAAATAGTTAAATTGTAAAATTATATGTATAAATTTATAAAATATGATTGTATTTATGTAATGTTTAAATTTATAGATCTGACAAAGACTGCTGGGAACAGTCGAAACTGTTATCAAATTAATAAATATATTTTGCTAAAAGTGTAAAAGAATGAAGGTTTGATGTTATATACTGAAGATGTCCAAAACAAGTATTCTTGGGTATAAATATGCCTTTGTGAACTTATCCCATTGATAGATTCTTCCACTTTCTCCTTTAATGTTAATAAAACTCTACATGACTTGCATACAATTGGGTCAAAGTCCTTTATTAGTTCAATGCCAACTGATAATGTCAAGAACTCCATTGATCCTAACATAAACAACTAAGGTACTTCTTCTTAACTACTGCTACCAATCGTATTCTCTTGATAATGTTTACACAAATTCTCAAACAAAACCAATTTCTCCCTAGTAATAGACAAATATCATTATACAGAAATATCAGTTTTCATGAGTGATGTCTTCTTTTTACCATTAATTTTCATCCAGTCTCTATATGTTAATAATGACAGGCCTGCTCCACTATCAAATTCCATATTAACTTTTAGTTCAAATATATTAACATCCATCAGAATATGTTTATTATTCATATTGTTTAATTTCTTTGTACTATATTTACTTTATATTCTCTTCCTCCAGATTTATAGTCTGGCATTATTTTGTTTAACCATTCCTGTCTTTATTGGGACAAACTGTGCTAAATGTCCTATTGTTTTAAAAGTAATGCATTTTTCCACTTCTAAATCTGCAGTTTTTCTTA
This sequence comes from Epiperipatus broadwayi, assembly GCA_028023455.1. Taxonomy (NCBI): domain Eukaryota; kingdom Metazoa; phylum Onychophora; class Udeonychophora; order Euonychophora; family Peripatidae; genus Epiperipatus; species Epiperipatus broadwayi. The sequence continues at coordinate 4,414,663 of JAQFVV010006219.1, read as the reverse complement.
AAATGCCCATTTTTCCAGTAACTGTAACATGTCATAATATTTTTTGTATTCCCATAATATGGCCTATCTGTAATCTATTTTATTTACCATAATAGGGTGTTTACCCATCTGTTTGAAGAATAGAAATTACAAAATATTATCTAATATAGTTTCTTGTGCAATGCCTTTTTCTATTGCATATTTACAATTAAGATCTGATTTTCAATTAATAATACTTTTCTAAGGTTATAATCTATTATTCCTTACAATAGTTGGTCTAATAACCTATCATTTAATTCTAAATCATAATCACAATCCTTTGCTAATATACTCAGTGCTATATCATAATCCTGATATTTTTCATGAGGTAGTTGCTCTCTATTCCTCAATCTCAGTTGTGCCACTCATTTAGTTATCACAAGTGTAAACAATTTTTCTTTCAACTCCTGATACTGAACTTCATAAGGGATTCTAGAATTGCAGAGTTGATTTGTCAGTTTCAAGGCATCATTTCTGGTGAACCACATAAGTGCAGATACTTTCATTTTTTTTCATCCTCTATTATATTTATAAACATGTATCTTTCAATAAGATCTATATAATTTTTCCAGCATATAGTATTATTCATATTAAATTCATGAATGCTGCTGCTTAATGATATTTTTCTTGTTTGCCAGATCAGCTATTTGCACAATAGATTTTGTATTTTGCTATGCTTCACTGGATTTTTCCCCATTATTGACTGTGCTATTCCACTATGCTTTGAGAGTATTATCTCAATACCAGTCAGAAAATCATTGGTTACTTTAAACTCAAGCACAAGCTAAAGAAACAAAATAAATTTATTCAATCTAAAATAATCAAAATAGAAAAGAATAAAAATTAAATAATTAGAAATTTCACTAGAAATTTCTAAAGACTTGAATTAGGATTTTATTTGTATGTATCAATTTCTACACAAGTAAATAATTATAATCTATTGTATTGCTGCATCAATTATAGTTCAGATATTGTCAATAGTTTTAACAGATGAAAGTGATATCTCTGTCAATCCAGAAATGAAAAAATGAAATATAATTAATATACCTCAGGAAACAAAATTTAAAAAATAAGTATTTTCAACTAAAAAAAAACCAACAACAACTATTTGCCATTAAAATATATATTTTAATAATTAATATTATGACATCAAAATAAAGCAAAATTATTAGATATGGAAGTCTACAGGCAAACAACAGCTGATCTTCCACAGGAGGACTATATCTCTTCTCTCCCTACAGGAGGCAATAGGTGATTTTCTAGACTATGATCCAGAGTACAGACTGGCATACACTAGGATTTAATACTGCATTGTTCTTTTCATTTTCTTCATAAATTTTGTCAAAATACAATTAAGAGTTATTTAGCTATAATTGCTCCCAGATTAATTTCTGAAAATAGTAGGAATAATAGCAAGAATACCAGAGTTACTAGCAATTTTGATATATTGCAATATCTATATTTATACATATTAGCGAAGATCCTAAATTTCAATAGTTATCATAACAATAGTATTCAGACATTTGCATATATGCAATACACACATAGATAATCCAATTACAAAAAAATAATTGAAATTAATATTTATTGTGATATAAAACAAAAAAGAGAAATGGTATTGCACTATTCATGGCGAGAGAAAATCATTTTTTATTAATTGTTCTTAAATTAAAAAAAAACCAAAACTTATACTTATGAAATTCGTAAAAATTTCAATACTTTAGGTAATTAAACATTATTGAAATTAATACAGAATCATAATTGGATATTATGAAATGAATTTTTTTGTTTGTTTATAAAGAATTTATTTTTCTTTATTTTAATAATTAATTTATGCATGCATAATAGCTTTGAGATTTAAAAGGCAATTTTAAATTTGTATAAAATTCAAATGTTGTACAAAGTCAAGAGAACAAAATGTAATTATAATTGTTTTGTGTATGTGTGACGGGTGTTCATTTTATTTAATTGAATGAATCTTTAACCAAAAGACTGATCGAAAAATAAACACATTTCATAAGTGTCAAGATATTTTTTAAACAATAATGTTCTTTTTCGATTTTGGGAGTATATTGTCACATGAAAAAACAGTATGTTTGACCATTGTTAAGGGGTATAAATCAGTTGCAGTTAGTGACAGAAGTAGTTGCATAAAAATGCAAAGTTAGAATTAAAATAAATATCAGTGCTTGACAGTATCAAATATATAATTTCCTTAAGAAATAGCAGTTAATACCATACTCATTGGTGAAACAAAATTAGTTAGCATAAATGACAGAAAATTATGACTATTGTTTTCAATTATAGCTATGATTGAAATATGTTCACTTTTATATTTCTTATAAAGTAATTTCATCACAAACCTTAGTTGATTCATCATTGCTATCTGGAAATGTAATTTCCGTGGAGCAATGATTATAGAGTCTAAAAATAGTTTAGTGTCTACTACCTGTCTTATAAGACAAACTGACTCTGTGGAAAAATGATATTAGCAATTATTTAATATCAAAAATGTCATGAAAAAAATGAAATTTACAAGGAATAAAATTAGTTGTGGAAATAGCTTTAAAAACTTTTATAATTAAAAAAAGTGCCTTCATAAAAAAGAATTATTTTGAATATTGTCAAAGATAGATCTCTCAAAATTAGACTATACATGATAAGATAAAAATAAATAAAGGTGAAAATACTAGAAGCAATACCAACAGGGTTCTACTGAAACAATGAAAATTGATAAGAACTTAATTTAAATTTTACTAGCATTAATTAATAATAGAAGAATTAATTTGCAAACTTTTCATCATTATTTTTTTTCTTTTGTAAGATTTTATATTTTCATTTCCATTTGTGTAATATGTTTTATAAGATATATTAAAGAGAATAATTTTTATTTTATGAAAATATCTCATAAACTTCTTGTACATAATTAAGAAATGATTTTGTGCAATATGTATCTACATTTTTGAAAAAGTTAAGAAGGAATTAAATAAAGCATTAAACCCAAACAGAAATACGTTCAAATAGAAACTCAATGCAAGGGTAATTTGTATACTTGTAGATATATAGTCAACATATAAGAATGGTTTTAAATTTTAATGTATTTATATGGAAATGCTACATGATTTTATATATGCTTCAAATTGCTTAATGTTCTTCATAATTATTTCATTAAATTGTTATTTTAAAATTGGAGAGCATTCGTTACATTCATTCTTTATTTAATTCTCAGACTGATTGCATAAAATTTAGTTTATTTATACGTGAAATTGTGAGTCATCTAATGTACAAAAAACAGTTCAAAATGCTTCCAAATTATGCTAAATAGGATAGAACAAATCTTAAAGTTAATAAAGACTGATAAATTAGTTAAATTCTGTTGTTGGTAGATAGAAAAACATTCTTATGTGCTGGTCAGTCCAGAGAAATAAGTAAAAGTGATTATTATTAAAAAGATATAAGCATTTTACCAGTATGATTTCATGGAGACTATGTAAATCCAAGATGATAATGAATGGTTTTGGTAATTACATAATTATTGGTCAATATTTTCTGGATGAATTTAATTTTTGTTATTATTAAATAAGAAGATGAAAATTAATTTCTGTCAGAGACATAATGCTTTATCATTACATGGGTGGACATTTGCAATAAAGGCCATATTATTTGAATCTGATGATTATTTAGAATCAGCCATCCATGCAATATAAAATATTGTTATTGCAACATAAAATTAAAACATTTATAATATTCATCTGCACATAAAATAAGGATAAGACTCCAAATAGAATAAGTGACACAATTTTATGTAAAAGTACATCTGAGTAAATTAATGCCAGTTTTTATAGTCATTTTATAATGCCCCCCCCCCCCCTCCTTTGTTTGTTAGGTAAAGAAATTATCAGCTAGTATTCAGCAGGATTCAAAATAAGAGAATCTTATTTAAGAACATGGCACATTAGACACTTGTCCAAATTTCTAGATTTCAAGATTAGAGATTATTTTAATTTATATGAAATAGAAACATGTTTCTGAAAAATGCACAGTGATCAGTTTTTATTTTAAATTGATATTTATTTAGTTACATAAATTTTTATAGGAAATAAATAATGTTTATTACATTTATTTCTCTGCTATAATTTAAATATTGTAATTAAAATGCAAAAAGTAAAAATATACTTTTATCAACTTTAAACATTTATTAATATATTTTTTAAAAAACTGCATATACAGATCCATAAACTTTTATTATTCTGTGAATAAATTATACTACAATTTCTTTCTGCTTGTTATCCTATTGTGCAGTGATTTATATATAAATAAAATACCAAATATATATCTTACGTAAACCTTTTTAATAATTTAATTATAATAGAATTTATTTATTATTGAAAAATTATATTATTTTAAAATTTATATCATAAGTTATTGTGTGTAATGTTTACATTGTTTAACTGTTTAGTTATATTTGAATATTTGTAGCTCTGATGATGTCTGCTGGATAGTTGAAACTATAAGCAAGAAGGAATAAATTCTATTATATTGAATTGCATTGAAAAGTGTTTATGTAAGGTGTATATGGTATTTTATTTATTAATAAATTATATTATTAGCACTACATATAGCCTAAAATTATCTATGTGTCAAAATCGTTAGAATTTCATCTGAATTAATATAAAAACAAAAATTGCTGCTATTATTAAATTTCAGTCTTTTCAATGTCAATTGATGATTTATTGCTACAAAATTTGTTGATGAGCTAAAAGAAAAGATAAGCATTATTTGCAAGTATATTTAAATAATTCTGTGGAGATCTGATTTGCAAATTATCTTAATAACATTTTCTGACTTGATTGTTCCGGAAATAAATTAAATCTAATATATATTATAGCTGTGTTTAATTTTAATTACCTGTCATTCTTTTTTCTAATTTCACATTATTTATTTAAGATCATATGTCTAGTTTAATTATAAAAAAAAAATTAGAATCATATCCTTTACTATTAATATAGTATCTGCTATAGACAATATATATTATAAATTCTAAATTAAAGATAAATTAGAATGAAAATTATACTCAAATAAGTTTTTTTTTCACAGTTTATACATTCATGTTCATTTAAATAATTAATTTGAAGATTTATTTTCTAATAACTGAAAAAAATCCAGAGCTTTCTTTAACAGTATACCCCCCCCCCCATACGAACTTGAAATGCAGTTTAGAAATACAGCAGTTTTTTACTTTTTATGTGTATGCACAACTAATTAAACAATATTGAAAACATAGTAGAGATTTATCCTTTCATTATTTTAAAAAAAGTTATTGCTAATATATTACAAAAATGTTCATATAAATAAATAATATACTGTGCATATAGAAGTATCTGAGTGAAAGAATTTCTTCTAAAACTTATACTGATATTACTAAAAAGTCATATATATATATATAACCATAGCATTGTAAAAGCTTTTGTTATTGAAATATAAAAAAGTAAATTTATATAATTTCACCAAGTAAAAAAAGAATATATAAATTGGCTTAACAAAACCATGAAATAAATGAAATGTAGTAAAAGATTGAAGTTTGCTCAGAAGAAAGTTTTTGGTACATTATCGGCAATAACAAACTTTAGCTGTCACACAATTAGTCAGTCTGACAATAAATAAAAGATAATCAATTATACCAAAGTAAATAAAAGTAATGGATGTAGGGAAAGAAATGTTAACTTTAAACAATAACCCAGGTTATAAAATGTGGTAGTATAAATTGAAATTGCAGTATTTACACAAGTATGATATTTAAACAAAAATGAAGTGCAAAAAAAAAAAACTAAGATGCTTAAGCTAGCTAATTTATGAATCTTTAAATTGTAGGGATAGGATTGAAGGTTTAAATCAAAAATCTGTTTAACTAAATAAACTGAGTGGCAATAATTAAAATATAGCAGATCAAAATGATCAAATTCAATATTTATCGCTCGATATTTAAAAAAATGTGCTTGATATAAATTGGGAGAAATTCTTCAGTAGATAAATAAAAAACTTTCATTATTTATTTAGTTCTTATAAATGCTTAAAGTACTGTTTATTGGTATATAAATATTTAAAAAAATAATGTATATATGAAAAGTGAACTCTATAAAACATTATTATTGTTGTTGTAATATAAAGAATGTACTTTCATTTATTTTTAATAATTAAATTATGTAAAAAACTCGTGGCTTTATTCAAGCTCTAATGTTATAAATTTAGAAAACAATAAAAATATAATTTCAAATTAAATTAACTTTTTGTGTGTGTTGAATTTGATTACATCAGTCATTAAGAAAAATATAAATGCAGGGAAGACTGACTAAAAGACAAGATAACACAGATATATAAATCAATATATTTTTTTGAAAAATATGCAACATTGCTTTCAATTTAGGTCAACACAGATTATTGCATGGTAGAACTGTAGTTTTTTTAAAGGATATATTTAAACTTTAAATTAAACATAATAGTAATGTATCCTCTCCCAGGCTGTGAATTAAAAGAACTCTAAATGTTAAGCAAAGGATCAAGAATAGACTGAATTCATCAACTCTGGTAGCTCTGATGGATATAAGTATGTCTTTGTAAACATTGTTGGTAATTCAGAGTAAATCAATTATACAAGACTGGAGATAGCATCTATCTATTAACACCTTAATTGTATTAATTAAATAAGAATTAATATGCAAACTTTAAATTAAATACAGCTCAATGTATATATAAACAAATGGTAAACACCATCCTCCAGACTATGAATTAAAAGCACCCTAAATGTTTTAACAAAAAATTAAGAATAGAATGAGTCAATCTATTAATGTGTTATTTTTAGTTCTAATCAATTGAATTAAGATGAATCATCAGTTGTTAGTTTAAAATGAGAAACTTGATGTTTTAAAGTATCAAAGGTATAACTTCCTAGAGAAGCAAAAGTGACCACAAAATGAGATGCTGAGATCAATTTGACCAGTAGAACAAGCTAAGCCAGCATTAAAGTTTAGCATTTTCAAGTACCTCTATAGCAAATGCATTTATCATTTGCATATTATATAAAAATGTAAGTGCAAATCTTAATTGAGTTCATTGTTTGCTATCTGCAAATATAATTGCTAACTGGATAAAGAATATAAGGATGTCATATAGCCTGCTTATTATCTGTCCTACATGATGAAATATGTCTCTGCATCAATAGCTCATCTACAAACAAGAAATTTGTGAATAAATCAAAATTCAGAAAATTTACTGTCATAATTAACAATGATGTGTGGTGAAAAATAAACATGTAATGGGTAAAATTTAGCAAAATTCTGACATAGGACAACTACTTTAGAGAAAAACCAACATTTGAAAAAGAACAAACAAAATGTGAACAATTTACCTAACAAAAAGGAGGCTGCTTAATCAAAGAGTATCATCATCATTGTCAAACATTATCAATCCACTGCAGGACGAAGGTCTCCCCAAGTTTAATCCATCTTCTCCAATCTCTAGCCTCTCTTCTCCACATCACCCCTGCATATTTTATTTCATTCATCCATGTCACACATTATCTCTTTCTGGGTCTTTTACAATCTCTTGGAATCCAATTTAAGATTTTAATTGTCCATTTATTATTATCTCTTCTAACAATACTACAGACTTTTAATTCTTTCAATGATGTCAGTAACACCTGATTATTCTCTCACCCATATATTGTGTTTTGATCGCTTCTTGTTACTCCTAACATGCATCTCTCCATATTTCTATGAATGGTCTGAAGTCTCTGGATTGCTCTTCTATTAAGTGTCCAAATCTCAGATCCAAAAACAAGAATTGGTAAAACACATTTATTAAAAACTTTCCTTTTCAAACACATTAATATTATGCTTTCTTCTGTAGTAATAATTTGACCAAGGTATTTGTAGTTGTTAACTTCTTCTAACTCATCATAATCAATCTTTATTTTCATCTTTTGAAAAAATCCATTGTAACATTTACCTTTAGTCCTACTTTCTTAATTTCATCTAATAACTCTTGCAACATTTCGTGAAGCAAGTTGATTTAAATAATCTTCATTTACCTTCACTTCTTTATTTTTTCATTTTAATAGACAAAATACTTCTTGTAGCATTTCTGTAAAAAGTTTTGGATATTGAATCACTCTGTCTTATATCCTTTTCAATGTTAACATTCCTAGTATCATTATGCAATCTAATTGTTGCTATTGCATTTTTATAAATATTCTTCAGATTATGTCAATATGCTGGGTCTATACTTTGATGATCCAATGCTTTAATCACCGAAGAAATGCTTATAGAATCAAATGCCTTTTCATAATCTATAAATCCAAAGCATAATGGCAACTCATATTCATTGGTCCTTTCTATGATTTCTCTCAATACTTGGATATAATCTACTATACTAAAACCACTTTTAAATCCAGCGTGTTCTCTTGGTTGGTTGAAATTCAATGTTCTTAATTACCCATTTCTTCCTTAAAATCGTACGTGTTTACTTTTTTATTTTTTATAGTTTTACTTGTGTGTGAACATGTTATTTTTAGTCGTGCAATATGGTATTAGACATGCTCCACCTTTTCTATTCATGCCAACCTGCCGATAACTTTGTAAATCTTGCGAAAATATCATGTACAAGATCAGTGCACACATTACTTTTTTGTAAATCTTTCAAAAAATATCACGTGACCATTTTTGGGCAGGAAATTTCCAGTTCAGGTCTCCATTTTCTGTGATAAAATTAAATTTCAATTTGACTGTTTGAACGGGATCAATTCCTGTTATTTATTACAGGGTAAGTAGTGTATATGTATATTTTATGTGTTTTTGTAAATAATATTTAAAAAAGTTATAACTTAGTGATTGTTTTCTGCGTATATAAAGTAACATATTTAATATATTTTTGGGGGCTGAGAAAATGTAGTTTTTAAGATAACAAATTTTTGGTTTAAAATATTCCCATTTCTTCCTCAAAATCATACATATGGTTTTTTTTTTTTTTTACAGTTTTACTTGTGTGTGAACATGTTATTTTTAGTCCTGCAATACATAATAAACATGCTCCACTTTTTCATATTCATGTCAACCTGCTGATAACTTTGTAAATCTTGTGAAATTATCATGTACAAGATCCGTGCACATGTTATTTTGGTCAGACCACAAAATTACAAAGTTATCAGTAGATTGATATGACTGTTAAAAGCCCAGCTTTTTTTTTTTTTTAAAAAAAAGTTTATTAGCATTTTTGTGGAAAATCATGACACACTTTTGCAATCATGTATCAATTTTTGGGCGGGAAATTTACAGTTCAGGTCTCCATTTTCTGTGGTAAAATTAAATTTCAATTTGGCTGTTTGATCGCGATCAATTCCTGTTATTTATAACAAGGTAAGTAGTGTGTGTGTATATTTTGTGTTTTTGTAAATAATATTTAAAAAAAATTATGATTTAGTGATTGTTTTCTGCATATATAAAGTAACATATTTAATACATTTTTGGGGGCCGAGAAAATGTAGCTTTTAAGATAACAAATTTTTGGTTTAAAATGTTCTCATTTCTTCCTCAAAATCATACATATGTTTACTTTTTTTTTTTATAGTTTTACTTGTGTGTGAACATGTTATTTTTAGTCCTGCAATACATAATAGACATGCTCTGCTTTTTCATATTCGTGTCAACCTGCTGATAACTTTGTAAATCTTATGAAAATATCATGTACAACATCCATGTACACGTTATTTTGGTCATCACAAAATTACAAAGTTATCAGTGTATTGATATGAATGTTAAAAGCCGCAGCATGTCTACTGCAGGACTAATACTCAGGTACCTAATATTTTTATGCCAGTCCAGAATACATGAGTGATTACTGCTAAGAAAAGAGACAACCATTTAATCATTATAACTTAACTGAGACCATACTTCGAGTATGTAAATCAATGACGATGAATGATTCTAACAATGAACAAATTATTTATACTGTTTTGGATGAAATTATTTTTCCACAATGTTTTTAGCAGAAAAATGTCAGCATGATTACATCAGTTACATATTAAAGCACCAATATGTAATTTATCATTTAAAGACCATTTGGTACATGTAGCTGCTCAACAAGAGTCATGCTGGTATTAGTGGTACAATCAACATGTAATCATAAATCACTTAGAATAATTTACCAAAAACTTTTTTTCCAGACTTTTATATATTGACTTTCACAATTTTACTGATCAAAAATAAATTAATAAATAAAATAAAGATGAAATCAAACATAGCAAACAGAAGAAAAAAAAAGTTTAAAATGGGACTGGGCAGAAAAATTAGGTTATAGAAGGTGCTTAAGATAGGACAGAGTTAAGCTAAATATTTCCAAAAATATAAAAAAAATACAATTTAATAGTATTTTGAACAAAGCAGAAATAATAAAATAAATATAAATGATCATAAGATTTAATGGAAGAAAGTAACGAAGACTAAAATAAACCACAAAATACATAAATCAAAAAGAGAAATCAGGGATAACTAAAACTACAGAAAATAGAGAAAAAAACAAAAGAGGCAAGCTAACTTTTTACATATAGTAACTTATTTTTAAGAGAAATGCAAAACATAATTCAAGAACTACAAACATGAAACAAGATTTGAATAGAAAAATGGATAATAATGCTCAAGAGATGTAAAATATGAAGCAAATTCTGAATAGTAACATAAACAACAAGAGAGATTAAATATAATAAAACATGGTGTGAGAAATAAATAAAAAGTTAAAAGATTTGAATGAAAAAGTGGACAAAAATATCAAAATATAATAATAAGATGGAAGATATAAATAAAATGTTAAAAATCTAAGTGGTTAAATGAATGAGTACATCTAAAATATAAAATAAAAAAAGTAGTAAAATCTTGGGGGAAAAATCATCTAAAGAATGAAGATGGAATTGAACAAGTAAAAGCAAAAAAAAAAAAATTGAAAACATATGTAAATCAAATTTAAGGATTAGAAGAATCAGTGAAAGAAATCATCCAACCCTTTTAGGAAAATCAGGTTATTTTGAAAACAGAAGAAACTGGAAAAAATTAAGAGATGAAAAAAAGAAATGTACAGAAAAAAGAAATGTTATAACAATGTTAAGATGTCATCAAGGAAGAAGTAAAAAATCCATAGGGTCTAACAGTGAAAATGTAAAAACAATCAAAAAAGATATGCTAGGAAAAATTATTGGATTAGAAAGAGGATAGAACATAGAAAATGGATGTATTAACTAAGTAAATATAGGAAGTCAAGAGAATTCAGCAGGAGATAAAAGTATGTTTGAGTAAAGGTAATCAAGAATTAAACTCTGGAATCATCAACCAGCTTCTGAATATCAGAATATTTAAAGAACAGTCCAGTGATTCTCCAATAGAGCATATAATTAGTTGGAAAGATACATTGTTCTAAATCTCATGGAATAAGAAAACTGTTCATAATATACAGCCAAGCTATTTCTAAATGCATAAAGAAGCTTTAATAAATAGATAGTTGGCAAAGAGTATAAGAATGGGATCTTAAATCAATGATCCCAGAGAAATATAAAGAAGGAGAAACTCTCATATCATATATTTGATAAGATGTCAGGCTAAAAACTTTAAATGCATGCCTACATTCTGAAAAACAAATAATTAGGAATATTGAATAGAAGTTAATAGGCAAAGATAGAAAACCACAGAATAGGTAACATGGTTTTTAAACATTGTTCACCTAAATACTTCATTATCTGAAGGTTTAGAGGGAAAAAGAAAATTCATCACATACCAAAGAAAAGGACCATTAAAAACTAAGAAGAGGATAAATATTAATATCTGTACTATTAAGAGAAATATAAATGAAAATCCCCTTTAACAAATTTAGGGAGTCCAAAAAGAATAAGGATTTGACATGTCAGAAAGAAGAGAAATAACTGTCACCGATATAGATCTCAATCACTTTGTATTGTTATCATACTTAAAAAGTCAAGACAATCTAATATAAACCAAGCTAAAGTCAAGTTGAAATAGATTAACTGAAAAAAAAATGCATTAATCCCAGTGATACTATTTACAAATCTATTTGTGAATATGAATATATTACAGATTGTGATAAAATCCTATTGATGGTAAACAGCATCATTGTTAACTGTGACAAAACATTTAAATATAATGGTAGCACCTAAATTCAAAAACATAAAATAACACTGGTAGAATTATGATAACAGAACAAATAAATAAAATAATAAAAGGACAGGAAAGAATGCTGAAATGTTAAATAATAAAAGACAATTGACATGGAAATGTATTACCCAGTCATTATAAAGTTAAATTATAAAAACAAAAACAAATGGTGACACAGATGAAGTCTAAGCACCACTAAAACATGAAAAAACCTAAGTGTAAAAAACAAAAAAAATTTTTTTTTACAAAGTTCATTATGCTAGCATTATTAAATGCTTTACCAAGATAATAAATATTTTGGTTATTTATAGTGCTAGAAGAAGTGAAGAGTGGTATAATGTACATGAACATCTTAAAAATTTATTAAAAAATTGAATTAGTAATTATTTTTAGGTGTTTCTAATGTGATTAATCACTGAAGGTTGTAAATGTACAAGTCCAAGTTTATCATGTAGAAAGAACATTCATTTATTTGTATGCAACATACATATCCGCTTTGATAGTGGAAACAGATGAAGAGTTCTGGTTTTACTTAGTAATATTTTGACAGGTACAGAACTAATTCCCAACTCATTTATTTGTTATGTATTTTTATTTTATGCCAGATTATCAATCCAAGGTGTATAGTACCATATTAATAATTTTTATTGGTCATTCATTACACTATAGATTATCCAATAATGAATAATATTTTTGTAGTGTAATTTACACAACACTACTCTCACCCAAGGTACAGACTGAATTTCTATCTGCTTATATTTGTGCACAATTAAATATGTTGTACTACAGTTATAATCCTAAGATGGTAATGATTGATAAAGAAAGCATGGTCTAACATACATGGTTGTGAAGTTGAAAAATAATCAGGAAAGATGAAGCAATCATTAATCTCATTAATGATAATGAGATTTCTTATATAGAAATGAATTAAATAATGTTGTAGCAACAGATCAACAGATATCTTAAAGCTATAGTAATTTGATATAAAGTGTTAACTGCATAAATACAGAAGACCATGGAAATAACTAGAATGACATGAGATAGATGCAGCATGGATTATTAAAAATTAGAATTTGAATCATGAGTTTATTGATAAATGGATAGGAAAGATGCTAAAGGAAACACCTGAAAAATGAAATAATGGTTTATTGTAAAGTGATACCAAGGAAAATTATTAAAAGAGTAAAAAAAATAAAATAACCGAATTAGAAATGAGTCAAATGTTGAATTATAATTAATATAGAATGAAGCTTTCAGTTTAAACAACTCAAATTTGTTTCTCATTTTTAGGAGGAAGGATATAATGGAACATTATGGAAGCTATTATTTAGAAAGATAGAATTATAGGGTTTATCCAAATTTTAAAAAAAGCATAGAAATTGAAGTAATAAATCCATAAAATAAAAGAAAATATAGTAAAAGATTAAGTATATGCACACAAGAAAGGTTTTGTTATGCTATTGACGTGATAATTGTGTATTTTAGCAGCCAAATAACTCATAAATTTGAGGGTGAATAAAAGGTAATAAAGCATACTGATTAAATAAATATAGTTGATAAAGGGAGAGAAATATGGCTCTATAAACAGGTTATGAAATGTGATATTATAAAATGAAAACAGCAATTGCATGTATATGATATTTAAGTATATATATATATAACTATGAGAAGATATTAGCATGAAGATATAAAAGACCACTAAGTCAGTTAATTCATAACTCATTGAGTCATAGATAAGTTTAAGAGTTTTAATCAAATTTGGCTTAGCAAAGTAGGTTGACTGAAGATGATTTAAATATAAAGATCAAAAGTTCTCAAATTCAATATTTATTGTGGTATATATAAAAAAAGATGTAATACACTTAAATCAGCAAATAAATTAAAAAAACTTTTTTTATTTATTCCTTATAAATACTTAAAGATGCAAATATTATGAAAATTAATGTGTATGTGAAAACTGGAGATTATGAAATAATTTTTTTTTTTATCAAGTTAAATAATTTATTTATTTTGGAAAAAATAATTTAATAAAGACTGGTGGCTTTATAATTTAAATTCAAAGTCCAAATGTAAATTTAGAAAAAAAAAAAAATCAAACCCCCCCCCCCCAAGCCTAATCTAATCATTAAGAAAATAATATATAAATGTAAGAATGACTGGCCAAAAAAAACAAGATAACCCCTCAATAAACAAATCAACACAGTTTTTGGAAAATATATAATGTTTTTGATTTCAGGCCAACAGCACATTGCATGGAAAGTTATGTATAGATAAAATATTAAAAATAACACCAGAGTTGATTATTAGTTGCATTTAGTTGCTAATTAGTTGAATTGAGATGAAATGCCAGTTGTTAATTGAAAATGATATTACTTACATAATTTCCCTTTATCATTTTTGATATCTATTATATATAAATTCAAAAATATTTGTATTTATTCCTGCAATACAGTAAATTTGCCTGTATTAAATGCAATTAAGGTCTCTAAATAGATAATTAATTACAGAAATCTAAATGAAATATTTACAAATACTTGAGTATATTTTATTTTATTTACATTTCTAAAACAAAACCATATTTAAATTTATTTCACATTGCCATCTTTGCTTAAAATTAAAATCTCGTTTCTTTGGTAATTGATTAACCTGAAACCATTTAATAACTTATCAGTAGATTATTTTGAACAATATTTTTAATATTCACAATAATTATATAGAAAAAAAATTAGTTGGAACACTATCTTTTATCATTATCTGTTTAGTTTCAGGAAAAAGTCATGCCCTTTCTAAATATCACATTGATATAAAATATAAGAATATGAAAATCTCAGATATATTTTAACTAAGTAGCAATAAGTTTCTGTCTTAATGTTCTCTGATTTTCATGTATATTGTGGTTTTATTAAAAACATTTTCCATTGTTTTTTTGGTTAGAATAATAATAAACTTGACATTATTTTAAAAGTTATTACGAAATTTAAAAGCTTATTTTGTGGTAGTAATCATAAAGCTAAAGATTTTTATTATTATTTCATCAATCTCCATAATATATAACAAAGAGTTTGTGTATTTTAAATTTAACTGCCTTAAATCATCAGTTTAGTATCAATCATTTTTGCTCTGGCTTCCTCTTAAATAAATCTGTAATAATAGTGAGAAAAGTATTTTCTCATCAATATTACCTTATTTGGAGGTACATACTCATATTTCAATTATGATTACTCAATAGAGAATTAACACTGTAATAGGATTGGCTGTATAAAAGTGTGTTATTACATGAATTTGCAATAAAAAATTTAGATACTTTTACAAGCATCCAGGCCTGTTACATATAAGATGGTCAGGAATCATGATATTTAAATAACATCACATAAAATGCCCCCCCCCCCCCCCAAAAAAAAGGGGTGAAATACAGAAAGTTTGACACTTGTAGATCAAATCGTAGTAATATATATATAGATAATTAACAGCTATAATAGGAAAAGTTTTAGAAAAATAGTTGGTTTCTTTACATCTTATCTAAATATAATCTGCAAATGATATTTAAAGTACATAAACTATTATGTCATATGATCAAATCACTGAATTCATTACATCTGTGATTTATTTAGAAACCAAAAAATTAAATTGCCAATATACTTGAAATTACAGTTTCAATAATGTAGGCATCATTAAGGGAAAATTTAAAGAAGCCCTCCATATTGAAATTAATAATAATCTAATTAATCATTGGCATTTCAGCTACTACCATGTGATATCATGTGATGGTAAACTTCAAAATATCGATGAATCTTAACTGTCCATAATAATAAATATATATATGCAGAATAAAAAGTTGTATTTGTTAATTAAAAAATAAAAAACTATTGGTAATAATAATCACACCTGAATATTTTATGTTTTAAAATAAGTATAAATATAAAATTCATAGCTCAAAAACCATGGTGATATATTATTGCATTCAAAGAAAAATATTTATTATTATCATTGCTCATTAGCCTTTAACATAATTTATTTTAGCAGTTCTGTTTTTAAATCATTTCATAAATTTTAATAAACTCTTTACATTACTAATATTCAGCATGTTAAAAACATAAGCGCCAAAAAAGTCTCCTTGAAAGGAGATTTGATGACTCCAAAAAGAATAAATTATCAGTGATCCTATTGCACATCCAAAATATTTCAGTTAGATTAATTAAACTGAAAAAACAAACAAACTATAGAGCTGATTTATATATGTATACATAAATTAATTCGAAAAATGTTAACAGGCATAACATAATAACAATCAGAGGAAACACTTTACCACTATACTGCAAGGAGATGATGTTATTAAGTCAGAGATTAACCCAAGCAACTTCAATCTTATCAATATAAGTGATATCACTCCCCCCCCCCCATCATTATTCAAGTCAACATCTTTTACAGATTGGTTCTAAAAATTTTAAGGTTTAATATTATTTATTTTAAATCAAAATCCTTTATATATCTATTTTTAACTTACCTGATTTATATTAACAGTCCAATTTCCATCAACAAAAAACTTGTAATAATGAGTACCACAGCACATCTCCACTTTAGCCTCATGTTTGTTATCGCTTAAAAAAAAAAGAATAAGTAGATACGTATATATTAAGTAATATACTGAAAAGATTTATATACTTATATACAAAATTAAAAAAAGTTAAGTCCTCTTTAAAATATATTTTTTAACAGCATTTAAAATAATAAATGATAATTAAAATTATATCTGAATGCCAGATTGAAGATGATTGTAGTTATTTTTTTTTTTATATAAAATAATGGTTGAAGGTTATTTAATTCTAGAAAGCTAATTTTTAAAAAGTGCTTGGATCTACCAATCAGCTTTTTTAAAACAATTCTTCTTGCCAAGAAGAAAGAAGAAAAAATATATATGTAGATATTTTTCTTTTGTATACATTTAATAATGAATACTCAATTCTTGATTGATCACTATAAAAAAACAACAACATAACTTTGTTTTTATTTTATATATATATAGGTGTATGTATTAAATAAAGAATTTACAACAGTTCAAAATTTAAGAAAATAATTTTGATGCTGATGTAAATACTTTATGAGTTTTTATATAGTCTAAATCATTCCCAATATATATATTATTATATTTACATTAGTTTTTTTTTTTGCATATGTCATAGCATCGGCCGGGAGGCGAACCCACAACCGTCTGCAACCAACTACTTGCTTGCAACCTCTCGGCTAACAAGTACTTTTAATATAAAAAAGCAACCCCCCACCCACCCAAACACAGCAAAAAAATTATACAGTATATTGTATATGATTGATTTATTTCAACGTTTTGAACATTGAAATAAATCAATTACAATTAGCATAAGAATAGAAAAAAAAAATTGAATATTATATTGTATAAGAATATGTAAAAACTGAATAAATAAATAACCGATGTATAAGCTATACAATTTAGAAGTTAAATTATTTATAATGTATTATCATCAATTGTTAGTATACAATTCCACCAATTTTAAAAAGTTAGGATTTATTTACTCTGTTCTCATAATAGGCAATGATAATATTCAAATTTTCAATTTAAATATTATACATTTAGCTTGCTTTGAATATTCCATAACCTTTTTTTTTAATGGAATATGAATAATAAAAGATTGTGCAGAAATGATGTAAACCTTAAAAGGCTAAAGCTAAACTAATCAATAAAATAATAAAAATTACTCCAAATTCACAACTTATGGTTTCATAAGTAGACTTCTTAAGTGTAAAGGATAACTAAGATAACACATTTATACTAAATAATTAGGTTCAAATCTAGATTTCAAGTAAGCTTATAATTTTTCTTTCAGATAATCAGTATATACTTAAACATATAATTATTGGTCAGCATATGGTATTTAGCCATAAAGAGCATTATAAACTTTCATCACCAGCATTTTACAAGAGTTTTATATTTCCTTTCATTATTTCTCAGTAGATAGATATTGAAGAAACCTTTATTCTATAATGGATCATTTAAAAACTTTTATCTTTACATATTATACATCTTATTACATTATCAAAACTTTTATCTAAAAATGCTTATACTACATCTTTACTTCACTGAGCGAGGATAACTGATTCCTCGAAATTCATTATAAAGCAAGAACATCATATAAAAAGCAAGAGATGGTAATGGTTTTCTATAGGGAAAAATTTAGCATGTTCTTCCAAACAAAAATTATACCATGAATGTATTAACAAACAACTTAACCTAGTATATATAGTAATTAAAAAAATTATAATGTATAATATATACAAGTGTATATTATGCTATTGTAACTTAAATCTATGTAAAAGAAAAAAAACAGCCTAAAATTGTTCTTTCTTACAAACCATCGTTTCAGCACTCATCATCGAGTTATCTGAGTCATCAATAGCCATTCTCTTTTAAATCCTTTGATCTTGGTTTTCTCTGGGGGGATGGGTACATAAGGAACTGATGGCTGAGGATCTAATGAAAAAGTTTTAAATGAATGGTTAACTTGCTTTTTGGGTTTTTCCTTTCATACAAATGTGTATTATAAGATCTCATTCATTGATTTAAGGCATTTTTATATTTGATACAGCATTCTAAGTCAAATTCTTTAGAAATGCTCCTCATAGTTTCTGTATAGGCTTGTTGATTTTCTTTTCTTCATTGTCTTCCTTTACTTCATCCAGTTGCATCAATTCTTAATTAATTCTTTCATGTGTGATTGAAAAAATTCTTCAATGCCATCATCACCAATTTCTTACTAGCATCTTTATCCAAAATGTCAACAAAATGCTGCATTAGTTGTTGAAGTTAATACATGTTAAAGATTGAAATGGTTCTTTGATCCAGAGCTTGAAGAAGTGATGTGTTCGATTATATTAGTTGGTACTATGATTCCAGTTGAAAATGTATGTAGCTGTAAACTTTAAACACAATACTTCATTAACTGTACTGTTAAGACCATAAAGACTTGCTATTTATTAATGAAGTAAGGGTAGCCAATTTATAGAAATAGGCATTATCACAATCTAATTGTACAGTTCTAAAAAATAAAAATTCTCATGGACCTTTCATTTTCTTTAAATTTTGCATTTAGCCTCAAACTAAAAATGTTTGATGGATTACATGTTAGATTTGCATAGTATTTTTTTTATGATTTATGATAAAATCTTACATTTAAATCTGTTTAAGCCATCCATTCATCAGAATGCATCAGTGAGCTGGGTACACATTCTCTTTCAATATTGCAACTGAGAATAATTCCAAGTCATTGTTTTTACATAGAAATAGCAACAATCAGACTTTGCTTTAAATTAAATACTCATGACTCATTTATTCTAGCACTATAGTTCTATTTTATTTATGTTTTGTGATTTTCTGATGAAGGAGTTCTGTTATCTGTCAATGCTGTTTTCATCTATTTCAAAAGAAAGTTGATTCATCCTCACTATATGACTTCTTGCATGGATGAAGATTGTGGCCAAACAAACTTTTCAACATGTACTAAACTAGTGCACTAAAAATCTAAAAAAAAGTGCAATGATTTTGGTCAGCATGGTCAAGATGAAAAAAAAAAAAGCATTACTGCTTCTGGCCAAATGAGGGAATTGAAATCCTGTGTACAGTTCTTCATAAAACTGAAATAAACTATTCATTTTAAAGTTTGTTATTTTCCATTGTATGATAGACCTATGATGACTACAAGGCTCTATACTGGTGAACTCTTACAATAAATTGTGTTAATATAAAAATGGCAATATTTTAATACTACTATATTAAGTAATTAACCATAGGCTAATTGATTATGCATCTGATGATATAGTGTAATATTTTTGGTAGATTGCACACTACACTGGTATTTAATTTTCTTTATGGCAAAATTTACAATACTTTTAGAAAGAGGAGAAATAATAATATTGAGCAAAATTATATAAACTAAAAATTTATTTTTTAGATAAAATGATAATAAGAGTTCATTTAAAAGTAGCTATGCAAAAAATATTATTTAATATTGTAATCAATTTAATAATTATTGCAAACAGAAGATTTCTAAAGAAATCTGAATATATATGTAATTAGACTGAAAATTCTGCTAATGAAGGTTATTCTGACAATGATGCTTTTTCCAAAATGCCAATCAAAAGGAAGATAAACATTAAAATACATAATTGTAAAAATCATAAGACAAAAAAAAAAAATATCAAAAGCATAGCACAAAAATGACAAAATATTAAAGTCCTAAATTAGAGCCAATTCCATATTTAGAATTTAATAAATTTTAGAATCTAAACTCTCTCCCATATATAAATCTTTAACTTCAGACATTTTTATTGACAATATAATAAAGTGTTGATTAGTAGCAATATGAAAGTAAATTAATAACAGTACAAAAATATGCAAATTAGAAATTATGATCCATATACCTAATAGCTGACTGCTGCTCTTCAATAAATTAGTATATTATTTTAACATGAATAAGAATTTACTTAAAAAAAATAATTTAAACTTAATCTTGAGTACCCACACATAAAAAAAAAATACTACAGTAAATAAATAAATTTCAAAATATACACAATTATTTTGAACACAAGTATATTTTTTATATACCTGGAATCTAGATGTAATATAGGTCATTTGAACACATAATTTTGAGCTCCCTTTAGCCACCCATTCTATCTCATACAAACAATATACATGGACACACATATGAAAAAGATAAATGATCTCCAATATATTGCTGAACCAGCGCTCATCGGTTGGTCTAGATCATCATCTCCCACACCTATATATAATCAGTGCTCAGTTTATATTAAGATAGCAAATCTTCACACTTTAATGGACAGGCTTTAATCTACACCCTCTATTGAAAATCTGATGATGGAACACCCAAATACCTTGTTAATACCAATATTGTTGTCATGCCCATGCTGACTTTAAATCACTTTGACCCCTTGGGTATAGGACTTTTGTCTATTTAAATACACAGAAGAGGGATGGGCAAGATACAGGCAGAATTTGTAATATTTTAAATATAAGTATTTTTTTTATATACCGGAGTCTAGATATAATATAAGGAATTTGAACACAACTTTCAAGCTCCCTTCAGTCATTTCACTCTATCTCATACAACCAATATGCAAGACCACACATGTAAAAAAGATAAATGATCTCCAATATATGTATTTTGTGCTGAATTAGCACTCATCAGTTGGGACAGATCATTATCTCCCGCACACACATACATAATCAGTGCTCAGTTTGTACTAAGATAGTAAATCTTCAAACATTAATTGACAAGCTTTAATCTACTCCAACTCTTAAGTGATCTATACCATTGAAATTCTAATAATGGAACACCCAAGTCTCTTGTTAATGCCAATGTTAATGTCATGCCCATGTTGACTTTAATTCATCCTGACTCTTTATATATAGGACCTTGTCCATTTAAATACACAACAGAGAAATATATCACTGAAGAGTTAAAGGATGGAGTAGATTAAAGTCTGTTTATTAAAGAGAGGAAACTTTCAATATAATATAAACTGAACACGAATTATATATGTGTGTGGGAAATAATAATCTGGACCAAACTAATGAGTGCTGATTCAGCACGAAATAGGAATATTGGAGATAATTTATCATTTTCATATGTGTGGTCATGTGTATTGGTTGTCTGAGATACAGTGGATAGCTGAAGGGAGCTTGAAAGTCTGCGTATTCCCGGTATATAAAAAATATACTTGTATTTAAAATATTACAAATTCAGCCTGAATCCAGTCCATCCCTATTCTGTGTATTTAAATGAATAAAGTTCTATACATGAGAAATCAAAGTGATTTAAAGTCAACATGGGCATGATAATAATATTGACATTAACAAGGAATAAAAGCATTCCATCATCAGATTTTCAATGATATAGATTGCTAAAGAGTTGGGGTGGCATAAATTAATACCTGTCCATTAAAGTGTGAAGTATCTTAATATAAACTGAGCACTGATTATATATATGTGTGTAGGAAATGATGATCTGGACCAATTGATGAGTGCTGATTCAGCATGCAATACATATGCTGGAGATCATTTATCTTTTTCACATGTGTGGTGATCATGTGCATCACTTGTACGAGATAGAGTGGGCAGCTGAAGGGAGCTTGAAAGTCTGCATTCAAATCCTCTATATTAAATATATACAATTTAAAATTACATATCTATGAATTAATAAAACTAATTGATATGAATATCATTTCTATTTTGACTTTTAGTATATACCTTAGACAGTAAAAAAAAAAGTTGGCTAGATGGGGAGAAAGTGAAAGAAGGTTGGGGACAAGGGAAGTCTAAATTAGCTGACATGAAGTTTGCAACACTACTTTTTAAAAATGCATTATTAGTTAAGAAAATTATTTTATTTTTGATTGTGTAAAGAAAACAAAAACAAAGGTATGTCAAGCATTGATGGCCTAGCCTTCCAAGCAGCTGGCCCGGGTTCGCTTCCCGGTCAACACTTTGACATATTAAAAAAAAAACATCAAAGGTATATATGCACGATATATATTAAAACACATATTTCTTTATATTCAACATTTATTTGCAGCATATTGATGATTTAAATAGAAGGATTATAATGGAATGTGTGAAGTGCAACTGTAATGCATTGTTGGATTATTTTGACTCTGGAAAAAATCAATAATTCAAAAGACTTGGGAACCAATGGAATTTCTAGATTAATGGAATTACATCTCTATTTAAAATATATTGCTTACCCATATTGAAGCTGACGATCTGACGTTCAGGTTGTGCTTCACAGCCCACTTAGTCTCCTACCACTAAGCCATGTTTAAACCCCATCTTTACGCACGTATACATGTTTTCTTTGATTAACCATTTTAACATAACTGACGTAGATATTTATATATCTTAACGCAAAATAATTTAATAAATAAGAATTTAATATTATTTTAATGTTTATGCGTGCGTAATGGATAAATATATATATTTTCAGTGTGGGGAGATTGATAATAAATTGTATTCATAATTATATTATTCGTGTATCTTAAAAGTCATATATGAAATGTATTATTTTTTATATTTAATTTAGCAGTCAGAAAATGATGCAATTCTTTTAAGAAAGTTTCTCGAAAACAATTACCCGGAAAAGTCCATTAGTAAAATTAAAAGGTTACGATTTGTAATAGTAAAATCCATTAGTGGAAATTTTATCCACGCCAACTTGTTGTAAAATCATAAGACTTATTTTAAAACAATCGTTCGAGAAACTCGCAACAGGATTGCATTGTTTCAAAAGACTTACAAAACAAAAGATATCCGGTCAGCAGATTTCAACTTTGCTAAAGTGCTCAAATTGCCTCAAGTCTAGCAGTTAAGTGCTATACTACATCATAAAAAAAAAAGTATAAATATTGCTGGATTTGAATCTGAGAGGTAAGAGACAACCATAAATTAACGATGGTCCACACAATCCATGCTAGTTTAAATCTTCATTCAATGTGCAGTGAGATGGGGAAACTTCTCCTTCCTCTCTGTTCCAACATGCTCGTTCCCATAAGAAAAGCTCCGGATCCCGTGCCTATGAACTCTCAAATGTCTACCGAGTAAATAAGTAAAATGCTACCTGTGATGCCTTATTCCAAACCTAGATCTAGTGTATTAACGCCGATGAACACTCCAAATATCAAGAACCACTACTATTTATAAAAGGTAAAAGAACTTTAGCCGCTCTATGATTCTATTAAGTTCAGCCTTCTATAACATCAATAATCCTGACGCTCTATTCTAATATCTTATGTAAATATTTATATCTTATGTAATTTTACCTAGTTACAACTCTATATAACTTAATCTATTCTATCATTGAGCCTCTATTCAATATGTTTTCTTTTTTTATTATTTTCATGCGGCAATCATATTTTATTTCATTATTATATTACATATTATTGTGTTTTAAATGCCAGTAATATTTCAAACTCGCTAGCATGTAATTCCTTTCTAATTTCCCTACCCATCACTTACGAGGTAATTAAGAACTTATTTTAATTAAAAACAAGTCCTATTCGACTTATGCAGGTGCTCGTGAGTTTGGAAAAACAAAGTCATTATCTTATAAATTGTTGTAGGAAAACAAATCAACATCTGTTTTTCTAAAAATGTTTTTTTTAATTATCTTTTTAAAATGCGCTAATCCCAACCGTAAATGTATTTCATATACGTAAAATCTAATTATTTCCATCACCCCATTTGTTTCCATATAAACATATATTATTTTAGTAATAGCATTTCTTAACCAAAATTTGTATTTATTAAACGGTGTGGGAAGTTATAAATAATTTAAAGTAAAGGGAAAGGGGAATCTTTATATCTTAAAATTTATATCATTTAATTAATTTAAATCATCCATGCCTGTTTAGCGATTAGATCATACCATTACACAGGATATTCTATAATTTATGGGCATTGAGTAATTAAAATAGTCTTTAAAGCTACATATATTTTGTTATCCCAAGCATTGCGTGCATATAGGCACACTCGTTCCTATATTATGTATTCATGCTTCTCTTTCCTATGGAGGTATCGCAAAATCGAACCCCATTATCGTTCTCAAAGTCTAAGAACCAGGCTTTAACCCCTCTGGGGACTTATTTGGTCGCATGTGTGTGCTTTATATGGGGATTGCTCTGGAAAAACCAGCCCAATAAAAGTATAGCCAACCTCTCTTCGTTCCTAAACCGATTCTGCTAACGTCGCAGACTTATATCAGTCTACTTCTCAAAATGAATCCATGAAGCACATGTTCGGATCCGTGACTGGATCACATCAAATATGCTGCCATGCATGTACCGCCTTCTGTTGTATTTCTAATAAACCCATGAACATCCATAAGCCGTAATGTTGTGATTTTTGCTAAACAGATCTATGTCCACTATTTAAATTGTGTATCCTTGTGCCGACATTATTAGTAATATAGTCATTAGCTATCCCACACACATCTGTTACTTCATAAATTGAATATTAATAACTATCTTTGTACAAATGTAATGCTTCATTATAAAATAATAATTATCTTTCAAATCGGTTAAATGCCATTTTGTTCCTTATGGGAGTGTAGTAGTACTTCAATATTATATTTCTTAATAGCACTTAAGTCTATATTCATCATTACAGTATATATTATTTGCATAGCCACAACTATAAACAAAGTCACCTGTTAAATTTGATTTTTAATTTATCAACTAAATGTAATATGATTTCTCTATGACCAACTGTCATATAATCTTTATGAGGCCAGTGATCAGTCAATGATAATACGCATTTACTTATATTTCGTCAAATAATAAATCTTAAATATACATATTATAACATTTCTGAATCATTGGGTTTTCTTTTATTTAAATTAATATTTTAAGTAATAAGTTATGCTCCTACTGACTAGATGATCTCCGCTAATATATAATTAATATGAAAGGTTATGTTCGTTAAATGCTTCTAAATTATATTTCATGCTAAATATCCCACCATTAAACTTAAATTAGAGTCTTTTTGTGTCTCCGATGTGCGATGCCGGCGGAAAGAGATGAAATTAGATCGATATCATCGGAATTGTTGCTCATAAGTTGGTAGATCTGGAAAATAGACAAATAGGGCAGAATTCATGAGTGTTCCTGACTTATGTATCTTGCGCATGATTGGATTCGAGGTACTTTTGCCTAGATGCTAGATCTTTGTTATGTGAACATACAAAACCGACCGGTACAATATGTAGTATCAATGCTGGCTGAAACTTTTGATTATTAATAAGATGTTTATTTATATATTTGTAAATGCTTGCAGATTATTAATCAATATATGCAATATATTCAAAGATGATCAAAGTTAGCAAATAGAAATAGACAAAGTATTGTTTGGCAACAAATGTAAAAGAAACAACAAAAACAACTATTATAATCATCATATGACATCAGCAATTTATATTTAATACAATAGTGCAATCAGAATCCTATAACTGATTTCTGACTAATCAGCCCAAATTAGTTACATAGTAGAAAGAAGTATGTAATCAAAAATAATATTTAATAAAAATAATCATAATATTTTTTTTATCAATTTATGTAAATATTATATTTCAAAAAATATATAATTATACAAGCATTTACTTTCTCAAGTTCTACAATCTAGGCATATTTTACTCTTAGCATATTATGAAAAGAAATATTTAAAACAATTGATATTAAATTTACATTAACTGACAGACACTTCACATATTTTCATTTATATTGAAATAATAACAATAGGGCAATTCATCAGCAATTTATTTATATGAATAAAATTTGAAATTAATTCTCTTATTTATTTTATACAAACCTCAAAAAATACTTCCTTAAAACTAGAAAATTAAAAAAAAAAAATGTGCAAAAATGGAAATAAATAAAAAGTTATTCTACAGCCAAATCCATATCTTTATTTCAAATAGATGAGGGATTGATAATCTAAATCAAAATGTTTATAGAAGACCTGGATATACAGTGATGTTCTTTGCATTTGCATAGTGTAGTGTTTTTAAAGTAGAGTGAAATAATTATTATGTATATCTAATAGCTAAACCATGTGGTTTATTTGTAAAAAGTGTATATAAAATTTGTGTTATTAATAAAGAAATATTTATAAGAAGTGAAAATAGAAGACTCCCTATTTAAACTTCGGATTTTAATTGAGATAAAAATGAAAACTAGAAAAATTATGTATTAAATGTGAAAAACGAATAAACAATACCAGTTTAAATCATCTACATTTAAAAAATAAAAGTAATGAACATTTTAAGTGTGAAGAGTTTAAAAATAAATAAAAAATCTTTTCCAAATATAGTTTAAAATAAAACATCATTTGAATCATCTTATTGTGTTAGTTATTGAATTATTAAAAAGGACAAAGCTTACAAAATTAATGAAAAATTAATTAAACTTTGCAGAAAGATTTAACTGTGAAATTGATAAAAAAAAAGTAAAACAAATTGATAGTATCCCTGTTTCTGATAAAACTGTTGCTAGATATATTAGATATGTCATACGTTAAAAGAATTAATGAGACCCAAACAAATTTCTCACATAGTTTTACATTACAATTAGAAGTCTAACAATGTTTCTGGTTTAACAATATTATTTGAGCATTATCTTTTTGACTCAATTATTCCAAGATGTATTCATTTGTAAACCTCTTATATGGTAAAAAATAACACTTTCAATACATATAAACATATGAATTATCTTGGAACTTATGTTTCCACATTGACTTTGATAAAAAAATGTTGCTACTCAGTGCAAATAAAGATGCATTATAACAAGTAAATGCCATGATCTCTTAAATATAGTATTTCCATCTCGGCCTTCATAACCAAGTCTTTGACATCAAGCGAATGCTAAATGAATAAGAAAAAAGGTATTCAATAATTTAATTAACATTATCAATTTTATTAAATCAAAATAATTAAATTCTTGATTATTTACAATATTTTGTGAGAAAGTATCTAGTTTACATAAAATATTACTTTTGCATATGAAGGTCCAGTGGTTATTCCATGTAAAAGTTTTAAATTAATTTTATGAAGATTGAAATAAGAATTTTTTCCCCCTCTAGCAAAACAAAAATATCTTGTCTATCTTTTTTCTATTTTAAATGAACCAAATATTTCATTTGAAAAAATAAAAACATTTTCATCTGATATTAATTTTTGCTCCAAAAGTCACCATAGGACTTATTTTCAAGGGATGTCATATTTTTTCATGTACAAAAATATACATTTATTCAAGTACTTCTCTTTAGAGAAAGAATGATTATTAAAATCACTTCATAATAGAAGGAAAAAAAAGTTCAAGAAATCAAACTAGTTTTTCTTTTATCTTGAATATTTAAAAGCAGCCATGATAAAACTCAAACTAAATAAAGCATTCTAAATCTAAGTATTAAATATAAATAATATATAAATTGTTTCTCTAACGTTTGTCGAAAATGATACATAGAAAATACAAAAGAATCATATAATTTATATTATCATTTATCTAAAGTATTAATGTCAATAATACTGTTTATACATTCATGATGATCTTAACTAGGCTTATATATGGAGTACTTATAAGTATTCTGAAAAATCATGCTAGGACATATTTTCTGATTAAGTCTTACTTTCAATGAGGGGGGGGGCACAAAATTACTAGTGGTAATTGGGGGACGGGACTGATATCTTAATGGATTCTATTTTAAAAATACAATTTGAACAAAGAGAGCTATTTGGTTTTTAGCTGAAACCTTATTTAAAAAAAAACATCAGTGTCTAAAAGAGCTATAAAAATACTTATACCATTTGTTATTATCTATGTTAGTGATTAATTTTTTTCAAATTACATCAACATTGGTTCCTATTTACAGAAATAAATGCAAACCCAATACAGTAAAAATTATGCTCAACAAAATGATTTAAATTTAGTTGGGTATTATTTACTTCTCATATTATGATTATTGTTATATCATCATTTTTGTTTCCAATGAATAATTATTTGTATTTTTAAAAAAATATATATTAACATATTTATTTCTACACATAAGTTATACTAAATAATATTGCACAGAAATAATATTTAAAGTGAAGTACCACACTACTGTACATTGATGCAAATATATCAATACACTTCATTTTATAGAAAAAATCTATATAAATACATGCAATTGCAAAAAGGACTTTCTACTGATTCAAAGATTCTTTGATTCCTAACAAAAATAAATAGAAAAACTCTAGTTTCCAATTCTTATGATCTTGTCAGCAACTATTATTATCATTATTGCAAAATGAAAATTGATGGAATGCTCATCAATATATAACCATGTTTCTCCCATAGGTTTAAAATAAAAGAAAACAATAGTCTGTATTCTTTCTCCTATCCCCCTACGTTGCAGGTCTAATACCAAAGTACCGAATAAAGATACAAAAAAATATTTCTTGTATTTTATTTAGTTTTTTTTTTTTTATAAAGATAACAAAAAAAAAATGTAATCTTGGATAGTGTTAGTATAAAAAATTGTAATAGACACCATTTTTTTTATTTTAGAGAAAAAAATTTCTTGTTTTAAGAAAGTTGTCACAATCATGGACTATCATCTCAGCCAGCAAAAACTCTGTTTAACAGTGCCCCAGAAAGTTAAGTGATTAAAACAGCACTTCCAGTTATTTAGGAAACACCTAACTTAAAAACTATTAACTGCAGTTAATATGGAAAACTATGTAATAGCCAAAATGTTACTATGTTGGAATAAAAAACGTAATTAGTCTCTGGTTGAATGCTGCTGATGCAATTATAAAAGTGTAATGTTCCTGCCTGCAACAACCAGTGATGAACTAGAACAAATAGAGCCTGTCATCTTTCACTTGATTTTTGTCAGCCTATCGATAATGAAAATCCATAATCCAGCCATACCATTATTCTACCCAAAAAAGAACTCAAGAAAGGTACACCAAATGAAGTGTTAAATTTTTCTAATATAGACTGTCTTATAAATGAATTTTCAAAAAGGTTCAAACCTATTTTTAATCAAGTAAAGGGTAAAATCAGAATTATGATGATGTAATACGATTGATTTTTATATAGAATAAAAGACCTCTATAAAAATAAAATTATAATTATAGCAAAAATTAATATTAATTTTCTCTACAAAAATGTTAACATTTTTCTTCTTAAAGTAATTTTTTGAAAGTTATAGCAAATAGAATTTATAATTAATTTATTATTTAATGTTTAGTATTTAACATTTATTATAAATTGCATAATTTAGTTTATGGATTGATTTATACTTCTGTCAATCTTTATTTATATTATTAAGGTCATATATTCCTATTAGTTGAATAATAATTATATGATTGTTCTATATTGAATGTAAACATATTGTAGCTCATATGTTGAATTCAATTTTTCCTCGGTTATCATCTCACAGTATAAAGTAAGGAGTGCTGCTGCTGCTGTTAATAATAATAATAATAATAATAGTAATTATTATTATTATAATAATAATAATAATTCTAGTTATCCATTTCTCTCTTCCACACCCATTCCAAATCTAGTTAAGTACAGTATTGCACACGATGCACTTTCATGTTTTCTGAGTGAGTAGTGGGTAAATGAAGTGGCTAGCATCTAAGAAGCTAGGAAGAATTTTGAACCCAACCTATAGATATTTCCATTTTAGAGATATCACCCTAATCTGCAATATGACAGAGATGTTATAAAAGAGTATAGATAAATTTTAATAATTAATATATGTAATCCTGCTTGTGCTTATAAATAAATATACTATTATATGAGTTAAGTGGATTAAATATTCAAGATTAAGCAATCAAGTTAAATAGTATTTAAATAGCACAACAGATAGTAATAATTATAAGTTCTTTTATGATTAACTTTTTTGTTAATGATTTCTGAATGAATTTCTGGTGAAGATAGAAAAAAAAAAACTCTACCTAGTTGAGATACAATTATTGGGCTACATTAAAATGATAATTGCATTTACAGCTAAGTTCATTAAATTGGACAAATTCAAAATTTTAATTAATTCATAAAGAAATGGAAAATTTTATAAAACTTTAATATTGGATTGATTGTTCATTCTTAATGCAAAGAAAATACACCCAGAAATATATTTTTTGATGATTTAATTATCAGAAATGAATAAACAATCTTACCAGATTAAATTATCATTACAAATAAACAAAGATATATATATATCTAGTTAATAAACGTTGAATTTATATATATATGTGCGTGTTCTCATTTTTTCATTCATTTTTACTTCTCAATTTACTTGATTTTAAACAAGAAATAGAAAAGTGTTTAATAATGCATTTTTATTGTCGCTTTTCCATTAGGATTTTAAACAGACATGTAATTGCTTTTTATAGCATTTGTTAATGTTTCACTTTTACCTTTTCAATTACTTATTCAAAAGTGACTTATTACAAAATAGCATAAAAGTTAAAAAAAAATCATTCACTAATTAAATTTTCTAAAATGTTTTTTTTTTTAAAAAAAAATAAGCAATTCATATTTTATGAATGATTAGTTGATGAGCATATGTTTATAATATATGAAGAGAAAGAGGATAGTATTTATAGTATTATGTTTTGCTTTATACACTGAATATTATATAAATATTTTATGTTTGAATTTCTTTATTAAAGAAATAAAGAAAATAAATACGTTTTTTGATGTAATCATATTATCAAAAAATCAATGAACATCATAAAAATATAAATATTAACTAAGTTAAAGGATATTTATGGTGTAACTAAAAAAATAATGCATCTAATAACTGTTTCTTCTTAACAAATGAGACATACAACATTATTTATAGTAACAAATAATTTGATTATTTTAGGAAAGTTTAATTCATTGGAATAGTCTATAGTGTTTAGGAATATAGATGAGTAGTAATAACATAAATCTGCCTAATTATTACATCCATTATGCCTAAAAAGACAAACAGAGGATGGTATAATATAAAGTATTACTATTTCTAAATATCTTTTTACTTAGTAAAGTGCTCTTTTTCCAAATTTATTATAATTAGTTATATTTTATGTATTGTTTTTAAAAAAAGATATTGAAGTCTTATTCTTGTACAGAATTGTATATAAACTAAATTCCCTGTCTAAAAGAAAATTGAGATAACTATACTATAAGTTATTATGACCAAACAATAACTTTTGATCATGATCGATAATACTTAGTCATTATTTGTCAAATTAAAGAAACAATATTTTTCGATTTTAAAAATTAGATATTTATTGAAATCAAATAAGCAAATTTATCATAATATATTTTTAAAATGTTTTGATTAAACATTCATTTTTTTCATTTTGAAATATATATATATAGTGAAAGCTCATTCTATCTTTTTTCATAAATACAGAAAAAATGATACTAGCATGAAACCATTGAATTTTATAACTAAGAACAATTTAATGAATACTCACTGTAACACATGTAAAATACAGTTCAGATTTTATAATTCAAAGCACACCATATTAAATGTGTGTACAAGATTTCATAAATTTTGAGATAATTTTCTTTGATGTTTATTTTGGGAAAACTTTACACCTCAATTTAAAATATAATTTTTCTACAACTAAAACACTTCCATAATCTCTACCATTTGCTTTATGCATTGTGAGTGTATGTGGAGATATAAAAAAAGATACTATCCGGTTTCATGTGTATATAATTTATTATACTAATATATATATACACTGACCATCAATTGGTTAATGAAAATTATAAAAATTGCTGTAGAGACATTATAAACTTAATGTACAACAATATTGAAAGTTCTACCAATAGAAACAGGTAGAAATAATAAAAATCAGAAACTATTTAGATTAATGGTTGGCAAGGGATATGGGTCATAGTACTGATTTCTATAACACCAGAATGTTATCCAGATGTGACACTCTCCAACAATCTAAGTTCAGAAAAGCCATTGAGATTCTTAAAAAGCTAGACGGCATCATAAAATGTGATGATACATATAGAATATCTTTTACTTGGAAGAATTTTTAAAAACCATTAATCTAAATAGTTTTTGATTTTTATTATTTCTGTTAAGTATTGGTAGAATTTTAATATTGTTATACCTCAATGTTTATAGCACTTCAAATATTTTTATAATATTAAATAACCAGTTGATAAATAAATTATACATGGATGAATCCAGATAGTATAGTTTTCATATACACCTGGGTCTCTTTTTACGCGGACTTATTTAACACGATTTTGAAGTTACGCGATTCGTGTTTCACCGGAAGTCGATTTCCGATAATGCGCTATTACTTTAAATAATAAATTTCACGCACTTACATTATATTGAAAGTAATAGCACATTATAGGAAATCGACTTTCATCTTAGTAATTTCAATATTTTCAGTGCTTTATAATAGTAAGATTTTATGCAATAATGAAATTAAAATCATGATTTCCACATTTTATGTATACACATATTAAATTTTACAAGATTATAATGTAAATTTGTTCAAACATTGAGCGTGTTAATTTTGCATTTTAAATCACATTCTGTTTTTGCTTTTTAAAAAAGAACGTAATCAATTATTATTTTCTTATTAATGACACTAATCATTAACGTGCTCTTAAATTCCAACGAGAGCTAAATGGTTGTATGTCTGGATATCGCGAGCTTCGTAAACAATTAATAAAATCATCGTCTCAAAGATTAATTACTAATTACGTTGTCACCAGAAAATCATAATAATTAAAACATGTATAAAAAATGTAAATTACTGTACTGTAAATTATGTATAAAAATATATTATTTTGAATAAAATTAAATATTATAGTTAAAAAAAGTTTGTCTTGTATCAATTTTTTTCAAATTTGAAATTTTTTATTAGTCATATTTTATTTCCTTTTTTTTTTTTTGCGTGAATTTTAAAGTAATTTTACGTTGGTGCTTTGTTTTTACGCGATTTGAAAAATCACAGACCCCCCCCTTTTCAATGTAAGTTACGTCTATTTTTGTGTGATTTCGTTTGCGCGTGTTTTCTGAGGAACCTATCTATCGCGTAAAACGAGACCCAGGTGTATATTCTTTCTTATGAGTATCATATTTCCAGAACACAATCATTCTTTATTAGATAATAAATTATATATCTTTTAATATCAGAAGCAGACTTTAATTTTTATTGAAGATAAAATATATATAGTAAATATTTTTTTTTTGTTTTAACTTTCTTCACTTAAGTATATATTATTAGGTATTTTAAAGCTAGAATTGACTATTATGCACATTTTAAACTAATATTCCAATGTCTGTAACAGTATGTTTGAAGTCATAGAACAATTTCAAATATATATAATATATTACAGAATTATATCTTATAATATTATAAATGAGAGCATTTAATTGCCTTCTATTAGCCCAACATTTAACTAAGATGTAAGATGTTATAGATAACCAAATTCTGAATTGTAAATTATGACCAAGGTTCACAGGACTGATTTTTCAAGGCAATTCCATTCATCAAAGGTGCTATGTCTCCAATAATATTAACTATAAACAGAATAGTGTTGAATCTTATCAATAGCAAACAGGTTTCATTTTGCTTTATTTCAGGTATAAATGTTTAAACAGCCAAATATTTAATGTGAAGTTTAATAAACACACATCTAATTATATTTTGGATAAATATATTTTGTAATCAATTTCATTTTCTTATAAATCTTACCAACTTTGAAATAAGGCAAGTGAAATCTGTTTAATATAAATAAGATTCAAGCCTAGTATGATTTGGATTACTGTTATTGGGAAATTACCCTGAAATAAGTACTAAAGTAGCGTATTATCACAATTCACAATTTTAGGATTATATAGTCTTATATCTTAATTAAATGATGAACGAATAGTGGATCTAAATATTCTTATTTATAATAGAATTAACATATAATAATAAATTATATTAATTGTCCAAATGTAAACACGACTACACTATAATATTAGGGAAGTGGAATTTTAAGTATTTCATATTACAATCATTATTTTATCATTTATCTTAAATATGAAAATACTTAAATTTTTATTAAGGTTGATGTAGAGCAATGAAAAGACATGATAATCAATACTTATATATATATGAGCATATGGGTGTGTGAATGAAACTGCTTCTAAATTAACTTTCATAAATCCTCCACTTAAGAAAAAATGGTATAAAAAAAATAGATCGATTTAATAAAAATAATTGCAAATTAAAATATACCTGATCATCATTAGTCACAAGTCATTAATTTGCAATAACTCTTAAAAGTTATAGCATTTCATATCTGAAATCACTATAAAGTAATTGTGGCGATATTATGAGATGCAATGAAAGTAGAAACAAAAAAAATTCTGATTTTATCCATCATTTCACTTTTCATTTCTAAGCTTTTAGATTTATAAAGTAAAGTGAGTTTTTTTTTTTTCAGTTACAAATGAGAGTAAAATCGTGTCCTAATATATATGTAGCAAAGGAAATATGTATATTACAACTAATTAATTTTTGATGATTGATTTTGCTTATTAAAAAAAAATGCTATGAATTCTTAAAATTCCATCATTCTTTTCAGATATCAAACAAAAGAAAATCTCAAAAATATCAATTTATAAACTTTTATCTGTTAAAAATCATTGTTGTTGAAATTGCTGCTTGCTACAGATGGAAAAGTAGAACATACAAATAGAAAGTAATGACAGACAGCAAAAATCAATAATCAACAAAAGAGCTGTTCCAAAACACAAATTATACACTTCAAGGCATTTAAAAATACATATCAAAAAAAAAGTGTCAAGAAGAGTTAGGTGAAATTTATTTTCAATAGATGAAAATTTCTTGTTTTTAAAAATAGGTTTACCCAGGAGGCTCTTTCCCTTTCCTCAAAAGTTTTGCATCAAGAATCTCACACATATATTTATGATGATAATATACTAACAAAGCATAAAAAAAAGTTTGATAAATCAATTTCTGAATCAAGTCAGATTCATATAACTAATGTCAGTTGTTCGGTGATCATATGAAGTTCGAATAGAAAGTAAAGTGGAGCACAGTACTTTGATTAACTAAGCTAAGATGAGCTTTTTTAAAATTTTCCTTAGTTGAGATCAATTCAAAAATCTTGACCATTATTACCAAATATATTAAACTGCAGTGCATGTATACACAAAAACAAAACTTACATATATAAGCAAAAATAATTTAAATATTTGTAATAGAAAATTCACTGCAAATAATCTGTATAAAATATCTTTTAAGATTTAAGTTTTATAATTCCATTCATTAATAGTAATTTATAAACAAGTAAGGATATTCAAACTCCAAAAAAAAAAAAAAGAAAAAGCTGCCAGAAGAATAAAAAAATTATATCATATGCCAGTCTTTTAATATGATATCATGTGATACTGTTTTTTAATTATTTCTGGAGCAAATCTTTCTTTCTAAAAAACCATCAATAATCTTACCTGATTATAGCTCTCAATTGTATTCTATCTTCAATTATATTCTCTCAATGAAAAAAAAATACTGATACTAAACTTCTTTGTAGAGTTTTTAAATTAATCTTTATAATGTAAAAGGATTCTGGCTTTCCCAAGAATCATGCTCAAAAGTTTAACATATGTATATATTTAGATGTCTATTACTTTCCTTTCCAATGAAGATGTGCTATTACAATTTTAGGTTCCATATCATCAAGTCCATAAAGCTGCTCAACATATCAACTGACTGCATAATCTTGCCATTATATTTTCAGAATACTGCATAGTATGATTAAATGAAAATTTTCCAGTGCTTTTATATTGTGCAAAGATACATTTTAGGTTAATAGTATGGAATACTGAACCCCACCGCTTGATGGCATCATTTTTCTATAAAACGTTTATGGCTGACACTATAATAGGTGTTTTTGGAACCGTAACAGGTCACCTGAGAGCGATGTATTCTACTATTACGTAACGAAATACTATGCCCATTGCATTGTGACGGTATTCGTCAAGTGAGTGCTCTTGAACTCTCACTACGGTCTGATTTAATGGTGGCCGTATTTGAAAGAAACGAAACTCTGCAAAAATTCATCGTCGGAAATTTTTTAGAAATAGTGGAATTAGTATTCCATATTAAGAATTGTCATGTCATCACACATGCTTCCCTATGCTTTTGAACAGCACACAACTTGAAATGGTTCTTCTTCTCAGCAGAGTTGTTTCTGATTTCACGTGTAAATGCCCATTTACGTTTGAATCCATGCGAGAAGTATAAGGGAAGTTGGTTAGAGGGCTCTAAAATCCCATTACTTACAGCTTTGATGCTTCCCTGTTATTTTATTTGCATGATACTTTTCTTACAGCTTTGAGGCTTCCCTGTTATTTTATTTATGTCCCCCAAAATGGTGTTTTTTTTGGTACTTGTTTTGGTTCACAACTTGTCCAAGGTTTCATTTATTTTTGATTCAATAAATTATTTTATGGGAAGCTGTTGTTTTTTGTTGTTGTTCACATGATTTAGAAAGTAGGTAGG
Organism: Epiperipatus broadwayi; assembly: GCA_028023455.1. NCBI lineage: Eukaryota > Metazoa > Onychophora > Udeonychophora > Euonychophora > Peripatidae > Epiperipatus > Epiperipatus broadwayi. Next base: position 4,377,303 of record JAQFVV010006219.1, on the reverse strand, counting down.
TAATATTTGATAAGTTTCATTAACAGTTAATTAAAGTAGGTAATATTTTATTATACCAAAATAGAAAAAGAAATGTTAAAGAGTTTATTCAAAAGGCCCCACCCAAAAATATATATATATAATAATAATAAAGACTCTGCGGTAACATAATAAAATGTTCAAAATGAAAATCCCCAAAGAAGTTGATAATTAAAAATCAAAGCGAACCTTCCCCGCAACCCCATCCCACCTCCCCCGGCTTAAAAAAAAGTGTTCTTTAAAAATGAACTGTTTATGTCTTTTTTAAAATTAAAGGCCCAAAAATTAAGGAAGAACTTTTCACTATCATATAATATAGCTTTCTGTAGCATAAAGATTTGAAACAAAAAAATAAAAAAGCCTCATAATAAATTAATAAAAAAAAAGACAATTAAATATCAAACCCCCTCTCCCCTCCACCCTCTAAAAAACCAAGTGTTTGTTTATTCAAAAGTACTGAATTGTTGAAGACTTTCAGCAAATCAAAACATCAACCAAAAAAAGAAGATAAGTTCAAAGCAAACAACTACCCCCCCCTCCACCATCTAAAAACAACAAAGTGTTTGTTACTGTATTTTTGTGTAAACAAACCAACGGAGCGTTAATCGATAATTTCAAAGCAAACCAACACCCCTAACACCATCTAAAAACAAAGTGCTTGTTTCTTAAAAAAACGAACCAAATTAAAAAAAACTTTGATTTACCGTAAATAATATTATGTAAAGAAACCGATGGACAGTTAGTCGATAATTTAAAAATAAACCAACACCTCTAGACCATCTAAAAACAAAGTATTTGTTTATTAAAAAATGAAAAAAAAACCTGGGTGGAATAAAAAAAAAAACTTTGGTGATTTACAGTAATATTATGTAAACCAAACAGATGGGCCAACGGCGGAAAAAAATTAAAAACCGGCTGAAAAAAAAAATTTTACCGTAATATTATGTAAATATCAACAAATTAAAAATCCTTTTTCTTTTCAAAAACTTTATTTTTTTTATCTCAATACTGAATATATATATATACATTTATATAATACAAAACTCCAATGTTTCAACTGTTTTATCTCATACAGTCATTTTCAAGGATCTGCAACAATATTAAATACATATCAACAAATAAACCTCAATTACATAAAAACTTTCTCTTACATTAACATAAACAGTAACAAACATATTAAACATATAGAAATATATTTTACTTACATCTTTCTCCCACTGCTATATTTTATTACTCTTTCTTTTACATTGTTTAATTACAAATATATCTTAAAATCATCCAAGAAACTTTCTATACAAATTTAAATACCAACTCTAATTTCCAAAAACCTCCCCCTTTCCTTAAATTTTATCTAAAACCCATCTTAAAACTACATTCCTAAACTAAAAAAAAAGGGAGGTTTTTGGAAATTTGAGTTGGTATTTAAATTTGTATAGAAAGTTTCTTGGATGATTTTAAGATATATTTGTAATTAAACAATGTAAAAGAAAGAGTAATAAAATATAGCAGTGGGAGAAAGATGTAAGTAAAATATATTTCTATATGTCTAATATGTTTGTTACTGTTTATGTTAATGTAAGAGAAAGTTTTTATGTAATTGAAGTTTATTTGTTGATATGTATTTAATATTGTTGCAGATCCTTGAAAATGACTGTATGAGATAAAACAGTTGAAATGTTGGAGTTTTGTATTATATAAATGTATATATATATTCAGTATTGAGATAAAAAAATAAAGTTTTTGAAAAGAAAAAGAAGGATTTTTAATTTGTTGATATTATTGTAGAACATATATATTTTAAAAGAAAAAATGGATGTACTTTTGCTGTGTTATTATATATGATAAATATTATGTAAACAAACAGGCGGCCCATGAATCGGTATATTGATGTGCATTGGACGAAAAAGAGTGCCATCAAACGATAGAGTTCAGTATTAATACTATTATCCATTTTAGTGATATAAAGACTCATTAAAAATTATGATGGAGCTCTAGAATTGAAGTATTAAAACAAAAAGGGTGGTAAGCAATGACAAATTACTGTTGGTGATAATTGACCTAGTTACTTTGCTGATCTTCAAGAAGAGAATATATATTAACTTGCATTAGCAGGAATCTATTAAATAAATTTGCTACATACAACCAGAATTTAATTGAAGAAATTATATCGCTAAGATAAAATATCTATCTTTTTATATGTTAAATGTGATCGCTATAAATATGGGGACAATGCTGCTTTTAAATACCCAAGCCTATTTTTCTATCTACAAAGCAAACAAGATATTTAAATTGATTCACAACCACAATTGAATAATCATTAAAGTTGTTGAAAAATGTATATATATTTTAAAAATATTAATCATTAAACAAAATTGTTTAGAGGTTATATTATAAACATTAGGAATATTCTATTGATCATCCTTTGAATTGATAAGAATAGCACAATTATTAACATGCTGTACTCAAGAATCCAAGTTAAGCCTTTGTTACACTTTGGAGTCAGTATCATGATTCTGCCATAAATAATTTCAAAAATCACATCACTGTTGTAAGAAAAAAAACTAAAGGTAGTGCAGATCCCTAATTGAAGCCAAATTTCATTTTTCATGATTCAAATATTCCACCAACAGTAACAATGCTTGTAGGACTGCTGTGTGGATAAGTTAAATTCCAGCATCCCTAGTCCCATGAATTAAAATTTGTAAATTAAAATGAATTCTACACAATTTTGTTTAACAAATGTTAGACATAGAAACTGTAGAACATGAAAAAAAAAATTATTTACATTTTTACCTTTTTATTTACATATTATCTCTCCTGAATTGGACAGCCAAAAAATATCTTTGAGCAATTTTCCATATGATAAATAATGTTTAATTTAAACTAGGTTGACTCACTTTTAATTTCATTCTGAATCTCTCATGCATAACTTGTTGTGTTTTCTAAACAAAGCTAATTTCGCAAATATCCCTTTAATAATAGACTATTTACATTACTTCATGATTTACTTTTTCATATACTTATTATTTCAGTATAATAACTTAGTCCTATTGTATGTATTTTACTTTATTATATACATGCCATACTATCCATATCTAGGTGTTAAGAATTTACAATTATTTAAGAAAAGAAATTTTCATATTTACATTGTTTATTCAATAAATTTTTAGAAGTCATTACTATACTTTTCACTTTTTGTTTTGTTTTACGATAGATGATAATAACTATAAAAAGGTCAAACAGTTGGTTTGTTTCACTAGAATAGATGAATTTTTAGGCACTTTATCCATTGCAGTGGTTTCAAATAATATAGTATGGTTGTCATAATCAATACAATGGTATTAAATGATATTCTAATGAAATGCATGCAATATTATTTTTAAAAATTGTTATTTTATTAATTCTGTTTCTGTTGGATTTGGACAATCATGTATTTGACTAATATTATGGACCAGTTAAGAGTTTTTAATTAAATAACAAACCCCATAACAATCCAAATCGAAGAAAAAGCAGATTAGTAAAATATGCAAAAAAGAAAAAAGAATACGGATATTTAAAAAAAAAGATGATATTGGTATTAAAAAAAATTTCTGTATTAGAATCAATTCCAGAAATCCATATTTCTGAGTCCAACATTCTACCACTATGCTTCATCGAATATTCTATTGTAATATTTATAAAATGTATATCTAACTTATTATTATTGCTATTAAACAAATTGTTTTTAACAACTGCTTTTTTCTTTTATATATATATGATAACAGATGGCGTTCTACCAAAAACACCATCAAGCGTAGTTTTCTGTTTACATAAACGTCAGAGGGGGTATTCACTATCTCTAACTTTAATTCCATTTTCAGATCATGATTTCAAGCTATTTGCTATCGTCAGTGAAAGACAGGAATAAGAAACTAGATCTAAACACAAACTCTGAGCATTTATGAAACAGTTTCTATTCAGCTTGCAAGTGTGAATGTTTTAGACACGTTAATGTCTTCAAACTCAGCATAGCAAGCCAGATAGCTACATGGGTCTGATCTCAGTTCAGCATAGTAGAAGCCTCTGCAATATACATCATTGCAAGAAAAGACCTCAAAGGTACATTTATGAAAAACAAAAAAACACAAGTTAAAAAACTTGCTAACGCTTGTATTTATGATAACAGATGGTGTTCTACCAAAAACACCGTCAAGCGTAGTTTTCTGCTTACATAAACGTCAGAGCGAGTACTCACTATCTCTAACTTTAATTCCACTTTCAGAAGACATTAACATGTCTAAAAGATTCACACTTGCAAGCTGAATAGAAACTGTTTCATAAATGCTCAGAGTTTGTGTTTAGATCTAGTTTCTTATTCCTGTCTTTCACTGACGATAGCAAATAGCTTGAAATCATGATCTGAAAGTGGAATTAAAGTTAGAGATAGTGAATACTCGCTCCGACGTTTATGTAAACAGAAAACTACGCTTGACGGTGTTTTTGGTAGAATGCCATCTGTTATCATAAATACAAGCGTTAGCAAGTTTTTTTGTTTTATATATATATATGTCTTATAAAATATAATGTTCTTTTCTTTCAATCCAATTAAATTATATCCTTTTCTTTTTAAAAACTTTATTTCTTCATCCAACATATAAACATATTCACATCTTTTAACACCCAACGTTTCGACCACTTTTTTCTTATAATCATTTTCAAGGATCTCTAAAAATACATATTTACATCATTATTATAACAAACAAAATTAATATATAAAATTGTATATACTCCTATCATAAAAAACAATAACATTTCTCTTTCATCTATCAATACATCTTTTTACATACATAATATATTATACAATCTATACTTCTTCACTCACCAAACTTTTCTTTTACGTGCACATTTCTTTATATAAAAATACCAATAATTTTTATTGCCCTTTTTATAGTCCTAACCTATTACTTTAACCAATACCTTTTCATGTAATTTTAATTTGTTTCTATTTCAGTGTATTACATAATTCATTTTATTCAAAATAGGTTTTTCTTTCCTTATATACAAACTTTCTTTTATCATTTTCTCTTTATATAATTTCACTTTTTCCAACATTCTTATTTTAAAATTTATATGTCCAAATTCTTTACTATGTATATTGAAGTGGTCGATCTTAGCCCAAGATCGAGCTTCACTGTTCTACTACTTAACCCACATTTCATCCTGCTCTTTTTTCTGTCATATGCATATAAACTATATGTGTATTTCTTTAATTGTTTTAATATTGATATCTCTAGATGTGACTCAGATATATATATTAATGGAGCACATATATATATATAGAATTACAAGCAAATATTGCAAATAATTTTGTATTTTTTTCCCTTTAATTATATTTTATTTATTTTGTAATTATTTTTCTTTATATAATTACATAAAAATTCAAGATGGAAGATGCAACCGTTAACTGTCCAAGCATAATTAAAGGGGTGGGAACATTAGTTTGTTTCATGGTTTTAAAAGGAAATTTTGAATCAAAGTTAATGAAAGTAAAATTAAAACAAGCTAATGGATTTTAAGTTAGCTGTTAACATTTTTATCAAATCTATTTCCAATCTGGAAATTGATTTGAATTTATTTTGGACAATTATCTAGCAATTGCATCTCCAATAACAATAGAGAAAATATTTCTGTAGATTCTGGATTCCATTTGAGTTAAGAAGTTTAATTAAAAGCATTCTTTAAATAACTTAAAACTTGTATAAATAGGACTGAAAATCTATTGTGTTAGAGTTTGGTCAATTGCTGCTAATCCACTTCACATCATTTTGATTTTTGAAATGGTTTTGAGTAGAGGACCTAAACCACCTTTCCCTCAATCTTCAGCCAGACTCTTCACCATGTCACCATGTAACTCCTACCGATCAAGCGTCTGTGCCATCAGAAAAATGCTGAGGCCAAGAAACATGCTTTTAGCCTAAGTGGAATCTGCCTGCCATGAAAGTTCCACATAAGATTCGTCCATACTTCATTCCAGAGAACTATGAGGTAACAAGCCCAAAGTCATTATAATCGCATTATCTGAATCCTAACTCCTAATTCATAAAAATTAATGTTTTCTTTATGTTGAATCTCTTTCTAACTCGCTATTCGATGAATATGTTAAATTAATAATTATTTTCTGTGTATTGATTCTCTACAACCTAAATTAATCTCACTGTAAAATCTTTCATCCAACTCACGCTTATTATTCTTATAATTTAGCGCGGTTATAATTTATTTTTAATGATATTTTATACTTTTCATTTAATTTTTATTTGTAAATGCCAATTAAACCCAATCTTACAAACTTCTATATCCCGCTGTGGAATAGAAAGGGGGAGGAAAGAATTAATTAATTCATCTTCTTTATTTCTAAATAGCTTGTAAGATTGAGTTTTTCTTTTAAATGAATATACGCTTTTAAAAATATTTTATCAAAAATTTATACAAAATGTATAAATACTTTTCCAATCTGGGGTGGATATTGGTGTCCGTTAATTTTATTGATTTCATTATTGATCAACATTGCCAAAAAGGCTGGTGACCGAATTCTATTTTATTTGCACTCTTAAGTGCACAAATTTTATTTTATGTTAGACAAAATAGTATTGATTCAAGAAGGGGGAGAAATGCATGCTTTATTAATTATAGTTTTAACTTCGATTAATGACTTTATCTTACATGGGTCATTATTTCAACATATTACATATTTGTTGAACAACTTAAGGCTTTATTTTAGTATTTAAATCTAATGTTTTCATATCCTTATAACAGCGTTGCTGGCATATGTCAGAAATTATTAATGAGTCATATAGGGCTTTGATCTGATTTGTCTGTACCACATTCCGGAGACATGATCTTCATTTGTCATTCTTCACCCAATATATATATTTATATACTGCTTGTAATCTGTCTGTACCTCACTCCGGAAGATTACAGAGCCTTCTGTTCGAAACAGGTGTATAATTTTACTCCTGAAGCTGGCATACCACATTCAAATAGAAGAATTATGTTTTCTCGGCTGAAGTTGCCACTCTCTTTCACTGACATAATGCTAGTACCACAATTTCTTATATTTCGTTTTTTAGCCTGTTTAACAAAATAAATTGTAATGATGTGTGATAATGAAATGTTTTTGTCTTTAAATATTTTTTGTTGGAGTTTTAGATCCAACCTCTCATGAAGCTGCCCGCTGCCCACCCTTTTATTGAAATAAGCCATTCTCGTATTTATACTTTCGCAATATTTGATCGTTAAATGTCAAAAATGTAAAATAAATCAATGTTTTTAGTATACTTACAGATCATAATGTATCCTTATTTATTATAAATAAATGCTATGAATGAAAATAAAGCCATGTATCAAATGCCAAGGGCATTCTATTAAAGTCGTATAAACAGAGAAACTCTATTGTCATATTTTTATGTGTTTTCTAAATGTATAAAACATTCATCAATCACTCAGATAAATCTGTGTTTTGTAACATTAAATAAAATACGATTTCCAAATATATGTTATGTATTGTAATGTTGCACTAGATTGATATTTGTCAAAATAAAAATAATTGACTCAAGATTGTCAAATATTTGTAATTAAAATAAAGTTTAAACGGCGTAAAATCATTTTGAATTTTGTTAAAATAAATACTCATATTTTAAACTTAATCCAGTGTGTGTTTGAATCTTATTAATATATTTATATATGTTTTTAACTTATATCTTGGGTTCACTCAATCTCTCATCATCATTTTCATCACCAATTGAGTTCTCATGCAAAATGTAGCACCGAGCCAGGAAGGAATGAATTCATGTATCACCGTAGGTGTTGTCTGTAGTGTTCTAGATTTAGGGAATAGGCAAATAGGTTAGAATTCATGATTGCTCTTGATCTGTGTATCTCGGGGTACTTTTGCTTAGATTCTAAATCTTGTTGGATGGACATACATTTTCGACCGGTACAATATTAACATTTGAATTTCTGTCACTTAAATGTTGTTTCAACTTTGTCTTTAATTTATTCTTTGTTGTACCTATATATGATACATTTCTATTATCTTTTTTACAATCTAAACACTCAATCCTATAAATTCCATTCATATTTTCAACATTCCTACTTTTTCTTTCCATTATCACATTTCCTAAATTAAATTTCTTTTTATACATTGGTTTCAAAAATAAATAAATTCTTTTCTATATTTCTTATTTATATCCTTCATAATCTTTTTAATTTTTTTAAAAAAGTATTTCTTGATACATTATAACTATTATATATGTAAATGAATACGACTATAATAAAAACATACCCAACATTTCGACTATTTTAAAATGTAATCTTTTTCAAGGAACATTAAAAAATAAATAAGTAAAATACAAATACATAATAAATATCACACATTTCAAACAAATACAAAAACATTAAAAAATTACCTTTACCTCAATACCTTTTCTATTACAATCTCAACTTAATAATTTTTTTTACATTTATATACCCATCCAAAAATACCTAAAAACATTTAATTAACAAACTTATTGTTTTCTTTTTTCTTTTATATTAACATTCTGTTTGTTCATTAAATGTTTTTAGGGTATTTTTGGTTGGGTATACAAATGCAAAAAAATTGATTAAGTTGAGATTGTTTGTAATAGGAAAGGTGTTGAGGTAAAGATAATATTTTTTAATGTTTTGTATTTGTTTGGAATCATGATATTTATTATTATATATTTTTATTTTTATTTTATTTTTTAGTGTTCTTTGAAAAAGACTACATTTTAAATAGTCTAAACATTGGATTTATTTTTATTATAATTATATAAACAACAAGTGTTTAAAAGAAGTTTGGTGTATTTATTTACATATATGGAAAATTATGAACTATCTTGAAAAGAAAAAAAATGTGTAGATATTATTTTATCAGTAACTATATATAATTTCCCCGTTTGTCTTTTTTTTTTATTCAAATTCCTTTTTATTTTTTTTCAATATTTTTCTTTCTACATAATTTATTATTAATTTTAATTGGATAATCATTTCCCTATAACTGGAAGAAATCTATTTACAAAATCCTTGTTTTAGTTGTTAATAATGATACTCCTAATTTTTAATAAGTAGATATCTAGCTATTCTTAATCAAAAGATAAAAAAAAAATCTACAAAAGATTACCAAAACTAGCTGTTAACTGAACTGATGAGTAGTGTTTTCTCTATTTTTTAAGAGAGCATTAGCTGAGTTATCTTGAAGAGGATGAATAAGTATGCGAATGATTTTTTTTTTTTTTTATTACTGGTTTTGGCTTTGATCTGCAGACAGCTTCTTTATCTTTTGTTTATAAGCAATGCCTGTGGAAGTCTAAAGGTTTTATTAAACATGAGTGAACTCCCCATGAGTATAACAAATGAAACTTCAATCACTCTAGCATGCCTTTCAAAAATTGTTAAATTCTGCACGTTTTTTTTTTTAAAGTTATCTTAAGAAATAAAAGATTACTTACGCCAGTAATAAATAACAAAGGCATTTCATTTTTATAAATTATCCATTTCCGTTTTATATTACAAAATTTAATTCCATTATAATTTAACAAACAGTTTATTTTCAAAAGTTAAATTGCTAACTCAAAATTGATTTTAAGGTAAAACAAAGGTGCTTAAATTTATTTAAATATTTTTGTTTTACTTTAAAGTCAGTTGAGGTAGCAATTTAATATGTTATGTACAAAAGCATAAAGTTAGCAACCACAGAAAGAAGTTTGCTGTTACCTGAATGGATATTCTTCGATTTCCCTTTGAGGTTTTAGAGGAATCAAATAGAGCAAACTCCTAATATCCATTCATGTTTTTATCATTGAAGCTGCGATTATTCATATGGTGAATGAACATGGACGGCTGTTCAATAACATGCATCGCAAGCGTGAAAAGTTGATTCATATCTTTCCTTCAGTTTAAGACCTAGAAATACTAAGGTCTTTTTTTTTCAGTTATCTAATAGTTCTTGATGGAAACATTAATTGAGTTTCTTTGAAAGCAAGATGAATGAGTATGTAAATAATACTTTCTTTAAAACCATGGCAGACAAACTAAATTGTCGGTCCTTATCCCTAGAAGACTCTAGTGATCAGCCAAAGCAGTGATAGACAAATGAAAGCTGATCCTAAGAGTTTCCTGTCTATGGACTCGGGCTGCCATTCAATGACCATTTACTTAGCTACATACATATGTAGATCACTTTTAAGTGGAGTAAGATAATGAACGGAATGCATTATCTAATATTAAATAGGATATTGTTGGACTTTGTGAAGTTAGAAGATGAAGAAAGAGATAATTTATTTAAAAAGTGGACTGTACTTTGCTACAAAAGCACAAAAATTGAAAGCACAATAGAACATTGTGAAGGTGGATGGTAAATCAAACAGAGTGGAAAAATTAATTGTTCAACTTAATGGGGATATCAAAGCCAGAGAATTCCAGGTTATGCTGCAATAAGTTGTCATTCTAATGAAGGCATAGGAACTTTTATAAATATATAAAATGCTTTAGATCAAACCAATCAATATTTTAAAATTGTTATGAAATATTTTAATGCTAGAATTGAAAAACTAATGAAAAATAAAAATGCTGTGAGTAAATTTGGTTATGTTGATAGAAATGAGAGATGATGAGTATTTTCAAAAATTATATTATGAATTTATTCTTTAAGAAAAATGCTAAATGGGGACAGACATGGAATGATCCAAATGAAAGTTCAGCAATGGATTACAATTTAATTAAGAGAAAATATGTATTTAATTATTGTAATGTTCTTAAGAGATAGATAGTGAGAACATGTAAACGGTTTTATTATATTAATAGAATTTGAAAATGGTTCAGAATTAAAAAAAACTGCAATGAAAATATCCAATATACATATAAAAAAAAAAAAAGAATCTGAATATAAACATATTTAAAAATAATCCAAGAAAAATAATTAATAATGTTATAAAAAAATGTAACAGTGACTTGGTAATGAAAGCCATAGAAAAAAATGAAAATCTTAAAAGTATATTTAGTTTTGGAAAGAAAGTTGTTTCAGAATTAAAAATAAAAGGCAAAACTATTAAGGGGAATGATATAATAAAATGTGTAATGTTTAAAATAGAACTGCATGGCAATACAACTGATGGAGAAGGTAAAGACTCCAGAAAATGATGGAATTATTATTGATCTGTTAAAACAAGCAAATGAAAAAATAGATAAATTATTAGCAAGACTATATTCCAAATGGTTAAATGATAAAGATATATTAGATGATTGAAATAATATATTAGTGATATTTTTATTTAAAAAAGATAATTAAAAAAAATATTAGAATCTTAAGTCCATCACTTTTCAATCAGTTCTATATAAAATCTTTTTCAAGATCACTACAATGAACTTTGAAATCAAATCAACTAAAGGAGCAAGTTAGATTTAAAAGTGGTTTTAGTACAGTAGATCTCTTCTAAGCATTGGATCAATGGGCATGAATTACCATTGCACTTTGTATTCATAGATTATGAAACAACATTTAATTCTATTAAGCATTTCAACAGATTTTATTAAAAAATTTTAACAGCAATATGTAGACTCAGAATATTTATACAAAATATAACAGCCATGATTAGATTTAATGGTGACATTAAGAAAATTAACATTGCATGGGAGTACAAGAAGCTGATTCTACATCTCAAAAACTTTTAATAAAATTACTTTTACAAAAAGTATTTTGTGGATTGAAATGGCAAATTAAGGGAATAAAAATACATGGAGATTAATATTTAAAGGATTTAGATTTTGTAGATGATGTAATTGTTTTTGAAAATAATGCTTCAGAGTTTCAGAAAATGTTGCAGAAATTATCAGACAAAAGCAAGAACATAAGACTAAAAATATATATTAAAAACACTAAAAAGATGTTCAATAGACTTTCACAGAAGAAAGTAAAGATTGATCAACATGAATTAAAAGTCAAGAACTACAAAAATCTTAATCAAATTATTAATACACATGGAAAAAATGGAAGAAATTAATCATAAAATTAAATTTGGATGAAATACTTTTGATAAAAATAACTTAATATTAAAAAAGTGTTTGAGAAGAAATGTTTTTAATAGAAGTGTTTTACCAGTTTTTACATATGGATATGAGACAAGATTCACTTAAGAAAAGGGTATCACAGTAACATCAGACCAATCAATAAAATATTAAAAGATGTATGTTGAGTAATAAAAGATCAAATGTAAAATATATGGGTGATGACTGAAAATATTAAAAAACAAATGGAAATAGATTGGATGTATTGCTAGAAGAAAAAATAATACACAGACATTAAAAACTTCATCTGAATCAGAAAAAATTACAAAAGGTCTGGGACTATTCAGAGATGAATGGATAAAATAAGAATGTTTACTGCTGTTAAATATAGAAGAGAGGCTCTGAAGTGGAGAAGCTGGAATAAACCTGGACAGTCCTTTATCCTGCAGCAAATCGATAATGACTGAAAATGATATAAATAATCATATATTTATCTACACAAAGAAAATGGTAGTTTACCATTGCTTACCAAATTCTTAACACAATTTACTTTAGCATCTTAATTTTAGAGCTATCTTCTCAATATCAATCTGTAATCTGTATAAAAGCATCACAAATACAGAATAATTATATTTTAGATGATTAGATTCATGCACAGATAAATATTAGTTTGAAACATGAAAATAATATCACATATATTTAATAATCTCTTCAGATTTAAATTTTATATAGCTCTATCTCAAAAGAAAAAAAAGGCAGTTATTGACACACAATATTAATAAAACAACAGCAATTCTATTTTATGAAAGTACACCAAACAATTACTGCTAGTGGTAGTTTATTCACCCTCTTAATACAATTTATTTAGCATTTCAATTAGTTATTTCGTCAACTCCAGATATTATAATATACTGCATAAAATTATTAAAGCATTTGTAATCCAAAAATATTATTTTGTAAAACAAATGAAAATAATCTTAAATCACTTTATCCAAAGATGAAAATCTTATATCGTTCAAATAAATAATGTTATATATAAACTGAAAAAAGTAAAAAAACTATATTGATTAATAATTTATACATTTTTTTGAAGTGAAAATATAATTCATAGTAATTTTCAGAAATAAGTATGTAAAATATTAAAATATATAGCTATTAATGTTTCACATATTTGCCTTCAGTTAGATATTTACAAAGTTATAATTTTTTACAAGAATGGTTCTAATATCTTTGCATTGGCAACATAATATAATCTTTATCCTATTGAAGGCTACTATTTTACTAAAAAGTGGGTACTTCAAAAACTTGAACCGACTCAAGCCACTATGAAAAGTTGTAAAGATAAATACAAGATAAGTTAATAGCACTAAGATAGTTTTCGGCAAATTTTCGCCAGAATCATAATGCAGAAGACATGAACAATTCCAATAACAAGATGAACAATTAAAGGTTAGAAAATGCAAATTATTGCAGACAGAAATGTGTCAGATATTAAGACTCTTTTCTGTTGACTGAATGTGGATCTCTTGCAATAATCCATACCTCCTTGAATTTTCTCTTTTGATCATCCCTTTTGGGGCAAATGGTCTTGACATCAGAGGGAGAAAAGACATGTCCTGCAGCAAGCTCATGATCCAGAAAAAATGGCTTATGTTCACAGTTTTGTTTTGCCTTTTTATAAAGATAGATGTGCTAAGCAAATCTCATAGATCTATTTGCTCAAGATTTCCCATAGTATACCACATTACAAGCTGGGGAAGGGCATGAAAATTTGTAAACTATTTGGGGAGTGTGTTTGCATAGAGTTTTATCTTTGGCGATGTTAAAAAGATTGTTAAAAGGATCTAAAAGCTAATCAAACGGTATCTGTGTAAATTTTCTGAAGTTTTGTTGAAATATTAGGAATGTAAGTGAGGCTAATCCATGCCTTGGGTGGAATGTCATTGCTAGGGATTTTGTTAATATTCATATACACCTGGGTCTCATTTTATGCGGTAGATAGAGTCCTCAAAAAACATGCACAAAAGAAATCGCACAAAAATAGACTTAACTTACCTTGAAAATCACATAAAAGCAAAGCAACAACTTAAAATTATTTTAAGATTCGCACAAAAAAAAAATAAGGAAATAAAATATGACTAATAAAAAATTTCAAATTTGGAAAAAATTGATACAAGACAAACTTTTTTTACTTATTTATTAACTGCAGTATTTAATTTTATTCAAAACAATATATTTTTATGCGTAATTTATAGTATTTTTCATTTTTTCATACATGTACAGTATTTTAATTATTATCGCTATTTGAGATAAGTAAGTTTGTTTGTAAACTAGTAGGACATCAGATTCATCACAAGAGGAAATACAACAAGCACCAACTTAATTGCTCTTATCATGAACTCACCTAAACTAAATGTTTTCCAATCGCTGTTGATTCTTCCGATTGCGCTAAGCGATCTAAAATTGAAATTTTTGTTTCCAAAGAAATTCATTTTCTTGGGTGTTTTTTTCTTTTCCGTTAGAGTAAACTAAAAGTTTAAAATAAAAATAAAAACTTAGACTTACGATAATAAAAAGACACCGACTCACCACTGTCGGACAAAATTTAATTAAAACAATTAAAAATTAAATTCTTATTTTTGTTTTGCGTCGCATTAATTTCAGATTATGTTACATAATTTTTAAATTGTTAATTATAATTAAAAATCAGATTTTAATTAACAAATTTAATTGTGCCCATCGCTATAACTCACCTTTTAAAAATAAACTTGCCACTAAATGATTAATTGATTACGTACTTTTTTTTTTAAAAAACAAAAAACAAAAATAGAATGTGATTTAAAATGCAAAAAAAAACAACAACAACATGCATAATATAGGCATCTATAATGTTTGGACAGATTTACATTATAATCTTATAAAAATTTAATAGGGAAATCCTGATTTTAAGTGAATTATGAACTTCTTTATTGCATAAAATCTATTATAATATTATTATAAAGCGCTGAAAATATTGAAATTATTAGAGAGAAGTCCAACTCCAATAATGTGCTATTACTTTAAATATGACGTGTGAGTGCACGAAATTTATAATATTTAAAGTAATAGTGCATTATCGATTTCTGATCTAATAATTTTTATCGCATAAAAAAAACCACATACAAAGATATTAAGAAGAAACACGAACTGCATAACTTCAAAATCGCATTAAATAAATCTGCATAAAATGAGACCAGTGTGTAATTTTTTTTTTTACTACATTGATTTGTAGCTGATGTTCATAAGATCTTTAATGTATTCTTCAATGTTTGATTTTTCTATTAGCCTCCTATTTACACAGTTGTTTGTTTCTGTGTAAAAAAACTCTTTAGACCTGCCATTTTGTGTTCAAACGGATCATTAGATTTGGGGTGGATGGCTCTCCTCTGACTTAAATTGGTTTCATTATCATTTTATAATCAAGCGTAGATTTATTTCTTTAAATATGTATCCAAAAAAAAGTATGCTTCAATATTTGTCTTCCACTTCCACAGTCCATTCAAGTGGAGATTCTTTATTAAGTTCTGTGAGAATGTTATTAATTTTTGTCTTTGGCCACACATATAAATACATCATCTAGATGTCTAATGTACATATTGTTTATTGCAGGCTCTAAATATTTAGGAAGAATTATGGTTTTGAATTAAACTGCTGATGATTCCACTGATCAGAAGCCCCATGGGCCATGTCATTTCATAATACTTCCCCTTAGCGCAGACTATTATTTCATTATCAATCCACCTCAAGAATGAAATCTTTTCTATGCTGGATTTCTTTAATTCATGCAATAGAAATGTTTCTAGGCATTGAACCATAAAGCTCTTTTATATCAAAGAGGCAAGAGTATGGTGGTCATTAATTTTTTCCACACACTTGTAGGAGGATTTGATTGAATAAGGACCAAACCTGAAATCACTGATTAACCAGTCGACTAGTAATTTAGTAGCTTTAAAATAATAAGCTCCAGTAAAATCTATCATTAATCTTAATGAAAAGCCTTCATAATGTTTGCAAATGTGATATTGCTGATAATGGATACATTGCAAAATATTCAGTTGGTTGTTTCCAAAATACATATTTATTGTAAATGCACTTTTAATGATACATATTTATTGTAAGTGCACTTTTAATGATGCAAATATATGTGAGACTAAGTTATTATATCTATTATATTGCAAAAATCAATAACATTTATTGAAGAAAGTTTAGTATTGTAATGGTCAAAATTCATCTATCTCACTAACACACTGCAGAATTTAAACTCTAGACATGGAACTCCACATTAGGAAGGGTTACCTCCCAGAAATCCCAAGTTCAAATCCAAAGTCTAAACTCCACAATGCCCTCTACACGATAATGCATCTGATGCTACTAATAGTATAACTTCCTGCTGGTGCCAGTGATCAGGGAAAAAACAAGACTCTAAATCTAAAATAGCCCTAGGTTCAATTAACAATGACTTATAGATGTGCTCCAAGATAAGCTAATATGATATGTAACTTAGATTGCACCCCGAATAAAAAAAAAAAAAAAATTTAAAGATAATATTTAATAATCAGATATTAGAGAAAGTTTTAGCTATATAAATTTGATAGCTATAACGAAAGCAAACAATCTTTCTGATACCTCGTACTTTGGTTATAGTTTATATAACGTGTCTAAAATACAGCGACACGGTAGGCATGTGCGAGCCATATAAAGTCTTAAAAGAATTTTAATAGTCTAAAACTACTTAAAATTGAAATCTTAAATTTAAACAGAGAGTCGCTCGTGAATTGTTGAGCTAAATTATAAGATCGAACTACGGTGAACGGACTTAGAATTTATTTAAAGTAATTATTAAGAGAATGTATGGTGGTGCCAGCGATATATAATGCCAAGGAGGGGGTGCAGTATCTTGGTACACAACTTTACAAAATAAAATGAATGGTCTTGGTTTTGGACAGGCATTTCGCCTTTCATTTGGACATCTCTAGTCCTTATACAGCTCAAGCCTGGCCCGCACCCAGGAGCTTCGTAGCTGTGGGGATGTACGTGAAATAATTTCCATGTGACATTCATAGCACACTACTGGGAACTGCGGAGTAAACAGGGGACAGATTTAACCACCGACGACCTTGGAGAATAGTAAAGTTTCAGCACTCAAGCACGTTCGCTAGCAACACACAGTTAAATTTTAAAACATTCTTAGTAAAAGGGCAATTCATTAAAGAACAGCATAGCTCTCTCTCAAATTTAATATTTTAATAGCCATCAGAATCTCAACCAAGCTTAGATAGATAAACAATTATTTCGATAAATTCATTACACGTAAAAAAATACATTTTAAAATCATATAATAAATGGGGGGTGCGTGTTTGCGGTTTAATAAATTAATATGGCAACCAAGCATTATTCAATTTCGCCATGTAACTCCCATATACCTGAAGAGATTAATTAAAATATTTACATTATATTAAAGAATTAAAATAAAACATTTACAGATACATAAAGAAAATTAACCCAAGCAGAAGTTCAGCATGCATTAAAAGACAATTTAATAAATACATAAATATGGAGTATGAGAAAAAAGATTAGCTATAGCCTGAAAGTATCACAAGATCTCGGGTTAACTTTTTTACCTCATTCTGACGGATCAGACTGTGGGCATTTTCAATTTTGCATTAGAGTTCTTGAGAAAATTTTAATTTTCTTTGGGTTTGTTGCTCAGGAGCAGCATTCTTTGGGCTGGTTAAGTTGGAGCTTGATGGTACGGTGACAGGACATTGGATGGTGAATGATGGCCAGCCAAGGCACTTGTTCCCGAGGGAAAACAGCCTACTGCCCCTTTACCCCATCATTTTAGGGTTAAACGATCTCAAAACTTGATTTACTAACAAAGTAAGCAGGTAAGTCTGATAACACGAATAAAACAAGTAATCAGAAAATATGAATAATGTCCAAATTTTCAGAATCACAGAAATACAATTTTGCTGTCACAATATGCATCAGACTAATAATTAATTACAATAATCAATCAGCCCTATTTATATGCTCTCTCTGATTATCAAATCTAACCCCACTGTGGTAAAATCCATTCATTAAATTTATTAATTAAATTGAAAAACAAGGAATGCACTTTTAATTAAATCTGCCCGTTAACTCTGTTATCTTAGTCTTATCAAAATCTACTAGTGAAAATGGCACCAACATGTTGAAATTAGCCATTATTGTTCTTTCCTACTCTCACTGATTTTAAAAAAAAAAGGCATGATTTTGAAAAACTAAAGTAAAATTTTTTATTTACAACTTTCTTTTGAATTTAATGTCCAAAATCTATTTATTAGTGATATTATTTTATTAAATGCAAACAAATATAGCGAATATAATATCCCAAAATAAACAGACTCAAAACAAACTAACCTTAAACAACAAATATTTTCATAACTTTTTAAAATATTATCACAGTATGTGTATAGATGAGAATATGTGACCTACTTTATTGCACAAGCATATATAAGTAAAATATATTTGACGGTTTGAAAAATAAAACCGTTTAAGACAAAGTTAATTATTATAAAACCCCGATACCCCATTAAACATAAATTTAGGCAGAATTTCGGTAAATATACACAGTACACACACAATACGATAAAATTAGGGTTTTAAATAAGGCATAAGGGTAGGTAAAAGGAAGGCAAGGTGAAACTAAGATTTGTAAGGCATATTTTACTATTTCAGTATTAAATAAATAAGTTAGTTTATTTCTGGCTAGATTTGATAAAAATACAGATGGAACATGCTTTAATGCCTCTTATAAAATTATTGCAATTAGCACCTTTGACTTAAAGAGTCTACATTGTAAATTGCTCATATAGTGCTGCAAAATGTTATATTGAGTTGAAATCTGTGTGTCTAAAAAATATCATCTTGCCTTGTTTTGTGGAACAGCAAGCATATTACTGATATCATATAATTACAATGCTCTAGTATTAAAAGAGAATTGAGTTACTTTATTGGATTTTTTTTTTAAAAAGGATATATTTTGATCAGAAGATATTTGTAAGACATGATTATTTTAAAAAATATGGAGTAAGCATTGGAGTAGGGAGTTTCATTGTATTAGATTTTGTGATAATATTGCACTATTTGCTAATAATGAGAATGAACCTAACAAGATGTTATATGATGCTGACAGAATTTGTAAAAAGTTTGGGTTGAAAATAAATACAAATACATTAAAAGTAAAGCTAGTAATTTTTTTTAAAAAGTTACAGAACAGATTAGTGCTTCTACATTTTTTAAAAACTGGTTAACTCATTAAGAAAACAGTGATAATGAAATAAGAGAATCAGAATGAGTACCAGACATTTATTAAAGATAGTTAATCTGTAGCCACTGAAATATTCTCTTTAGATATTATTAGTTAATATGGAAAAAAATATTTTTAATTAGAAAAAAAAAGTATAGTATTGGGAAAAGATTGGCAACTTTAGAAAAACAGATTTGAGAATGGAAAGGCTGGGGGAAAAAGTTAGCAATATTACCCAGCATTAAAAAAAAAAAATTCAAGAAATTTATTTATTGAAAAAATTATGTAAAGAAAGAAAAGTACTTTGAAACAGTGATATTGTGTTGAAATAGACCCGTCAAGTGTTATTAGCCGAAAGGTCAGCGCAGCTGCCTTACACGCAAGCAGACAGTTGTTGTGAGTTCTCTTCCCAGCCGATGCTATGACATATGGAAAAGAAAAAAAATAGTTGCACCTTCTGAATGAAATTAATCCCATCTATATTAAAAATTTCTTTAAGTAACCATCTTCAAATTTTTTCCCTTCAATTTGGCCATAAACCTCAACAATGGATTTTGGGTTCATGTAAGCATTAAGAATACTCAACTTTTTGTTCTATGACTTCCTTTCTTTTGCTTCTGTAACAATAAGCTCTTTAAATTCATTTCAAGGAAAATTGACTTTGTGAGTGTGTCATCTCATTCATTTCCCAAATTTGAAAAAAAAAAGATAGGCAACATTGATTAATCACTTGTTAATCATCTTCAAATACGACAATTTGAAAAAAGATTTGAATACTTTATTAATATTGAAAAAATGGTTTCATTTTTTACAAATCCATATGTTTATCAAAAATTAGCCTCATTCATTGCATAGCACAATGGGAAAAAACTGAGCTGTAGATTTCGTGTGTTTTACAACGATGTATTGTTAAAATGACCTGTGAATGATGAAAACTTTTGGAATTTTTTTTGCAAGAAAAAAATATTTAAAAAATATTTATTATAAAAATCATTTTTTGGTTCAGGTTATTTATATGAATGTTTCCATCATTAAATAATGCAAAATCAAATTATAGATTTCAGTTGAGTGATGAACATCTTGATGATTCTATATTCCTAATATACAGACATTGGTTATTAATTTAAGAATAATGTGTATAAGTGTGCCTAATTTATTGGTGTTACTTTTTAATATTATCAAATATTTTTGCATAAAATTTCATTTACAAATGGTTGCTAAAAATAAAGATTAAATGCACTTAAACAAACATTTCAAGCAACACATCTCACATTAGATCATCTAATATCTCCACTCCCATTCTCACTCTTTTTTTAATTATTTCATTAAAAAATAAATAAAAATTGAAAACATGACAATATAAATATATATATAGTGTTTATGACAATCAAACTTATAAATGTATTGTTTTTAAATTTTATTTGACAATGCATATACCATATTAATTAACTTACTTTACTATACTATATTTATTAATTTCTTTTGTGAATATATTTAAGGTTAAATAAAATATTTAAATAAATTCTAACTCATGTTTAAAGTAATCAAGAACTAATCTATGACAATTTCGCAGATGGTAAAAGTTGTAGTACAAATTCCCATTAGTGATACTGTATACATATGTGGGTGTATATATATGCATATCCTAATTGAGAATGCACTAAATGCTTGAGACTAATCATTTAGTTAAATTAAAATACATCAGCATTTTATAATAATAGTGATTGAATTTCCAATAGGTCTTTTTATAATCAAAATTCACATATTATTGTTATACAAGAGGGTCAAACTCAATAAAAAAACAAAACTACTGAATACTATACTGTATATATTTTTTTGTTTTAAAAAAAAAAAATGCTTCTTTATTCTGTACTGACAATTTTAAAATTCTTCACTCTTCTACTAGCTTTCATATGAAATTTAATAAACTCAGCTAACAAGAATATTATGGCTGGTTTGATCTTTATTCCATACTATTACAATTTTTCCATTCAACAATAAAATTCTTTAATTAATTATTATATTACTTAAAAAGGTGACGTTAATTTTTTTAAATTTTTTCTTAATATTTGGAAAATTATTTCTAACTTACACCAGACATTTACATTATGCAGAGAAGCACTGCTTTTTAAAAAAAATCATATTATGCACTGCACAATGGATCATATTTCTTGAATAATAAAACATGCTAAATTTAATTCAATAATTATACTATGCACTGTAGTTATTGTGCATTTAGAAACAAAAAACTTCTATGAATCAATAGTCTTAAAACAATAGCATCTGGTCTATGAATGAAAAAGTAATGCTTCAAATAATAAATTTAATTTAATTAAAACATATTTACAGTAATAAGTATTTCATTATTATTTTATTAACACAATTAATTAAATATTTATAAGTAAAAAAAACAACAACAATAATATTATAATTTCTTTTTGTTCCCTAAGTTAAAAGATAGGATTATTTCAATATAGTAATATAATTATTGCAATTAAATTAGTTGTATATAGAATTATTTTACCCAATTTGTTACTGGATAAATTCTAAAAATTTGGACATTTAAAAAAACAAGTATTATGTTATTCAGCTTACACAATATGATTATTATAGAACCCATTATTGGAAAATCACATTTGTAATTAGTTGAACATGTGAAATGAATGAATAATAATAAACTTTCTATATAAAAAAAGTATTTTATAATGAACTTGAGCATGGCTCTAATGGAAGAGGCAGATAAAATATCAAATAAATAGAATGGTTTGTATAGTTATTGCAAAACTAATCCCTAATCTATATATCATCATCATCTTTTTTACTCTCAAAGATATGATGGTCATATTCATTGTGAGTAGCTATTTGATCATGAATCGATAGACAATCATTTTTTTATTAGTGATTTTTTTAATAAAAAAACAACAACTGTCCACCAACATTAAAACATATAACAATAAATAATTCCCTCAGTATATATCTATATATCGGTGACAAAGCATGATTTTTTTTAGAAATGGAAGCTCACTATATAATCTTTTTTTAATAATGTTTTTATTTCACTTGCCACAACAATTTTTACATAATAACATTTAATATATACATATTACACACATCTATCTTATTTGTAAATCAGAGAATAAATTATCAAGATATTTTTATCTTCCAAATGTTTTTAACATTCTTAAGTTTTAACTGTAAATTAGATTTTAGCATTGTTTGAGTATCTTATAATCAACCAATAATGCATTGGTCAAATTCATTCTTTGCAGTATATAATTGGTAAAAAAAATTGATAAGTGAATTTTTAAAATTGAATTTTAATTAAAGCTTTTGAAAGTTTTAGTGAATTTTTCTATAGAAGCACTCATACTGTTCAATACATGGATACCTCATCCCTGCTACACATGTATGTTGGATCATATTAGCTGCCAAATACGTAATGGCAATAAAATCTCATATTAGATTTGATAAAAATGTATTTCTATAAAATATGATTAAGGATTAATGATATTTAAATATGATCAATCCCTTCAGTATACCAATTATAATAAAATAATATCAAAATTGCATTAGGTATTTGTACGCATATATGTATAGCAAAGATTAAAATGTTTTAATTATACATGCATCACTAGAGAGAAGAAATATTTATTTTCTGAATATAATCTACATTCTAAATCAGGCATGTCAAATTGGTAACCTAATAATGATCATAAATTTTTTGACAATACTGGATTTCTTGAATTATGATTATATACATACATAAATTAAATTGATAAAAAATCAAGTCAGATGTCATATGACTTAATTTTAATAAAGCTCGTATTTACAAATGTTATACATACATAAATGAATTAAATAAATGGTACTTCTGCTTTATTCTGTCTACAAGTTTGGCAGATGATTTTTTTTCAAATAAACAATTTTAGGGGCATATAATAAATGTTAAAAACAAAATGGCTGACAAGCAGTTGTATTTAATATTTATATTTTATTTATTTTTTGTATTAAGTCAACTTAATATAAAAACAATAAGAATATATATTGTGTATGTACTTTACAGGGCAGATTTCTGTACCTTTGTCAATATTTCACTGCATGATGTTCTGTTAAAGGAGGATCCCAAACTTTCATCATTTTGCCAAAATTCCAGTGACGAAAATAAAAGATGCTGAATGTAAACAAATTATGACAATGTTCAAAATGTGTTGGCGTTTACACTTTATAATATAAATTAACAAAAAAGAATTGAAATAAAGCTTCTGAATGGAATTTTTAATTGATTTATTAATTTTTTAAAACTTAACATCTAACTGATATTCGATGGAATTTACTTGCAAATGCATATTAAGGCAGTAGAAGTGTTGTATCAGAACAATTAAAGAAGTTCAAAAATATAAGTTTATCTCAAAATACCATTGCTAGCAGAATTGATGATGTATCCAAAAATTTAAGGAATCAATAATTCCAACATTTGAGATTTATTCCATTGCAATTGATAAAAGTACAGATGCACAGAATACCATTCAATTAGCTGCTTTTATTCACAAATGTACATAAATATGAAAGTTAGTGAAGAACTTCTAGAACTTATCCCTATGCACAATTACAAGTAAAGGTATTGATATTTTTGACAATCTTATGAAAGTTTTTATTCAATACAATTTACTGTTAAAAAAGCTAATATGTCTTGCAACTAATGATGCTCCTGCCATGATTAGTGTTTTTAAAGGTGTTGTTATAAAGGTAAAAGAAAAATGCAAAAAAGAATGTAATGACTATTTTCAACATTTTCATTGCGTTATTCATCAGAAAACATTGTGCTTCATGACTAAAAAATGTCACTAAAATTGTAAATTATATTCGTGCATTTGTCCTTAATCATCAGTTTTTTTAATTTCTAGAAGATGTAGGAAGTAAATACATCGACCTTGCTTATTAAACAGAAATTCGATGGCTTTCCAGTCATAATATTTTGAAGCAATTCTTTGAATTTTTGGATGAAATTACTATTTTTTAAGAATCAAAAAATTTTGAATGTGAAATATTGTAAAATGATTAATGAGTAAAGAAATTGGCTTTTTCAGTTGACATTACAAATCATCTTAGTCTACTTAATCATAAACTACAAGGCAAACATCATATAGTCACAATGTTATTTGACAATGTTAATGTTTTCAAACAAAAATTATTACAAATTCAAAATTAAAAGGTAACTAGTCACTATTACAAAAACCTCCAGAATTGAAATTTTCAGAATATGCTAATCAAATTGCAATACTAGAAAATGAATTTTAAGAAGTTTTTCGGATTTAAAAAAAAATGTGACACTCAATTTCATCTATTTATTTCTCCTCAATCAATTAAAACTGTGGATGATAATTTACAATTGGAATTAATTGAAACTCAATGTGATTCCATAATGAAATAAAAATATATAGAAGTTGGGATTCCTAATTTCTATAATTATTTACCAGTCGACTGATTTCCCAATATATTGTGTGCCATTAGTCATATCTTAGCCATGTTCAGAAGCATATATTTATGCAAACAATTATTTTTCAATTTTAAAAAACAATAAAACTGCGGAAAGATCAAGATTAACAGACTAGCATAGACAATCAATTTTTGAAGTATCTGTAGCTCAACAAATTCAACCAAATTTTGAAAAGTGGGTTAAGGAAAAATGTTTCCAAAGTTTTTCCCAAAAAAATGATGCAATATTATTCAATTAAATTGATGTTGCTTTGGAAACAACTTCTTTTGTACTTTTTTTTTTCATGTGTCAAAGCATCGGCTGGGAAGCGAACCTGCAAACCCAGGACAACTAGTTACATTTTATCACTATTTTATATTTAAAACTACAATGCTAATAATAAATAATGTGCTTTCTTTTAATTTCTGCATTTTGTTGTAATGTAACCCATGACTTGATGTTAAATAGTTTGTGTGGCCTTTAGTGGTAAATGAATTTGACCTCTCTCTAAACACAGCAACTAATTGGTAAACATGCAAATATTTACATTCATTATAACCAGGCTACAGACTCAGTCAATGTAGAAAATATTTTTTTAAAATACAAGTTAATATGTTTTAAGTAACAGAAATATGTAATCAGTAACAAGTTGCCCATATATAACAATATATGACTTTACATATAGGTGTGAGTGAATTTAACTTTTATATGATTTAAAAAATTATTTAAGTAATTTTCTGACTACATACACTATTTCCAAACCTCAGTTTAAAATAAATCCAGCTTCTTTATTAATTATATCTATATCAACAAAATTGTATTTCATAATTAATCTGCTAAATTAATTTTATCATAGTAAGCAAATGGAAACATTTCTTTACCAGTTTTAAACGAATGTTTTTGATGAATATATACATAAACGAGCATATCATAAAAAATAAATATATTTGATTTATCATTCAAAATAATTAAATAAAATGAAATTAAACAAAATTTAAATAAAAAAAATAGCAAAGCATTTATCGTTTCTTATTTCGTTTTCATGAAATAAATCATTCAGTATATATTTAAAGAAGTTTTCTTGCATGACAATTTTCTGCAGATTTCACTATACTTGTTGGAAGCAATTTGCATTTAATTCAATGGCTTGGCTTTTTTTTTCTCATGTGACATAGCACCAGTCGGGAAGCGAACCCGCTAATCCGGGACAACTGCTTGTCGCTGACCTCTCGACCACCAATGCTTTTGATCATAGAAATAAAAATAGTAGCTAGGTTGACTTCCAGTATTTACATTAAGTTCCTAATTGTCTGTAAGCAATTCATGAAAAATGAATTCTCAGCAGGCCCTTTTTTTGAACTAGTATTTTAAGATGAAGTGAGACTTATCTTAGTACAATATTTACTGGCAGTTAAGACTAGTCAGTGGACAATTCAAAAAAGTGTCTAGCTGATTGTTATAGCTAAATTTTCGAAGACAGCAGCTGCAATGGAAATGCCTTTATGGGGAGTGATTTGCTTTCAATTGCTAATGTTGTATTGAACAAAAATAGGTCAATAATTACTGATAAATTAAAACTTTTCAAGCAGGCTTATGTTCTTTTATGTAGCCTGTTTTTATCAATAAAACATAATTATTGCCTTGTCAACAACAATAACAAAAAACAAATTTACATATATCTTTAAATACATGCACTCAAAAAATTTGATAAAAATAATTTATTTTTAAAAATAATCATTAGATAAAAACAATTCATTTTTAAAAATGTTTCAAGATAAATTTTTAATTTTTAACAAAAATACGTTTTGAAAATGGCATTATAAAAATAATCTATTACAGAAGAATTTTAAAATTAATCCAAAAATCAAAAATTAAAGGAAAAAAAATTAACATTTTTTTCTTTATTTTAAAAATAAAAACATTATAATTTTCATCAATCTAATATTTTAAAATTTTTATAATCATTTTAATTTATCTATGTATCATCATCATATCTATATGTCAATTTGTTATTTTTACAAGATAAAAGAATTTAAATTAGTTCTTATCACTGAGTAATATTATGAGCTATGGGACTAGAGAGTCACAATATACATACAGCCACACAAAGGTCCACACATATAACCATAAGCAAAATATTTTAAAACAATCAAACAAACAATTTAAAAATACTCTTGGAAAAATAATATTAGATATTGATACATATATCCTTAAAATATTTGGTGCTGTTCTATTAGATCATGTCAGCCACTATTTATATGCAAAAACACATAAATATGCCATTTATGCGGCCGCCATCTTCTAGACCTATATATCTATGCAAAAGCACAGAATAGAGGCTGTTTAAAATGCAGACGACCAGTGCTGATGCCATTATTTTTATGCTAAAAGTACAGAATGCTGTTTATCGGCAGTCAGCCTGCTTTGTGTTATGCACTTTATCCCAACGTTCACAATTCAAAGTTTGCTACAGTATCGTGTGAGGGTGTTTGGACTTCAGCCCGTCACAACTCTTCAAATATGTATGTCAAAGGAATTAGCTTACAAATCATCTGACCTACTATTATCTCCTAACAATTTGTCAAACTGTCACCATGCTTCCCAACTCAACGGGAATCCTTCAAAAAATTTGGAAAGGGTACGCCCAAGCAAGATTTCGACCAGCTTATTCAAAAAGTCACATTTCTGCAAGAACATGTTCGCGACAAATAAAATGGCCGACTTGAAAACAGGGCAACTGCTGTCCATAGAAGCCGGCTTGTACAGGGAATTAATTAATTCTACTCTAATAGTCTTGGCAATAAGGTATGTCAATTGATAAAGTTTTAATTCTTGTGGATGTGAAAAGGCATACCATCTGCCCTTACATTGCAGGAGTAAGATGAAATTTGTAGATTTTTAAATTTTTTGTATCGTAAAACTGTTCTCAACTAAATTAAGGAATTGATTAAGGAAATCAATGAATTATGTTAAGCCTTTGGATAAAATGTATGACTGTAAAATTTCTCGTAGTTCTATCCAGAGACCAAAAGAAATAGTCAAAAAAATACATTTATTAATCTTTAAAAAAAAAACCAATCAAGTTGGAAATTATTAATAAGTTATTAACAGGTGTGCCATTAATATCCATACACATATTCTTTCAAAGATCGCTATTGTAATAAATCAATAAATAAATACTTTTTCTTTTCAAAAATGACCCTAGAAAGTAAAGGATTGTTCAGTAATTAAAGCATTATCGGTATTTGTCCACCTCGATGTAATTAGTTCTTTCTCAAGCAATGCTAGTAGACTTTGTAAAGTTTGCAGGGGGGGGGAGGATGGCTTGGCCAGTCAATGCTGGCATACAAGGGGAATTCTACTGTAATAGAATATTCGCAATAACGTATGTTTACATAAAATTGTTCTAGTAAATTTATTATGGAAATAAATGAATTACATTAACCCGTATGATTATTAATAAACAGAGCAAAACTCTATACAGTATTGCAACCTGTGCTAAACAGAGTAATCAATGGATGCCAGAAGGCTTGTGCATAAAATCCCTATCTAATGCCTACTCATCCAATATCCCCAGACTAGTTTCTGGCTTGTGGCCTTCGTCAGTGAGGAGCTTTGGATCTAAGAGCACTGCATCTAGATCTTAGGATCTAATGCAACCCTCTAGCAACCACCTTTTATCTCTACTTAACTACAAAACTATGAGAATGAAATTGGAAAACACAAGCTCAATAGCTTATATAGTCATATGGGTCTGAACTCAGTTCAGCACCCATACATTTTGGTGTCTTTGGCTCTTTTACAACCATAGCCACCACTATCCTATTAGGCAGGATTGGTGTTAAACCATTAAGCATCACATGATCACATTTCCTATACTAGCACATTAATTGTTGATAAACAGAGCAAAACTCTCCATACAGTATTGCCACCTGTGCTAAACAGAGTAATCAATGGATGCCAGAAGGCTTGTGCATAAAATCCCTATCTAATGCCTACTCGTCCAATATCCCCAGACTAGTTTCTGGCTTGTGGCCTTCGTCAGTGAGGAGCTTTGGATCTAAGAGCACTGCATCTAGATCTTAGGATCTAATGCAACCCTCTAGCAACCACCTTTTATCTCTACTTAACTACAAAATTATGAGAATGAAATTGAAAACACAAAAATATTTTCAATCTAAGCTCAATAGTATGGGTGCTGAACTGAGTTCAGACCCATATGACTATATAAGCTATTGAGCTTAGATTGAAAATATTTTTGTGTTTTCAATTTCATTCTCATAGTTTTGTAGTTAAGTAGAGATAAAAGGTGGTTGCTAGAGGGTTGCATTAGATCCTAAGATCTAGATGCAGTGCTCTTAGATCCAAAGCTCCTCACTGACGAAGGCCACAAGCCAGAAACTAGTCTGGAGATATTGGATGAGTAGGCATTAGATAGGGATTTTATGCACAAGCCTTCTGGCATCCATTGATTACTCTGTTTAGCACAGGTGGCAATACTGTATGGAGAGTTTTGCTCTGTTTATCAACAATTAATGTGCTAGTATAGGAAATGTGATCATGTGATGCTTAATGGTTTAACACCAATCCTGCCTAATAGGATAGTGGTGGCTATGGTTGTAAAAGAGCCAAAGACACCAAAATGTATGGGTGCTGAACTGAGTTCAGACCCATATGACTATATAAGCTATTGTGCTTAGATTGAAAATATTTTTGTGTTTTCAATTTCATTCTCATAGTTTTGTAGTTAAGTAGAGATAAAAGGTGGTTGCTAGAGGGTTGCATTAGAGCAGTGCTCTTAGATCCAAAGCTCCTCACTGACGAAGGCCACAAGCCAGAAACTAGTCTGGGGATATTGGATGAGTAGGCATTAGATAGGGATTTTATGCACAAGCCTTCTGGCATCCATTGATTACTCGGTTTAGCACAGGTGGCAATACTGTATGGAGAGTTTTGCTCTGTTTATCAACAATTAATGTGCTAGTATAGGAAATGTGATCATGTGATGCCATATGATTATTATTTTTTTACAAATAACGGAGTGAACCCGGTAATGTTATATTTATGTTTTTGCATTGCAACAATGCCGACAAGTGGCTGACGCGATCTAATAGAACAGTACCAAATATTTATGTAAGTAAAAAAATTTCTGACTATTGAAAGCACTTTCTCCCATCAATTTTATAATTAAAGAATATATTTGAGTGATAGACTTATTTTTTTTCCAGTTTCTATGGTTTATCAAAGATGGATATTTTGTAGCATTTTCACCAATAATTAAAACTATTTTGTACTATTAAATATTTTAATTTTAAAATCTAGATCTGTTTTAAAATTGAAGAAAATTAACAAGTTTTTTAAAAAACTTAAAATTATAAACCTATACCTTCTACTTCTTTTAAGAAGAGGGGATCTATAATTTATAAAGCATATATAGTGAGTTTTGTTGTAACAAACTAACTGGTCATTTATTATATCACCCATTTGTTATAACTTACAAGATTAATCTATTTCAGGTCAAAAGTTGTCATCCAAAATGATTTATATAATTAAATATAAAATCAAAAATATAAATGTAAATATAGATATAAGATTAATTGCTGTACACATTGTACAATTCAATTTTAATAAAAACTAAAATAAAACTTTAAAAGCATAAAATAAAAATGTAAACTAACTTATCCTAATAAAAATTTACTGAATGTTCATTTAGCTATATCATTTGCAAAACTTTCACCTTTTTTCTTGGAAATTACTATATATATATATATAGTAATGCTTGCAACATATATGTTGTAAAAACACATATATAAGTATTACATATATTTTAATAATTAAAAAAAATAAATTATGAAGAAAAAAAAACCAATAGTTTAAAAGTAGACTTTAAAAATATAAAAAAAAAGCATCATATTTTGCAATTTTTTTTATTTTTAGAATAATTTGTTTTTATTAAAAATAAGGGTGGGGAAAGAGAATCCTGTTAGATAAAGATTCAGAACCTGCTCTCTTGTTTTTTATAATTGAAAAAATAAATAAATAAATGTTAAAAGATTTTTAATAAATTAGTGAAGGATATTGTGTAACCTATCTTATCAGCAGGAATACACTTAAATTTTAGAAAGATTCCTGGCCAATAAGATAGTAGATGGATCTAAGAAAGATTAGATAAATGAATGTAAATCTAATTAAAACTCAAAATTAAAATTTTGATAAAAGTGGTCAATGGGAGAGGTAGGTATAAAAGTGGTGGCTTGTCTATTGTTATGATTATTATTACTCCAATTTTGTGAATGGCATAGTTATTTCTAACTATATAAAATCTAAAAGTACAAGGTGTAAAAGCATTGACATGTGTTGATAAAGAACTTCAGAAGTGTTTGGGCTTCATGCCCTGGGTAACCAGCAATATCAGTTTCTCTTGCCTGTGATCAATGTCTCGACTGTAGGATAGATTGCCACATACTCTCTCTCCTATTGGCCATCAGAAACATAAAAAGAAATCAAGGAAAGTTATCATTGAAGGCTGAATGACCAGCTACGAAGAGGTAAGAAATGAAAGAAATATGCTAACCGCTGAAAGATGATGTCAGATCTCCCCAGTAAAAAAACCTAGGTAAATATAACATTCACAGTTGTAAATTAAGGGTCTAGACATTCTTAAGAAAAAAATGGACTATGAAAATGAAGGGCAATTAATATTTAAATGCTGATAGTTATTGCGTGCTTATTTATATATGTTTTGTTGTATTAAATATTTAATTGATTGTGTGAGTGTAGGAATAAAGTGTTTATTTAAATGTTGCTTGATCTATTTTCTTTTTTTTTTAACTGTGTCACCATGATTATAATATTATAATTATTCCCATGTACTAATTAATAATGCGCTGGGTTCCCTGTTTAGGATAGCATGGGTAAATTTCAAGTGCTGGGGTCATTTGTCTGTCATCTGAATGACAGCTATATAAAAGAATATAATTTTTTTTTTGTCAAAATACAAAGTTTTCAATTTTTTAGTAACATTAAATAGGATAGATTATGCGTTCATGTTAATCTGATAAACATGGGTACTACATGTTTAATTTTTTATTATAAATGGTTATTTTGTTAGTGATTAATTTAATTAATATAACCTATACTATAATTTGGTGATAAAATGTGACTATGGCAACCAAGATTGTACTGTCTGACAAAATCTAGCACTATGTGTCCATGTATATGTATATGTTTTATGCTGTGTAAATAAAGTTCATATATTTGCTGTAAATATAGTCAGGCAGAAAGTGAATAAAATCTCCCAAATTGTAAACACTCTAGAAAATTAACATATACTAGGCATGCATTCAAATTTGCAATAAATAATGTAAGCTAAAGTTCATGTATGCAAATATATACAATGATCAAATATCCAACATAAAAAATTATTTGTCCACAATGTTATAGGTATATATACTTAATATAATAATCAACCCCATTTTAATCTATTATCGAGATCTTTTCAAGATATAAAGTTTTATACATCACAATCTATCAATTATATTTACTCACCTATTGAACATTACTCTACCTTCAACAATACAATTAACATTATACATATAAACATATAAATAAATGAAATAAAATAAAAATACATAAAAAAAACATTTTTTTACACTATATAATTACCTATACATATATTTTTATATACCTATATAAATCAATCTTCTACTCTCCCTCCTCCCCTTTTATAAACTCATTCACAATTCTACCATAACTTTTAAAGATTCCAATTATCCAATAATAGCTATTTTCTATCTAATTTTTCTGGGTCTAATGTAAGAATAGCATGGGAAAATAGTAAGTCTTTGGGTAGATGGTTATGTAATACAAATAGGATACTTGGTATTAATAGTAAGGAAGGAATACTTTATAAAATTAAATGTGAAGATTGTAATAAGGAATATATAGGACATATAGGATGAACATTAAGTGATAGAGGGAAGAAACATGATGAGAACAATTAGTAGGAGAGATATTAGGTTGGGATCATATACACATTATTTAGATACTAGTAATAAAATGGAGTGAGAGAAGAATATTAGTTATAAAATATGTTAAAGATTATCAAAAAAGGATATGTTATGAAACTTTGTGCATTCAGAAAAATTTGCATAGATGTGTCAGTATAGTTAAAGATCCAGAAAATTCAGGTGGAAAATGTGCATTATTAAATAATTGGAAGATTTTTTTAATGTATTTTTGTTTTATATCATTTATTTATATGTTCATATAAATAGTGTTAATTGTATTGTTGAAGATAAAATAATGTCCAATAAATGGAGTAAAAGATAAAAGCTGAGGTTCATAATTAAATAATTATAAATATAATTGGTTGTTTGTTTCAGTTT
Source organism: Epiperipatus broadwayi (assembly GCA_028023455.1). Taxonomy (NCBI): domain Eukaryota; kingdom Metazoa; phylum Onychophora; class Udeonychophora; order Euonychophora; family Peripatidae; genus Epiperipatus; species Epiperipatus broadwayi. The sequence goes on along the minus strand of JAQFVV010006219.1, from coordinate 4,344,032 downwards.
TATTTAGATTGATTATTATACTAATATATATACAAAATTAACAAAGCGTATGCCACACTTGAATGAGAAGCTATAAAGATACACAGAAATTATTACACGCTAAGCGCTTTCGAGGTCTTTTGCCTCATATTCATAGCGGTACTGTGAGCTGCAGAACCAAAAAATAGGGCAAGGGAAACAAAACAGTATGCAAAGCATATGCAAATGAACTAGATAGTCCAACGTTTGGAGATGTCAAAGCAGGTATCTCGTCTATTGATGGAGTTATTATTGCCATTAATAAAATATGCTTCTCTGATTTTCAATGCAAATTTATGCAGATTATTCTAGTGATATAAAAACTGCAGAAATCTATCCAAGGTGTGCATGAGCAAAAAATGAGAAGAGGAAAAACACCCAAGTACTGACAATGTACCCAAAGCTTATGTGTGAAGTAGTTTAAGTTTCACTGTAAGAATAAATCAGTATATAGAAATTACGATGTTCAGTATCCAAAAATATTATTAATTATATTTAACTTCATACTAATATTTATTTGTTTTGTTTATAGTTAATAAACTCATGTTAGTAAGTTTTAAATTTTGTGTTGAGTTTTACTTATAATAAAATTTATCAATGCATATCCAGCTGATATTGTTAATAATACCTCTTGAGTATTTAGCAGACTGACACAGTCAATATTGTAAGAAAAACTGAGCAATAGTGAGCAAAATTTGTGATTATTAACAGAATGATGCCATGTCTGATCTTTAAAGAAGGTGAATGGCACTGCATAATAGCCCATTAGCAATTTTGATATTAATAATTCAAAGAATTGGAAAATCTACACTGTGCATGCAGAGAGACATGCTTATCAACAATATATATAACATTTGTAACACAAGCTTATTAAATTAGGACATGTGACATATGACTTGATTTCTTTGTAATAATGGATGACTAGTTCAAATAGCAACATTAATACAGATGTCAAATTGACTGTGACTCTAAAGCTCCCAAGGAAGTACCTTATCAAGAAATAAAAGAAATTAAACACACATTTTAAATCTACAACATCAAAACTGATAGCAGATCTCTGATTCAGAAACAGAAGCCAGGCATCATATGAAAAAATTCAAGATTACAACATAGGATTGTTTACACAAGCTAAAAAATGAATCTTCAATACTGAGTTGGATGAAATATTTCTCAATGATTATGGGAAATAAATGACAGTGATCTTAGACAAGTTCTGAGTGAATCTGATTTAATGTACAAATACGAGATAGTAAAATGTTTAGCCTATAAAACTGTACTGGAAAATGTAGCAGACTTTCAAAATATTACAGGCATGAAGAAACCCCAAATGGCTGTAAATATAACAGAAGCTGGGAATTTGAACTGCAGGAGTATGACTAATGCCTGAATATGTATGTTGTTGTGGAGAAAGATTATTTGAAGAACTGTAAATTTAAAAAAGAATGATGGCATATTTGCAGAATAATAGGGCCTTTATCATAAGACTGTCTTATTAAAGAGAAATAGAACAAAAATGAGATACAACCAGATTGTAAATTAAGGTGAGTGATTGGCAAAACAGAAACCAATATTAAAAAGACTGATGATATCTTTGAATAAAAGGTGAAAATGGAAATCAACACCAGATCTGGTATGTTTCTTAAGTCACAAAATGACTGAACAAATATTATCAGAAATAGTAAAAAGAACTGATGAGGTAATAACTGATGCTAATGGAAACAGGATATAAATACGTGGGATAGCAACTATACCTGTGAAAATAAATTCAAGAATTAAAAATTTACTTCTATATATGGTAAAAAGAGATTTAAACCCAATAAATTGGTTCAAACTTTTAGGGATAAAAAGAGTACAGTTGAAGTCAGAGATCCATAAAATAGTTATTTTTGGACCTATCAGTTATACACATAGTCGACTGACATATAGCTCTTCCAATTGTATGTAGATTACACAATATTTCTTTTGCTTTAAATTCCAAAATGGAAAAAAACAACAACTCATAATTTGATTAAAAGAGGTATTATATATTTTCTATTGAAGACTCAGCATGGACAACACCAGTAGCTTTGTGATGACTACCATGTAATAATGAACAAGTACATCAGTAAAGGAGCTTATCCTGTACCCAGTGTTTGTAAGGTCTTAATGTCATTACAGAAAGCATCATACTTTGCTAAAATAAATTTAACAATGTCCATGTTTCCTAAATTCCCATAACAACCAGAATAACTGAATTTTTAACCATCAACACTCACTTGGGATTATTTATGTACAAATTGCCATGCAAAATAACATAGAACCAATTGTGTTGTTCTAAGCAAAAATGGATAATTTGATGCAATGCACAACAACAGAGAGCGAATTGACAACACATTTAATTAGATAGTGAATAAACAATTTCTTTTTCTCTTTTTTCTGTGATATATGATTATACTTATTATGAAGACATGCATGTTTTGCTTAGAAGCAAATAAGAATTTCTAATAAAAGTAGTTAAGCAAATAGTAGACATTATTTATACGTGTGCTTCCTTGAATATAAAAGGATATCTATTATAAATTTTATTTTAAAAAATATTGAATAAAATTTTGATAAAAAAATTGTATTTTGAATATAATTTAGTGCACTTAAATTATTATATATAATCAAAGTTTATTTTTAATTAGGTAAAAAAATTATTTGATTAGATTGCTTACACTTGTGATAAAGCCTTTGTTTTTAGTGTGATGCACACAGACTATATAATAGTAAATACAAATGAGATAAGTAAATCACATTTTCATTTTTTAATGCTTTATTACTATACATCATCATAATAAATAGTTATATAAACTTTTATTGATATTTTTTTTGGCATGAATCTCATACTTTATCCCATGAAGCTACACTTTATTGTCATCAGCATCCTATGATATCCATGACATTGCAAAATGATAGAAATTTAAAAAAAAAAAAAAATTGTTAGTACGATATAATGATAAATCACTATCATGGATCATTGTATAAAATCTTTGTAAGCAGGGGTGTATTTGTAAACTTATAATCACACACACACATATGTATAATAGGACCATCATATTTCATTTATGGAATGATTAAGCATTACAATTACATCCAAAAAATAATTTCATATTATTTAATATCAATATTTAAACATTTTAAAAATGTCTTTTAACTTTATTCTTTCTAACAAATTTTTTATAACTATGTTTTTTATCAAAAAATTTCTCTATACACATTAAACACTCATTTACTATATTTATTTAAATTATAGTGTCAGAATAATTTCAATCTTTATATATTCATTGGTTATTTGTTTTGCTTTATATATAATATTATTTACTATTAAGATCGTGGACCAACAACTATATATTTTTTTACTGTGTCATTAGCTCAAATGTTCTGCAATTTGGGATTTTTAAATCAAACTTTTGGCCAAATCACAATATTTTATTTGCAAGTGCATGTCTTTCACACACATGATGTTTAAAAATATTCAAAATACAAGTTAAATACAGTACTCATACACAAAATATAATTAAGTCATTAGATATATATTCTGAAGTTCATAATTAATATTATTGCTCTTCATGTAGAGCTATAATGATACAACAAACACCTTTTTTTTTTTGTAACCGTTTAATTTCTCACAAGAAATTCCAAGTTTCTGGATTTCATCACCAATTTTTTTATACAAACCTGTTTCAGTCTTTCTATGCAATTTTTTCTGTTTTTCATAGTTAATGGCTCATCCACAACCATTTTCAATATTTAATCTCCAGATGGAGAGGTTTTTGCATGATTTCTTTTATAATGGTTCACTCAATACCCAAAATGTAATGATCTATTGACAAATGTTTATGTTTCTGAACAACCTATAAATTATTATCCAAGTTTCACACTGCACTCAAAGATTTTCAATTTTGTTTTAATTTTCAGTTCTGTGACTTTCATACCTGATAGAAAATAATGGCCATATCTCTAGATTTATTGTTTTCAACATCTGTATCAAGTCCATCTTGTTAATAAAGCTTCCTATATAAAGAATTTATCCATTCCTTTGAAATCTTACCCACCAGCTTTTCTGCTAAGATTCATCATTTTTGTATTTTTTTTAATGTTCATTTTAAAACAGTATGCCATACCAAACTTCATAAACTAGGTGTAAAACCTGCATTATTATGTCCTTAAAACTATCAGTAAGTAGACATATATCATTCCCACAGTTCAATTCTTTTAATCAATTATTAGAAGAACACTAAATATTCCTTAAATTTTTCATAATGCTAATTAAAAATCATTTTTATTAAAATATTTGCTCATCCATCTTTAATCAACTTTTATAAATGTTTTTAAAAATATAATTCAATTTAAACGTTTTTCATAATGGGTAAAAGAATTTGTTTCTAAATGGTTTCCTATCTTTTCTTATATAACTGAAACTTATTTGCAAAGCAATTTCAATTAACAAACTATTAAAAATAAAAAGTTTAGAATAAAGTATCAGGATAACAAAAAAAAAAAAAACTAATTTAGCAAGGATTTAAATTTACTACAGAAATTTGTACAATTTTTTTTTATTAGAAAAAAAAAATTATAGTATATTTCTTAATCTCTTCATTTCTACAAACACCAAAATAATTTTTTATTTGAAGATGCAGTTTTCACTATTACTTCTATACATCATAAAAAAGTAAATATAAAATGCTCCATACAATCAATATCCTATTTTTAAAAAAACAATAAAGCTAATAAAATATAATAATTATCAAAAAATAGAAATAAAAAATAAAGATATAAATATTTTTAAACTTATTAATTTTCAATTGATTGTCAAATTATATATTTTGATATTTACTTTTAAAATTAGAATCTTTTTATGTTTTAATCTACATCTAATTATCAAAAGAATGAAGTATATAAATATATATGTCATTACTAACAATATATATAAATGAGATTCAAACAATCATCAAAATCTTCATTTAGAGAATCTTTTTTTTTTTTTTGCCTATCGAAATAAATATTATTTTTGAAATAATTTGTTTTCAAATATTTTACTAATAACATTGAAAAAGAAAAAATCAGAATAAAATCGTTCTTTAAAATTTGAACGATTACGTGGGTGTGCGCACACATGTATGCACACACACATATACTCACCCAGTACTTTGAAAGCAAACATAAATTATTCATATTATTATTTGTCCTATTTCTTTTACAAACTAATACTTGAAAATATAATTAATAAAAGTAATTATTTCAATAAATAAATAATTTGAAGTTGCAGAACAATAATTGTGTAATTATTTAAAAAATATAGTTAATATAAAAACTGAAATTATACATACCTAAATTCATTTATTAAAAGTCTTCTACATTAAGATTTTTTTTTTCTTTTACTAAAATCACTGTTAGAAAAAACTATAAGTCCTATCGTCATGCTTTATTTTGTAAAAACTGCAGAACATTATTTACAGACCCGAACGGCCATTTTGAATTTCAAAAAAAAAATTACAGGACATATAATTTTAAATGAAATTTCTAATTTATTACAATAAATATAAATATATATACATTTTTAGAAAGTGCAAATGTGAAAGAATGTAATAAAACTAATAAAATAGTCATTACCAAAAAAAAAAATAATTAAAAAAAGATTTTTTACATTTTTAAACATATTTATTTTTACGTTGGTTCACAAATTCTCAATTTTGAAAGGTATAACTTAAAATTACAATTTCATAGACAGCTTCAACACATGCGTTTCAAAATGCTGAAAAAAATGATACATAATATGTCTGTCTTACCTGAGGTAATTTCTCTATTCAAATATTATAAAAACAGTGCGATTGGTTACTTCAATTTTTACTAGCTGCCCCACATGTTCTACTTCTGCAACAGAGTATGCTAGAAATGTTTGGTTGTCCTTGCATGCAGGTATCTGTTAGAAATATGTTTGGTTTTTAGTGAGGGAAAAAAATAACAGGAATAATTTACAAGATGTTGAGGACTTTAGTAAATTATAAAGTAATGTATAGTATAGTATAATATTATTATATATTACTTTTATTATATTATATTAGTGAAAAATGGTGTGTAACCTGAAATGTGTATTCTTTTCAAGTAAATAAAATGTACTCAAAAAATAAATATCAAACAAAAATTTCTCCAAGATAAAATGAACAAGAAAATCAATAAATATCAAAATAAACAAATTTATTATGAGCACTGATTATATATGTGTATGGGAGATGAAATATGAGAGTGGATGGCTGAGGATATATGATGAGTGTGGATGTGCATATTTTTATATTATTCAAATGTATTGTCTAAAATTCTATCGTATATATTATAACAAAACCCATTACCTCTCAGGGCTTTCATCCCCTGAGCTCCTACCAGGTGACCCAAGAATGTCACTTCATCTTTCATCATGGTACTTTTTTAAAAATTGATTTTGATGCCTTATTCTGACATTCCCAAAGAAACATCTTAACATCCTTTTGATGCTTCTCAATACTTAGACGAGGCTATCAATACGTCATCAACGTATATAGTTATGCGTTTCTTAGCTTCATCCATCAACACTTGGTCCAGACACCTTAACAATCCCGCCCCACTATTTATGAGCCCAAATGGCATTCTGTTAAATTGGTACGAGTATCCTCCATAAGGAAAAGCCGTATATTGCCGGTCCTCTGGGTGGAGCTGGATCTGCCAGTAACTGGGCATCAGGTCGAATGTTGAGAATACCTGCTTGCCCTTGAATCCTCCCAATAACTCGTGTATCGGAGGTGGAATGTTACAATCCGGAATTGTTGCCCGGTTCAATTGTCTTGTATCCAGACATAATCTAATGGCCCCACTCTTCTTCTTAACCACCACTAGAGGGTTACAATATGGTGATGAACATTTAGATATTATTCCCCATTCTACCATCTGGTTTACTTGTTTTGTTATCTCCTCCCTATATTGATAAGGCACGGGATATGAGGGTGATTGCAAAGGCTGGTCCTGCCTCAGTTTGATGCGTTGTTCAAAACCCGGTGTTATACCTGGTACTTCTGAAAATACTTGATAGTACTGATATAACGTCTGCCTGAAAGCCTCCTTCTCCTCTTCGTTCGCCACGATTATCTCCTGGATTTTCTCTTCAATCTCACTCTCTTTCCCTTCTGTCTGGATTACTCCTATTGATTGACGTAACTGTGCTGTGGTAAACTTGGTGGCCTCCCCTTCACATGTGAACCGACTGGTTTTGAAATCTATTGCACATCAATACCATTGCAAAAAATCTGTTCCTATCAATATGTCATGTATCAGATCTTTCATAACTAGAAAAACGTGAGGAAATGGTTCTCCATTGATATGAAGATCCATCCATACCTGCTTGGGTTCAACCCTAGCCATTTTATTATTTGCCATCCTGATTTGGATTGGTTTAATAGGTAGGGTCCGTATGCTGGTCTGACAGCCAATGATTTGTGTATACACTTCATCAGACATCACAGAGATCTGGCTTCCAGAATCCACCAATGCCTCAGCCTGCCTCCCAGCAATCTCTATTTCGATTTTTGGACAGCCCACATGTTTTTCTGACAAATTACATGCTTCTAATTCCCTCAGTTGTGCCACCTGATGTCTGAAGAACTGGACATATGTCTCTTCTCCTTCCTCCTGAAACCTTTTCTGGATGATATGGGCTTTGATCCATTCCTGAAGTTCCTCACTCCAGAATATTTTGTTTATAGCCCTCTCATACACTCCAAACATCTTTGGCTTCATCATTAGTGACCCCCACCAATCCCAAGCGTACTCCTGCAGGTGGCTATGGGCCACTTATTTTATCGTGTTCCCCCATCTCATATCTGTAAAAATATCTTTTTAAGCTTTTTAGATGTCCCCCGGGATTTCCCCCCTTTTTCCCTTTGAATATCTGTATTTTAATCATCTCATTTCCTTCCTTCTCCATCTCTCTCACCCTTATATATTATTTTCGTTTATTTCTTTGGGTTTTCTATTTCTGGTTGGATGTCTCGGACTCCCTTCCCCAACTCCAACACCCTGCACTGCTTTATTGTTAGCCTCTACTATAGTTTCCCTATTTATTTAATTCTTGACCCCCCCCCCATCAACCAACAAATACCACCGATTACTTATTCTTGGTCTATTGCATTTTCTTTATTTAAAATGATTTGAGCGATATATATATGCGAAACAAATGTACTTTAATCTATTTAAAGTGATTCGCATTTGAACCATCTATTTAAAAGCACACAAATGTTTTTCCTGTAATAATCTAACTAAATATCGCTTTGTTAACGGATTTAAAAAAACAACATGTATTTTTAATTTATTTAAACTGACTCGAGCAATATATATACAAAACAAATGTACTTTAATTTATTTAAAGTGATTCACGTTTGAATTCTCTATCTAAAATATATAAACACTTTCCCGTAATAATATAAACAAACATCGCTTTGTACTGCCTTCCTGTTAGCCTCTTTAACTCTCGAAACCTCATCGAATTAAACAATACAAAAAAAAATGATTGCATATCTTTTGACCCACTGCGCAACTACGAACTGACAAAATGGTTATTTCTTAATAGATATACATTTAACAAACTAACGCCCTTCGATTTATTTAACGATTCATTTGAATTATATATCTAAACAACCCTTTCTTCAATAAAATATAAAACTTTTCACTTTATTAACGTATTTCTGAAATCTCATAACTCTCCCCATTCCCCTCTACTTCTCTTCGAAGCCCTTTAGTTGGGACGTCATTATAACAAAACCCATTACCTCTCACTAGACAGGTATACTCTACCGAATATGTATATATGAGGTATCAATAAGTGGTTTTGACCTAAAATATTATTATTCCCCAAGCGTATTTATGGTCATCCGAAGGACACCAAGTGCCAATCCTATAAGAATTACGCGGTGGATATATTACCAACAAGAATACTATTTACGTAATGTGAGAGGTTTTGGGCATCAGCTAGCTCAGTCTCATGGTCGGATGGTGTCACAGCCAGGAGTAGCTATGAATGGGGTTAAGAGTTCTTTCTGTTTTCCTTTTTTTTTAAACATAAAAAAAAAAAAATAACTAGATAAATGGATCTATAAATAAATAACTAATTCAACATTCTACTTTCTTTGTATATTTATTTACTATTATAAAAAAAAATTATTTATTACTCTGTCATTTTAAATCGCACACATACGTCATTCTTTCCAATAGATCTCTCATACATATCTCAAGTAGTAAAGGTCGATACTACGAAAAAGTTTGTATCATGTGACTTTCGACACTAATTACTTTATTATGTCCGTAATGCAACGAGGCTTTAAGGAAATCTTATTAAATTAGTTCATACGTCATCTCCACTTATTATAGTAAGTAAAACAAAAGAGTTTCCTTTTCATAAAGAAACATAAAATCATTAATTAAAGTTCTTTACCTGACTCTTTCCCGGAAGTAGTAGAAGCAGATTTATTTATTTATTAAAGAGTTCCGCTCCACAGGTAAATTAGGCAATTCAAGGCAACGATTTGAGATCTTCATGTCCGTTGGCCGATGAGGTTTATCCCGATTCCATGCTGGAATTATGTGTTGTTTCAAGACATCATGGTTTTATTGAGGCAGCTGCAGCAGGTTGGAATTAGGGTTTGAATCCAATGCGGCCTTCTCTTACCCCGACCTTTCTTTTGAAATCGCCATTATATAAGCTAAATATTTATAACCTTTTTAATGTTCACGGTTGTAGCTCTGCCGGAAAAAGATAAAATGCATTCTGGGTGGCTCACTTTTTATAGCCCCCTCCATTTGTTCTAGAAGCTTTTTTATCTCACTTCCGATTTTCAATGTGGACTAACCAGATCTGTTAGACGTGTGAAAACTCGTGTCGTAGCTTCTATTGTAATATAACAAAAAAAAATGAAATCTCATTCTGCAACTCTAGTTTTTAAAGTGTGAAACAAAATCTCGTTTCTCTCTTTTCACTACTTAATTCATTCATACACACATTTGTCACACGCACATCCCTCCCCCCACATTTGTGTATTTGTAACCACCACCACGTAATAAAAAAAAAATTAAATATTATATATATCTGCGTCTACATATGTTTACCGATTAAATAATATTCTTTGTGACTGGGTTCGAACCCATTCTGTCACAATATATATTATTTTCTATATGTATATATCAAATTCTATCGTATACATATTCTTTTCTGCATGTATATATATATAATTCTATTGTATGTATATATTGTTTTGTATGTGTATATATATAATAAAGAGTTATAAACTAGGTGAGAAAAATAATTCAAAAAAACGTTTTTACATTATTTCACCTGTATTATATCATATATATATTATATCTATATATAAAAAAAAATTATAAAAACTAGGTCACAAAACTAATTGAAATAAGTTTTACATCATAAACAAATCTGCTTATCTCAGATTTTATCGTTTTTATAAAAAAAAACTCCTAAAACTAGGTCAGAAAAATATTAAAATAAACGTTTTTATATTATTTCACCTGTATTATATCATATATATATATATAATTTCTAATTATATTTAATTATAGAAAATAATAATAATAAAAATAATAAAATGAATTCAAATACTCACAGAATCCTGTCTAAATGTTAGCATCAGTTTCAAATTTGAATCCAGTTATGAAGGCATCAAAAGTCATTATTATAGTAAATAAATCCAACAGTAATCCTTATGACTTTTTGATATAATCTTTTTATTTTTATTTTTAAGGTTTTAACTTTTTTTAAACAAAAAAAAAAGTTTCTACTAAGAGGGCTTATAAAAGCCCCTACATAGATAAACGTAATTATTACGCTGTAAAACAAGTTCAATTGACCGTGAATATGATTTATGGTCATTAAATCTAAAAAAAAAATAAAAAAATTAAAAATTGTATTTTACAAAAACTTTCTTAAAAAATCTAAATTTTATCGTAAAAATAAAAGTAATACCTCATTTTAATAGTAACAAGATGGCAGATTGAATGATCTGAGAAGCATAAGTGTACTGCTTACCGATTCCACGCAAACTCAGTTGAAAGTCTAAATTTTTGTTCAGGGGCTCTTCGGGTTCAAAGGGTTTTAATATAAAACACATTTGTTACATACAAGGTTTTCTTTTTTCACATTTTTGCAAACATGATGAAGCAGAACTGTTGAAACACTACACATATAGATTAAAAAAAAATGATTCTAACTGAAAAAAAAAGTGTCCATTCTATAAGTCATAAAGGGTAACTAGGCTTGATATTTATTTATTCTATAATTTTAAAATAAAAAATAACCAGTAGTTGTTAATAATACTATAAATAATGTACAAAATTAATCACTTTCGTTCATTTTTGTCAGAGAAATTTACTTTAATTAAATAATAATTTTAATTTAACAATAACGATATCTTAAAGTGTACTACAATCATGGGATTAATTCAGATTAACTTCAATCTTTACCTCTATGTATTTACAGATCTATAGTAATATACCAATCAGCTAGACTGACTTGATTACACAATAGATATTTGAAAGTAAAAAAATTCTAAGCACGATTATTATCTGAAAAAATGTCAAGTTCATATGGCCTGGACTCAAATCCCAAATTATGCCAGGAAAAGGTTCTAATTATTATGTTCAAAAACAAAGTTGCCCATTTTTGATATATAATATAAATTAATTATGAACTCTGTAAAAGAAGTAGAAGATGTAGAGAAATTTCATTAGGTTTATTTTAGCATTGTATTATATATAATTTAAGCAATATTTAATATAAGTCATTATTTAACAGTAAAATAAATTATGTAAAATGTAAAGCCTTGAGCAGTTGATCCAGCGAAAAGAACAATTTGCTTATTTTCTATATTAAAAATTCTTAGATCGTATTCCAGCAAAAGGAAAAAAAATAGAAGAGAAAAAAATTTTAAATTCAGAAATGAAACTATTGTAATTATATAATTTAAGAAATAAATAATTAAAAATCATACAATTAATAAATAAACATAGTGAGTGGAGTAAAATTCGACCAATTCATAGTGCTTTGTATAGCTGGGCCTAGCATATTGATAATGAAAGAAGTGCACATTTAAATAATTTTCTAAACAAAGCAGCATAATGAGATCTTAAAGTTGATATTTTGTGATTTGTCTTTGAATATTTTTTTAAATATCTAGATATTTATAAAAAAATTATAAAAATAAGATTACATATGAAACAAAATTTTGCCTACAATTTAATTTCAGATGGTCAAATTTCAAATCTAAAAATTGTCCATAATGTTATCTTCATTATAAAATTTAAAATATTAACCAATCTTAAACAAAATTGATAATAAACAACTTAAAAATAAGTTTTATTTATTTTTTTAATGTTGTCTATTATCAGTTTTGTTTAAGATTGATTAATATTTTAAATTTCCTAAAATTTAAATACATTTAAAAACATAATATAAATTTCAAATGAATAAGACTATTTAAACTTTACTGGTACATTCATAAATACACTCATATATGCTTTCTTCAAAAAAAAATCTTCAAATAAAAATATTTTATAATATATATATATTAATGAAAATGTATTTTTTCTTTAGTAATAATATTATAAATTTTATCATATGTGTTCTCTCTATTTTAACTGATTTTATTTTTTTAATTTACATGTCAGTTCATTACACAATTTTAAATTAGTATTACTAAATGTGTAATTAAATTTATCTCTCAAACAAATTAGATACATTTTGCATAATACATTTCTACACTACTTATAATAAAAACACACAAAGCAAATCTATCAATTCAAAAAAGATTTGATTCATAAATAATATCTTGTATATAATTGAAAATTTAGTGATATATACATATTCAAATCAAAAAATTTACCCGTTTTTTTACAAATATAACACAAATATTAATAAATCAAATGTCTCTAAATATGCATTTAATATAATCAATGTTTGAGTGTAATTTTAAGTCATTATTCACAGAGTTAATATAGTTTCCAATAGAAAATAAGATATTTAAAAAATGAAAAAAGACAATTAGTGTTAGTAATTAACAAGAAAATGTGTTAATTGATTATTAAAAAAAAAGCAAGATTATTGAATTCTAGCAAATTTTTATTATTAGTATTTTTCCAAAAAGCATTAGAAGAAATTTTCCAAAGATTAAATTATATTTACCTTAATTCCATTGCAATTAGATCTTCCCAGTTATTGAAAGAGCCACCAACAAAAACTTCCGAACCACCCTGTTCCCATGTGAATACAATTACTATTTTGACATTTTCACTGTGTTTCTCTTTTATATCAGTTTGTTCAACATTTTTTGATTGACTAACTTCAACTGATTTCTCAGGTGAGTGTGTATCTAACTGAGCAGTATGTTCTTGTGATAGTACTTCATTACTTGCATCCTGCTGCAAAGTAATGACTTCTTCCTGAGTAGGAGTAGAAGGCTGAAGGAGCATTTCTACTTTGGTTTCAAATTTTGGACTTGGACTAGCATTTTCCATTACCTTTTCTGCTTCAGGGATTATGACAGATGAAGGGCGTTCCAGTGTAATAAGGGTTTCAACTTTGGATTGTGCTTTGTCTTCCCCTAAATATTCTAAAGTTTCAATGTCATTTTGGTATTCTTTTAAAATTTCAGGTTCTGTTTTCGTAGGTGAATGAGACATAATAACTTTAAAACCTTCTACAACAGAGGGAGTTTGGGAAGGTTCAGATTCAACGGGTAATTCTGTAGATATTTCAATGTCACTATCACCAGAAGACTTAGGCACTTGGGCTACATTTTCCTACAAAAATGAATCATAATTGTAAATAATTTTGATAATTTTTGAAAATAAGATTAGACAAAATCTTTTATAGTAAATTTTGTTACAAATCAAATTAAAATTTTGAATTGAGATTTCAAATCTCAATGGATTAAAAAAAATTCAGATGGCTTTAAAATAATTTTTAAATTAATTATACAATACATAGTTACAATTTAAATATTGTAATTGAAGTTTAAATTATATCTAAAATATTGACAAACATAAAAATCATATTATTGAGATATATTGCTTAAAAAATTGTTGCAATTTTTTTCAGAATTACATTTCATTAATAATTAAAATGATTGTGATTCAATTCATATTTGTAATTATAGCCCCCCCCCCCCCAAAAAAAAAAAAACCAAACAAACAATAACTTACAAATAAATATTTCTGACAAATAAGTATTCCAATATTAAATGGCAGAAAAAATTCAATTATGTAAAGATGCACAAAAAATTAGTAACTGAATAATATAAAATGCAAATTCCATACATTTTTTAAAAACATTGACTTTAATTTCATGAGGTTGTCATTCAAGTAGATTTTTGAATAAAAAATAAGAAATAATAGCATTCTAAGATTGCCCATTTAATCATTTTTTAACAACTCTATTCATACCTAGTAAATAAAAATAAAATTTATTAAAAATTATACAAAATGAATATTAATATCCAAGTGTCTAAAAGAATTTTTCCATCTCAAACTTGCAATTATTAAAACAATCCCAAAATTTATTATCGCAAAATTTTAAAATAAATTTCCGGTATCTATTAGTTATTATTGCATCCATTGCAATATTTTTACTATTTACATAATGGCACTCCAAATGTGAACTTATATGATAACCTTTATTGTTTAAGGTTATTTTTGAAAATGGTAAGACCTCTAAATAATCTTTGTTTTTTGCATTAGTACAATTAAAAAAAAAATTGGAACAGAAAATATAATTATAAAAAAGAATATCACAAAATTGCAAAAACTACAACATTCTTTAAGACTTTTCTTTGTTAAAACAAATATAGATAAGACTGATGGATTTAATCTTTTCTTGTAGCTATAACTAATATGCATGCACAGATGTATGTATACATAATATAATGCAGAAGAATATTAAACTTTATATTATAGTTCTATAATTAAAATGTTAGGAAAAGTGTGTTAAGTGGGTAACAAACAATGATAAACTACTACTGATGATGATCAAATGCTACTGCCTGGTTGTACTACTCTACTGCTTAGTTATTTCAACCTAACATTTATTCATCCACATACAGACCCAATCCTAAAGATGACAGACAAATAATGAGAAAATGTTTCATTATAATCAGGAAGAGAAGATACTAAACATACATCAAACAATATATATATATGAGTAAAAAATAACAGTTAATTCTTTAAAAAATAATAATTAAAAAGATAAATTTTAAGTTGAAAATATTGTAGAAAACAAACATTTACTTTTGGGTACTATATAAAATTTTTTTAGTTATTTATTATGAACACAGTTTCTGTAGGTAAATATGTATACTTCAGTATTTTTTTATTTAATTGCATTCCTGCTTAGCTATTATTTTGATTGTAAAAAAAAAAAAAATTTTTTTTTTTAATGAAATACTGAATGCTAAACACACACACATCTAAACTTAGAAAACTGATTTGCTTAATAACTCTTCCATAATTTAAAAAACTTTTTTTAAAATATAGTAATAATTATTTGCTGTAGCCCCAATAATTAGCCAGCAATTCTTATCAGTCAGTTCAATAGTCAGATAGCTTACAGTAAGCAAAAATCATCAATTTTAAAATAAAAATGAAGAGAAAAATAATAATAATTCAAGGTAATTAGTCAAATAAATAATTTTATCTAAAAATTTATGATAAAATTTTGTTTATTAATCTGAAATGATTATATTTTAAAAGTTGTATTTCTGATATTTTAAACTGTATATATATTCTACTAATTTAAAATGTAATAAAAGTGACTGTGCTATCAATGTTGTTAAATTATTTATTATCATTTTTTAATAGCTTTTTTATTTTGAAAAAGTAAAAAAAGCTATCATGCAAAGAATAGTGACTATAAAAAGAATGAGATAAAAACAAAGTAATATTAATATTGTTTTTAAATAACTAAATATTATTTGTGGGTGAGTGGGGGGGGGGATTGTTTATTATATTTTAATTTTTTTTTTTAAGTTTAGTTAAAATATTGTATTTTAAATAAATGTACTGCTGTTAGACAATAACAATAGCCTTATCACAGACTATATATTACAAAATTATTATGAATGAAAGTATTAGTTCATTGTTTGAACCCTGTAAATTCCATCACATTAAAATAAACTGGCATTTTCTTTAATTAAAAAATTTTTTTTTATTTATATTAAAATGTTTAAATTGTATAATTAAAAAAAATATATAAAGATCTGTGTGGCTATATATTACTGTAAAAAAATTAAATATGTTTTTATTAAACCTTACAAGAAAAAAGAGAGAGAAGTAAACATAACTTTTTTTTTTGAAGTGAAAATAAAATAAAAAATCACTTAATTTTTTCATTTTATTTTAAACTTTGTATTAAATTTCTTTTGTTAATTTGAATAGATAAGCAGATTTAATTAGTTTCCAATCTGTAAAAAGATTAAATTGTTTATTTATATAATTAAAAATCATATTAAGTAAAATGAAGGAGATAAGTAAAAAATCTAAGATAAAATTTTTGTTGCTTTATTTGTTTGAATCTCATCACACAAATAAGCCATTTTGCTATAATAAGCTGCTTCATTTTGTTCTCTCTTTCCTTCTGCTGATGATCTGGAATGGATGATTCAAAGTGTATACCAGGTTATATTATAATACAAAAAAGGAAAATCATTTGCTGCCACAAATTGCTTTTAAACTACTAATTGCACATGAAGGAACTAACTTTCAAAGAGAGAAATGAAAAATATTAACTTTGATAGAGTAATTTTCAATATGAATGAACAGAGCAAATTTTATTACTGCAGTATAAGCTAGGAAATGTGAACTTACATCAAAGAGAATGTTTCAGCTTGCCTAAGATGAAAAGTTTTGTTAAAATAACATGCTAAAGAAGAGGAAGAGAGAATGAAAAACCATTAAAAATTTAATGCTCTCATATTTAATGTTTTTCAAGAGGATCAGATCTACAGAGAAAGGCATTATTAATTTTGTATGTGTATAAAAGTTAACATAAAAAAGATATAAATTAATACAAGAACCAAAGAAATGAACAGCCCTTTGATAATATTAGTTATTAAATAGTAAACCATAGTGGCTGATTTGTGATTCCTGTACAAAGACATCTAGTGAACAACTTGAAAAAAAAGACAAGAATCATATGTGTGCATAGAAAAATCAGAACAGATGTACAAGTATGTATTTTGAAATAACTTTAGCTAAAGGTGAGATTATGTTGTTTTTTAAATCCTTAAATGTGATAAATGCCAATATATATTTTTGCAAGAGAATAATATTTTTCTTTTTTATATTTGTTTATATACATTTTATTACTATTATATAAATAAAAGAAAAGCTTATTTATTTGAAAGGTAGTTAATCCTTTAAAAAAAAGTTTAATTCTTTTTAATTTTTTTTGGATTCTATTAAATTGCTAGTTTTATTAAAATGTCTTTCTTCATTATTCTTTGCAGTATTTCAAATAGAAATACCTTGAAGAGACACATGTAGTGTGTGTGATTTTTATATGTAAATTAAATAGATAACAACTAGCTTTATGGGTGATACCAAATGTAATAACAATAACAATAATAATGGGGCTTGATTTGACACATTATGATGAAAATCTCATAATGTTTAAAATGGCAGGATTAATATACAAATCTTTCATCATTACATGATCCATAGTCTAACCAACAAAAGAATTGGTGTGAAATGCAGTTAATCTATCAATCAAAGTATATATATATGATAAATATACATAATCAGTTATGTTTTCTTGCTTCAGTGAGCCCAATTAAATTCTCTGGTATAAATGTTACATTTGGTTGCCCAAATGGAGTTTCTTTAAAGCCTGTGCAAAAATTTAATCAGGTACATTTGGTTATCCTACTGGTGTGGTATATATTGAGATGAATTAGTCACTATCCAATCTGCTGTATTTGGTGATCCAACTAGGGCTTGAATCTGGTCTGGTATAATATATAAGCCAAATTGTGAGTTATAAATTATGATGAGATTCATATAACAAATTCCAGCAGTCAACCACAAATCAGAATAGACTTCAATCCAATTTATATAATCATTTCATAAAGAATTCCAAGGTTTGAACAGAATTGTCTTCCAGTTTCAATTTGATCTCTTATTATTTCAGCACTAATGTATTTTTATTGCAGTTTGCCTCATTATATGAAGAGTACCCAAAAATAATAGGAATTTTGCAATAAAAAAATGTGTACACCTGGGTCTCTTTTTACGCAGATTTATTTAACGCGATTTTGAAGTTACGCGTTTCTCCGGAATCGAACTCCGATAATGCGCTATTACTTTAAATAATAAATTCCGTGCACTTACATCATATTGAAAGTAACAGCACATTATTGGAATTCGACTTTCATCTTAGTAATTTCAATATTTTCAGTGCTTTATAAGATTTTATGCAATAATGAAATTAAAATCATGATTTCCACATTTTATGTATACACACATTAAATTTTACAAGATTATAATGTAAATTTGTTCAAACATTGTGCGTGTTAATTTTGAATTTTAAATCACATTCTGTTTTTGCTTTTTAAAAAAGAATGTAATCAATTATTAATCATTTAGTGTCCGCAAGTTTATTTTTAAAAGGTGAGTAATAGCAGTGGGCACAATTAAAATTGAAAATTAAAGACAAAAATAAGAATTTAATTTTTAGTTGTTAGATTAATTATTAATTATGTTGTCACCAGAAAACCAACCTGTTTAACGGCAAATAGCGATAATAATTCAAACGTGTATAAAAAAAATGTAAATTACTGCAAATTATGCATAAAAATATATTGTTTTGAATAAAATTAAATATTATAATTAAAAAAAGTTTGTCTTGTATCAATTTTTTTTCAAATTTGAAATTTTTTATTAGTCATATTTTATTTCCTTATTTTTTTTTTTGCGCAAATTTTAAAGTAATTTTACGTTGGTGCTTTGCTTTTACGCGATCTTTGAAAAATCACAATCCATATCCCCCCTTTTTCAAGATAAGTTACATCTATTTTTGCGCGTGTTTTCTGAGGAACCTATCTATCGCATAAATTGAGACCCAGGTGTATTTATTTTTAGGTGTTACAAATTGAATCTCCTTCAAAGTAATCTGTTTGATGCAATGCACCAGTCTAAAAGTGTTTTTCACTTTTTGAAATAGTCCTTTTAATGCTTCTGTAGTTTTTCCTTCATCATTTCCAAGTCAGCAAATCGTACTTTTAGGGCATTTTTTCATTTGAGGGAATAAAAAGAAGTCAGACAAAGCTGAGTCATGTTGTTTTAATTAAAAATTGTTTCACACTCAAGACTTGATATACTGGCACGTTATCATGGTGAAGCTTGCACTTCACACTTTGCCACAAATTGGGACATTTTCATCTTGTCACATTATGCAAACATTTCAGACCTTGTAAATAAAATACATGATCATTATGAATGAATTCTGAATGACAATGCTGTTTGCAATTTTTTAAAAAAATCAGCATTTTCTTGACATTGAATTTCATTTGCCATACTTTTTGGGGATGTGATGAATTTGACACTTGATTGTAAACTGTTTCAAGCATTTTCTTTAACAGAAAAAGAATTTTACATTGTTCCAACTTTTCAACCATTACAAAAATCAACATAAATGAGGCACACTTAACAAAAATATTTGTTACACAGTACCGTGGCTTCACTTGATGATAGTTGGCAAACTGATGCAGGAGATCTTGCAAAAGGCATCTAGTGGAGAAAACATGTACTACAATATGCCCCCTCTGCAGAGAATGATTCAGAAGTTTCTTGGTGAGATTATTTGAACTGTGTGGAACAATTTTCAATTCCATTTCACTTTTGTTTTTTTACTGCAATATAAACAAATAAGTACTTTTTAACTTTATAGTATCTAGTATATACTATTACATTTAATTTAAAATATATTTTAAACTAAATTTTTTGCATTTTTTTAAGTGTTGAAAACTCAATAGTTTGAGATGAAAGGCAAAAATGAGTTACATTTACTTTAAAATGTTTATCATATTCTATTTTTATTTCACAAGATATAATATAAATATACTAAAATATATATTTTCATATGAATGCAATAAAACCATCACATCTGCTGCTACCCTCGATAATCAAATGTAAAATAAAACATTAAAATTCATAAATTAACAAGATGTAAATATTTCGTGTATGATAAAATTTCCAATTTGATAACTATCATTTTTCTTCACTTGCAGTATTTTTTCTAAGTTTTGCAAAGTCCCTTTTTTGCCTTATTTTAAAATAATAAAAATCATTTTTCAAATAGCAAAACCTTAAATATTTAGATATTAATACAACAGACAAACCTAAGCTTAACAATTATTTAATAAACCTGAAATTATTAAATTTCATATATTTTTGATACATAAAAAGGTATATTCTATAAATCAGTCATTTGTTTAAGAAAAAAATAATCTTATTTTCATGAAATAATGAAAAAAGAAAAATTAAATAAATATATATAATCATTCAAGTACATATACTTATATAAATATATTAAATTTATTAAGCACAAGCAGATGATATAATAATGTGAAAGGCTTAAAACCTTTGACTGATGTGCCTTAAAAATGCTTACGTGACAGCCAATCAGATATAATTAAGACTGCATGTGGAACTCTCAATTCAAAAACACAAGCCAGAAATATGAGAAAAAAATGGAACCATTGTCTTCTCTACTTAAATTTATGTATAAATAAGTGAGACTCAAGCATTCTGAACTAAGAGCGTGAAGCTTAAAACACCACATTTAATTCACTAAATATTATATATAAATAATTTTCAAATCTAATGAAATGATAGTAACAAATGTAAATATATTAAATTTATTAAGTGCAAGCAGATGATATAATAATGTGAAAGGCTAAAACACCTTTGACTGATGTGCCTTAAAAATACTTACGTGACAGCCAATCATATATAATAAAGACTGCACGTGAAACTCTCAATTCAAAAACACAAGCCAGAATTAAATGTGAAGATGTTTGAAGCTTCATGCTCTTAGTTCAGAATGCTTGAGTCTGACTTATTTATATATAAATTTAAGTAGAGAAGAAGGTGGTTCCATCTTTTTCTCGTATTTCTGGCTTGTTTTTGAATTGAGAATTCCAGGTACAGTCATTATGATATCTGATTGGCTGTCATGGAAGCATTTTTAAGGCACATCAGTCAAAGGTTTTAACCTTTCACATTTAATACATTTACATTTATTCTATCATTTCATTAGTAAATCGTAAGATTTCACTTTCTTATTTATATATAATATTTAGTGAATTAAATGTGAAGGTGTTTTAAGCTTCATGCTCTTAGTTCAGAGTGTGTGCTTGAGTCTGGCTTATTTATATATAAATTTAAGTAGAGAAGAAGGTGGTTCCATCTTTTTCTCATATTTCTGGCTTGTGTTTTTGAATTGAGAGTTCCACATGCAGTCATTATTATATCTGATTGGCTGTCATGTAAGCATTTTTAAGATGCACCAGTCAAAGGTTTTAGCCTTTCATGTTATTATTACATCATCTGTTTGCGTTTAACAAATTTAATATATTTACATTTGTTACTATCATTTCATTAGATTTGAAAATTACTTTGTAGTAAATCGAAAGATTTCACGTTGTTTATTTGTATATAATATTTAGTGAATTAAATGTGGTGTTTTAAGCTTCACGCTCTTAGTTCAGAATGCTCGAGTCTAGCTTATTTATATATAAATTTAAGTAGAGAAGGTAGTTCCATCTTTTTCTCATATTTCTGGCTTGGTTTTTGAATTGAGAGTTCCACATGCAGTTATTATTATATCTGATTGGCTGTCATGCAAGCATTTTTAAGGCACATCAGTCAAAGGTTTTAGCCTTTCACGTTATTATATACACTTATGTAATTATATGCATTCAATGCATTATATTCTTTTTTTTTTTTTTAAAAAAAATATTTTGTTTATATTATAATTTTTAGTTTATGTACTGTAATTTTTAAATTAAATTGTATTATATATATGTATGTAAAAGAAGTCTATATTCTTTACATGTGTGCATGTTGAAAAATTCTGCACATATCATCAAGATAGTACAGTAAATATTGTAAACAAAGCATGTGGTATTATTATTTATACCATTTTCTAAAGAACTTGGAACTAAATATAGCAGGTAAGATATTTCTTATATATTAAGGAATTTCATATGAAGAATCAGTCACAAATATAAAAAAAAAAGGGAATTTATAATAAAAAAAATTTCCAAGGCTTTTAAATGATTAAGCAGATTTTACTTTTAAAAAGTGTTATTTAACAAAATGGCTTACTTTCAATACCATAAAAGTGGTAAAACAAATTTTACAGGTTTAAGTGTTGTTTATGTCATCAACCGATTCTGTTCTGCCAAGGAAAATTATTGAAAATAAAGACACACAAAATGTGCCCAAAAAAAAATTGAATTGTTAAAATAATAAACAGTTTTAGGCAATGTTTTTGGCTTTTTATTAGTCATTTATTAGATTAAAGATTATCCACATAATGAATAATATTTCAGTAGTATAATTTTCACTACACCACTTTCACACAAGTTAGAAACAAGTTTCTAACTCCTTTCAATGCCACATCACTACAGACTGGTTTCTATTCACTTTTAACACCTTGTAGTATTAAAAGTGGATAGGAAGGAGTTCCTGCCTTGCATGAGAGTGAAGTAGTTAAAATTGCACTACAAAAATGTAATTTATTAAGTAATAATTATTTGTAATGATTCATTTTATCCATATATTAGTGAACTATTAGAAACTTTAAAGCAACAATTGTTTTTTGTTGTAGAAAAAAAAAAAAAAAAAAATTATCTTTAGTGTTTTATTGTTATTCCAGTCATTTTTGATTGGCCACAAATAGATAAATTTTTCAAATCACTATTTTTAATAAAAAAGTTTTAGAAAATTAATTCCAAACTTAAAAAAAAATTTTGAAATATAAACTGAAAGAGATTAAGCAAAAAGCACTGTAACCAAGCAATTAAAAAATGCTTGGCCATCATTAGAGATTATTTAACAATTAATAACCATAAATCCCTAACAAAATTATTATAGTATGTAATGGTAAAAATTCATTATAAAGCAATATAATTTTTATTATAATTCAAACTTCTAAATTGAAAATATGTATATTCTTCATCAAAAGGTAGATCAGGATAACTAACCAAAAAAAAAAAAAAAACAACAACAACATAAGACTAAACAATCACACTTGATCATCATCAATGATAGTTTACAATTTATATTTGCACTTTAATTTAATAATTTTTAATCATTAAATAACATGAAAGTAAAAATATAATGTTTATAGAAAATGAATAGGCATAAATGAAAATAGACTCTAGATCAGCTAAAACATAATATTTTTTTCAGATTATAAGTGGGCTTAGAATTTTTTTTAAAAGATGGCTGGCTCATAGCCACCTAATTATCTAATTATTTTTACCAAACTTGGGATAGGGGAAATAGGGCCTATTTACTTTTTACCTTTATACTAAATTAAATATTTAAAAAAAAAAAAAAAATTAGCCATTCTGAATTTTTTTTAATAAATGCATTTCATAATATAAAAATTTTGATATAACAAAAAAAAAGTATTTAAAAATGTAGGAAGGTGATAGTTTTTAATAAGACATTTAAATGACAAAATCCAGAAATCAATCACAAAGTAAATTTAATCACACTAAATAGAGATTCGTATTAACTTTGCACAATACATTTATAAGGTGACAAACTTTCTTAATACAAAATCATAAGTAAAGCTGCTTAAAAGAAAGATAATTATTTTAAAACCATTTGATTAAAGTTTAAAATAAATTAACATCACAAAGCCTTCTTACCAAGGAGTTGAAAAATCCAGAATTCTCTTCAATAAGCTGCTTTTTATTTTTTATTTTATTTATGATTTTATTTCCAAGTATTCTAGGATGCATTTTAATAAGAAAGCACAAGAAAGCATAACTATACATATGTATACAAATATATAGCAATATACATAATCACTTAAAAAAGTTACAACTGATTTTAACAAAACACACTGCATTTAATAAAACATTATAACAGGGTTTTAAAAAATTACAGGATACTTTTTTTTTTTTGTTATATTAAAAAAAAAAAAAATTAGCATATTCATTCAGATCACATTTGAAAAACAACAGCAACAAAATCTATATCAGTAATTTACAACTGAATACAAAGATATTCATAAATGAAATGCTAACATTTTTGATTTTTAAAATGATTTACTTAAAATTCATTCTAAAATCTCATAACAAAGAGAACTATGATCTATAAATCAAAAATATTAAAGTGTTTTCAATAGAAGATTGTCAGAACTTCCACCAAACCATAACAAAATAATTATATCTTACATTTGTGCATATATTAAAAAAATAATGATCTCAATATAGTTATATAATTCATTAAAAAATCGAGGTAATCATTAAATTTATTTAAAAATATGTTTCATTTTTTGATCTAATAATTATTAATATATAACAAACTTCAAATTTTCAAATTAGTAAAACATTTGATCAAAATATAAATTACTCTAAAATAAGTTCAGGAATATCTAGTGTCAAATATTGTTTTAAAAAATTACAAATGCATTATTAGTTTTTTTTTTTGGTAATAACAATAATTAAAAAACAAAAATAAGATGTCTGCAAGCAATGTATAATTTTTTTTCTAGCATACCTCTCTCCTAAATCTAAACCAAATTCGTAATTGCTAACTAATCTGATTATAACGTCTAGTTAAAAAAAAAAAACTGTAAGGAGAATAAATATCACTACACATGATATATATAATATTCAGAGCATATATAAAGTATAAAATGTTAACTTATTTTATTATCCAAATCAAAAAGTAATCAATATTGCTAAATGTTTGTATGGAACAGTTAGATCAGAAAATTTACCTTACAAAAATAAAATCTTTATCCTAAATGCATATAGTTATGCTATATTATAGACAAAGATGTAATCCAAGAGAAGACATTTCATGATTATGATATAACATTCAAAGACATGGCTACAGATTGCATATACAAAGATTTTCTTTGACTAAGTCCTATGGGATTGACAGACGAAAAATTGTGATAGCAATTACTAATTGAAATTTTTCTGTCATATGAAAAAGCAAATTTAATAAAGGCCTAACTCATGAAAGAATCTAATAACAGTCCAGAAAATTCCATAAACAAAATAAATTCAATGGACACAAATTTATGATTAAAAAAAACAAGAGAAAGGGATCTCTAATAAAGTGGATAAGAACCACATATTAGGACAATTTTACATTTAATGCTGTGGAAAAAGTAGTCATATAGGACAAAATTGTAAATGTAACAGTGATAAATGTGGTAACTGTAGTTTAAAAGGGAACATTGTCAATACATTTTGCAAGTCAGATGAAAATTTAGGAAAAAAAGAACTTGGATTATTAACTGTATGGCCAAAAATAAAAATAAATTGAGTAAATAATGCTGCCTGTCCAAATCGATGAGAGAAATATAAATATGAAGATCAACAGCAGTTCTTGGCATTTCACTTATCAAAAAAAAAAAAAAAAAACTCCTGGAACTACCAAATATGTAAAAATAAAGGAGCTTCATGCACTAAAAGGCTCATTCCTAAAGACACAAGACAGATAAAAATTTTCAGAAACATATCAGAAATCATGAAGATCAATAAAAAAAATATATATATTATTGCACGTTATATAAAATGAAATCAACAGTATTATAGGAATATTTCAGAGGACTGCATATAAAGATCAGAATAGTTAGATATTTTTTTAAAAAACAAAAACAAATATTGAATGTAAAATCAAAATTAGATTCCTGGATCTACTCAAGAGAAAACAAAGGGTAATAAAGCCCAAACCTGCAGAGATAGATATAAAAGGAACAAAACATTATTTGTAATGCATGGAAAATATTATTTGCTCAAAAAAGATCAAAGAACCCATTAATGAAATAATTAAAAAAGAAAGTCATCCATAGGAAAACATTATTTTTAAGATGTAGGGTCATTTAAAAAAAGTACATCGATGAAATGTTACACCTATTGTAATAATGGAAGACAAATATGAAACTGACAACTTATAAGATTATTGTTACCAACAAACAAAAAAACATGAATAGAAGAACTTACCTAGTGTCAAACACAAGGGAAATACTTCTATTTTTGCAGAATTCATTGCATTTGTGAAATTAGTTTTAAATATGGTATTTCATCAAATTCCTTTCATGATAACTGTCTGCTTTTTAAATCTCTAAATGTGTTTTAGGTAAAAATGAATATCCTATACTAGGAAATAAATGATTATATTCTCTATATTAATAATATATTTATCATTTTGAATTATCATTAATTCAACAAGTAAATGAGGGTTATGGGTCAAGTAGTTGAGAATATACATTGAAATGAAAACCCATGAGCTAAATTTTTTTAGACACATAATTAGCTAAAAAGATAAATACCTACTTCTGAGAAATTGCAGCAGTGGAAAATCCTTCATTCCAACAAAAGTTAGAGATACAAGATTTTTTTACAGCTTGGGAACTATTCCAAATCTTTTTAAACGAACATGCTCAAATATCAAAAATTATGTTAACTGAATCCAAAACAGCATTTATTTAACTAAAATTTTGCTGTTTTTTTTTATTATTATAATAGTAATCTAGAGGTAATATTTACTACTGACACTTCTCAATATGAAATAGCTATGCTAATGGATTCAGAATGCTACATAGCATTGAAAAAAAAATATACCCAACTGGATAAAAAACTTCCAGCAATATTTGTACAGCTGAAAATTTTATATAATAATACACAGTAAATCATTTTTAAGCATATTCATCAGTTTGAAATCCATGTATGTTATGCTGACTAAATTTTATATCACCATACAATTAAGAACTGAAATATATGAAAACTAATTCAGAACACAGATGTGTTGGAGTTCAGAAAATCAGAAACTGAAATAAATTATATTGATACTATTGGATAAATGAGTTGAAAGCTAGATGATGATGATGAAGAAATGGATAAAGTGGAGGTTGAACAATGAAGTGGCAAAATGACCTGTATTATCATTATGAAATACAAAAACAAATATCACAGTATGCAAAGATTGTATATTAAATGATTTAGTTGTAATACTGACGATTGGGTATTAAAGATAATTTACTTCACCATAGTCATCCAGAGTTAATAAGAGCCAAAACATTAATGAAAAGCTATAACAAACAGGTGGTCTAATATTAATAGAGAAATAGGAACATTTTCATTAAAAATTGTAAACCATACCAAGCTGAATTATTGGGGAAAATAATATATTGAGCATAGCTAAATTAAGTCATAACATTAGAATCATATTGATCATGCTGGTTCCTTTAAAAGATGTATTTTTAGTAGTAAATAGATACATTTAAAGGATAGAATATTAAGTAATAACCAATATAAGCAAAGAAGAAACAAAAATAAATCTTTTCATATTTATATTTCCAAAAAACTGATAATGGCTCAGATTAAAATCTCTAAATTATTCAATGTTTAACAGAATGGGGAGTTAACAATTACTTATGCCATTCTACCATTCATAATTTAATGGTCTGATGGAGAATGCAGTAGTTAACAACTGGAAAAATCTCTGCCAAATTATTCTTTGCAAGAAAGCTTAGAAATAAGCTAACAATGCAATTTCTAAATAAGAAATGTTTTGAATAGACAGTTTCTAAACAAAAGAAATTTCAAGCAGGTGAGAGCATTTGAATCAAAGATGTATTATGAATAAAGTGGATGGAAGCAATTGCATTAAGATTTTCAGCCATATAAATTGTGGAATGGCAATAGAACATGATTGAAGAGACACATTAATCTCTGTCATTATCGATTATGTATGTAATGAATTAAGGACAGAATGAACAAAAGGGGAAAAGTAATGGAATAATCAATGCCAAATCAATTTTCAAATTCAGTAATAGAAGTAAACAAAATTATTAACCCAGCTGACATGATTAAAAAATATTTACTACTTACAGAATATTATGTAAAATGGTAGTTTCACTGGACTATAAAGTAAGGCATATATATATATATCAGTATAATGTTTTATTGTAAAAATCAAGGAATTAGACAGCCTCAAATGTAAACAGTGTTTTCAAATTAAAAAAAAATATTATTTTAATCTAACATACAAAAAAGGGCAATTTATGATTTTTTTAAAAAACAAACACTACTAATAAACTATAAAAAGGGATTAATTACTCCAGAGAAGAATAGATATGGAAGTCATATCTAAATAAGAAATTAAATTGTCACACTTTTTTCTGTCTTTGCTCTTAAAGAGTAAGCAGAGTAACCAATATTTATCTGTCATCTATGTAAAATGAAAATAAGTAATGGAAAAAAACCAGGTATAGAGAAATTTATAAACACCACTTAAGTCTTTATTATTATTGAGTAAACCATTGGATGAAATTCTGGGCATTCATAATTAAAGTTATTCCTTTATTAAGTTTAGGGAATTGCAAATTTTGCTATCTGTATTTTCAATATTAAAAGATCTGTATTCTAAAATAAAGCTTGCTGAATTGTTTCTATAATTAAAAACACAAATTTTCTATAAAAAAAAAAATATTTATATTGCAAATCTATATGTACTCATCATGATAGTTTTTATTATACTAATTGCATACATTATATGAAATATATATCTAAGTTTATATATTTTCATGTACTTCACATAATTTATATATTTATTTGATCAATTATCTCTGCTTGTCTGCTCTGTTAATGGCATCATCTACTGCTAATAAAATTTTGTCTTAATCATTGTAAAATGAACAATGCTCTTATAAAGATCCCATTTATTAATAAGATTTAAAATAAAAAAATAAAGTTTAATTTCAAGCTTATTTATTACTGGTTTCTTGTATAAGCACATGCAGTAGGTAGAAAAAATTCATCCTTATAAAATGTTCAAGATAAATACAGAATAATTATCATTATTAAAATTAAGAAAAATCTCACATGAATAATTTTACGTAAACTAATCAATAATATAAATCTTCATTTAAAATTATCAGCTGACTAAATCAATTAATAAAATGTATTTACTAAAGTTTAAATAAAAATTCAATATTACATAAAGTGGTTCACAAATCAGCAATCTATGTTGAGTAAAAAAAAAACAAAAACTGATGGTTAATTTAGTTTTTAATAAGCTGATAAATTATTTAATTGGAAGTTATAGTAAATTTTCATTAGTTATATTAACAAAAAGTTATTAAGAAATTAAATAATTAAAACAACTCCATTGCATTAACGAGAAATTCACTTTAAATCTTCCTATAATCTCCATCTAGTGACGTTTTGGAATATTAAATGTAGAGTTTTTAAATGTTAATTTTCAGAATATTTTCATTTATGAAAGAAAATCTTTAAAATAGATGAACAGTTTTAATGAAAGCAAAATATAAATACAATTTTTTTTAAAAAAAAATTCTGTCACTGACAGAACAAATTTAATTTTATATAATTAGTTTTAATGCAAGCTTAGTAAATTTTATCAAGTGAGAATCAACTATTTTTATTTGAAATAAGAATTGTAAACAACATATATATTATACAACAAATATGTTTACTGTAAAAAAAAAAAAAAAGTTCTAAAACATTTGATAAGTTTGGTATTATGTTCAGCCTATATCATCATCTCTACAGAATATTTAGACTCCACAGCATTGACAGAAATAAATTATCTTAAAAAGTAAAGCACAGTGATAGAATAATGGAATTAAATGGAAGACATTCTTGGATAATTCTTAGTTAAATAAATGTCTCAATTATCCTCAATCTGTTATTCTGATACAAGTATTCCATGTGATTATTATTATTTACACATGAATCGAACAGTTAGTTTTATAAACAATCGACTGAATACCAATATAATTTGTGTGTTTATAGGTTTATAGATATTTAATAAAATAATACCTAGAAATGGTGGACATTTTAAATTTTTTCTTAAGTAGTTCTCATTTGTATCTTTGCTCAAAATATGATTCACCATGCAATATGAATCAAAATGGATATGGAAGAAAAAATAATTCAGACAAGTTAATAATTTTATATGTGATTATCTAGATTTAAAAGTTATTTAATAAACTTTTTTTTTTATTAATCTGGACTCAAATTAAATATTTTTATATGAATATAAATTCCAAGTGATTAAAACTTTTCTCAAAATAACTTTAATTCAGTGTAAGTAATACATACATGTATACTGAATGCTCTCAGATCCAAGGCTTCTCACTGATGAATACTACAAGACAGAAAC
The DNA here is from genome assembly GCA_028023455.1 of Epiperipatus broadwayi. Lineage (NCBI taxonomy): Eukaryota > Metazoa > Onychophora > Udeonychophora > Euonychophora > Peripatidae > Epiperipatus > Epiperipatus broadwayi. The sequence goes on along the minus strand of JAQFVV010006219.1, from coordinate 4,313,528 downwards.
CAGTCTGGAAATATTAAATAAGTAGGCACTAATTTATTTATAATTTTATTAAACTAATTTATTTATAATTTTATTAAACAAGCTTTTCTCAATATATGTGTTGTATGTATTACTTACAGTGAATTATTTTTATTTGAGCAAATAAGTTTACTTTGATTTATAGTCCGCATTTGTGGATATATGTATAAGTGCAAGACACATGTACAATCATACACGGTTTCTTACAAAATTCTAATATCCATTTTTATAAATGTTCACTGAAAAATGCACAACTGAAGATTAACTACCATGTTTCACCAAAAATAAGACCTAATCAAAACTTATTATAAGCCCTACTCCAAATATAAGCCCTAATTAATACTGGCAACCCAATAGACAGTTTTTGTTTGCCCACTGAAACATATGATGGAAGTATTGAATTATAAAGCAATGAGTGTATAAATAAATAATTACAACAAAGTGTTTCCTGAGCCAAAAAAACAACAACGATTTAAAGATAAAAATAAATTCAAATGATGGTATAGACCCAAACAGAGATATTGAAGCTGCAATTCACTCAACCCCTTTAATCCAACAATTATTAGGAATAATCCAAAGATTACAAACTTTTAGACTACACAACTGAAACCTTGATTGCTAGATTTCAATTAAAATAAGCAAAATTCAAATAGGATCAATACAAGAGTCCCAGTAGGAATCTTACTACAATCAAGCCCACAATTATGGTTACAGAAACTAGTTATTAGAACAGGTTGATTGCCATCAATCTCTGCTGTACAACCAAATAATAAGCAAGAATCCTACAATGCTAATCACACTTCTCATAATTGGAATAACCAAATGGAAATATATAAGCTAGATTATAACCCCTGGAGAACTTTGCAGTTGGATGCACTGAACAAGTATTTAGAACATTTGACACATATCAAGAGTTGACAACAATGTGAAGCAGACTTCATTCTTCATTGACTTCAGTGTATAAAGTGATATGGTCAAGTGGTGTGTTTTCATGATTCGCAGGTAAGGCTAGCCATGGTTTTCAAGACTACAATGAATCAATGTACCTATCATCATGTATTTTTGTAATCAAGGTATTTAAATTCCATCTATTTTGTGATTAATCACCTATGTAATTTCTCCGTGATCTAGGTGGGCAGATAAACCAAATGTGGTCCCTGCCCATTTGGACTGGTTCATATTAGTATTGTCATGTTAACAGTACATTTTTGGGCAGGTAGACAGAGTGTGGTCTCTGCCCATTTGGACTGTTGGATTGGAAGTCACAGGGTTTTGCTTGAAGTTTTGGTCTCGGGGATTGAGGTGACAATCCTGAGGGGTTCATTGATCTGCGGGAGTAGATAACAATCATCGCCACACCCAGGGAAGGGATGAACAGGTGCTGTTCTCACGGCCATCTTTGATTCGGTTATTGTTCCGGATAAACTGAACCTATGGGACACCGAGATGTATTTAACCTGCTTGCGATCGGGGACCTGAGGTGGATTAACCTTGTCCAAGGGTTAGGTCTGGGGAGAACCGTTTGAGGAGCTGTCGGTCAGATTGAGAGTCTTTTCTCCTGCATAGATTATTGCTTCAAATGGATGGTTGCACTCCCTTAATCGACTGTTCCTTGCTTCTCTTCTTTGTGGCTTCCTTTATGTTTTAACTTGGGATTCATTTGTTTTTTTAGATACTGGTAACATCTAATTTATTGTGGAAGGACTTTGGACTGCTTTGAGCCATCTCCCAGCTGTATTACATCAGTGTAACATTGTAATCTCTTTGGCCCACTGGTGCAGGTGACAGAATGTGGTCCCTGCACATTTGGGCCCATAAGATCTATTATAGTAACTTAATAAAGGTTGATTTTAAAGTAAATAAATGGTAGCATAAATTATATCATTCTTCTGTATTTTCCCATGACTATTTTCGACAAACATAATTTTAGCTGTATAGAGAAACATTTTATCTACCACAAGACAATATATCAGACAATTTATAATTTCATTTATATATATTTAGGTACATATTTTATTTATATTTAATAAATTTAAAATGCTTAATTTAGTTTTCGAATTTCCACATGGCAACTTTTAAATATTCAAGATAAAATAAAAATTAGTTTGATTTCTTAAGCATTTTTTTTTCTCCTGAAAGACTTTATTAAAATAACAGAAGTGATTTTAATAATGAAAGTTTAGTTTAAGTTAAGTCATCAATCTTTCTTCTAAAGAAGTCTTTAAAAAAAATACCAAAGCAGGGCTATTGCAAGTAATTTGGAAAGTGTTCTATAATTTGTGTACTTGATAACAGATGGAAATGGTTGTGTTGTTATATGTGATCATCAAAATTCAATATGTGGTATGTTGTAATGGATAACTAAATGTGCATATGTGACATAAAGAAACATTTCTGAAATTTTAATGCTTGCACTTTTTTTATGACAATATTAATGATATATATGTAAATAATATATTCATAATTAATGAGTGACATAAGTGAAAAGTTTTTAAATTTTATTAGTTAAAACATCCAATAAAAAAGTATTAGATGTAAATTCAGATAAAAACTGGAAATATTTAAGAAAAATCTCAATAAAGTTGCAGCACAACAATAGGATATAAAAAGAAATGGGCTTGTTTAACAATGAGATGGTTAATAAAATGGAAGATGAAAAAAAATATAAATTCTTGGTACTTATTCAGTATGCTTTCCAAAAGCTTACCATCTGTTTTTATTTTAAATAATTCATTTTCAGGAGCTACACCAATATCTGATGTAAATAATAGGGCTAATTAAATTATTGTATTCAATATTTATTTGTTTTTTTTTATCTATTAAAATGATAAAGAAACACAAAAGTCCAAAGGGTTATAATTTTTTTTTTTTTAAATGTAAATGCAGTAAAGAAAATAAAACATGATTAAGCAACCTATAACAAACATGTTGGTAGACAGACATGACTTTTCTGGTGAGCACTATCCCATAATTTTGAAAATATTTCACTGCATCTTGTTCTGTCGATAAAATATTTCAAATTTTAATCATACTTCCAAAAATAATAAAGCAAAAAAGAAATGTTAAAAAAATAACGGTAATTTCAATTAATGAATGTTAAAAAAATCATGATAATTTTAGGCATGTATTAAGAGTTCACCATGTGTTAGCGCTTGAACATTATGTTGTTAATGGAATTTAGTAAAAAATGTATTCAAATTTTTTAAAATTAACATTCAATGTAAAATACAATTTTTAATATTTTTTTAGTTAATAAGCTACACATGTTCAAAAAAATAATTCCGAGAAAAAAAATGTAAACAAATACTTAGATATTGAAAATGGATTATTTAAAACAAAATGCTTATGTATTTTATATTGAATGTTACTTTTAAAAAAATTGAATATATTTTTTTAATAAATTCCATTCACAACATAATGTTCAAATGTTAACATATGTGTCTAAAATTATCTTGATTTTTTATAACATTCATTAACTAAAATTGCTATTTTTTAAACATTCCTTTTTTGCTTTATCATCTTTGGAAGTATGATTAAAATTTGGAATCTTCCATCAACAGAACAAGATGCAGCGGAATATTTACAAAATTACGGGATCTCCCACCTGAAAAGTGATGTCCATCTGCCAACATGCGTAACTGTGTTTGTTATAATCTGCTTAATCATGTTTTATTTTTACTTTCTTTACTGCATTTACATTTAAAAACTTTTTAATTACAACCCTTTTGGATTTTGTGTTTCTTTATCATTTTAATAAATAAAACAAAAAAGTAAATAAGTCTCTGAAAATGGATTATTTAAAATAAAAATGAGTGGCAGCTTCCAGCAGGCATACTACGTAAATGCCAAATTCTCTAGTACAGTCGTCTTCAACCACCGGGCCGCAGAAGTTTTCTGTCAGGTCGCACTAGACTGGCAAGAAAGTTAGTAATAACAAAATAATAAGATTTTAAACTTTTAATTAATATAAACAGTTTTTATTTATTTTTTCATCGCATTTTTACCCTGTTAAAAAATAAGAAACAGAACAAAAACGAAATCTAATCACACATAAATTAATTTGTTTTTCTATTTATTATAGATGTTTATGGAGAGATAGAATTAAATTACCTCCATATATATATATATAACCATATTGTATATTTAACATTAAATACAGATAATACATTTATCATAATCATTGCCATGTAATTACACTATCTTTAATTTTTCCCAACATTCAGGTGAATAACATTTTATTCTTGAATGTTTTAACAATGAAATAATAAACATAGAAATGCAAGCACATTAATGAGAACGATTGTTATTGTACTGTTTTCTGTGCTCAGCATGTGAAGGGTAAGCAACACTATTACAATACACAATAATGTGTGCTGTTTTGGTCAGTTATAACAATTATGCTTATCTAAGGCTAAGCAAGTTACATCTTTAAAAAAATTTATCTGTAAACTTCTGCCGGTCCGCGAAATCTTATCCTTATTTTTGCCAGGCCGCAGGTGTGAAAAGGTTGAAGACCACTGCTCTAGTATGCAAAATATATATATAGGAAGCTGCTCTATGAATCAAGATGTGTGATAAATAAAACTGGACAAATATGATTCGAAAAGAAAAAAATTAAGAATTACAAATAGAATAAAATACTTTGAATGGAAAAACACAGAATTGCAGGAATGTAATATCAAATTGAATCAAAGAATGACCAATTATTAGTAAAAAATTAAAAACATGTGAAGAGAATATAAGAGATTTGTATGATGGTAATTAATAATCTTGCATCATCTATATTAATAATAATAAAAAAGTGAGGTAAAAATGAAATAGACTGTACAGTAACAGGGGGTGAGATAGCAAATATTATAGTTGATATTGAAACAGTAAGATTCGTATTCGAATCTTAAGTTTCACCTTTTTCTGTCGTCTCTCACTGACCGGTCTATCCCGCCCAAATTTAAACTTTTTGATATCGAATTGTGTGTGTAACAATATTAAAAATGTATAAATATATGTAGAATTCAGCATAAACACGCACACATTTCGATCTCAAATTAAACGCAATAAATAGGGATAAAATAATATAATTTAGATTTCTTTTAGTTATATGATTTTGTGTAATTTTAATCATTTATTTTGGATTATAAAGTTCGTATTTATTGCTTTGTTTAAATTTCATTTAATAATAATTCTAAAAAAATCTGATGTAATATTTAATTAAAAGTTAAAATAATCTTATGTTCCCTTTTTGTTTTTGAAATTTAAAAGCATCGGTCAGTGATAGATAATAGATTAATTAAAGAAAAATTCCCCAAAATATAATTAGTAAATGTAAAATGTAAACAATAGAACGGCAGCTTTCTTTAATTAAAAACCAACAAAATGCGTTGATTATCCTCAGGGCAGATTAAATAGAACCTAAAAATACCTTAACAAAAACGTGAGAGATCAAGATAAAAAAAGAGGCCATCTTAGACTTGCTGGAGACATTCACTTAAACTTTAGCTTTGCTCTCGATCACTGAGAGTCTCCAAAAATAATAAAATAATTTGTTCCTGCCAAGGTATGACCGAGTAAAGCACCTAGATTATTCTCCATCGGGAGATGGCCTATCGGATGCTGAACTTTCCATTGCCCATCATAAATTCACCATGAAGATCTGCTGCCTGAAATGAATGAGAAAGCTGCTGCTGCCATGAAATTAAATGAATATCTAAATACAAGAAAGAATTGCCACTCGTGAACTTTTTTCTGCTAAACTAATGGAATCAGAAAACTTCTTATAAAACAGGTACCTGCCTGTATTCAAACTCTAAAGTACTCTAATAATATGCTATAGCTCTTCTTCATACTACTTATCTAAATTATAAAATGTAAAACTACCATTTGTATAACTAAAATTGAATAATTAATTTAATGTGTAAATTTCTTTACTAATCTAGCTTACCTCATTCTATCTTGGGTGCGTATTTTTAAAATCTACATTTTATCTATATTTATTATCTAATTATTGCATGCTCACAATTGTCTCTATTTTCAAAGTTTAAATCTATGATCGTTTGAAACAGTGAATGCGTGTCACATTTTCATTAATATGTATTTTCCTAAATAACTTAACTTCCATATAAATCGACACGCATTCAATGGCATCATTTATTGTAATGCAGGGGTCTAGTACTTCGCAAATGGCTGACGTATTAGTTACAATAATTCCCAATTTATATCTGTTTTGTATTTATTAAATCATCATGAATAATTCCAGAAAATTACATTTCTTTGAGAGTCACCAACGTTCTTTAGTAAATGTTGATAATGTAGGGCCGAATTAGAAATCTATTTAAATCTCATCCTAATCGTTTGTACATTATACATGTGTTACGTTTTAGAGACGCGATGACCCATTCTGCCGTGAAATTTCCGGATTCTTCAGGGTTGAAATTAACCCCAGTCGTCCTACACAAGCGGGCATAATGGGTGCTCCCGTAGGACTTGACAATGTCATGCAGCCAGCCGGCAAAACTGCGACACGGACCGCTTGTCCCTGGTTATGCTTATGTGACACCTTACTTCGTCGGGCCGATGGCAGAGACCAGCTCGACATTATTATAAACTCATTCACGGCATTGCAGTTTCGATATACTGCCATTCCATATCGCCTTTCTAAAGCGTACCACGTGTTCCTTTACTTAATTTTATTATTCTATATGTCACTCCGCCTCTGCATTATCTTCATAAATCACTCTCAAATAAATGTTTGCCCTTAGTTATAAATAAATATTTTAATTAAATAAATATATGTCTGCCATTACTCTTATAACCCATACTTTAGACTCTTGCATTGCAAAGGAATAAATCCCTCCAGGCATGCATTAGAAATACTTACTCAAGAATTTTAGGTAGCTAGATTACGCCCTCAAATAAATGAATTCCTTTTGTAAACAAATAAATAAATGTATTCTTTAAAATATAATCATGTCGCAAATCCCGCTACTGAAGCTTTTAATCCATAAATATTGTTAGTAAATGATCTTATTAAAATGTGTTAATAAATAATTTTAAACTATACGTCTGCAGTTACGTTTCATTTATTCGATACCCATTCTATATAATATTTCCTCGATTATGTAAATATGAATGTTTAATTAATATTAGTTTGGTTATTAGCTAACTCGAGAATAAAATCATGGTTATTGGCTAACTCGAGAATAAAATCATGAGTCTCTTGCATATCCCTGACCACCGTGCCTAAGGAAATATTTACTAATGTAGCATCAGATGCGTTGTTTCGTGGATTGTATTGTGGAACCGATAAACTATGTTCGAACTCAGTACCACGGGTGGCTTCGCTACTCGATGGTGCTGCTGTTCTGTATGGTGGTAGAATTCTGCACTATGTTTACGAGTCACACGTTTTCTGACCGTTACATAGTTAAATTTTTTTTTTAGCGTTTGGCGCTTTCCAACGTGGAGCTTCCGATACAAAAAACCCATATATACCCTGAGCAAAATATAACGCAAATTTCTTTTAGCGTTCGTTACTCGAGTTAGCTAATTAATCTATATATATATATGATTTTGTTTGATAAAAATAATGAAAAAAAAAGTAAATCGAGTGAAATAATGTGGGTCGAGTAAATGAAAGGACAGCAGGCGTAATAACAAATTTAAGGAAAGCAGGGATGTGTGTGTAAGTTAAGAAGGAACGAAAATACTCGGATCTAATGAAATATTTTATATATATATGTCAAAAAAAAAAAAGTAATCAGTCGTTAAATGAGAAAGCAAGTAGCATTGAATTTTTTTATTAAAACACCATTATATATATATAGCATAGACAGCTGAAGCTTGTTATATATGTTAATAGTAAATATTTTGTTAAAGTACAAATATATATATCATAGACAGCAGTAGCTTATTATACGCGTAACCAGTAGTTCGCTATAATATATATGTTAAATATGTTAAACGCAGCAATATAGAGATAGGGCAATGTAGAGTAGGTGAGGGCAGCGAAAGAGTGTTATAGGGCCAATATACCGGTGGGGAGTAGTCAAATGCTAGTAGTATAAAATAAATAAATCACATTAAGAAAATGGAATCAGAAAATATTGATATACAGCAAGTAGATTTATCTGAAGCTTTGGAGTCGACACCCGAGCGAAGGGAAGCTCCGCGACAATACAGAGGATCAATGGACTTAAATTTCAAGTTCATGGAGGAAATACTCAGACAGAGTATGCAAGAAATGAAGGAAATGTATGAGGAGGAGATGAGAAAAAAAGAGATGAAGAATCAAAACAGAGACAGGAAGAAGAAAAGGTGAGAGTTAGAGAGTATCAGGAAATTCAAAAATTTGTCTTGAGAGAGTTAGGAATGATAGCAAACGAATATTAGGAATGATAGCAAACGAATATAGAATAACCCAAGTCAATAAAGAGGGGGGAAATATAAGGACAAAGGAGGTTAGACCTCAAAGCTACTTAGGAGAGATTATTCAGATAAAAATCTTTAGAGGAGAGACAGGAGAAAATCCTCAAGCCCACTTAGAGAGCTTACAAAGTTTCTTTCAAGTGCATAAGGCAGAAGCAGGTGAACAGATAGCTATTGCCAGTTACCATTTACAGGGCTATGCCAAAGACTGGTGGGATATGGTGAAATGGAAACCTAAAACTATAGAGAAGTACACAGATGCGTTAATGAAACAATATTGGAGCGACAAGCATCAAATTGATATCTACAACACGCTCTGTCATGAAAAATACGGAGCAATACCCCGAGAAACACATGCTCAGTTTTTCCTCCGCCAAGCAAACCGATTTAAATCTCTCACAATGTTCGCATTGGCAGATAGACATATCATTGGAACGATTCAACAAAATATGCCAGTAACTACCCAAAAGCTGATGATCGTAAGTTGTATCAAAGACATTGAAGAGATGGGAGAATTTCTTGCGGTTTTAGATGATAGCCATTGGTCTGAAAGTCTAGTGGATCACGAATGGGAGCAGGAGACCAGACAACAGCAATCAGCAACTACTAGCAATCATAGTGAGAAAGAAAGAAGCCAAATGGCAATTCGATCAAGCGGGACTTCAGTAAAAGATTACCAGTACCAGCAGCTGAGAGTAGCAGAGATGACTAACCTAACGTCAGTCATCCAGGAAGAGGATCCCACTTGGGGACTTCAGATTGGCCCTTGCCCAATTATTAATACAAGAATCGGGGCCTCAGTTGCACAAATTCTTCTTGACACAGGCAGCCAGATTTCCTGTGTTTCTAGAGAGTGGTTAACAAATTACGAAAAACATGGACTCATACCCAGGCTCCCTGCTCGCCCAATCCAAATGAAGCTGGCTGATGGGAGGACGACCAGAACTGAAAACTATCAAGTCTGGTTGGAAATATTGATAGGAGAAGCCAATGCAGGACACGCCTTCTTAGTGATAAAAGAACTAATTCAGGACGTGATAATTGGGTCCGACTTCTTAACCCAACATGAATGTATCCTGGACTATAAAAAAAGATACTAACTTTCCAGCAGGAGCAGATTAGTTTTGATACAAATAAACAAACTGAAGAAATCCAATTAAGATGTCTGGAGGCCATTCCTGATGAGGATATCCAAGAGAAAATTATGGGATCATCGTTAGACAAGGTAGAGGACCAATTCCAGTTACAAAAATTACTTACGGAAAATCGTACAATATTTTCTCAGGTCCCAGGTGAAATTAGTGATTACGTCCATCGGATACGAGTAAAAGAAGATTTGCATTTCCAGACCCGCACATACCCTATCCCATTTCAGTATCAAGAAGAGGTGAATGCTCAAATTAAGCAGATGATTGACTGGGGTGTAATTGAAAAGGGGTCATCACCCTATAATAACCCGTTAGTCGTAGTCAAAAAGAAAGATGGAACCATACGATTGTGTCTCGATGCTAGGACATTAAACAACATTACTATACCTAAGCGGGACATCCCACCACCCATCCAAGAAACATTTATCAAGTTGACTGCTAAGAATATTTTCTCTACCCTTGACCTAACTGCCAGTTACTGGCAAATGGCTCTCCATCCCCAGGATCGAAAATATACCGCGTTCAGATACAATGGGCAAACCCACATGTTTAAGAGAGTACCTTTTGGGCTGATAAATAGCGGGGCTGGCCTCATGAGGTGTTTGGACCAAGTATTGTCAGAAAGATTAAAAAAAAATTGGTATGTTATGTAGACGATGTAGTAGTTGCGTCTAGAGACATTGCAGAACATCTGGAGGATTTAAAACAATTTTTCGATGAGTGCACCCAGAAAAATATAACTGTTAATTTAAAAAAAAGTTTTTCCGCATTGAGGGAAATTTCCTTTTTAGGCCATATTGTAAATGGTCAAGGAATTAGGGCTCACCCTGACAAGGTCGCAGCTATTGAAAATTTTCCTAGGCCCACGAACAGAAAACAAGTTCGATCATTTCTGGGCCTTTGCAATTACTATCACAAGTTTTACCCCCATTTTGCCAAAGATACATCATCACTAGTAGAATTGATAAGACCTCACCACCGATGGGAATGGATGAAGACCCATGAAGAAGACTTCAGTCGAGTAAAGAGAAGATTTTTAGAGACTGTGATGTTACACTACCCAGATTTTACCCATCCCTTTTATTTGCAGACTGATAGCAGTCAGAAGGGATTGGGCGTGGTCCTATTTCAAGTCAACCAAGAAGGCCAACACCAAATACTATATTTTAGCAGCCGTACTCTCAAAGGAGCCGAAAAGAACTACACAGTGACGGAACAAGAGACACTAGCAATCATGTGGTCATGCAATAAGTTCAAGCAGATGTTGCTGGGTTCAGAAGTGATTATCATTACTGACCACCGGTGTCTCGAATTCCTAAATAAAAGTTACCTGAACAATGACCGCCTCATCAGATGGAGTCTTTCACTTCAAAGATTTCATTATAAAGTCATCTACTGCCCTGGGCCTGAAAATACAGTGGCCGATATATTAAGTCGACATCCTATAGAACTGGAGCCACACAACCCCATAATAAGTGATCAGCCATTGGTAATTGCAGCAACGGTATTGGACCAGGAGATGGAACACAAGTTAAGGAACCTTCAGCATTGGCAAGAGCAGCAGCCGCTATATAAAAAGCTGATCCAAATTGTACAACAGCAAGGAAATCCAATACAAGGCTGCTCAACACCTCGAGGAAAGAAGCTATACCGGATAAGAAATGGGTTGCTGCAGCAGCAGATTGTGGGCGATAAAATTTACTGGAAAATCTTGGTACCACCTGACCTCAGAAACCGTCTCATCATGTATATGCATGGTTTAGTAGGGCACTATGGCCCTAGAAAAACAGAAGAAGCTATAAGACGACAATTTCACTGGCCAAAGCTATATGAAGATGTGATGGATACCCTCAAGAAATGTGCTATTTGTGCAAGAGATAAACCACCAAATAGAAACTTTAGTGGAGTAGGTGCCTCTATCATTCCGTCCGCACCAAATGAAATACTTGCGATTGATCACTATGGCCCATTGCCATCCTACCGTAGATTCCGTTACTTACTTGTAACTTATGATCTATTCTCAAAATATGCTTGGGCCTATCCTGTGATGCGAGCAGATTCCCGTTGCGCAATTCGAGTGTTACAAAAGTGTCAATTCATCAAGATTGGAAAACCGATCACCATCCTCTCGGACCACGGATCGGCCTTTACATCTCAAGAATGGAAGACTTGGTTGAGGCAGCAGAACGTTAAACATATTCTGACCTCAATTCGAAATCCTCAGTCTAACCCATGTGAACGGGTTATGAGGGAAATAAACCGACTATTTAGGACCCATGTTCACCAAAATCACAGAAGCTGGGTAAATCAAACTGAAAAGATTTTTCAATATATCAATGGAACCATCAATGAGGCCACTGGCATGATGCCAACACGTTTGCATTTTGGTAAAGCGGACTCATTACTGATCAAGACGCCATTACCCATGGATGAACGTGAAATCAATATTGAAACTGACAGACGCAAGGCACACCGCCGCCTTACAGAAAGGGCAGAACGGAAATTACGAGCAGATCGGAGAAGCCAACATTTCCAGGTCGGGAACTATGTTTGGGTACGGAACTCTCAACAAAGTAACCGAGATAAAAGAATATATAAAAAGTTCTTTCCTTTGTACCGGGGACCCTTTATAATTGATCGCACATGTGGCCCAAATGCATATTTATTAAAAGATGGAGATACCATAAAAGGGACATATAATGCACGTAATCTCAAACCATGTAGGTATTATCCACCTGACCCGGGGTTGTAAAAATATTAGACTCTTAGGACGGATTAAACGTATATGAGAATATTAAAATGAACTTGATATAATGAACTTGGTTGAATGGATTGTACTTTAGTCAAATAGGGTTTTAGATAGAAATTTTATTATATATATATTATTGTTTTAATTACTATTACTCTTAAAATTTTTTTTATATTATACTAACTAATCCTATTCTAAGAATTTTTTATATATATATACATTCAGTTTAACTAATTATTACTATGATTTTAACCAGACACGGCCAAATTAGGCCATTTTAATTCAACTATAAATTCTAGATCCGGGTATATAAATTGTTCGTTGCTTCATGTAATCTCTGCTTTCTATATTTCAATCTATCTGTACAAAAAGAAAATTTTAATAATTTTTTTTCGTATTTAAATTGTGTAATGTAAAATTTTTTTTCTCTTTCTTGCCTCCTTTATTCTTCCTTAATTGTTCACAGGAAGTACGGGGAAATGAAACAGTAAGATTCGTATTCGAATCTTAAGTTTCACCTTTTTCTGTCGTCTCTCACTGACCGGTCTATCCCGCCCAAATTTAAACTTTTTGATATCGAATTGTGTGTGTAACAATATTAAAAATGTATAAATATATGTAGAATTCAGCATAAACACGCACACATTTCGATCTCAAATTAAACGCAATAAATAGGGATAAAATAATATAATTTAGATTTCTTTTAGTTATATGATTTTGTGTAATTTTAATCATTTATTTTGGATTATAAAGTTCGTATTTATTGCTTTGTTTAAATTTCATTTAATAATAATTCTAAAAAAATCTGATGTAATATTTAATTAAAAGTTAAAATAATCTTATGTTCCCTTTTTGTTTTTGAAATTTAAAAGCATCGGTCAGTGATAGATAATAGATTAATTAAAGAAAAATTCCCCAAAATATAATTAGTAAATGTAAAATGTAAACAATAGAACGGCAGCTTTCTTTAATTAAAAACCAACAAAATGCATTGATTATCCTCAGGGCAGATTAAATAGAACCTAAAAATACCTTAACAAAAACGTGAGAGATCAAGATAAAAAAAGAGGCCATCTTAGACTTGCTGGAGACATTCACTTAAACTTTAGCTTTGCTCTCGATCACTGAGAGTCTCCAAAAATAATAAAATAATTTGTTCCTGCCAAGGTATGACCGAGTAAAGCACCTAGATTATTCTCCATCGGGAGATGGCCTATCGGATGCTGAACTTTCCATTGCCCGTCATAAATTCACCATGAAGATCTGCTGCCTGAAATGAATGAGAAAGCTGCTGCTGCCATGAAATTAAATGAATATCTAAATACAAGAAAGAATTGCCACTCGTGAACTTTTTTCTGCTAAACTAATGGAATCAGAAAACTTCTTATAAAACAGGTACCTGTCTGTATTCAAACTCTAGAGTACTCTAATAATATGCTATAGCTCTTCTTCATACTACTTATCTAAATTATAAAATGTAAAACTACCATTTGTATAACTAAAATTGAATAATTAATTTAATGTGTAAATTTCTTTACTAATCTAGCTTACCTCATTCTATCTTGGGTGCGTATTTTTAAAATCTACATTTTATCTATATTTATTATCTAATTATTGCATGCTCACAATTGTCTCTATTTTCAAAGTTTAAATCTATGATCGTTTGAAACAGTGAATGCGTGTCACATTTTCATTAATATGTATTTTCCTAAATAACTTAACTTCCATATAAATCGACACGCATTCAATGGCATCATTTATTGTAATGCAGGGGTCTAGTACTTCGCAAATGGCTGACATATTAGTTACAATAATTCCCAATTTATATCTGTTTTGTATTTATTAAATCATCATGAATAATTCCAGAAAATTACATTTCTTTGAGAGTCACCAACGTTCTTTAGTAAATGTTGATAATGTAGGGCCGAATTAGAAATCTATTTAAATCTCATCCTAATCGTTTGTACATTATACATGTGTTACGTTTTAGAGACGCGATGACCCATTCCGCCATGAAATTTCCGGATTCTTCAGGGTTGAAATTAACCCCAGTCGTCCTACACAAGCGGGCATAATGGGTGCTCCCGTAGGACTTGACAATGTCATGCAGCCAGCCGGCAAAACTGCGACACGGACCGCTTGTCCCTGGTTATGCTTATGTGACACCTTACTTCGTCGGGCCGATGGCAGAGACCAGCTCGACATTATTATAAACTCATTCACGGCATTGCAGTTTCGATATACTGCCATTCCATATCGCCTTTCTAAAGCGTACCACGTGTTCCTTTACTTAATTTTATTATTCTATATGTCACTCCGCCTCTGCATTATCTTCATAAATCACTCTCAAATAAATGTTTGCCCTTAGTTATAAATAAATATTTTAATTAAATAAATATATGTCTGCCATTACTCTTATAACCCATACTTTAGACTCTTGCATTGCAAAGGAATAAATCCCTCCAGGCATGCATTAGAAATACTTACTCAAGAATTTTAGGTAGCTAGATTACGCCCTCAAATAAATGAATTCCTTTTGTAAACAAATAAATAAATGTATTCTTTAAAATATAATCATGTCGCAAATCCCGCTACTGAAGCTTTTAATCCATAAATATTGTTAGTAAATGATCTTATTAAAATGTGTTAATAAATAATTTTAAACTATACGTCTGCAGTTACGTTTCATTTATTCGATACCCATTCTATATAATATTTCCTCGATTATGTAAATATGAATGTTTAATTAATATTAGTTTGGTTATTGGCTAACTCGAGAATAAAATCATGGTTATTGGCTAACTCGAGAATAAAATCATGAGTTTCTTGCATATCCCTGACCACCGTGCCTAAGGAAATATTTACTAATGTCGCATCAGATGCGTTGTTTCGTGGATTGTATTGTGGAACCGATAAACTATGTTCGAACTCAGTACCACGGGTGGCTTTGCTACTCGATGGTGCTGCTGTTCTGTATGGTGGTAGAATTCTGCACTATGTTTACGAGTCACACGTTTTCTGACCGTTACAATATAAAGCCAGGAAAAATATAATATTCTAATTGAGGAATTGGATATATGTGTTATTGATTGTTATTATTTGCATATGTAATTCAATTGAGATGGGCATCTGGAGTAATAAAAATATTTTGTTGTGTGTGTATTTGTCTAATTTATAAAAAAAGGAAAAGAAAAGAAAATCATGTAATTTACCATCACCTAATCATGTAGATGCCTTGTCAAGGGCTATAACCACATAACTGTTTAAGAGACTGTAGATATAACTTACATGTTGCTATTACTAGAATAAAAATGTTACTGTTATATATATATATTTGCTTTATTCACTTTTTATTGATGCATTTTACCAAATTAACTAAGTTGTGCAACATTACTAGTGAGTTTCACAAATCCCAAAGCTATGATTCTGTGCTAACAGGATTTCTATAAAAGGGTATAAATTCAAATCTAGTTTGCTAGTGGTGCTTTTCTGGGTATTTAATAATATAACTAGTCAGAACTAATAAATATTTTAGCTATCTAAGGTACCATAGATTATATCCATATGATGAGCAGAACATATTAGTTGTGGAAATAACATTATTAGCAATAAGCTTTAAACTGATAATGCCCCTCAGCATGCTAACAACAGTTTATGATTATGCCAGTAAATCAATTACATTTGACTGTGCCAGTGTGTTCTCATCATAGCTTTTTAATAGGGAGTTCCATTACATAAATATTTCTTGTTTCACATGGGTGGGTTTAGTGTGCTCAGCTCTTGTATTTGTAGATCAGAGACAATGTACTTTTAAAGGTAACATTGGTTATGAATATCTGATGGTCATAGTGATGAATGTAATAACTTTAGAGAGAGTTGTAGAATAACTAAATGAAAATTAATTAACATAACAGGGTAAATATGAAATTCTTATAAAAATAGATTTTAAATGAAACAATAGGATTGTAAATTGTGATATATTAATTCTAGGCATTTTTAAAATGATTTTTAAAACCTTTTTAAATTGGTATAGGGACATACTTATTGCTAAAAGCAATAAAAAAATACATTAAATAAGTTTATACTTAATTAATTATCATTAGTGAAAAATTTAAAACACCCATTTAATTCTCATTACACTAACACAGACTTTATTAGTGACATAAAGAAAAAAAAATCTCTAAACTATAAATGAAAAAAATTATGTTTTTACTTATGACTATTAAACAAGAGAGCTAGCTTCCTTTCTTATTTTTTAATTTAGAAAAGAAAAAAAAATATTGAATGAACATAATTCACATTACCACATATTTTAATAAAGATTTAAGTTATTTCTAGATTTTTTTTTTTTTTTTAAAAAATTCACTAGTATAGATTATTATTGAAATTAGTTGGAACTAATACACTTATATACAATAATTCTTATATTTTGTATTCACAATAGTTTGTATATATATATATATCAAAACAATCTAGTCTCATGTATAAATGTTTGCATATATATACATCAAATAATCTGGTCTCATATGGAATAACATATAACAATATGCATGAAATTAAATTATATCAAATTATCTTTCAATTTTAATACATTTATGCAGTTTTATATTTTCATTTTATTATAAAACAATATAACTTATTTTTTGTTATAAATAATTAACAAATTAACTTAATTTCTTTTTGCTTGCTTATTCATATTTGTAAATTTGTTAAGTCTGATTTTAATTCTGCAATATTAATTATCTTTATATTAAACTTTGATTTTTGTGTTTCTGACATTTAATGTAATGTTTTCAACTAATGATTTTATTATTTTCTTTGTTTCCCTTTCACAAAATATATATAAAATGTTTTAAATAACTTTTAAATCATTTGAGAATAATTTGATAACACTGCTATTAGTAGATGGATCTTAAAATTATTTCATCATTCACTGATTTTAAAATGAAATTTGCACAAAAATTTTGATAAAGAATTCCTTTCAATTAATTATTTTATGTTTCAAATCAAACTTTACTGTTCATAAAGTATTACATCGTTAGAAATACATGTTGGAAACTAACTTCAAATAGATATTATTGGTACAGCCTAAATAAATTGTCAGGCAGGTAACTGATAAATGTAGACTTGTATTATTTGTCTATGATTCTATTTTCATTGTCTGGGGTTTAGTTCAGCAGTTTAAAAAATATTTTGTTTGATTGAATTAAATATATTCTTTGGCCTATTCAATACACAGATGCAGTGTTCAAAAGATTGTTAAAAATGAGATATGTGACATAAAAAAAAACTGTTCTTGTTAAAGTAAAAGTCATTTGGTTTTTTGAGGTTACAGTCTGGTTTGGATTTTTAAAAGTGATCATGCAACAACAAAAATATTTGGGTGTGCAATTTTGCCATCTCTGTCCTTCACAGTTTATTAGATAAGATGGCTGAATGCATTCTCATGTTGTTTCCAAGGCAGAAAGTACATCTGGTGTACCATAAAGCATATAAATAAAAAGTTGCTGCATGGGCTGCTGGGATTGAACCTTTGCTGAGTGTTTCTATTAGGTTATCAAGTGTAATGTTATTTTGTCTATAAGTAGTAATCAAAATCTCTCAGGTATTTGTCAGAGCTGTGCAGATACAGAATAGATGCTGTTGTGTTTCTTCTGCCATGTGACACAAGGAACAAAAAGCTATTAATGTGTAGTCTACAGCAACTGACTGTTGTTCATATTTAACACTGGTGACTGTGGGTTCGAGTACAATATATTATAAATGCTCCAATACGGGTATCTGCCAACACCCAAAAAAACACCTGATCATATATGCTTTGGAGTTGGTTTACGAGTAAAGATTTTTATATATCATAAACAAATATATTTTTCAATTCAAATCTGATATTTTAGCTGATATACATTGCAAATTTATCATTATTTATAAAATGGGTGATGTCATTAATGTTTGTTCTATTTTTTTAACCCATTAAGTAAGTGACTCTAATAATTTTATCAACATAAAACATTTCCTATCTGACATCTATTTTCTTGAACATTAATTTGTTGTTAAAAATTAAATACAGTGAAATCATGATATAGGCTGCATTAAAATACATTGCATCAATTATATATTATCCAAAAATATATAAACAAAAACATTAAAATTCATAAATTTAATAACTTTTAGGAGTCTGCATTAATTATGATATGGAAGCATCAATTTTTTTATCTTAAAGTAATCACATTAGCCGTATGTATTTTATCCTTTCCTTTTTTCCTCCAAAAATTTTGACATCATACAATATTTCATGTATAAATTATTTTATTTTATAAGTGTAAGGCTAAAAACTCTATAAAATTAAAAATAATTCGTTAAAAACTTTCCTTAAGAAATAAAATCAAAGTTTAATAGTAATAGGAAAAAAAAGAACTAGTAAAACATTTCTCTTAATATTCTTGTATTGTATCAGAAAGCTTAAGTTTATATAAAGAATTTAGTTCAAGTCTCTGCTGAACCATGATTTTTAATTATTTAAACTTAAATTTTTATTTCAAATTTATAGCAAAACAGTATAGACTAAATAAGTGTGATTTATAACATCCTTCTCAACTTTTCATTATCTATCAGATGGTATTGTCATGTTTTTCCATGATAAAATTTGGAATTTCTTTATGAATTTTTATTTAAATAATTTAATTTTTTGTTCGCCTCCGTTTATTAGATTTTATGAAGAAAAGTTTATGTTTAATACATATAGGATAATTGTTTTATTAAACAATTTTTATTTAAAATTATAATATGCTTTGGCAAGAAACATATGTATTGGATTATTAGGTCAATTACTGCCCTATTCAATTTTAATAATTTTAAATATCTTGAGTAATGTAAAAGTTTAAATCTTATCAAAGTTAATGATTAGATTATAATCTGTTCTTATAATGATAATGTTTTTATAAATCATTATCATTTTTAATTTAAAATTTTCAAAATATTCATATCTGATCTTAAGTTAAATTATAAATATCCAGCTTATGTACCAATTCCTGTTAGTTTATCAGTTACTTTAATATTATTTTTATTAAGTTCATAGTATTTATTTATTCTCTGAGCTCCAAAATCTTGCTAAATCAATATTCACAGTGATTTCACGTTTTCTATGGTGGGTTGAGAAACTATAAATTGTAATAAAAATGTGTGCATGTCTATTTGCTGCATGAAATGAGTCACTAGTCAACTTTTATAAAATTGTGGCATCCTAATAAAACAAAATATATATTATATATATATTACAAAATAAAATAAAGCTGGAGATAGAAAACACTTTTTATTGCATAAATTTGTCTTCCAGCATGTACATTTAATAATTTAGCCTTTATATGGTTCACTACATTTTTGCTGGAATACATATATGAATACAAATGTATACATTATACACAAATAGAGTTAAAAAAAAAAAAAAGACAAAATTCATAAGTAACAAAAATAAAATAAAAAAGCCAAAATTTATTACTATGATATTGTTTTAATTTTATTTCCTTATTTTTAAAATTTCAAGATTATAAGTGAAAATGTTTTGAATAATATATATCAGGGGTCTTCAACCCTTGGTCCCTGGACCGGTGCTGGGCCGCAGAACTTTTTCTGCCGATCCTGCACACTAGACTGGCAGGAAAGTTTGTAATAACAAAATAATAAGAGTTTAAACTTTTAATTAATATAACCAATTTTTATTTATTTTTTCATCTCATTTTTACCCAATTAAAAAAAAAAAGAAAACATAACGAAAACAAAATCTAATCAATCATACATAAATTAATTTGTTTTTCTAGTTATCACAGACGTTTATGGGGGGGGGGGTGTTTAAATTTTTTATTACTTTTCTAAAAAAATTCAAAATTAAAAAAAAAAGTTTATTACTATACAAACTCCATATATATATAACTTTATCTTGTATATTTAACATTGTTGTTTTGATCAGTTATAACAATTATGCTCATTTTTTTTATCTATAGACTTCTGCCAGTCCGTGAAACTTTATCATTTTTGCTGGTCTGCGGAACCTTATTCTTATTTTTACTGGACCGCAGGTGTGAAAAGGTTGAAGACCACTGATATATACTATTGTTCAATTCAATTTTTGCTGTACAGGGAGTTAGTTTCCTTTTTAAATAATCCTGTTATATTTATCAAAAATCACATGTAAAGAAATTCTAAAAAATATTCAAATACATCATACTATTAAGAGTTGAACTCATTTTATTTATTATATCATTCCAGCTTTGAATTCCACGTAAAGAATAATAATATTCAAACATTATCACACATACTTAATACAATGCAATTTATTTATTATATTCTTTAATTAAGTTGATATTTCCAACTGTTCAATAATATTTCTCAAACAAATATATTATTAATATAACTATAATATATACATAAAATTTAACTTGTTTATATTTTAATATACAGCAACTGCACATAATAATATATTTGTTAAATTCTAATGTTTTTTACTCCTTTAAACATATATATATCCTTTATATATTTATTATATTTTTCAATTCTTATTTAATGTTAAAATTTATATTAATAATTCATAACAATATATTTCACATCATTTAAATTAATCATAACCCTGTGTGAATACAGTGGCCTACACTGGGACTCAGTGTCCATAAATCATGGCTCCACTTTGTCACTTCTATTGCTCAAAAGTCTTATAAACTCACAAGCAATAAATGTGATTATTTTGCCTAATGACAGTTCATGGATCACGACTCAATTGTTATTTCACATGCTCAGAATTTCATGTGAATTTTCATATAAATTTCCAAGCAACAAATCATTTGATTATTATTATTTTCAATTATTTAAAAAGCTTTTACCATATAACATGATGAACTAAAAAAACATTGCAAATATTAAAAAATGTTAACAGATATGATTATTCTTTTACCTACTTCCTGTTTTGTTCTAATTTTATTTTTTAAAAACTAGTCAAAATAAATTATATGCGACTAATAATAATATTTTAGTTTTGTTTTTTTATTATTTTAAATATATTCTAATTATTATCTAAATGTATAATTTCATCAATAATAAATTAAGAAATTGCATCATATTTAATGGGTGTAAAAATGCTTAAATATTACTGTTCTTTATATTAGGTTTGTTATAGTCAATACAGGAAAAATAGTAGAAGAAATATTTATAAAACACATTTAAACTTTAATAATTTCAATTAGAAAAATGAAAAGGAGTGAAAGAATCTTTTATTTATTCATTAGAAGAAAAGTAATTTGACTTTTTTAATCATATCATTCTAACTTGAATAATAATTTGACTTACTTAACTTCTAAAAAAAATAAGGAGAAATTACCTTCCAATCAATAGCAGCAAACAATTTTTATTTTTTAATCATGCTATTCAAAGTTTAACAATAATTCAAATAACCAGACTAAAAAAAGAAAACATTTTACTTTTAATTATTAGACTCAAATAGTAAGAGAATGGATTGTAGCTCCAATTCTGTCACTTCTGGTGCTCAAACTTATGAACTCTCAAGCAATAAAATCATTTGTTTTTAAATGCTTTTATTTAACATAGACACTCTGTTTGTTGCTTATTTATTTAGAATAACTTTGTATTTCATTTTTAACGTACTTCTATTAAATAGCTTTCTTTTAAATTTTGTATATATATATATTAGAAATCATTGACAATGCAATATGACAATATTTCAGGATGATCTCATTTGTTTAGTATAATGGTATTGGCAGACTAAATTAAAAATATATTTATAATAGTTCTGTAAGTTTTCAGTGCTGTTCACAAGAAGGCAGTATTTCCCCCCTTTAACAGGTTGAATGAAAGTAAGCAATGTCTCCACTTGATTTTGATGTTTTAGCATTATGAGGGTTCTGATCTTTATTTAAGCTATAACCATATGTTATTGTTTGTGGCAGTTTGCACTTTCCCTTTTTCCCTACTGCTGCAACTTTAACATATTAATTGAAAAAAAAAACTGCAGATGTCAGCAGTTTTTCATGATTGATAGTACTCTATTAATATGACAAAGTTATGAGTGAGGGACTTAGAACTCAATAGAAATGAAAATTTCTGATTAGTTGAGTGTTTCAGCCTAAGAGTAAATTAGTAAATATGTAATTTTCGATAATTTGTTTACAAATTAATGATTATGATGCAATATTTTTGTAAGACATTTTAAAACAAAAATTACAATCACTAATAGGAGGTTGACCTTGAAAATACTGTATTTTTTAAAAAGACAACTCTTAAAAAGTTTATTATAGCAACCAGAAGTAGTTTCTACTAGATAAAAAGAAATAGTTTTTGTCAAAATGATAAATAAAATAATCTTCAAAATGTTAATAATAATAAATAATATATTAACTTTTAGAATTTTTCTTTTTTTGATAACTTATCCTAAATATATCCTTTTAATAACATAAAATTTAAATATCTAATATTTTATTCTTGTAACTTTTTGAATACACAGAGGCAAAACTCCCCGTTATATCCAATGATAGTATACTCCATTGTTACAGATATGAATTTCATTTAGATTTTTTTAAATTTTTATCACTTGAAAGCTTACATTTGTAATTGATAATGTAAAAATTAGTTATATAATATATATAAAAAAGGTTTAATTATAAAAATAAAATGTTCAAATATGGAGGGATATTTAATCAAAGATTCCTATGTCCTATTCAAAACAGATAGAAGTTTTCAGTTAAAGGGATTAAAAAACTTTCCCTAAAAAATCTATATGGAAATTCAAACAGAAATAAAAACATATCTTAATTTCTCTTGATTGCAAAAGTTGTTTTAATTTTAATTTCTCATGATTGAAAACATTCTTTTTTTAAAAAAATGCTTCGTTCATAAACAAAATAATATTGGAATCAATTTTTAATGCAAGATCTTCTTTCAAATATTTTATAGATTGCAACATTGTTTTTATTCTTCATTTTAATTATAATTGGAATAATTGATCCTAATACTATAAAGTTAAAAATAATATATATAAAATTATTTTATAATAAATGCGTTTATTTACTGTACACTAAAACATCAAAAATTAATTATTTTCTTCAACAGCAATTGGAGTTTGTACATTCAACTTGTAATAAAAGTATAGGGTGTCCAGAAATTATTATATTAATGCACTCACTAAATTTTACAATTAATGATTTAATTAATTAATTTCTGGACATTCACACTTTTACTTCTAACTAAATATTGTAATGGTCAGGATGAGCCGACAATTGCATAAATCACCACTAGGGTGATTTAAACCACCACAACTCACCCCAATCTACATACTACTTTTTTTTAGGCTTGGTGATCAGAAACTATATGATTTCCCTGTGGCAAAACAAGACATCCAATTACAAACAAATAAAAGAAATGACTACGGCTTAATTAGATTGCTAGACTTATAAGATCATGAAATTACATTAATTAGTAATTGCATATGTAAAAGTTTCAAAGTATAACAGATATATAAATAATGGACCTCGGGTGATGAACACATTTGATCTTTGGGGCAGATATCCCTCAAGCAGGTACATAATAAATAAAACATAAGTTTAATTAATTCTAGAAAATGTAATTAAATAGATAAATGCAGAACTCTCATGCTCACGACCAATTAAATGCTGAAATATCAAGCTTTAACACACCTAAAAGATAAGAAAGGCAGTAGTGAGTTTCTAAAATGATAAACAAATAAAAAAGTAGGCTGGAATATGATCACCTCTGCAACATCATACCCAAGTCTTATAATATACAACGACAGGAATATATTCACTTTGGCAAATTTTAAATAGGTCATGGAATGAAGGAATGAGCTTCTTCATATAACCCTTAATAACTCTCATTAACTGGCAAGAACAATCCACTGCACTGGTAACAAGAAATAATAAGACCCATGGAAAATGAAAGGAATGTTCCCGCATTTGCGTGCAACTTATTTAGAATGAACCTGTCAAATTAAATTTTCGAAGAAAAATACGCCTGCTGAAGAAACGCATTAAGATAATAAAGAAATTAGACAACCCAGTAACTATATTTATATATAACATTTGGCCTTAGAATTTACTCTATAAAACGTAAATGGTCATGCCATAAATTTATAATATGCTAAATCAGGGCCTATGCAGTTATTAGAGTTCCACCCCATAAGTCTTACATATAGATGGCCTACTATAATATATTTAATTTGAATTAAAAGTTTTAGAGAGTTAACTATCATATTGTACAGTATACAGATATATTTACCAAAAAAAAAAAAAGAAATGAAATTTTAACTTTCAACTTCGAACATTAAATTTTATTTTAAAACTGCTGGTATACATATATACTTGTCACTTCTAAAAGAAAATCAAGTTTTATTTTTAACACTCGATCTTAATTTTAATTTTAAAAGTTCAATATAAAAGCATGCTAGTTGCATTAATGGCTAAATGTCATTTTTTGAAAGAACCGATTTTAAATCGCAAATAAAATTAAAGCACAAATTAGAATCAGTATAGGAGGGATTTAAATATCTTGCTTTTATTTAATTATTGGACTGTTATATATTTAGTCTCAAAAATATATTTACTAAAATTGTCTCCTTCATTAAATAATAAGTCTAGCAAAATTTAAGAAAGATTGAGTATATATTGCAATAGTCGATCTTCCTTACTATGTACACTTAATTAAGTGTGAATTAAGAAAATATTTAAATAATGCAATAAGATATCTAAATAATATGGTAAGAAACACTTTTACAAAATGATTAATATATAATTATTTAAAGTTAAAAAAGAGAATAATAGAGTCTTTAATCCTTTACTGCTAGCATTATATACTAGTGGCTTCTTTTTGACAGCGATGGCATAGTATATCAGCAATGTGAATGGTCAAATGTAGGCAAGAACTTGATCGGGCTAGCATTCTATAAGACCAGGGAAACCCCATACTCAGCTTCACTGGTGATGGCCAGAGAAATTGCGGCAATCTACTCACTCATATCGTGATGTAATTTAACAGCTTAAAACTTCACAATAACTCTTCCAGAAACTCTACAAGAAGTGTACAGTAACTCTTCCACAAGTTTAAATAACTAAACTCTACAAGTAGTCTACAATAACTCTTCCAGCAGTTTACAATAATAATAAAACTTTCTTCTTTTTGTCCTATATATATCTCAAAAACAAAGCTATCCGGATCTTTCCAAATTAATTAATTAAAATTCTTTTTTTAATTATCTAAAAGAATGTTACTGATTATAATCTTATTGCAATTTAATTTTGAAATTTTACTCTTAATTGCATTTCTTAATTAAATTCCGAATGTCTGATTTTTATCAAATTTCCAGTAATTATACTTTTGTTACCTTTTATTGTAATGACAATGCTACACTAAAATATAAATTCTAAAATTAGAATTTAGTGCCTACATTCTTTTAATATCAATTGGTTTTTTTTTTAATTAATTAGAAAGCAACTTTTTGAACCCGCATCCTTTTTTCACGCTTAACAACTCATAACTAAATTTCATAATAAAATTTGTGTTAATAATATTATTTTTTTATACATTAAATGCCTTAATATTTTTTAACTTAATAGCAAATATAAATACATGAAGCACATATGCACATATATATACACATGTATATATATGACCGCTTCAATATAAAACTCCCAACTGCTATTCAAGAAAATTATTATTTTTGGCTTTTTAGTATGTATTATAAAATATTTTTTTATGCAAAAAAGTGAAGCTTGTCTCAATCTTATTAAAAGGTTATATGGCTTAGCGCTTTCAGAGACCTTGAGTCTCCATAATCATATGGAGACTCAAGGTCTCTGAAAGCACTAAGCCATATAACTTTTTAATAAGATTGAGACAAGCTTCACTTTTTTGCGTAAAGCGCAATCTAAATTACTTACTAATCAAAGGTGAAGTAGAAAACTAATATTTTATTTTAAAATATTTTTTTATGAATTAATTATAAAATTATTAACTACAAGATATTCATTTTTATAAATTAACAAATATCATGTTTCAAATAATACAGGCATTATAAAAATATTTTCAATGTGGTAATACTCATTTTAAGGCATGCAGCAGTAAAGATTTAATTTTATTTTTTCAAATTATGCAAAAAAAAAAGTTATGGCAGTAACATTTACATAAGTTGGGAATTGTATATATTAAATCTACAAAAAATATATAAATGATATTGTTTTACTTCTTTAAATTTTACATAGCAATAATATTATTGGAAAACTATAATTTGCAGTGAAATTATAGTCTACAAGTTTCACTTGATATTGTCTCTCTCTCTCTGTCATAAATAAAAATGCTTTATTAAAAAAAACATCCATTGTGAGTGGATTTTTTTTTAATGAATTTTTACTTACAAGTAGTTTCTTAAATGAAAGTAAATACATTTTTTCACAAAATGTATCAGTAAATAATTTGGTATCAAATCTGTAAGGTGAATAATGAATATGCAAGGATGGGAATACATGTAGTTAATACAAAATTTCAAAGAATGCTTTGCTAATATATTTTTGAAATAAAAAAAAAAGCTAAAGAATACTGCATTCTAAAATTAAATATATTTTTATAAACAAACCTCTGACTGGGATGAAAAATAATATTTTAATGGAGAAGATACATTTATTTTCTTATTTAAAGTGTATATGAATATCTTCTCCAAAATGCTTGTTTTCTTATTTCCTATATATTAGAGTGATGAGAGGGGGTAATAAAAAAATCTGGATCTTATTTAATAAAATTGCTAGCTTGTTTTAAGTACTACAGAGTAAAGACACCTTTCTTTAAAAAAGATATAAAGCATGTGATGAATTTGTTACATATCATCAAATCAAAGATCAAGATTGCTGCCACTAATCTCAGCTGAGCTTATCAAAATATATTTACCCGAAATAGATTTAGATCTATATAGCTGGTTAAATCACTTCTATGAACTCAAAAATCTTTGTACTATTGAAACTTTCATAACACTGGCTTAGATGCATAAAAAAACATTAAAAAAGTAATAATCAATTAAATGAATGCACTTCTTATAACTGATTCCAGTGCCATCTGAAATGTCTAGGTAATAAACTATATTATAATAAACTTATGACTACTTGCTTAAGATGAGTGATTGAGAACAAACTGAAATTATTATTATAAATTTACTATAATCAGCTAATAATCAATCAAGAAAGCTTTAGCTCTTAAATCCATCACTACTCTATCTTTTCACTAAACTGCAAAGGACAATAAAGTGCTGTGTGCAACCAATAACATTTACCAATTATGTAATACTTTATCATTGTTATCTATCTCTTATACAATTTATTTTAACATACCCCTGGGTCTCTTTTTACGCGGACTTATTTAACACGATTTTGAAGTTACGCGATTCGTGTTTCACCGGAAGTCGATTTCCGATAATGCGTTATTACTTTAAATAATAAATTTCACGCACTTACGTTATATTGACAGTAATAGCACATTATTGGAATTCGACTTTCATCTTAGTAATTTCAATATTTTCAGTGCTTTATAATAGTAAGATTTCATGCAATAATGAAATTAAAATCATGATTTCCACATTTTATGTATACACATATTAAATTTTACAAGATTATAATGTAAATTTGTTCAAACATTGAGCGTGTTAATTTTGCATTTTAAATCACATTCTGTTTTTGCTTTTTAAAAAAGAACGTAATCAATTATTATTTTCTTATTAATGACACTAATCATTAACGTGCTCTTAAATTCCAACGAGAGCTAAATGGTTGTATGTCTGGATATCGCGAGCTTCGTAAACAATTAATAAAATCATCGTCTCAAAGATTAATTACTAATTAATTACGTTGTCACCAGAAAATCATAATAATTAAAACGTGTATAAAAAAATGTAAATTACTGTACTGTAAATTATGCATAAAAATATATTATTTTGAATAAAATTAAATATTATAGTTAAAAAAAGTTTATCTTGTATCAATTTTTTTCAAATTTGAAATTTTTTATTAGTCATATTTTATTTCCTTATTTTTTTTTTTTGCGCGAATTTTAAAGTAATTTTACGTTGGTGCTTTGCTTTTACGCGAATTTTGAAAAATCACAGACCGCACCCCCCCCCCCTTCAATGTAAGTTACGTCTATTTTTGCGTGATTTCGTTTGCGTGTGTTTTCTGAGGAACCTATCTATCGTGTAAAACGAGACCCAGGTGTATATTGCCTCTTGATTCTCATTTCATTTTTGAAAGATATGTATGGTTTAGATATAAAAAATGGTCTTAATTAAATGGAAGGCTAAAATCAATTATAGAATACAAATAAAATAAAAAGTATTCAGTACATTAATGATCAAAACAATATAAAACATTTTCTCAACAGTAATCATTTACAAAATATAACAAACATTGAGAATAAGCGAGCAACAGACTTTAGCAATATTTATATATAGTATAGCACATTATTACACCAGGTCAACAATTAAAGCAGAGATAATAGTTTTGTTTCAAATATAAGAATCAAAACAAAAAAAATCTATCAAAAAATTAAATGTTATGAAATACATTACATTAAACATGTATTTATAATTAATCTGACAATAACCAAGTAGGATTGATTAAATATGAATTTTCCCCCCAAAATATAACAATGTTAATATATTTATCGTATTTCGTTATTGAATTTTTAGCACAATTATTTTCCCACCAACCTCATTCTTATCTCCATATTAGACAAAAAAAAATTAAAAATAAAATTTATGAGGTTTGGAGCCTTGTGCTTTCAATGGCATAGACCACATAAAAACAACCAAGATTATGATGTTGTTTTTTTTAATTTTTATTTCCAATGAAAAAGATACCCTGCTTAAGAAAGGATAATCATTTGATAAATACTAAAACACCAAGGGAAAAAACTTCTTGCCAGAATAAGATACATTCACTTTATTATACCTTAAAGTTATATTTAATATTCTTTAGATTTTGTCGATGTAAGAAGAAATTTAATTACATATTATTTTAAAAGTAATAAAAATTCTATACATAATAGAATATTATAGTTAAATAAATGTAATTTATATATATACTGTACAAATATATATATACTGTACAGTTATTTATCACATTTAATCTTTTCTACTATGCAAGCAACATAAAGTTTTTCATATTATCCAAATTAAAATAAACGATTTGATAAAAAATTAGACATGGTTATAATTAAAATACATGATTACAAATCCTATCTATAGGATAATTTTAATAATATAAAAGCATTATTCAAAAGATCAAAAAGATGAAACAAAATCATAAGAAAAGGCTAAATTTTGAATAAATAAATTAAAATATATTTATATATAGTAACTAAATGTCTTGAATGATTTGAAAAATATAGAGCTAAAGCAATGTAGGAATCTTAAAAAATAATTTTACTCATTGATATCAGATAATGATAACTACAAAAAGTACTCACTGTTGCTACAGGAACCTCACATTTAATATCATCTATTTGAATTGGGGCTGCAGACTCATCTTTTTTTTCAGGGATGTTAAAAGTAACAGTATGAATTGATTTTTCTTTCTTTTCGTCTTCCTGCTGCTGCGGTTCTTCGGAAATGTGTACATTATCATCTGGATTTTGTATTTCCTGAGTTATTTTCGATGAATCTTCATCAGCATCTTCATCAATAAAAGCTATATCATTAGCTATAGGGGGACCAGAGGGTGGCACAGCAGTATCCTTAGGTTCAGGTTCAAGCTGCAATAATAAATCCATACATTAATTTTTGATAAACTTTTTAAATAAATTTTTTAATAAAATGTATTTAATAACCCCCATTCAACTTAATTATTAAAATTACACAGTATAGTAACCGAACAATAAAATAAAGATAATCAAATAAAAATATGAAAAACCAAGATTTCATAATAAAAGTAGATGAATTAATACTTAAAAAAAACACACACACAATTATTATAAAACAATTTAAACATAATTCAAAATGTTAAATGCTGCAGAGCAAAGAGATATCCAGCAGTTTCTAACAGAAAAATAGCAAAAAATGAGAAGTTATTCATCAGGCTTTCCAAATATTGGATAATAAGGGTTTGAGCATTTTTCCGTCATTGTTTTACTTCCCAATTAAGAATAGCTAAACATTTTACCAAACAATACTGAATGGTTATCTAGAATCTGAAAAAAAAAAGTTCATTTGGTCCGGATCCAAACTTATGACTTGGAGCAAAGTGATATAATCTATAAGATATTTTATGATGTTTTGTTTTTAAGTAAGCAACTTTGTAATGCTATTTCCTTAAAAAAAAAAAAATTTCTACAACATAAAATTTTAAATTTTTTAAAATTAATGTTGAACAAAGTCCAACATTCATCCTTTAATGCACGCATTTCTGATTTTGTTTTGGTGTTTTGTTTTTTAAATTGTATTTTTAAAATTGAATAAACATTCCTTTTTTTTTCTTTCAAATATTCATTTCATTATAGTTTCTATATCAAGATTTATTTGTTTGTACCAAATAAATTTAAATTTTTATTAGAAAAAATAATTTTGGTAAAGTATTAAAATCTTGAATTAATTTTATACTATCAATTTTCAGTAATTCTCTTTTCAATTATAATTACTGAGATTCATTGATTACTGTACAAGATAAGTGAACAGAGAGTATTATACACTATATAAGTCAAATACTAACATTCTAATTGCATAACTAATAATAATCAACTTCTCTAGTGGTGAGAACTCATAATGCATGTGTAATATACCTTTATAACTCTGAAATAATTTTCCATTCAATATAAAAACAACTGTGTATATCAAATCATTTTCAAACATTGTCCATTCACATGAGAATAAAGATTTTCCAAGTTTAATCGTACTTCAGTTGACAATTTTTTTTAAAGAATTTATTACCTTTTACCTAGCTCATGGGTTTAACTAATGTCACTATGCTCTTACTATTGGAGATTTAATATTGTTACATATAACAAAGTAAAGAATATACTTATTGATCCTAAGATCTTGTCAATGTATTTTCAGTATTCTTAAATGAAAATTTTTCAAATCTTTACACTAAATTTACAGCAAGTTCATGTTTGGCAGAATAATAATCCTTCATATATATACAACAGCCATTCATATATGATTATGATCATTCTAATTCCAATGAAAGAGAAAAATGGGAGCGGGGGAATCTAGACATGATATTTTGCCACGTTATCTTTTAATTGCTTTATGAAAAAACTTTTTTCTGAAATACAACAATGTCTAATATCTCTCCAATATATTTTATTTCTAATCATATCTTCCCAATGGAAACAATTAACATTGCATTTCTTTATAATGTCTTAGACATAATTCTCACAAAGTAGACAGTCTATCTCTTCCAAAAACATCATGCTCAAGTTCATCATGAAACCCACTTTTAGGAAGTCTTGCATTGTTCACTTGTTTTACATGTCCAGTCCCAAAAAAAAGTGTGATTTTACAATAGTGGACACTATAGTATTACATTCAGCAAGTTGAGGAAAATATTAATTGGTTTTATGATAGTCATTATATTTTTAAAATTTTACAGACCATCTGTAAATGAAACTTTCTAATGCCTTCATATTTTATCAATTGGGTGCTCAAATAACTCTATATAGAGTTAGATAAGTTGTAGGAGTTATTTCTTTGTGATGAGATATTTATCTTTTAAGTTTTGGAATGTGTGCTGTATCTCAATATCTAAGTTCATCTTTCTACTTATAAAACTACTAAGGTAATTAAATGGTTTATATTCTCAAGTTGATAACAATCTAAGCTAAAAGTTGCTGAGGATTTTTCTTCCATCACTGGTTGATAAAGAGTTTTTTGAATGTTAATTATTAAACCAAACTTTTTTTTTTAAATATTGTATTCAAAACATTAAGAATTCTATAAATCATTTTTTTAACTGGAAAAAATAGCACAATCATCAACAGATTATATAAAAGTTCTTTTTTTTTTTTTGCTTTTGATTCAAATTAAAAATATCATCATTTGATCCTTGTTGAATGATCACAGTCAGAAAATGTCTGTATTTTCTTTGCATTGTAATCAACCCAATATTTTTAAGCATTTTTTGTCAGTTGTTTGCATTTCTATCTTCAGATCATTATATTTATTATGATGTTCCATAATTAATTTATTAAACTGCTAAACAGAAAATGCTATATTTTCTTTTAAACAATAATTAAAATCAGTGTCAGGAAAATAGTCATGATTGTCTTTTTAGAAAACTCAAGAATGAATTTACTTGTATTCATAACACTATCCTGGCAATTTAAATTAGTAATTTTAGTATTTAGTAGCTATTGAAATGTAATATGTATAGAAGATTCTAAAGAAAAAATATCAATTTTCCTGCAATTATGATTGGATTAAGATTTGATTTTCAATGCACCTATCATTTTAACCTGACTTCTAACTATAATGTAATCTATTAAATGCCACTATTTTGAGTGTGGATGTATTATATTCTTTTGTAGCTGTTTTTCTACTTAAATAAAGTGTCTATGATAGTCAATCCATATGTTATGTAAAAATTCAATAATAAACCATTTGAATTTACAGCATTAATATAATATTTCTAACAATTTTTGGTCAAAGTCAGTTCCAATATTATATCCGTTTATTTGCATAATACTAGAATACATATTATAGAAGTAATAATAATAATGTAGTGTACTGCAATTACACAATTTCAATAACTTTATTTACAAATATATGTGCACAGATAGTCCAGTTTGAAATTAAACAATCAACAAACTTTATTATTATTTTTGAAGTCTACATAAAAATAAATAGGCACAATATATGCATAAATATTTACATTTAATATTTGTTAAGTTTTCAGCAAAAATATGTGTGGGTGGGAAAGGGGTTAAAGTCCATTGCTATCCGGAGAAAGCTAGAGACAAAAGTGCAGCATTAATGCTATTGCATTTGTATTAATTAATTTAAACCATTTTTGTTCCCATTAACTACGAACTAACAAGTTTTACTATATAAATCATTAAAACAAAGTATATTTTAAAATTAAAATCAAAATAAATTCAATCATCAGTTGAGAAGTAATAATATAAAGTTAATGGGTAAGCACAGCATTTAATTGATTATCATTTTTAAAAAGGTATTAACTAGTAATTATTTCAACTACTGACTTTGCTCAATGGAATATTCTGTTGTGAAATTTTAGAAAAACAATTCAATTTCAGAAATCAGGTAATGTAATAGCGCTATTTGTTTGTCCTCTTATCATAAAAGTTTCATATGTAAGTAAATATATTTTCTTCTTTGTTTAGTAATTTTAACACGCATTCTTTTATTAAATAAATCTAGTAGCATTATTTGAGCAAATCATTAGAGAAAAAATTGACTAGGCAAAATTTAAAAAAAGCATAAAAATTGAAGTAGTAAAAAACACATTTAATTAAATAAGAAAAATGATGGGGGTGTGGGTATTAAAAGTATTGCTAACTTAACTTTAACGATCCAAGCCTTGTCAAGTAGTATTCTGAAATGAAAACTACTATTAACAGGTATATAATATTTTTTTAAATGTATGCCCAAAAGAAAAATCATTTGTAGACGCTAATATGTAAAAGAAATGCCTTAACACTTAAGCAGATTTCCCCCCCCCCAGAAATTCGGAATCATTTCGTCAAGTTCAAGCCAAAATTTTCGCTAAGAAAAGATAATGAAACATTACAAAGCAAAAACAATTAAAATCAATCATCATCATCAACCATTATCAATCCACTGCAGGATGAAGGTCTCTACAAGTTTAATCCATCTTCTCCGATCTTTAGCTTCTCTTCTCCACAACACCCCTGCACATTTTCTTATTTCATCCATCCCTCTCACATGTGGTCTCTTTCTGGGTCTTTTACAATCTCTTGGAATCCAGTTTAAAATTTCAATTGTCCATCTATTATCATCTCTTCTAGCAATATGTCCAGCCCAACTCCATTTCAATCTTTTAATTTTTTCAATAAGGTCAGTAACACCTGTTTGTTGTCTTACCCATACATTGCGTTTTTCGATCTCTTCTTGTTACTCCCAACATACATCTCTCCATACTCCTTTGAGTGGTCTGAAGTCTCTGTATTGCTCTTCTATTAAGTGTCCGAGTCTCTGATCCATAAGTAAGAACTGGTAAAACACGTGTTAAAAACCATCCTTTTCAAACACATAGGCATATTTCCTTTTAGTATCAAGTTATTTCTACCAAAAGCACTCCAACCAAGTTTAATTCTATGATTAATTTCATCAATTATGTTTCCATCTGTATTAATAATCTGACCAAGGTATTTGTAACTGTTAACTTCTTCTAATTCTTCATAATCAATCTTTATTTTCATATTTTGAGCAAATCGATTAAACATTACTTTAGTCTTTTTAACATTTATCTTTAGTCCTACTTTCATCTGCTAACTCCT
Organism: Epiperipatus broadwayi; assembly: GCA_028023455.1. Classification (NCBI taxonomy): domain Eukaryota; kingdom Metazoa; phylum Onychophora; class Udeonychophora; order Euonychophora; family Peripatidae; genus Epiperipatus; species Epiperipatus broadwayi. Next base: position 4,278,671 of record JAQFVV010006219.1, on the reverse strand, counting down.
GTAACATTTCCTGCAGCTCTGAAGCACTATTTGCAAAAACAACTACATCATCTGCGAAATCTAAATGACTTAAATATTCTCCATTTACTTTCACTCCTTTAGTTTCCCATTTTAATCCACAAAATACTTCTTGCAGCACTGCTGTAAAGAGTTTTGGAGATATGGAGTCACCTTGTCTTACACCTTTCTCAATGTTGATTTTTCCAGTATCATTATGTAATCTAATTGTTGCTGTTGCATTTTTATAAATATTCTTTAAAATATGACAATATCCTGGATCTATACCTTGATGATCCAATGCTTTAATCACTGAAGAAATGTGTATAGAATCGAATGCCTTTTCATAATCTACAAATCCAAAACATAATGACAACTCATATTCATTTGTCCTTTCTATGACTTCTCTCAATACCCGGATATGATCTATTGTACTAAAACCACTTTTAAATCCGCTTGTTCTCTTGTTTGGTGGAAATCCAAAGTTCTCTGTAAACGAGTTGTAATTATCTTGGTAAAAAATTTATATAAAACTGATAAAAGGCTGATAGGTCTGTAATTTCTAATATCTTCTTTATCACCTTTTTTAAATATTAATATTATTACTGCATTCTTCCAATCTTCCGGTACATCTTTATCATTTAGACATTTGGTATATAACTTTGCTAAAATTGTTTCTATTTCTTCACCTGCTTCTTTTAATATATCAATTATAATTCCATCATTTCCTGGAGCCTTTCCTTTCTTCATACACTTAATTGCACGTCTCACTTCTTCATTTAAAATTCTGGGCAATTCGGAAGATGTAATAGATATAGGAGGTACTTGTTCTTTATTACTATATAATTCTTGATAAAAATCTTCTACCAATTTCATGATGTCATCTCTCTTTTTAGTAATAATTCCATTTTTTTTTCTTATTGCAGATATAAATTTCCTACCAATACCAAAATGTTTGTTTAACATTTTTGAGACTTTTATTTTCTTCTACAGCTTTTCTTGCTAGTTCACAGTTATACTTTCTTATATCATTTTCAACTCTTTTCCGCACCATTTTACAAAATTCGAGATATTCAATTCTTTTTAATGCATCATTCTTGCATATCTTCATATTCCTTCTTTTCTTCATAAGTTCTCTAGTCTCAGTAGAAATTTTATTAGTCAATTGCTGCTTTTTTCTACCAGCTATCTTTGTTGCAGTTTTTAAAAGTGTATCAGTTATTTTCATATTAATTTCATTCAAATCTGAATCATGTTCAAAATCTACTAATACTTGAAACCGATTTGTAAGTTCTAATTTAAATTCATTAGAATGTTTCTGAAGATTAGGAATATCAACTGTAAATATAGTTTTTCTTAATAATTTTTGTCTCTCTAGTTTTACATTAACATGTATCTTACACTTTACTAATCGATGATCACTTCCTGTGTTAAATTTATTAAGAACATTACAATCTTGAAATATGTATTTTCTGTTAGTCAAAATATAATCCAATTCTGCTGTACCTTCATTGGATATAAAGAAAAAAGTACAGACTTTTTTATGATGAAATAAATTCGTCAGCAGAGGAAATAAAAATCATTTATAAAAATTCGTATTTCTAATAGTGTTTTAAGTAATAAAATATTATTAAAATTATTATATAGATTCAAAATTGAGTGTTATGAAATGAATTTTTGTTTTAAATAATTTATTTTTCTTTACCTTAATAATTAATTTATATAAAGATTATTTTGAGATTTAAACTTAAATTTTTATAAAATAAAAATGATATTCAAGGTCAAGAAGAAAGTGTAATTATAACTATTAGTATTCAATTTATTAATTAAATTAGTCATTAATCAAAAAGATTGATAAAAAAAAAAAAAAAATCTCAGCCAATCAAAATGTCTTTTTTTTTAATAAGTAGCATAGTTTTTTGATTTAGAAACATAAATGTGGGAAAACCTAACATTTGAAAGAGAAAATGTTCAAAACTAAAAAGAATGACCTCATTTTGAACATTATCATGATTATAATTAATAATTTTTATTAGTCATTCGTTAGAATAGAGATTATCCAATAATGAATAATATTTCTGTAGTATAATTTTCATTACACCACTCTCATGCAAGGTAGGAACTGGCTTCTACCCACTTTTAACACCTTGTGGAAGGATGTAATCATAAACATATAACCAAAGACAAGATAGAAATCGGTCCCTACACCTTGCTTGAGAGTGGTGTAATAAAAATTACACTACAGAAATATTAATCATTATCATGAGTACATTTCTAAAATTATATTATGCATGGTAAACATGATAATAAATAGCAGTTACTGAAAAGATTTAGATTCAAATTTATCTTTCATAATCAAAAATTATACTTAACTAAAATGTTTCAATAAGTTAGCATTTATTTTCATTTATATCATTATTTTCATAATTAGCATTTTAAAATTAGATAGTATCAATTATGTGCCATTTCTCCATTCAATTCTCAATCTGAATGCACAGCATATTGTTTACATTTATACGTGATTGTGGTCATCTAATGCATAGAAAAGAATTCAAAAATATTTCCAAATTATGTTAGACCATGGGAACTTAGGCTAGAACAAATATTTAAAGCTATAGGAATAGACAAAACAGTTCTCTAAATCTAGAAGATAGTGCCCAAAGATAAAGATGTATTTTTTATCCTCAAAAGAAATAAAGCTAATTTGTGTTAGTCAATATCCAGATGAAAAAGTAGGAATAATTACTCTCTTAAAAATATAACTGGTTCATCAATATTAATACATTGAACTCATATTTTGAGTAATCAAACTGTGAAAATCACTGATGATAGGCGGATTGAGCAATAATTGTAATTACTGACCAATATTGTTCTGGATGGATCTTTGTTATACCATATAATCAGTTTCCATCAGGGTTCTCAATTTGTCACTATGTGCAATAAATATTATTTGCATCTGTTAAACATTATCATCAACATAAACTGATAGGTACAATATTACACACATCTTATTTGTCAATGAATATATATATATTTAATATAACATATTTAAGCCAATCTGATACAGTTCAAGCAACAATATAAAAAATGTATAGTAAAAATATTATAATCCATAAAAACATATCTACAAGTTGAAATAAATAAATACATTCATGATATAATGATCAGTGTGTTAGTTAGTCTATTAGTTTTATGAAATGGATTCAATTTAAAGTGAAAATGAATGATTTCCTTTAGCTGATTAAGAATTTTTCAAGAAAGTTTAGAATTTTATTAGATAAATCATCAACTGGTTTTTCTTAATTGAGGTTAAACTAAATTCCAGCAAAACTATATTGAACAGATTAGTAATAATATTGCTAATAATAATTTATAAATATATACGATTAAAATACAATATTCATCATTAATGATAAGACTATCGTATGCTAAGAAATGTTTACATTATTATGATTTACTTTTAAATATTTCAAGGCAATAACTACATTCAATAATTTCAAAGTACTGGCTTGGTTGTAATATTCTTGTCATGAATATCAGTCATACTTTTCATACATGATATTAATAGTAAACTTTATTTCAAGATTATTAAACATAAACTTATGAATATTGCATGATTCTATAGAATTGAATCATTTGACATAAATCTTGAATTTGATTTTAGACACTTCTATAACTTGACTTGAGAAAAGAAAAAAAACTGATTTGACTTCTGACCAACTTACTACAAATCAATTCAGTGTATGAATTTATTATACCTTCTATAAATATCCAAAGAAAACCAAGGTCCAAAAAATGTCATTGCTAAAAAATAATTTTATTTTTTAAACTGTTTTGAGAACAAAGCTGAATTGTGATATTTATTTTATTATTCTGGGTGATTTTTGTCATATTTTCTCATTTACCACCCTTTTTATTTTTCAATATAAAAATTGTGGATTATCTAAGATTTGAAGAAACAATCCAGCATAATAAGCTGGCTTTTGATTTATAATTAAAAATTTAATAAATAAAAACTTTTATTCTAAAATGCAACTCCTGAAATACAATTATTACTGGTAGTACTGTTATTTTTTTGAAGTGTATAATAGAAATCCAGTCAAGCATGAAGAATTAAAGATTGCATGAAAGTTACATTAAATGGTAATGATAACATTTATAAACTAAAACATTTTAAACTGCAATGAATCTTAAATTGATTATAAGTGATTTATTTAATAATAGGATGCTGAAACAATTACTGACTAAATCATCAAATTTTGTCACTTTTATACTGCATTAGATCCTCTAACTTTTGATTTGAATAGAAAAATCATTTCAACTAAATGGGACAACCTCTGCCACAAAGTTGATAGTTTTTTTTTTTAAGTGTCATAGCATCGGCCAGGGCGCGAACCCGCAACCTGGGCAACTGCCTGCTAGTGCAAAGCAGTCGCGCTGACCTCTTGACCACCAATGCAAGACAAAGTTGATAGTTTAAAGCAAAAAAATGTCACAATTGCAGTAATATCTGATATATCAGACAGTAACATTCAAGAATTTTAATCTATTATTCTATATAATGTTATGATTTGCAGATTCAAGACTTTTATGAAATGAAAAATTTGTTTGACAAGCAGTTGGTTTTAAAAACATGCACATTATTTAGTATAAAAAAATAAAATTTAATAAATAACTAATAGTAATGAGAATATGTGTAGAACTTTTGTAAAAAGCTGTTTTCTAACCCAAAAAAATTAAAAACCTAAATGAATCAGTATTGACTCATTAAAAATTAAGAGATGATGGCCTAGATAATATACTAGATTAATGTACAAAATTCTTTATAATGACACATTACAATTATTAAACATACATACCACTCAAATCAAATAATCTATGAGCATTATATTTAAGAGAGCATCAAAATAAAATTGAGGGGTGTGGGGGGTCAAAGATAGCATTCCTTAATATTGTATTTTCTTTTTCCTGAATAAATAAAAACTGAAAAATATGCTCAGCTAAAAAATTGCTCACAATTATCTAAATAATTTTGGAGGAAGTTGTTTCAATACAAATTAAAAAAAGAAATGGTAGTATTAGCAGATTCATTAGTTATCAATGAACTTTATAACTGTTTATAAGGTATAGTTTCTAATTATTTGATGAAAACAATTTCAAATTTAAATCAAAACATGAAGTTTATATTTAGTAGCATTTTGGTGCATTTAGATTGACTGCGCGTACTACTATCTGAAAATAATTCTAAGCAAAAATCACATTTAGTTCCTACTTTATTATCATAAGCAATTTATTCTTTGATAATGGGATGGGATTACAAAATAATACTGAAGCTAAGGTGGATGTAGTATTGAACAAACTAATGTGTTGGGATTTTGAAAAAAGCTTGGTGAAAACCTATCATTATAAAATTTGGCTATTATAAATACATTTATGGTGCCATCAAATAAAATACCAGTAGAATAGAATCCAGTGTTCAGAAATGTAATCTTAATAATTTAGTTAAGCAAATACAGTTCTTGATTTCTGTAAGCAATTCATTTTGCAATTTTTTTTTGCATAAGTCATATTTTACCTTCATGTGCATATTAAGCAATTAGCCAAGATACAGAACATGAAACTTATTTTTTTAATAAATGAAAATAAGTAATATGACATACACAAAAATATTACATATCATGAGACATATAAAAAATCGAGAACTATATTAACTTATATAATAACCTTTTTCAAATATTTTGCATCTTATATAGTATAAAAATTGTTTATAAAATTCAAGATTTTCATATTTATAAATGTTTGACATATTAAATAAATCACCTGAACACCAGAACTAAGACTAAACTTAGTATTTACAATGAATAATTTTAATATATGCCATGCTGTTTGGCATAGTGATAAAATGTCAGACTCTGGAAGGCAAGATCCATGGATCATGGTCCAGCTCTATTTCTTTTGTGCTTAAACTTCTTATAAATTCCTGAGCAATAAATCATTAGTTTTTTTTAATATATCTCTGAAAAGCTTTCTAAATTATGATATATATAAACAGGTCAAATAAATTGAAAAACATATGGAGACAAGTAGTAGGTAGGTAGATAGGTAAGTAGACAGACAAACAGACAGATAAATAGATAGGTACGTACATAGATAAATGAATAGACATAAAAAATAAAGATAGATAAGTAGATGGATAGATAACGATGTAGGTAGACAGATGCATAAATTGATGCATAGATAAGACAGACAGACAGACAGACAGACAGACAGACAGACAGACAGACAGACAGACAGACAGACAGACAGACAGACAGACAGACAGACAGACAGACAGACAGACAGACAGACAGATAGATAGATAGATAGATAGATAGATAGATAGATAAATAGACAAAGAGACCAATAGACATAAAGGTAGATAAATAGGTAGACAGATTAATAAATAGATAGTGGATGGATGGTTGAATAAATAGTTAAATTGATAGTTGGACACATAAATAAGTAGAAAATCAGACAGATATATAGATAGGCAGACAGATAAATAGATAAACATATAGACAGATAGATATGCATAAAGTTAGATACATAAATAGACAGATTAATAGATACATAGTAGTAGGTTGTCTAGATAGTTAAATGGATGGTTGTATGCATAAATAGAAAACCAGAAAAATAGAGATATATAAACATAGAGAGACAGAGTAGCTAGCTAGATAAACAGATAATGAGACAAGATAAATAGATTGATAAAGAGAGACAAGTAAAAGATAGGTTGATAAATAGCTATTAGGTGAAGAGATAGCTAATAATTGAATGAATGTGTGAGTGACTAGTTAGTTAAATAAAAGAATAGTATTATTTTTTTCCCAGCTTTAATTTTTTTTTTAAGGCCCATATGTAATGAGTTTGATCACAACTTCTTATTTTTTATTCCCATTATTGAGCTCGAATATGATCCCTGCAGTACCAAATAACCCCTTTAATTATTTAAATTCCATTTTACTATTCTGTATATGTTTGGCAATGCCGACATAACTTTGCATACTTTAAGGTAATAAAAATATATTTTTTGTAATATCTTTTTCAAGTTTTATTCATTATGCACGATTTATGTTCATTAATAGTGTAACGTATTCCATCATGCTAGGCCTCTATACGCAATATAAAATGCGCGAGTTGATCAAGTTATGCCAAAAAGAAAAAAGTTGTATTTCTATTTCTAAAAACATAACTATATTTCCTGATCAACTCGGCCTAGAATTGTTACAATTTGCGCTATTGATAAAATCAGCTTTTAATTTATTTGATCAGGGCACCAGGATTTCCGTAAGAATCTGCTGAAATCTGTCAAATAACGTATCGCAAATTAAAAAGAAAAAAGGTTTTTTAAACGAATTGGTATTACATCATACCGTGAACTAGAATTGACTTTTAAATATTATTATTCCTGGAACTTATTCATAACATATTGGCAAAGGTAAATAAACACTAATAAATATTATTAATAATGTATAAATGAAAATTGATATTAGAAATATTTTTATTCTAACAGATTAAGAATCTGTTTTAAGTTAAATTGCGAATTAAATAAACTGGAGAGAACACACACTAATCCAAATATGAATACATTAATAAAAAAAAGTTTCGCAATTAAAAAAGTTCTTGGATAAATAAGTCTCTTGAACAGAAAAATTAGTCTCTATCTGGGTTCTATTATACGTATATTTTTACGAGTTGTTTGCAAAATGGTTTGTCGACAATTTAGTCACAATTGTGAATAATAAAGAGTCATAGCTTACCGGTAAATTTAGCGAGAAAGTAGTAGATAACTATGCATAGTTTTTTGGGTTAGAATGAGCTTGGCCATTGGTTATTAGTTGATCTTGTGGTCTATTCTCCTAATTGGTCACAAAGACTTTTCTGGTGTACACCTTCAGGTATGATGTCCCCAGAAGCTCCAGTTCACTCAGACATGCCAAATTATTTCAGCGTAGAGCGATCCTGGATATATTCTTGTTATCCAGGACTAACTATAGAGAAACAAATGAAACAAGATGTTCGTCAAACTGGTCTCTGCCTTTTTATACTAGAGGCCCAGTTTTCAGACTTCTGCCCATGTTATTATCATGGCGTTTAGGTTCATAATCTTGTACATTCTTTATCATTTTTCAATTACAAAGTCTTTATTTTTTTAGCATAATTCTGCCATCTTTAATTAGCTAAAATATTTTTCTTTTAGCTTATCTTTTTACTTTTTGAATTCTTTTACTTTATCAGGATTAGTAATCTGCGTGTCTTTTGTTCTCTCCAATTTTAGCGTTTTATTTTTACATATAAAAAAAAATACGGAAGACAATTTTAACTTTCACTGTACGTTTTTTTAAAAAAGATTATACCAATAAAAAAAAATCTAAATTTACTTTTTTTTTTTTTTAGCTTTTACCAAATTGTCAATATATTTGTACCATATAAATAAACGGTACAATAGATAATAGTAATGTTTATTTTTTATTTTTTTAATCAAATATTAAGATTTGTTGAACCATTGTTTTTTATGTTTGCTTTTTTTAGCTTTACTATGCTTTTGTAGTTTCATTTATTAAACATGATTTACATTCTTTAATAAATGCTAATTTTTTTTTTTTATCAAATGTTAATATTTGCTTAACTATTATATTTGAACCTTTTATTTTTTTTTAATTGTGTTTAATATGCTTTTATAGTTTTATTCATTAGTTGATATCTGATTTCTAGAGTTATTTGATTTGGGAGAGGGGGGCAATCTGCTAACTTTGTTATGATCATTTATTAATAATATTTGCTAAATATTGTTTTTGTTTTTTTCATGTTTGATTGCACTAGTAATATATGTTTTTGGTCAAGTGATAAGCCCCCCCCCCCCCACACATTTTATTTGCTAAACATTGTTTTTGAAATTTAGATTTATTTATTTTTTGATTGTGCTTATTTCTAAGAAATTTGTGTGTTTTTCTTTTTTACGTAAATTGAACAAAATATCTGGAATACTTTTTATCAATGCCCCAGGCTAATATCTAATATTATTTATTGCTTGTTTGTATCAGCAGTGGTTTTGGAGCTCCCCTTAAAAAGTAAAATGATGATTAGTACATTCTAAATTGGTACCAATCATTTGTTAAATATTGCACTTTGTTTTGATTTCAATTTAGAAAAACCTTCAGTCACTGTTTTGATTTTATTGCAAAGATATTTCTATTAATTATGATTTTACTGATACTTAAGATTGACAATATCTACTGAAATATAGTCAAAAGATTTCAAAAATAAGATTAAAAGTAAATATTTAAAAGGGGTTTTCTTACAATTATGAAAAATTGTTATAAATAATTAAAGAGAGAAAAAAAAATCTAAAATAGAATGTTACATGGCAACATAATAAACATCAGATTCAGTTTTTAGTTAGAGTGATTAAAATATTTCCTATGTATAATTTTCACTTTTAAACTTTTATACTGATATTTTATATGTTTCCATTGCTTTCCATATCGTTTATAAAAGACTGCATTCACTGGTTGACTCTAAAATATCACAGGCTAATCTATAAAAGGTAAATGTGCTGTTATTGCAGCCATAAAGATTCAGGAAGCAATGAAATATGCCAAAGAACTAAGATTAACACAATATTATGCCATCCAAATTGATTTCAAATCAGCTTTTGACCTAGTGAATTGGACATATTTAATAGAAAATTTGAAAAGCTTAATACCTGAACATAAATATTTAATAAATGAAATTGAAAACTACATCAGAAATAGCAGAATATCAATTAAGAATTATACAAGATCCAATTTCTTTATATCAAAAAAGGGCATCTCACAGAGTTCTCCACTGGCTGCATTGCTTTTCACTATTTATCTGGATCCTCTGGTGAAGGAGCTGGAAAGCCTAATTCCTGGCATTTACCACACCTAGGTACAGAAATAGGCGTAAACGCATTCGTAGATGACATAATATTTTTTCAAGATAGTTGCAATATGCAAAAGTGATAAACATTCTTGAAGATTTCCAAAGAAAGACAGGCTCTGTTATTCAATCATCAAAGTCAGCAGCGTGGCAATTGGCCATTGGAAAAAAAATACCCTGTGACTTCCTAGCTTCCTCATCAATATATTTAGGAATACCACTATATCAGTCTAAAACCTTCATAATCTAATAGCCGAAAAAATTGCAGAAAAAATTAACAACTTCTCCTCATTGAAACTTTATATGATGTCACAAGGACTAAAATATTTAATGCGATTGTAACAGAAACCTTGGGATATTATGCCCCCTGGATAAATATAATAAAATGATAAGCAAAATTAATCATATAGCAAAGAAATATATTTGGGGAAAGGCATCAAAATTAATATCAATTTCAATTTTGCAAATACCAATTAACAAGGGTGGTCTTAATCTGATTGATCTAATAAAATATGTTTATTTTATTAAAGCCAATCCAAACAAGAATGTAATTAAAAGTAACTGCTTCGACCCACCAATGGCTGAAATAAAAATATAGAGAGAGATAGGGAAAGAAAGAAGATCTTTCTTAACTGATTTGTTGCTAGCTTACAAGGACCTGTAAGATGACCTGGATGTAAGTAGCTTAAAAGGACTTAGATTTAGGGACTTTAAATAAAGATGTCAAATGTCGAGAAGATGTCTGGCTTGGCATATCAATAAAGAGTGTTTTGAGAGATTTACAATCAATATGTGCCCCCCCCCCCCCAGTCTTGCATTAAATTCATGTTCAGGTTGGTAAATGGGATTTTTCTAACAACAACTTATCTGAATAGAAGACTGCATATGAACTTAAGAGTCTGCATGTGTATTCTGTAGAGGTAGTGAAGAAAACTTTTTACATTTGTTTGAAGAATGCAGGGCCTTTTGGCAAATTAGAAATCAAGTTTTTCTCATACTCCAATTTTAAACTTAAAAAATATAATGATAAAACATATTAAAAATTTCAAACCGCATAATGCAATGATAGTGATAAACACTAAAAACAATATGGTCAATAAGATGTTCAATGATCTTCGATAATAAAAAGTATAACTGGATTAGGAAACTGGATACAGATTGAGATAAATATTTCAATCAGTGCCTAAAATACCTGTGTAAGAAGAATATGGAAAAAAATTGGGGAGATTCTGTGCCAACAGTATGCAAGATATAAAATTGAATCTTCAAAATCCAAATATGCATTTAAGAAAAACAATATGTGAATAGATTGTAAATTAAAATCCAGCACTACCATTATCCTAGTGTTTATAGAGAGGGAATGGACCATTACAAATGGAGCACCGGCTATCTATCTTAAGGAGAAATAAGTCTTCATTAAAAGTTTTCAAATCCTACAGAACATTACATAATTTACGGAAAAGTAATAAAAAAAGGGAAAGTGGAAGGATGGAGAAAGACGATAGGGAAAAAAGAAGAAAAAGCGAGAAAAGCAGAAGAAATGGCAGAAAAGAGGAAGAAAAAAAAAGGGGAAAAAGAAATTAACATGTAATTATTATTATTTTTTATATCTAATGTATATAGATTGTGTGTGGCTTTTTAATAAAGACCTTACTTAAAATAAAAAAATATTTTATGTTATAACAACTCGTTTCAAATTTTCTTACGGAATACAATCTTTAAATTACTTGGAAATTTTTATGGCATCTATCTATGCATACACATATAAACATCAAACAACATATTAAATAATATAATGAATTTCTAGAATGATAAAATTGCAGTAAATAAATAAAAAAATTGCTTCATTTTTTGAAATAGAGCATTATCCCATGATAAACTAATTTTGTATTGCATAAATGATTGATCAAATTCAACTTCAGAACATTGACTTTTTGCAAATAATGAGATTGAACCAAAAAGTACTATTAGCTGGCTACTTTATTTTACTGAATTCTTTTGACAAAAAAAAAATTTGAGTAAAAAAATATATTCACCAAAAAAAAAAAAAAACGTAGAAAGGAAATAGATTGTACATTTAATCTAGAAAAAAAAAAAAACAAACGCTCAACCAGTTCTGTTATATTTTGCTTTTAAAAAAGACAACAGGTTTAAAAAAAGCCATTCACATTAAAGAAAAAATAATGAAGATAGAATAAAACTTTTCACTGTATATATAGTATTGAATTAAAAGATATGGTGAGAAAATTATACAAAGGAAAAACACACCTGAATTGTTAACATAAAAAATACACACGTGAATTGTTAACAGCCCTTTATATTTATATACAAAAAGTAAAATAGCATGTATAATAAATGGTCCACTGCAAGGCAAAGGTCTCTCCAATAGTTCCTTCAGAGCAGAACCCATCAGCCTTGAGAATTGGAGGTTGGTGTTTTACATTCATTTATTGACCAATTTTTATATAGTTTAACTAAATCAATTATGAGTCTGCTACATGAGAAAAAAATCCTAACTACTATCTCTACAACTATATGCAACAAATAACATATTATTGTATTTCAAACATACAGATGCAGACTTTTTTTTTTTAAAAAAAAAAAATCATACTAACATCATTAAAATGCTTTTTAACCAATCAAATTTATTCAATCAGATTAAGTCCCACTTATCATTGCTTGCTGTTGAAATTTATTTGATAACTTTGAGCAACCATTCATAATAATCATATTTCAAGAAATAAAATAACTTCATACAAATGGGTATAGATTTATCTATACACATGTGCATATAAGATATATAAAAAAAGAAAATGTGGACAAGTGTAGGATCTCTGTATATATATATCCACTTAAGTATATTATGTACAGAATATATACTTAAATTGTTAAAATTAATAATGCAACTAACACATATACAAAAAGTTATTGTGTAGTTTTCTTTTCATACTTTGAAAGTTTCAAGTTTCAATTCAATATTTTGATTAGTCAAAACTTTTTGTGCATTAATTATTTTTAAAAACGAACTACAAACAACAATAAAATTGTGTGCAAAATTTAGAAGAAAAGCAAATGACATGTTTGAACTGTTAAAAACTGCAAATGGAAAAGAATCTTTTCAAATGTAAGTTGTTTTTTTTTCCTCATGTGGCATAGCATCAGCCGGGAAGCAAACCCGCTAACCCGGGACAACTGCTTGTAAAGCAGCTGTTGCTGACCTCTCAACCACCAACAGAAGTAAACAATTTTCAACTTTAAAAAATAGAAAAGTTGGCAGACATAATCCAAAAGCTTTTGTCAGAGGATGCCACTGTGAATATAGGATGTTATAGGAAATTTTAGAATAGATTCTGGTGAATATTTTGATGTAAAGTGTCTCCTTTTGTATCATAATTTTGAGTTCTGATCAAAACAATACCAGTGTTACATCTACATCCGAATCTACTCATTCAGACCTAGCATAACTATTGAAACAAAAGTGAATTAGAAATTATAAGCTGTGTTGGACAAAGCATTTTCACTATTTTTCCAAAGCTTATAAATACAGTTAATATTGCTTAAAAGTGCAAGGGGATTTGATTACACTGAATGATTTTTAAAAAATGATTAGCATTTGTGTATAATATTTCCGTAGTGTGATTTTCACTCGTGCAAGGTAGAGACTAGTTTCTATCCACTTTTAACATTTTGTGGAGGGATGTAATCATAATCAGATGATGAAAGACATATGAAAAAAATGTATGATCCCCAAGATGCATCATGAATCTTTTTCATGTCTTTGGTCATATGCTTATAATTATATCTTTTTCACATGTTTTTGATATGTTTATGATTACAACCCTCCACAAAGTGTTAAAAGTGGATAGATACCAATTCCTACTTTGCGAGAGTGGGATAGTGAAAATTACACTATAGAAATATTCATTATTGGATAACCCTCTAGTTTAATGAATGACTAATAAAAATAATTAGTTATCATTTGTGTGTTTCTTTTTTTCTCAAATACTAATTTCAAAATTATGTTATGCTGAGTATTTCTCTGTGTATATACTGTACCGGTCGAAATTGTATGTTAATTCAACACGATTCATAGTCTGGGTAAAAGTACCTCGAATCCAACCATATGCGAGATTAAAGATCAAGAATATTTATGGATTCTAACCTGTTTACCCACCTCTAAATCTAACAACCAATTAACAACACTTTTGAGGCAAGCAATTAATCTTTTCAAACTCTGGCCCACAGCATCAACGGGGAACATGAACCTGACATTTTTAACATGTAACACTGGCATTTATCATAATTACACATATGCATGAGTTGATGAAAAGATGGTCTTCAGATAGCAGCACAATAAGATATAAGCACTAAAGTAAAATTAATTAACATGAACCACAGGTAGGTAAAATTCATATATATATTTTAATAAAACGCATATTTATAATTCTTTAATATCTCACTATTTAACTTCTGCTCATTGATAGACAAATTTCAATTATATAACTAACATATGCTTCTCACAAGGTAGCAATCCAACATTTATATGTCAATTTAAAACAGAAGAGTCAAGTTCTTTGGTAGACGCCAATTCAAGTATGTGTGGGAAGAAAAACAAATATATATATATATAAAAATTAGCTTTTGAGTTGAATTTTAAGTTTCACGAAAGTCTCAAAGACTTCAACATTAACTGATATTTTTTCAGAAATAAATAAATTAAACTTAATATTACAGAACAGTTCCATCACCATCTTTAAGGAGTCAGACAAAATTGAGTCTATGATCAAGAAAGTGGATTTTTGGGGATCATGTATCAAAAAAGACCAATGTAAAAATTTTGAGATACTGTAATTTACAGCTTCTTTTCCCAGAAAGAGCTGAAATTGTCAAAATTAGTATAATAACACAGTTAAAACTTGGGATGTCATTCAGATAATATTTTCCAAAGTGAAATAGTGAAGATACATGGATTTTAAATCCATTCAATGAATTGTTTTTTCAGTAAGCTAAAAAACTATCAATTTCTAAAAAAGAAGAATTGACTGAACTTTTGACTGATTTCACAAACACAGAGTTTTTCAAAAGAGCATTCTCATCTTAACTGTATATTAAGATTAAGTACTGCAATAAGCTTGCTACAGTTCCTGATTTGGGGTTATATCATCATTTGAACCTGATTTTTAAAAACTAGGATCCATAAAATAAGCTCAAGAATTGCATTAAAATTATTAAGAACCATGCTAAATAAATTTAAAAATTGAAATAAGTTAAATGTAAAATCAGAAATAAAAGCCAATAAATGTCATTAGGTGAATTTGAATTGTTTGATTATTTAGATCAGTGGTCTTCAACCACGGGTCCGCGGCGGACCGGCACCGGTCCGTAGAAGTTTTTTGGTGGTCCATGCTACACTGGCAAGAAAGTTTTTAATAACAAAATAATAAGATTTTAAACTTTTAATTAATATAAACAATTTTTAATTATTTTTTCATCGCACTTTTACCTGAAAAAAAAAAAGAAACAGAACAAAATCTAATCAATCATACATAAATTAATTTGTTTTTCTAGTTATCACAGATGTTTATGGGGGGGGGGGGGTAGAATTAAATTTTTATTACTTTTCTAAAAAAATTCAAAATTAAAAAAAAAAAGTTTTTTATTATACAAACTCCATATATATATATATAACTTCATCTAATGCTAAGCTGTTTACATCTTTAAGAAAATTTATCTATAGATTTTTGCTGGTCCACGAAACCTTATCCTTATTTTTGCCGTCCGCGAAACCTTATCCTTATTTTTACCGGTCCGCAGGTGTGAAAAGGTTAAAGACGTCTTGTGTTGTTAGCCGAGAGGTATCGCAGCCGCCATGCAAGCAAGTAGTTGGTTGCAGACGGGTGTGGGTTCGCGTCCCGGCAGATGTTATGACATATGAAAAAAAAAAAGAAAAAAAAAGGTTGAAGACCACTGATTTAGATAATCTAAAAAATTAGAAAGAAAAAAACCTCAAACTTTTTTGAGTGATGACTGGAGGTAATGAAGAGAGGGGCTATTAATCAATGGATATGCGAGGAGGAAAAACCTAATCAAGAGTAAGCAAGAGAAAAAAAAGATTGGGATCCACTGAATTAGATAGAAAATCACGGATTCCAATCATTTTTTTGTTTTAAATTATTGGTGGTATGCTCTTTATTAGACTATTTTATTCATCCTTTTGCTGTGAATAATTTCTGATAATTAATTATCAGAATGAAATTACAAATAATTAAATAATTAGAGTTAGAAAAATTATAAACCTTTGTTTTTTTGAACCTACTCTATATATAGCCATCAAGTAGATTTGCACAAACATCCCCTGAAAGAATACATTTATAACATAAAAGTAATAAAATATAGATTTTGTTAACATACTTAAAAAGTGATGGTGAAAAGAAGATATATATATAAAGTAATGATAAAAAGAAAACCTGACTTCTTTTATTATGATTCATCAGCTTCTGTAGCTTAGAATCACTCTAACTTTAGAAGAAGAAAAAAACCACTAATATGGAAAAAACTAAATAAAAAATTAAACAATGAATTCTGCATTTACACAAATTAATCCCCGAAATACAAATATGTTTGCATATAACACGTTTCTCCTTAGACTTTAGATTTGATATCTTGTGATACAATCTTTTAACTTCTATATCATTTTTTTTCTTTTTGTAAGACTTGCTAGTTTTGCAGATAATCTTCTATCAGTCAAATTTTAATAAAGAAAGCAATTGATACTACACTTCATTATAATTTTTTGAGGTAACCCATTTACTGTAAAGACTTTTTATGAGAACTATTATTAATCATTAGTTTCACACGTTCAATCTAATGTAGATTGAAGTTAAGTCTTACAATCTTACAGGATTTATAATCACAGGTTGTAATAAATTGGATTTTGATGAACAATGCAATCATGTATTAAACCACTCATAATAAATACATAAATACAACTTATATACAAAGATTAATAACACTCATGGGTTACTAGTGCTGAGGAATTTGTGTGTGCGTGTACGTTTATAGAGAAACGGGGGAAGAATATGACATATTTGTATTTTTATAAAACATATATATGTGTACATGAATACGAACATGTAAAAGTAAACATTATATAAACGTTCTATCATTTAAGAAAAAAATTTACCTCTTAAAAAAAAAAGGCACAGACATATTAATTAACAATCCCAATCCCTTTTCTTTTTTTTTCTTTTAAAGTGCGCTTATAATTCCAGAAATTTGTTAATATTACTTTTATATGTGCTTATATTTAATAATTGTAAATCTTTTTCTTTTTTAAAAAATATTCTAAAACATCAGCAGCTGTTGTTTTATATAAATTCTTTTGATTATTTGAAACTTCATTTATGTGAAAAATTGGAAAAAGTGTTAACAATTGTATTATTCCCAGGAAGTAATTTGGATATGATGCAGTCTGCTTTTTTCTCCCTTTAATACCCCCCCTCCACCCGCGTTCTCTCAATTAATAGTCATAAAATTCTTAAGTTGAAAAAATAACGAGTCAGAAATTGGCATTACATTCTTCAGTAAATTTAATCTCCGTCTGCTCAATTAAACAGATTTAGTTGAGCAATTTATATATTATAAAATTTGTTAAAAAAAAAAACGATCCTGAAAAAAAAAAAAATTCACCACGTTTGAGAAATAAAATAATGTAAATTCAGGTATACATTTTCAATATACACACACACTCAAATCTGTAAAGATTTTAGTTTCTAGAATTACAAACATTTAAAAAAAAGACTTCAATATTTTATTTGAATGGTGTTGGATTCCTAATAGTTATTTAAAGTTTAGGATATAATTAAATATTATGATGCCTAATAAATTTTATGAGAATGATATGCAAGAGTAAATCATTGCTGATGATAAAACTTAAAAATATGTAGCTGAATTAATTGTATAGTCATCATTTCATTTAAAAATGATAATCATAATAGAACGTTCTTCCAAAGGGTTCTTTGTTCTCTCACTTTATTTAATATATTCATCAATGAACTTCCTGGAACCAAATGGGGGGAAATTCATTTATGTTGTTATTGTTTTGACTCTCCAAAAGAGATCTTTCCTGAAATAGAAAATTCTCCCAATAAGGTGATGAGAAAAAAAATCGGACATCTTTTTTAAAAAACTGACATCTTATTCATAATCCAATGAAAACAACTATGCTCTATTTTTCATCTAAACTGCAAGGGATCATCTTTTAATCTGAATATAATTATTTGCAATAGTAGATCAAACTAGAATACTTCATGACATTTAAGAATAACCTTGGATCATAAATAACATAACTTATTTTTCTCATTTAGTTAAAGTTAGATCAAAATTAATTTCTAAGAATAATCTCTTAGTTGATGCTGTGATGCAAATATTTTTAAGTACAATTTCTTCAGCACTAGCATATTCTGCTGGTGGATACTGTGTTCTGTTTGGAGACAAAGTTCTCATACTACACTTCTGGATATTCTATTAAATATTATCGCAAGAAGCATTACTGGTACACTCAAGTCTACATCTTTACAGCAATTTTCCATTCTTTTACATATTCTTCCACTAGATTTCAAAAATTGCTTCACAGAAAATACATGAAAGGCTGTTAAGCAGACAAGAACTTTTTGATAACACAAGATATAGTTTTACCATCTAAAATTGTCAAATCAATATCCCCTCCCTTTAGGATATTAAACACAGGTGTTCAGACAAATTTCTTTTTCCAGATCTATCTTCCTTAATGCAACTGGAGTCTCATCAACATATTTAGGACAATTCATGCTTATTGCACTCATCTGCTTCATAAATGGAATTTATCAGGCAAAGGTGGGTAAACACAAAGTATGAATCACACAAGTAATTCAAATCTATGGCTATAGTAGTAAAATTGAAGGCCTTAATAAAGATGGTGATAATTCTATTTCCTGGTTGGAATCTCTATAAGTTTCTTTTATGATGTTTTTTGTTAATAGTTAAATTGTCAAAACTATTTTTAAATCAAAATATATACACATAACAAGTTTTTTTAAAAAATATAACAAATCTGAAAGCCAGACGCTAGTGGCATGCTTAAAACTATATGTATAAATATGAATCAATATTTATATTTTATCTTTAAAAATCTAATATAAATGTAAAAAATAACATTCATTAATTTTATTCTCAACTGAATTAAAACTATTTTTAAATTTAAAAAAAAAAAAAAAAATTTTAATCAAAGTATATGTATATATACTTAAATTCCAAATTCACCTGATCTGACTTTTCTGTTCTCAAAAACTAAAAAAGATTTTGATATTCTAGCTATGGGAAATACTGAAGCAATAAAATTTAATCCTAGCAATAATTCAAGATTTTCTACATTGTTTCTGAAAATAAAAAAATAAATATTCCATCACTTGGATATATATTACTTTGAAAGTAGCAGTACTGTACTTAAGCTATTACAAGTTATGAGTAGTACATCTTGTAACATATCGTTAGCAATTCTTTTTCATCTGCATATTTTGAATGTAACATCCAAATGTTTGCATTTTTATTTTGGAGCCCACTTTTAGAATGCAGTTTTCACTCTAGAAAAATTTATGTCCATCTTTTATCATTTCTTTTTACAACTTTTATATGTATAATTGCATTAAATAATTCAAACTGCAAATGCAACTAAAATACAAAAGTTAAAAAGTTTGTGATTTTTTTGGCATTAATTTTCCTTTAACAACATTCATTTTTTAAAAGAGGGAGGGGAAAGGAATATTTATTCCAATATATTTATAATAATGTTATTTCTTTCTTTTGCATGCAATCAATAATTATTAATAATCTTCTCTCTTCAATGAAAACCCCAATAGCATAAAGTGAAATTAAATAATTCAATAAAATGTAAAAAAAGTGCTTGAAAAGTCCAAACATACTGCATACTTAATACAAAATTGAATTAAGAGCATGGTAAACAGGCAAGAATATATATTCTATCTTCACACAAACCAAACCAAATTAGACAAATTATTACTTCAAATTTATTGAATTTTATTTTTAAATAAATTAAATCTAGTTTAAATAAGACATGTGGTGTGTACAACAAATTCTTTATTCAAAAGCTGGCAACATGCAAGCATGGTCACCTATCACCAAGATACTAAATCCCGGACTCGTCCCTTGCTGATATGCTTCATGTTAGTCCTTTTAGCCGGTGTCAAGCAGGATATCAATATTGAACTTTCATCCCCCTGATTATCATGTAATATATTCTATGTTTAATTTTTATCATGTGCTGTAACCAAATTTCTGAATAAAACATTCTATATTTTATAATAAAAAAAAAAAAGAATACACTTAAGAATGTCACTGATAGTTTATCATTGTTAAATATTCCTTTAATACAACTTATTCTAGCATTTCAACATTTAGATTTAGATTTTGCTTAACTGATTTATTATTACACCCTCTCTCTCATTTTTTGTTTCATTAAGATTTGTAAAATTAAAAATATATTTAAAAAGCATAACAAAGTCCACAATTATTCCTTACATAAAATTAGTTGATTAACCAAGCATTATAAAATGAAACTGAGAAAACACAAACTATATATAATTTAATTTATATATAAATTAATTTAAATTAATAATGTAAGGCTTACATAATGATGTAACTATGTATATAGAAATTTAAAAAATAATAATAGATAAAATGAATGATATGTCCATCTTATAACAATAGATAGGAAAAAAACATTAAATTTATTATGAAATTTATTTATTTTAAATTATAAAGAATGTTTATATAACAATAAGTTTATTAGTGGATCTGTAAAAGGCAGTCACTATTGTAAATCAAATTTCATATAACTAAGCAGAATCAAAAGAGCAGATTACAAAGAAAGTTCTGATTAAAAATAAATGAATGACAACTAGTATAAGTTCATTGATGACTATATTAAATAAGGCTTTCAAAATAAAAACTGGTGTGATTTTTACTATTCTAACCTCATGTTATAATTCTATTTGAAAAAAAAAAAAGGTCATCCTCTAAGTCTCTAAAATTTCTTAAATGCACAAAACCATAAATTTATTTGACAAAATGCTCTCCAACAGAAAAATTCAAATGACAATAAGTGATAATCATGACAGATACAAAATTTTACATAATGGTCCTCCTCAGGGTTCTGTTCTCATCCTCTTAATGTATGTATTTCCAATCTTTTAAACTTTTTTCAAATTTTTTTATTCAAAACATACAACATGCATACTAAGAAAAGCTTGTTTAATACTTTAACAATATAATATGCTGAGCATGCATGCTTTCAACTAACTGGTAGTTATATTCACAGTTATAGTTATCCAAGAAAGTTATGAGATTTATAGAAGAATCACAAAAGTGATAATTTACATAAATTTGATTATAAGATGTAAATCAAGTGATTTAATTAGCCACTTTTTTAATAGGGGAACGCAGGATTCTATCTTGTTGATTATGTGTATGTTGTTGGCAATGTGCTAAGCCTCTTTAACTTTGCATTCAGCATTGTTTCTTTCCGAGCAGACAATACTGACAGATCTGGATTCAAAGCTATGACTACATTTAGACTTGGGTTTGAGGAAAATAATTTAATATCCATAATAGTCTTAAGCTCAATTGTACTGGTATCTGTGCTGTGCAATTCTTGTAGAAATATTGGCCTGATTAACAATACAAAAGATAAACTGCCGCTAGAGTAAGTTTTCCAAATTGTGTACAAAATTATATACAACAACACAAAATGCAACCCAGTTTATTATGGAGAATCTCATGCCAATCTCTCTACAAAAATTGCACAGCACAGATACACTATAATCAAACTAAGGTTAATATGGATATTAAATCTATTTTCCTTGAACACAAATCAAAACATGATCATAACTTTGAATCCACATCTCCCAGTATTATCTGCTCAGAAAGAAACAATGCTAAAAATAAATGCAAAGTTAAAGAGACCTGGTGCATTGCTAACATTATATACTAATCAACAAGAAAGAATACTGTATTCCTTTATCAAAAAAGGGGTTAATTTAAATCATTTCATTTACATCTAATAATAAAATTTGATGTAAATCACCATTTTTATCATTCTTCGATAAATCTCACAACTTTCTTGGATAATTATAGCTATAAATATGATTACCAGTTAGTTTGAAAACATGTTCAGCATATAATATTCTTAAAATATTAAACAAGTTTTTCTTAGTATATATGTTGTATATATTTATTTTTTGAATTAATGTATGTAAATAATATTCACATATATATTTATTCATATGGAATTTTATTTAACGGCTTTTGTGAACATATTACTTACTACAGCAAATTGCCTGATAGTTTTACCATGAAATTTCTAATTCAGAGGCAATGTGTAAATCATTTGCACATTTTGCATGAAGATATATATAAATCACATAGGTTATAATTATATCAAGATCTCCACTGACTTCATCAGCAACAACAAAATTTTCTCCAATCCAATCTTCATGGATAAATGAAGATAATAGTTTTTTTTTTCAGATTGCTTCTCTATTTCATGAGTTATTAATTATTAATTTAATTTGATATTAAAATAATTATTCAATTGTATATCTATGTTATAGTTTTCTTTTCAAATATATAATTTAGTTATTTTACCATTTTGCTACCAATATCAGTACGAATGATATAAAATGAAGCATGAATTTGGAATGTTGATTGCAAAAGTTATTCTAGTTAAGATGTAATTCTTATCAGCATTGCTCAAATATTTGTCCAGATATAATATATATTTGAAAATATATAGCTCATTTACTCAACAATTTTTTAAGTTTCTAAATAAGCAATTAATATTGTTTTTATATTTATATATTTCCAATTTTGTAATTTTAAAAAGGCTCTTAATTTTAAGACGATGAAAAAGGCGTTTTCAACGTAAAAAAAATTCACTTCTATGTAATCTACCCCCCCCCCCATAGTTCATATTTAATCCTCCTACAGACAAATTCCTCAAAAAGTTAAATATTTTGAGACTTTGTTCACAATTTACGATTCCAACTGATATTTAACTAAATATTTACTTTAAATTCTCTATTAAATATTCAATTACTTTTCTAACACATATGCTATATATATGAATATTAAACACGATTTATTATATTTATATTAAAAGCCATTTTTATACAAAGCAACAAAACATGACAAAAAATTTTCAATAGTAAATGCAGGACATCTTGGATGCTTTGAGTTAAAAACTCATTTGCCTTTTTTTTCCTATTCAAAAAAAAAAAAAAAATGAAATAAAAAAGCTTTAAAATGAAATGAAAATCATTTTAAATTCAATTTTCTTTTTTTTTTTTTTTCACAATGGTATTCAAAGTGAGGTTTGGTATATTTTGAAATTTCGTTTTCGTAATAGCTATTACAATTAATCTGAAGGGGGGGGGGGTATTATTACTATTTACTAACTGAAATATCGATTATTTTTATTTTAATAATCTCCATACTATCTTTTTTATTTTTCATATAAATAAAGATAACATAAAAAACAAATGACCCCCAAGACGCATTTCATAACTGAAACATAATAAAAATATGAATCACAATAGCAAATCAAGTGATAAAGCAGGACATATATATGACAGAAACTTAAAAATAAATATATAACTTTTATAATAATTATTTTACTCAATACAAAATAAATTATAATATATATGTATACATTTTCGTTGACAAATTTAAACTTTAAATAAAAATCGATTTAAATTAAACCTTCATAAATACAATAAATTATTTTAACATTAGCACAAACATTTAGAATATAAATTTAAAAAAAAATATCAAATGCAAGAATGGTGTTTTGGTACAATATTTATCTTTGATGAAAAAACTAGTATTATTTGATGAGTTTGATTTCAACTGGCATCATTGCTGATATCACATTTCTTTTTTGATTGTGTTGAATCAATAATAAAAATTGGAATGATGCATAACAGCTAAAAAGAATGGAATAGAATAAATCTTCAAGCATTTAAAAATTTGCTTAAAATGTAAGGTAAGCAAGATAAATTATAGAACTCCAGAACTTTCCACCAATAGTTATTTTTATCTAAGATGAAAATTTGAAATCAAGCTTTATGCAACATAATTTAGGAAAATTACTCTGGTTATATATACAATATAAAGATATATTTTTATTGAGTTTTTTTTTTAATATAAAAGATTAATAGAATTCTGATACAGATCTGTTTAAATTTAATATACCTAAAGGTTAAGCAGTCATTACAGCAATTTTTATCTTATTACTCATATAATTTGAAGAAATGTTTCATGACCATTAAGTAGAAACCTGTTTCATAATTTAGTTAAAATGTGTCCTTCTAATTATGATCACAATGAAAACACCTGAATGAATATTTTCATAAAGCAAAATACAATAGTCTGATAAAATATTTGTATATTATTTTTAGAATCAATCATATTCTTCAGGTCATAAGCAACAGATAAATATAAATGATCTACATTTAAGAAAATAGAATTGTCATATTCAACCATTATTGCTCCATTAAAGAATGAAAGTCTCTCCAAGTTTAATCCAGTTTTTCCAAATTTTAGCCTCATTCCAGCATACTTTCTTATTTCATGTATCCATTTCAAATGTAATCTCTTTCTGAGTCTTTTATAATATCTTCGAATCCAATTTAAATTTTCATTTGTCCATCTACCACCATTTCTTCTAGCAATATGTCCAGTCCAGCTCCTCTTCAGACCTAAATTCCTTCAATGATATCAGTAAACATCTATTTGCTGATAATTTTTATTACTCTTTCATTAGACTAGAGATTATCCAATAATGAATAATATTTCTGTAGTGTAATTGCCTGAGAGTGAAGTTATGAAAATTATACTACAGAAATATTATTCATTATCTATTTGTTTCTCACCTATATATTTCATTTTTGATCCCTCCTTGTTGCTCATAACATTATTGAGTGGTCTGAAATCTCTGTACTGCTCTTATGCTAAGTGTCCAAATCTTAAATCCATATATCAAAACAAGTAAAACACATTTATTAAAAACCAAAAGCATACCAACAAAGTTTAATTCTATATGTTACCGTATGTAATAATAATCTGACCAAGATATTTAAAGTTATTAACTTCTATTTCATCATTATCAACATTCATTGTCTTCTTTTGAGAAAATAACCTGTTGAGCATTATTTTAGTCTTTTTAGCATTATTTTTAGTCTTACTTTCATCTGATAACTCTTGCAATATTTCTTGAAACCCCAAAGCATTTTTTGCAAAAACAATTCGCAAAAATCTATACGATTTAAATAATTTTCATTTACTTTTACTTCCTTAGCTTTCCATTTTAATTCACAAAATATTTTTTGCAAACTGCTTTAAAAAGTTTTGGAGCTACAGAGTCACCCTATCATATATCCTTCTCGATATTTAATTTTCATAGTATCACTATAATATTAGGGTATAAGCACAGACTTTCACATGACCCACCACTCTCCACTCCATCTAATAATAGTGATACACTTAAACACATATATGTTGAAAAGATAAATAATCACCAATATATGTATTTCATGCTAAACCAACAATCATCAGTTGGTCCAGATTATCATCTCTACACATATATACTATAAGTGCTCAGATATATATTAAGATAGACAATCCTCATACTTTAATGGACAGGCTTCAATCTAATCCACACTTCAACTCTTCAACCACCCATCCAATTGAAAATCTGATGATGGAATGCTCAAAGGTCACCCTGAGGCTGAGATTCTTGTCACACCCATGTTGACCTAAGGTCAATCTGAACCCCACATGTACAGGACATAATCCATTAAATACATATGCAAGGATGGGCAGACATCTCTATAATGTAATAACTGAAAGACAGGCTTATTTATACCTGTGTCTATATATATGTAATATTAGGGTATAAGCACAGACTTTCACATGACCCACCACTCTCCACTCCATCTAATAATACTGATACACTTAAACACATATATGTTGAAAAGATAAATAATCACCAATATATGTATTTCATGCTAAACCAGCAATCATTAGTTGGTCCAGATTATCATCTCTACACATATATACTATAAGTGCTCAGATATATATTAAGATAGATAATCCTCATACTTTAATGGACAGGCTTCAATCTAATCCACACTTCAACTCTTCAACCGTCCATCCAATTGAAAATCTGATGATGGAATGTTCAAAGGCCACCCTGAAGCCGAGATTCTTGTCACACCCATATATATGTGTTTAAGTGTATCAGTATTATTAGATGGAGTGGAGAGTGGTGGGTCATGTGAAAGTCTGTGCTTATACCCTAATATTACATATATATAGACACAGGTATAAATAAGCCTGTCTTTCAGTTATTACATTATAGAGATGTCTGCCCATCCTTGCATATGTATTTAATGGATTATGTCCTGTACATGTGGGGTTCAGATTGACCTTAGGTCAACATGGGTGTGACAAGAATCTCAACCTCAGGGTGGCCTTTGAGCATTCCATCATCAGATTTTCAATTGGATGGACGGTTGAAGAGTTGAAGTGTGGATTAGATTGAAGCCTGTCCATTAAAGTATGAGGATTGTCTATCTTAATATATATCTGAGCACTTATAGTATATATGTGTAGAGATGATAATCTGGACCAACTGATGATTGCTGGTTTAGCATGAAATACATATATTGGTGATTATTTATCTTTTCAACATATATGTGTTTAAGTGTATCAGTATTATTAGATGGAGAGGAGAGTGGTGGGTCATGTGAAAGTCTGTGCTTATACCCTAATATTACATATATACAGACACAGGTATAAATAAGCCTGTCTTTCAGTTATTACATTATAGAGATGTCTGCCCATCCTTGCATATGTATTTAATGGATTATGTCCTGTACATGTGGGGTTCAGTTTGACCTTAGGTCAACATGGGTGTGACAAGAATCTCGGCCTCAGGGTGGCCTTTGAGCATTCCACTATCAGATTTTCAATTGGATGGACGGTTGAAGAGTTGAAGTGTGGATTAGATTGAAGCCTGTCCATTAAAGTACGAGGATTGTCTATCTTAATATATATCTGAGCACTTATAGTATATATGTGTAGAGATGATAATCTGGACCAACTGATAATTGCTGGTTTAGCATGAAATACGTGTATTGGTGATTATTTATCTTTTCAACATATATGTGTTTAAGTGTATCAGTATTATTAGATGGAGTGGAGAGTGGTGGGTCATGTGAAAGTCTGTGCTTATACCCTAATATTACATATATAAAGACACAAGTATAAATAAGCCTGTCTTTCAGTTATTAGTATCACTATCTAATCTTGTTATTGCTATTACATATTCTTAGGATCATGAGAATAACTTGAATTTATATCTTGATGATTAAATGCTTTAATCACTGAAATAATGCTTATAGAATCAAATGTCTTTTCATAATCTACAAAATCAAAGTGTAATGGTAATTTATATTCATTGGTCCTTTGTATAACTCCTCTTAATACATGATTGTGGTCCCAAAGTTAATTATAATTATCTTGGTAAAAATTTTGTATAGAACTAATAAAAGATTGATAGATCTGTAATTTACAATATATTATTTAATATCTTTTTTAAATATTAATACTTTATTTTTCCAATCATTTGCTATATCTTTATCATTTAGACATTTGCTATATAACTTTGCCTATAATTTCTCTATTCCTTCATCTACTTCTTTTAAGTTATCAATTATAATTCTATCATTATTTGAAGCTTTACCCTTCTTTATACATTTAACTGCATGTCTGATTTCTTCATTAAAATCGTGGGTAATTCAGAAAATGTAGCAATTGTGGGGAATACTTTTTATTTATTGCTATATAATGCTTTATAGAACTCTCACATTTCCTGATGCCATCTTTCTTTTTAGTAATAGTTCCATCTTTTCTTCTTATTGCAGTAATAAGCTTCCTATCAATACCAAGATGTTTAATACTTTTGATACTTTTATTCTCCTCTATAGCTTTTCTTGTTAATTGACAATTATATATTCTTATATCACTATTATCTTTTATCATTTTACAAAATTCTAGATATTCAATCCTGCTTAGTGAATCATTATATATATATTCATATCCCTTCTTTTTTTCATATATTGTTATCTCAGAAGAAATTTTACTGATCAATTGCTAATTTTTTGTACAAATTATCTTTGTTGCAGGTCCTAGGATTTTGTTCAAATCTGAATTATCTTCAAATTCCATTAATATTTTTAAATGATTTGCTAATTTAAACTCATTAGTATGTTTCTGCAGATTAGGAATATCAACTATGAATACTATTTTTTTTATATAACTTTTGCCTCTCTTCTTTTGCATTAACAGGTATTTTATATCTCATTAATTAATGATCACTCCCGGTATTGAATTTATTAAGAACATTACAATCTTGAAAATATATATTCACTGTTAGTCAAAATATAATCCAATTCTGTTGTATATTAATTTAGATGTTTCCATATCAATTTCTGTTTCTCATTTTTCTCAAAGAAAGAATTAACTGTGAGCTACACAAGTCTGTGTCCGCTCTCACTTTTATCACCAGAAGTAAATTTCACCCAGCATTTTCATTTTTCAATTGTTTAACAATTCTAGCATTAAAGACTTCCATGACAATTTTAAAATGTTGCTTGGTCTAATTAAAAGCTTTTTATATATCCATACAAAAATCCATTTATTTATCACATTGAGAACTTGTTGGGGCATAAATCTGACTTAACTGCATTTGGTATCTTCCATTAAATTGAATAACTAATCTTACTATTCTGTTGATACATCATCAATTTCCACAATATTGAACTACTTTTTATTTATAATGAATCTCCTCCATTTGTGCTTCCAGTTTTTATCCTTCACCTTTTCTTCTAACTTAACAAAGTCAAACAATGCCCCACGTAATATTATACAGTTCTTCCAATTCATTCAATCTTCCACATGAAAGTGATCTCCAATTGTAAGTGCCTAAACAAAAAATCATCATCAAATGGTAGTCGCTTGAGTTTATAATTGGGGGATTCTCAGCACTGTCTGGCTTCAACAGCCACTATTGCCTTGGCTGGCAGTTTTATTGCTTCCAGGGATTAAGGGCCGTAATTTAGTTTTGACTGTCATGACTGTAAATATCTATTTTTAAAAAGTTCATTCACATACACACCTTCAATCAATCTTCAAGAAAACAATAGATATTTCAATTAAGAGCTATCAGGCAGCTTAGAAAAAAAACATGGTGTTTCTTGCTATTAAACTCGGATATAAAAAACCAATAAACTCATTTGTGTTGGATGATGCATGTTGGTAAACAGCCCATCCATGTTTGTATATTATATCAATAATCATAGAGTAATAAGGTTTCAAGACTAATCGGTCTCCTTTCAGTTAACAGCAAACACCTTTCTGTTCCAGAAAATATGTTACTTTGCATTAAATGTTATCAGAGAAAGTAAATAGATTTGTTTTCTATTTTGATTATAGTACAACATTTTGTCAATGAACTTGCTTATAAAATCTTTTCTGATAAAGTGTCTAATAATTACTCGTGTTTTTTTTTATGAAGCTTAAAATCTTCTACAGATAATAAACT
Source organism: Epiperipatus broadwayi (assembly GCA_028023455.1). Taxonomy (NCBI): domain Eukaryota; kingdom Metazoa; phylum Onychophora; class Udeonychophora; order Euonychophora; family Peripatidae; genus Epiperipatus; species Epiperipatus broadwayi. The sequence continues at coordinate 4,249,015 of JAQFVV010006219.1, read as the reverse complement.
TTTTGCAACACTAAAAGTAGTAAAACCATGTAGAAATTAAATGCAGTAACCTATATGTGTATAAATTGACATTGAATACCTTCCCAAGAAAGTGATCAGAGACTTAAAAAATTCTAATGAAAAAATGAAATATTTTTTAAAATGCAAGATTTTCATTAAAAATATATAAATATTATTTATTTATTAAATATTCAATTTAATATAATTTTAATTTAAAAAATTAAAATAAATTGTACTAATAATAAATTATTAAAAAAATGCTAGCACCTAGTAATATATCAACATTAATTTTAATTTAAGTATATATATTTTTTTCCATAAGTTGTTTATTTTATATTCTTAAATATCATTAATAACCATAAGTTTAAAGGGTGTCATGAATCTATTATTTATGTTAGATTATTATTTTTACATTTTAATACTTTTCAGAATACTGCAACCATAAAATTACTTGATTTTTCATGTACATAGTGCAATCCATATTTTATATTTGTCTCCAAGTGTTATTTCATAATCATATTGACATGAAGTATTCTAAAATTCCATCATGAAGTGAAAAACCTAACATAAGATTAATTATAAGGAAATAATCACAAAAATCAATAAAAAAAATTTATACTACCAAGAAATAGTTATCTAAGAGTAAAATAAAATGTATATATATAACCATTTTTTGAATATCTCAAAATTTTGCAAAAAACTGAAAGTAAAGCCTTTTTCCCAGAATTTTTTTAACTTACAAGTGTATTTTTTCTCAAATAATTTGCAAAAAACAAACAAACAAACAAACTGATATACAAATATGCAATATTTTTAAAATTTTTGCACAACTGACATGAATTAATCGGATAATAATAATAATAAACACTAATTTAAAATAATGTATTCATTTGCAGCATTAAGATTTAACTCTCGATAATTAAATATTAAATTTTTTTGTTAATATTGAATTTGCATTATATTAAAAACATGAATTTGTCTTAATAATCAAAAACACACTATCTAGATGAATAAATTTCTATAGTTTTTATTAATTTGAATTTAATAAACAAAAATAATTTCATCACGTAAGGTAATGGAAAACATCATGCATTTTTTAAAATCTTATATGTCAATTGTTGGTCATCATAATTATACAAGATTAGTTTATTATGAATTTCAATGAATATTAAATATGATGGTGTTTTAGTTGTATTTTTATACTGGACTATTTCCACCATCTAATATGATTATTGAATGTCTTTAGAAAAATTTACTTTGTTTAAATATTCCATACAATAAATAATGATTCTTCATATGGTACATTCGTGAATAAACTTTTCACATCAAAGCTTACCAGTAAATCAGTTCGTTCAATTTTCATGTTCTTGATTAATTCATAAAGTGTCTAGAATTCCTGACAAAGGACTGGGACTTGTATACCAAAGGACTTAGAACTTTGAGAGTTCTAATCTTGCCAAATTTTGGCAAGGTGAATCTCTATAACTAACAATATGTCTTAATGGAACATGATTCTTATGGATTTTAGGTAGACCATAAAAATAAGGAATTTTGCTGAACTATGATGTTGTCTTTTTTCTGAATCAGTGAAGTACCTGCGGTGCTTTTAGAGTAATGCTTGTAACTGTTTCTGTTCTCGACATTGGATTTTTTGCCACTTTCCTATATTGGCCTGCTGTGAGGTGTTCTTGTACTTTGTTGTCAGTCAGTTGTATCCATTACAACTGTTGCATTACCTTTGTTAGCAGGCAGATACTTTAGGCTATGTTTGACTTCAATTTCTGTTGCTTGTCAAGTGTTCTTTTTATTCTCCAGCATAATTCTGCTGCATCTTCTAAAGGCAATTTTTTTAGTGATTTCCTCAATGGCCACCATTATATTTAATAAAAGGATATTAGATGGTGTTATGGCAAAGTTTAATCCTCTTTCAAGAATAGAAATTTCAGTATCTGTTATATGTTTAGAATTGAGATTTTTAACAGATGAAGTTGGTACATTATGATTTCTGATGTGCCCATGTAGGTTATCAAGTTTCTTCTTTTGGTATTCTTTTATTTTTCCATATAATGTAGAATATGATTTTCTTACTGCTTGGTGTGCTATTACTAACAGTTAATGTATTCGGAATATTTAAATAAAGTTACATTTTTCTAAAGATATTCAATATTCATATTAGATGATGGAAATAGTTCAATATAAAAATACAATCAATTGGTTATTCTTTCATCACTACAACAAGTAATTGTCATGTATTAGTTTTTATGGGAAAAAAAAAATCTACAGAAAAATAACTATTGGTTTTCCAAAAGATATTCACACATATCCTAATAAACAAATACTACTCCCAATCTATTCATTTATCAAATAAAAATAAATAAATCCTTCAACATCATGAAAAAAATCCTATCTTAATATATAAGTTGTTCTATACTCTAAAGGTCTGATGCCAATTCCAAGACATGAAGTTTGAAAGTGATGGATATTCTTTAAGATAAGAATTTTTAAGCTAACTTAGGATTTTCTTCAAGAGCTGCACAGAACTACATAAAATCATCCAACTATTGATCAGTAAATAGATATCAAACTAGTGAAGGAAAAATCATTAATATTTACCAAACAAAATTTTATTATATGGGAAAATAATAATTATAAAAATACCGCAGAGGCCTTGACTTATAGTACTTCAAACATTTCAAAATAACAGAGATGCCACTATTTAAATAAATAAAAAAATTTGCAACTTGAGTACAATTAATGTTTCAACATTCTCTGACAAATAAAATTATCAAAATGTTTTCTATAATGCAAAAATATTGATAGAAAACCTTAAAAGGAATCATTTCTTAAAGTAAAAGGGCTAGTGGAGGGTTGCAAGTTTTTATCTATTAATTATTTCATCTGAAAGAATACTGGTTTTCCAGTAACCAGTCAGTTAATACTAAATGGAAAGCAATTAAAGATTCACAGAATTCTCTAAATATAATTTCCGATTAATCATATTATATAATTTGTAATCTTTGTAATAAATTCTTTCATAAAAATATAAAGACATCAGTCCATAGGTGGAGTTCTTACTGGAAAGTCCTCCTCCTCACAGCTCTCACAGAATGGCTCTAAAAAGTTGGTTTTGCAGCAGTGAAAGATCTTTTATATTTATTTGGCCCTTTAAAGGCCTTATTTTGCTGCTAATTTACCTTTCATTCACTAAATATTAGTTTTAGTGCATTTCCCTATGTCTACCTTGTGCTTATATTAACTACCTCATCTCCCCCATTCAGTGGGTAGTTCAACTGTTTCATGGACCATAAAGGGTTTTATTCCCTCTTAGACCCTTAAATATTTCTCCTACTCCAATTTCCCCATCACTCAGAACTCATTTATAAAGTTTTTTGTGTGTTGTTCCAGTTTTTTAGGCCATTTAAAACTATTTTTCAGACACCCCCTCCTCTGGAATAACTAACCGCCTAAAATTCCAGTCAATTTTCCAGTGTTTTTTTTTTTCTTTTACATCAGTATATTTAATTTTTCCATTTTCAAAATTGTTTTCTTCATATTACTTTTCATTCTTTCAAACGATTTAAAGATGGCTACTGTCCCTAGTGGAAAAAATGTGCAGAGACCTAAACTACATGAACTAAAACCTTGTTGCATCTAAGCATAACTCAGAAATGTCCTCATCCATCCCTGAAACCTCTAAAGACTTAAACATATAGTAATTCCTCCAAAGTTAATGTCACATGTGAATCCTCCTATCAATCCACCAGGGCAACCAAGTCAACCAACATTGCTCCTACCAAAGACTCTTCTTTGCCTGGACTACACACCCTTTCCATATCCCCTTCCCAGTTCATGTTTTCCCCTCCCCTTCACCATATTGTACTTGAATTTCATTTTGACATGTAATCATCTCTTTGTAAACCTTTTTTAACTGTTGCATATTTTGTCTTTTTGATGAATAAAAGCTTTCATCATTGAGGAAATATATATAAAGACTTTTATGTCATTAATTATATATATAAATAAATTTTATTATGTGCATATACAATTGGTTAACATAGAAATACTTCCCAGTAATTTGTAAATAAAAACAATAATTTTCATTTTAGGAGTAAAAATAAGAAGAAAAATTAAAATTACTGTATTAGCAGTAATACATTTAGGAAGTCTATTGAACAACATGATGAATGCAGTAGTACCCTTCTTAATATAAGTTATACATTAAAAATTAATAAATATTTTTAATATCTTTATTATATGCTTAAAACTTAAAATTTCTGATAAAATTACAAAACAATTTTGCCATAATAAAAATATACATATATCTGCAAAATTATTATCAAATGGGACATTCTTTTTGCTACAAATTTATCAAAAAATAGTAAATATATATATATTATATCACACATGCATTTTTTATAAGACATTACTGGTAATTAAGATAACCATTTTGTTTCCCTGAATAGATTAAGAATAGTGGTAAAATGCTGTCATTTCAATTCCACAAATAAAATGCTGTTATTTCAATTCCACAAAAACTGGCAAAATTTATTAACTTTAAAAAACACTTGGATTTAAAAAAATTATATAGACATATTTCTGCATTGCTTTCCAAAAATATAATTATTGTGATGTTTTATATGTATTATTTATATATATACCAATATTTAAAATTTACCTGGCCAGATGCTAGTTCTTCTGTTGCTGACTGTGTTTGAGTTTTGGCAGGTTCAGGTTTTTTCCTGCTAAACAAACTACCCATAGTCTCCTGCTCGTAGAAAAATACCTATTAAAATATATTATTATATGTTTTAACTCACTGAATTCAAGTGAAATTTACATGTGTGGTATATGTATGTATAGAGATAACAAAATAATGGGGAAAACCTGTGGTACTTTTTTAATATAAAAGAGAACGGATCTTTACATCAAAAACTATTTGTATTCTTAAAGATATAGAAAATTTGACAATGCTTAATGGAATATTAAGCTATTCTTTACAGAGAAAAATTTCAAGTACTTTAAAATATGTAGGTTAAGGATATCATTTCTCATTGTTCCCAAGTGGTCCATAAAAACTCGGTAACAACTCATTACATATATAAAATTTAACTCTTGACTTGATTATAGAATATATGTTTGGAGTATTATTTTGAAGATGACAGTAGTAGTCTGTTTGTGTATCATGCACAATAATGACTGGATCCAAAACATTATGATATAGCTGTTCAAATATCATTAGGCTTTTTTAGATAATAATCAGAAACTGCGAAAGAAAAACAATGATTTGTCTGATCATGACACATTGCTAATTATCTTTCTAATTTTTATGCTTGTAAAATTGCAGTTTTTTATTGAAGCATTGATACTAGAAAGGATCTTTATAATAGCAATTGTATTAATAATGTTTGTGTGAAGTTTTATGGTAAACTTATGGTACCATGTTTTCTGAAGCATTCTTATTGTTTAGCAGTCCCATTTACTATTCATTATTTTTTGATCATATCCGATTCAGATTTTTTTGGTCTTGTATTTTCAAAGAATGCAATCATTGATTAGAGAATATTATTGTTGCTGTAAAATACTTTGATAGCTTTGACACCAATACAATAGTCAATTATGCAATAATATTTTGATTGTCTTGGATCATCACACAATATTTTTAATAAGCTTATAAAATTGATAATTTCTTATCTTCTTTAGAGTTCTATATAAAATAAAAATATATTGCATTGGAATATATTTTTATATAATAATTGTTCATTATTTTGATATCTCCCTATAGAAAAACAAATATATGTAATAACAAAGTTGATTCTATAATTTTACTTAATCCTAATACATAGTATAAAAACAGATATTAGCTTCATAATTAAATCTAAAAAAAAAAAATCGGGGTACTTAAATTATAACTGGTTTTAATTTACAACATATATATAGGTAAATATAAAAAGTTTTGTTAAGTAATTAAATGACATATATATATATATATTATGAAATAGTAAATTATGAATGTTATGAAATCACATGAACTTTAAGAGATTTGTGTATATGTATTAGTATCAGTATATATACATAGTAGTATAATGTGGCACATCATTCAGCACAGTGATAATGTGATGAACTCTTGGGCTAAAGATCCTAGGATTAATTTCTCAGTTGAATAACATATATAAAAAAACTCGGTTTAGACTGTTAAATGTTCAATCTGTCACTAGAGTGCTTGAAAGTCATAAGAACTCTCCACCAATTAATAATATGGTCACTTTTTTTTTACATTTGTACAATTCATATGTACAAAAACTGGGGAAATGTTTAAATGTGATCTATTGAAAACAAATTTTTTGAGCTTCTGAGATGTGACAACTATTTTAACAGGAAAATTTAATCACATTTTTAGAAAATCATCAACACAGAAGTTTATAAAATTATGGAGCAACAGGATAAAATTATTTTATTTAATTTTAAATCTATATACTGTATATTTTAATGCATAATGTTTTAAGTGGACAAATCTAAAATCCTCATTATATATGTTTTGATTTCACTATATTTTAAAAATAATTTTTTAAAGCTATGAAAATCAAAAAATGTACATAATAACCAATAAAAAATAATTTATAGGAATATATGTATGTGAATTATGAAGATAATTTTAAAAATTCTATGCCATTTTTGATTGTTATTGTTTGCCTAAGCTAAAAAAAACGAATTATCAAACTACACACATACACACACAAAATAGTATCAAAAAAAAAAAAAAAAAAGATCCTAAATAGATCATTTAAAAATAGTATTTCTGTGTAGCACGCACATATTTTTATTTAGACTCTACATTGTATATGTAGTGCACTCATCACAAATCTGAGAGCCAATGAGAAATTAAATGATTTCAGATAGTAAAACTAATAAAAAAATATGAAAAATAATTTAATAAAGAAATCTTAATATTTATAAATGTTTAGAACAAGAATAGTACTATATTTTGTTAACAAGTGATATCCATAATAAAAAAAAAACTAACAAAAAGTTAAAAATGAGTTTGAGACTATATAAATCAATCCATAAACTAAATATGTCAGACATTGGCCTTTTAACCAGTTTTATTAATATCCTGATATGGGAATTTTAATTGCAATAAACTTTTGCTATTGTACTTTTTTTAATATTTTCAAATAATCTGTATAAAATAAATAAGGTCTACCTGTCTCATAACAATCATCTTCAAATTTATTACAAAATACTTTATTGGATTGTAATATTAACATATCTAGCAAACTAATAAATGTAATAATTAGTTTTATAATATTAGGATACAATGTTTTGAATTTTCCAAGAGCATCTTTAAGTGATGTTTCCAGTTGTTTTTATATCACATAGGTAGGAGATTCATTTGTCACTTCTGCAAAACAACTTTAACAGAATAAGAGTTCTATGTTTAATTTAGATGAAGTAATTATACTATTGTGATAAAATATGACATTTGTATTGTAATTCACTTCTTAGCCTAAAATGATACTAAGATATTTAAATTGTTCACATTCTCAAGTTGACAACTTTCCAAAATAAAAATTGTTGATTTTTTTTTTCTTTTGTCACTGACAAAATACATGAATTTCTATAAATTGCATTCCAACAATGAGAACATTTTATAGATCATCTTTTGAATTAGTAAGAATAACAATGATCAAATACTATAAATCAGAGTCAAGACAATTTTTATTGCTTTTAATTGAATCAAATTAAACCTCATCATCAAATCTATATTGTATGTTGATGCTTGTTTTATAAAGTTGTCTATAAATTGCTTCAAAAATCAACATCATATAAATGGATAATAAAGTTTAATCTAGTATACATTCCTGTTTAACACTAGTTTTTACTTTAAAATCTCAGATTTTCCACTAATATTAGTAATTCATCCTCTATACACCATCATGTAAAAGAAATAAGGATAACCAGTTAATTTCAAACCACAAATTTTGATTATGCTTGAGTACACGTTTACTCTTGACAAATTTCTTGCATTCATCAGTTAACAAAAGCATTATCTATAATACTCCTTGATATTCTAAAACCACAATGAATCTGATAACTGACTTGAAGCAATCTATTGAATAAAATCATTGAAACTAAATTTTTTTGAAGTGGAAATAATATTCCATAATATATGTTTTTAAAGATTGCAAAGATATATTTTAACCTTATCAAACTGGATTAAAATAAGTTCAATAAATGGATATATAATTAAATGCAGCCATATAAACTATTATATTAGTATTCAAAAAATAGTCAAAGTACTTCTTCCATCTGTTTAAAATATTATCACTACTTCGACTTAGGTTAACTGATACCAATCAAAAGAGATCAATCACAGATTTGATAGGATTATTACCTTACTTTCAATGCAACAAAAAGATGTGAACTGTCAATAATCAGCTAATGATTAAATCTCCACTTCAATTTTATTTTCTTATCATTCCCGGTGCTTTTGCTCAGTCATTAAAATTATCCCTTAAAAACTCCATACAATATAGCTAATGAAGTTCCATATTTATTTTATTATTCAATCAACAAAGAATACCATGTATTCCTATTAATTATTCCATTAATTTAAAGCTACTACTATAAACATATGATTAACATTTACATTGAGATAAATATTGTATGTGCTAATATCTTCTATTTTATTAATAATTTTAATTTCAATATAAAATAATCTTATCTCTCTCTCTTCTTTTTCAGCACACTACTCTTTCAAATATCTGAAGAATATTATAATTCACTGAATTTCAGTTTCAATATATTTTAATTTGAAATCTTATATATATATCAATACTTCAAACTTTATTATTAAAGAAAAAATCACAGGTTAATTGCAACTTAATTAAGTGGTAGTCATTTCTTTTGTTTATTTGTTTGTAATTTTATACTAATAAAGTGTTTGTATTGTATATATATATTGCATTAGATGTCTTGTTTTGCCACAGGGAAGTCATATAGTTAATAAACTAATTTTAAGAGTCTCTACCTCTCCCTGACCACCAAGCCTAAAAAAAAGATAGTATGGGTTGGAATGAGTTGTGGTAGTGAAGTCACCCTAGTGGAGATCAGCTCATCCTGACCATCACAGTATCGAATATCTAATATAATTTTCCGGCACTAACTCTCTACATTTCTCTAGTTGTACCCTCATATTAGTAGTAATTAAAATCAATTTACATTTTATCTAAATTCCACTTCTCTAGTTGTACCCCCAAATTAGTAAAATTTTGATAATTAAAATATATTTATTTACATAAAATAATTATCTATAGCACGATGACAATAAAAGACATGTTTTATTAAATACAATAAGCAATAATTTTTGAAGTAAATAATTTTATATTTCTCAGGTATTATTTTTTAAAATGGCTATGAAATCTTAGTATCATGATATATGCTAGAAATTAAATGTTGTCCAAATTAAATTTAATTATTTTAAACTATGTTTACAATAAAAAAATTATCTTCGATTACCAAAAACTATAATTCTCTCCATTTCTGTAGTATATATTTCAATATAAAGGTAACAATATTTTGTACTATTTTAATTAGTGCTATTCTTTTTTTTTTTTGCATTTTTATGAGATGTCATTAATACATTTTTATATTGCAAATTACAGAAGTTTTTAAAATAATTAAGTACCATAAAGTAAAAATTCATAGTCTATAAAATTGTCAGCAAAAAAGTAAGAAGATTCATCAAGATTGGTGCAATATTTACTTGAGTTATAAAGTAACAAACTAATTTTCACATTTTTTATATTAACAACCCCAATAGTTATTGCATCTGAATTGCCCAACACTTCGAATAAAGCAGCAAGACACATACTTACATCTATGAAGAAAAGAAAAGCTCTAATAAATGATGGAATTTTAATTGATATTTTAAAAGAAGCAAATGAAATAGAAAACTTATTGGCAAAGTTGTATATATCGAATATCTAAATTAGTAGGGAGAGCGTTTGTTTATCATTTCCAGGAAAAAATTAAAAAACAACTACACTATTACCTTGTACATGACCATTCAATACGAAATCTGAAATTGAAACCGCCTACAAATTTATGTAATTTAATACAAATGGCAATGTCTTAACAAAAGATAACATCTTTATAAAAAATAAATATTAGTTTACAAAACAATTAAGCTGCATTTGTGTGTATATTGATTTTGCACTTCTTTGTAAAAATCCCCAAAATCCTTTTGTCTGAGCTGCTACTATGTAGTATACTCAGATGTGTTTGTTATGTGTGCTTAGGTTGGTAGCATTTCATTAATGGGTTATTACGGGGAATTCCCATTCCAATTCTCAGTGAGCAGTTGCAGTATTGTAATTGAAAAAAAGAAGTTAGTCAGTGCAATTAGATTTGCAATTGGTTATGCCCTTGTACTGTAAGTTTAATTTATATTTAGATAATATCATATATCAATGTATTCATTTGTCACATTTTTGTTTTAAAAAAAGATTATCTTTAAGTGACTTATCCCTGAACTGTCTGTCCTTTTTAAAATGTTATTTTTTGCACAAATTATTTAAATGAAATACATGTTTATTGTATGTTTTTGCATTTACTGTATTTTTTTTTTTTAATTTTTAATTAAATTTGATATTTTGAAAACATTTTTATTTTACTTTTTCTCAAAATTTTTACAATTTTCCCTTTTTAAATTTCCTGAGATTCCCAGGAATATTAATTTTAAATCTCTTGTTTACTAGGAATAAAAAATTTCTGGAAAACGTTACCCACTAATCTAAATAATAATGATGGACAGATGATTAAAATAATGCTGTAATAATAATATTGATATTTAAAAGTGATAATGAAGATATAAATTGCAGAACTATCAGTCTTCATCTGTTCCATACAAAGTCTACAGCAAGCTTTGGTTTTTAACCAATTGAAAGAACAAACTAGATTTAAAGTGATTATAGAACAGTGGATTATATCAGAGTATTAAAAAAAATTACAAAAAGGAATAATGAATATGAGTTACTGATATAATTACAGATTGTGAAAACAATTTGATCCTACAAGTATTTCTATGGTGATTAACACTTTAGAATCTCAATTATTGTCATGTCAAAAGTTTAACAATAGTGATTATATTACATGGTTATTATATTAGGAAGGTTAATAAGAAGAATGGTGTATCACAGGAGGAATCCATTTCTTTAAAACTTTTTACAGCAGTTTTACAAGTATTTTGAGCATTAAAATAGGAGACTAAGGGAGTAATAATAAATGGAGATTATTGTAAATCATTTAGATTTTGCAAATGATGTTATATTTTTGTAAATAACGTTTCAAAGCTTCAAGAAAAATTGCAAGAGTAGATAAAAGTAATAAGGTATAAATATTAAAAACGCAAAACAATATTAAATGGATTTTCTCAGAAGAAAATAAAGAACTAAAAGAAATTAATAACTATATATATATCTTAGTCAGATTATTAATAGAGATGGAAGCATAATGAATGTTAATTATGGAATTAAATCTGGAATGTTTTTTAGTAGAAATAATATTAAAATGAAATAAATTTGTGTTCAAAAAGAAAGGTTTTAACAGATGCTTTACTAGTTCTTACACAGATCTGAGACTTGAACATTTAACAGAAGAGCAATAGAGACTTCATATCACCCAATGAAGTATGAAAAGATGTATGCTGTGAATAACAAAAAGTGAAATATATAAGAAAGAGAACAGATTATCACTGAAATATTGAAAGTACATTGAAATGGGATTAGTTTGGATATATTGTTAGAAGAGATGATAATTGATGATCAATTGAAGTTTTAAATTGGGATTCTAAGAAATTTTAAAAACCTAGAAAGAGACTGTATGTAAGATGAATGGGTGAAATGAGGAAGTTTATTAATATACTGCAAAGAGAAAAGACTAGATATTGGAGAAACTGGATTAAACAGACTTATTCTGTAACAGTGAGACAAAAAATAATGATGATGATGACCATTAATAAATCCACTGAGTTCTCTATATATTTTAATTAATCTCATTTCATAACTATTAATTATTGTAATATTTTTTCATAGAAATTTATTTTAAAAGTTTCACTCTTTTTAGTTTGGTATATAGGTAAATTCTAGAAGTATATTCCTATCTTATAACCACTTGTTTCAAGCAATTTCTAATTTTGCATGTCTGCTGTACATTCTTCATATTTCAAAAAACATTGCAGAAAGTGAAAATTTTATATGAATTTTCGTATATACATAAAAATACATTTATTATAAAAATCTTTTCACTAAAAAAATTGACATCATAGATATATCAGTAATTTGAAATGTTACATCTACCATATGATTTTACTTCCCTTTAAAAATTATTCAATTTTATATAAGAATAAATGAGGATTTAATCCTGAAGTTAATGCTTGTTAGAAATAACCACATTGACTATCTTTGGACTCAGTATATTAAGTAATGATGGTAAGACTGGGTATCAAGCCATATTTCCTGACCATTATCTCCATCAAACATAACCAGTATTGAGAAGGTCTATCCTTAGATGTTATTTATTTAAAACATATCTGCTATACTGCAGATTTTTGGTGCCAATTTTAAAATGAGAAACATCTCTAGATCAGATTGAAATTCATCCCCCCCCCCCATTTACTCACTGCTAGATCAAAAGAAAACCAAGACAAATGTGTCGCATGGGGTGTGTAATAGCTGTATTTAACTAGATTTGAAATGAAAAAGAGAATGGAAAATTAGACTTAAAAATAATATGAATATAATAAAACAAAAAAATTTACAGAATTTACCCTCCTTATATAATATGAATGAGTCCAATGTATAAAAAATACATATATATTTAGTTGGGCATATATTCATATCAGACAAAATTCACTTAACAGGATTAAATTCAACTTATGAACTACAATATGTTTACATTCCATATAAAACTATCATATAATTATTATTATTCAATTATAACTTTAATAATATACAAATAAAGATTGGCAAAATATAAATCAATCAATAAATAAGATATATACAACTTATAATAAAATATTAATAATTGAATAAGAAATTAATTATAAATTCTATTTGCTTTAACATTTAAAAAAAATGATGTTAAGAAGAAAAAAAATTACATATTGAAGAGGAAAACAAAATATTAAAATTATTCAGAAAAAAATTAATATTAATTTTAATATTTACTATAAATATTTTTTCTTTTATACAGACTTATTTTTAATAAAAATTTATTTTATCACAGCATCAGAATTCTAATTTTATTCTTTAACCTACTAAAAATAGGTCTGAATCCTTTCTCAAAATTGATCTGTAAGACAGTTTTAGTTGAGAAGGTTTAAAGCTTCATTTGATGTACTTTTCTTGACTTATCCTCTGGACAGAAAAACTGGATTATGTGTTCATCATAGACAGGATGACCAAAATCATGTGAAAGATGACAGGTTTTGCTGGTTCTAGATCCTTAAAGTTTGGTGCATGTAGGAACATCATACTTTTAAAATTTGTCATCTGCAGGAGGCAGGTTTTGTTGACTGGAGTACTAATATAAATTTTCACCCCAGCATAACCATTGCATGGTTTTTCATATTAGTTGCATTAATAATTCACAAGTTATTCTGTCTTTATAATCAGCTTAACTTTCTGAAATGCTGTTAAAACAGAGTTTTCAATGGTTGAGATGATTAAAAGTCCTTGACTATAACAATATAATAGTTTTCTTAAATGAAAGCTTTTTCTCTAAACACCAAAAACTAAAAAAAAAAAACTGGCATCTCTCACAACTTTTATCCAACACTATCCAAGATTACACTTAATAAATCTAGGCACCTTTATTTATTATTACAAATTAATTAAAAATAAAAAAATTATATATATATTTTTAAAAAAATCTCTTGATATAAATAAGAATAGAAGAAATAAATAGCATGTTGAAAAAAATAATTCTAATCTGGATACTTTTATTCATAAATTGAGCCCTTAAAAGGCTTTAGTTCTTTTGCTCTTTTAGTGTAGTTTTGAAAAGCTTGTAAGGTCAGACTAGTTTTATTTTAAATGGAAGTGGTTTAAACTGGTACAATATATAAAAAAAGAGAGCAAAAGAACAGAATTAGTGTAGAGATTCCTAAAAAAGAACAAAATTACTTATCATTACTAGTAATATTTGAAATCACAAATAACTTTACTACTGGTTATATGGCAGGAACCTCATCAAATCACAATCTATTAAAACAAGAGAATTGAGTTTTTTCATTAATGATTGTGATTGTTTTATATATGAATTGGTATTGTATTTGAGGAACTAAAATATTTTGGAAAAGAGCTTATAAATAAAAAAAATACAATGAAATCAGAATTATCTACAGCAATATAAAGGGAGCCTGAAGACTAATCATTTTATATTAGCACTCCAGAGAGGTTGTCACTTAATGATAACAAATACCTCAGTAAGATATTAAATGCACACATACATTTAAAAACAAATATTTTATTGTTTGGCTATTAACAAATATTTGAAGACTGAAGAGACTTTTGATTGAATATTTAATAAAATGTCAATGGAAATAGCAATGCATAAAACATATCATTCTTATAATTCAATTAATGTAGCATTTATTATAAACTGGGAACTACTAACAATGTAACAACATACTACTACTTTTTTTGGTATACTTATGGGCAAAGACTTATGTATGATAACATTTAACATAATTTTTTTCTAAAGTTAAATCAAATCTTCTATCAAATGTCCAATTTTAAAAAAAGAGAAATAAAAGCAGAGCACATCTTATAATATTAAGGTCATTGCTTTAAAGGTCAAGTGAAAAGAAATCCCTAACTATTAATAGTAATAATTTCATATTTTCATATTATTTACTAGCATGCTCATTAACAAGAGTCAACAAACTTGCTTTTGAATAGGTCATCTAATTAACATTCAATTTTCACTATATATGTGCATTTTCTGCTTGTGAACAAGTTTAAAATAACTAAGCAATAGGTTATTATGAATCACAGATGCCATTAACAGTTTAGCTCAATATAAATTCAAAAGCTAAAGAAACTAAAGATGTTAATATTCATTACTACAACAACTCAGACATCACATCTTTTAAGCAACTATACAATATGTGTATACAATAATGGGTTGCTATTTTTACAAAAGCCTATTAAAAGAACACACATACATATATATTTATCACAATTAAAAATATTTATCTAATATGCAAAATAAAATATTTTATAAATGTGCAACTTTAAAATAAATTAAAAGTAAATCTTACATATATATAACATTTTCAGCCTCATGTTTAAAACATCATAAAGTTTGAATGACATTGTGTATTTATTTACACACTAAATATACATAGATAAAAAATAAAAAATCTTTAATTATCATTAATAGTAATTTTGCAATTGTTTCCTCCCCACTGAACAATTTATTCTAGCATCTTAATATTTCAAGATATATTATAAACTTTGAGACCTTTATATTATTAATAAGTATGAAAAATGTTTTCAGTAATAATTTTCTTTAATTACTTACTTATTTTTATCTAAAAGTAGAATTTGAGAAAAAGAAAACACCTTGTTATTTATCTTTTAATGACAATAAAAAATCAAAGTTCAAAGTTTTACAGACGGCATAAGATAATGAAAAAAAATGATTTTTCACATTAAATTGTTTATTTTCTCAGAGATTAATAATACACCAATATTATTTGATGTAACTTTCAATATAATTTATTTAAACATTCACAACTTCAATAATGAATGTATTTCAAACCACTTATAAATATTAAAAGAATTAATTGATAATAATATCATTAAAAATATCTTAATTTTTTTTATTTCAAGGTATTTTTTTACGCTAAAGTTCTATAAGTGTATGCATAGCACATTATATGGGAACAGTGTTCCTAAATTTAGTTGAGATGAAGTAACAAGTATGATACAGATGTTTTCGTTTACAAGTGTGAATGTATTCAATATATAGACATATATTAGCAACTTGTTAAAAGTTATGGATTCTTATCTGTTGTGATTTTTTTTTTTTTTGTAATCTTCCTAATTTATTTTTTTTTTTAAATTTAAAAAAAAAAAACCAATTTAATGCTAGAAAGACTATCTATAATTTCAATTTAATAAAATCAATCTTTTTACACACTTCATTAAAATAAATAAATGTAACTTTTTCAGCTTATTCTTCACATATGCTTTGACGGGCAGTTTTTTTCATCCTATTGCCATAAACAATAGAAATAAATAGACACTAATGTTAATGCTACATTATTCATATTCCCAGACTGTATCTGGTTTTTGCCTTTGACAATGAAGACTTAAGTTCAAAGATGGAACTAATGTACTTATATATCTTTGCAGCGACCCTATTAACGTTTTTATATTACTGGAACAAATCACCTGAAATTCTAAAAATCCTACAATTTTGAACTGAAGCCAACTTACTTAGATAGTAATGTAGATCTGATATTAGATCAGAAACTACATATTTTAATAAACTCAGTTTTAAGATAATTGTAGTTCATCTAATCTTTGGCTACAAAAATTGGTCAATAAAATATTGCATACATTTCTTAGTTTACACTTCACATATGCTTCCAAAAGCAATTCTCTTCATCTTATTCCAGTGCCATCTGCTGTTGGTTGAGTAATCAGAAGTCAATACAATACTTGTACATGTGCAAAATGTGATATATTATTGAACTAAATTTGGTGTACTGAAGCCCTGATCATATTGTTAAAAAATAAGCGGAAGTCATTGTAAACTCATATTATAATAAAAAACAATTTTTATTAATACTCTGGGCAAAAAAATTATATCATAAGTCCAAATTATGGGAATAATGTTTAAAAAAAAAGTTGCTAAGCATTTATTCTTTATGTATACTTTTCATGCTCGTCTTCATGCTCATCTCATAATGATAAGTCTCATAATGATGAGACTAATCCAAAATGAGAATGTATAATAGTTTTTAACTTTCTGTTTACAAAAATATTTTCATCATGATTCATTGCTGCATTCTTTTTTTAAAAATATTAAAAATCTTATAAAATCAAGACAATCTTAGAATGGAGTATAAGTGGTGAATGAAGATGTGGCACTTGTAAATCAAATTGCAATTAGATACAAGCAACATATATAGATATAAAAATAGGTAAATATTATTTATTTGTAATGTAATATATTTTATAAAAAGAGAAACATAGCACATATATGGTGCATGTGAATTCAAGCATAAAAACTGATATTTATATATAGATGATCCATATTTTGTCTGTTGTCTGAATATGTTTGTTTGTCCATAATGCTTTATTGGAGCACTGTCTGAATTGTTTTTATTCAGAGGGCACTCCAGTAAATAATTTTCTTATTATATATAGTTGTCTGTAATACTGCCATTCACATATTTTAATTTAGCATTATTAAAATTTTGTGTACCCAGCTGAAGGCCGTACACAAAACTTGCCAGGTTACATTTCTGAAGTATACCAAACAGGCTGGTTATTCCAAACATTTTTTTTTTTCAACTGTAAATTTCTCACATTTAGTAATATATTAAAATATTTTGTTTATTTACATTAAACCTATTATAAAAACATGATCCGTAATGCTGACAGAATATATGTTTGTCCATAACACTGTCAAATTCACAAGAATTCATGTTTAAAACTTTTTATTAATTATTTCTAAGCTCTTACAGCTAGGCAGTAAATTTTATTATAAAAAAGTCTTTACAAAAGAAGTCATAACTTAGAGAGGGAAAAAAACAATTTTTAACTTGTGATGAATCATGTGATATTCAAGTTAAATATTTCTTTGCTAGAGAGTATATTTTTCAAAGAAAAAAAAAATTCTCTCTAAAAAGCAACCAATTAGAAAAAAACTATTATAAAAACAACAGCCTTTCCATAGGCTGGGTACATTTCTGGTTTTACTATAAAATCCTACCCATTCCTGAATTATTCATATCCCCAGACCAATGTCTGGATTTTGCCTTCATCAGTAAAAACTTAGAATGCAAAGCTTCTAGAAACATCTTTAATTTCTTTATATTATTCAAACAGTACTTACATTAGATCTGCAGCATCTTTTCTCATTCGTATCAATCCGCTGACAACTTTCTAATCTTTTGATCTGACCAAAATAACATTTACACTTGGATCTACAAACTTAAAATGATAAATTTATCAAAATGGACCATATGTACACGATATTTTCATAAGATTTACAAAGTTGTCAGCAGACTGAATATGCATGTGAAAAGGCACTGCAGGTTTAATACTAAAACAATTTTTAAAATACTCTAATATTACCAAGAAATCCTAAAATATATATATATACATACAGAATATTAATTTCTAACAATACTAAAAATATTAATTTCACCAAAAAATTTCATCAAAGTACATTTTTAACAACAGGAAAAATATTCATTTGCCATACAAAAATATGTAAAATATGACAAGCCAATTATGCAATTTCCAAAAGTTACTTTAAATTCGGACAAATCAATCACTAAATTGCAAAAATAGTCTAAAATATTATATATAAAAAAACGTAAAAATATATACTTACAGTAATTATCGCGTAATAGGAATTGTAATGATGAAACAATCAATTTGTCTGTTCAACTTTATTTTAAGTGGATCAACTATTTTGGTCCAAAATCAAGACTTAAACTAAAATCCCCCCCTCCCCCATGAACACTTTCTTAACACACATGATTGTGCATTTTTAATGATACTAGAAATACAACTTTGAAACAAAAAACATAAAATATGATACAAAATATTAATTTCTAACAATACTAAAAATATGAATTTTACTAAAATATTCTATCTTAGAAAGTCAATTTTTAATAGCAGTAAAAATATTGATTTGCCATACAAAAATATGCAAAATATGACAAGAAACTCCCGTTACTTTAAATATGGACAAAACAATCACTAAATTACAAAAATAGTCTAATATATTATTAAAAAAACCATAAAATATACACATACAGTACTTATCATGTAATGTATAATAGTAATTGTTGCGATGAAACAATCAATTTTCTGGTTCTACTTTATTTTAAGTGGATAAACTTTTTTCCTAAAATGGAGACTAAAAGTAAAATTTGTATTTTCCCCCAAATGCACACTTACTTAACATGTGATTGTATTTGTGTTTTCTGACAGAAATATTCGTAATTGGCAGTTAGTAATTCAGCACTTTTATAGGCCCTTCCAATAGTCTGAATAAATTGTTGAATCAAAACTACAAATACAAATGAAGCAAAAAATAGTTTTAAAATGCAATTGACAGCTCTAAAGATGTCAGAATGAAATCTTGACAATAACTGAGAGTATAAAATTATCACAAAAAACAAGCAAACACGGCACTGGTACAAACTTTCCGTATGCAGTTATTACAATCAATTACAGTTTTATCTGCTAAGCCAAGCTATAGTTTTCCCCATTCCACAGAGCTTAATTTGCGAGCCCAACTGTAAATAAAGCGGATCACTGTTGGGAATAAAATTCTTGAATCCTCCAACCACGTTCCCTTATAAATGCCAATTTTACTATTACATCCTTGAATGTTACTACTGTAGTAACTCAAAAGTATAAATAAAGTGAAAAAAAATTTTTGAATGAATAACTACGAAAAAACCAAAAATGCAATTGAAATCTGGACAGTAACTAACCTTGAATTAAAACTATGAATGAAACTGTTATCAGAATAAATTCTAGACATTAACTGAGACTCAAAATATCACAAAAAAAAAAACCACATTTGATACAAGATCAGTTAACATAGCAGGGTTTATTTGACATGATCGCAAGTTTACACATTTATCGCGAATGTGAAAAGGCCTACCATCTCCTCTACATTGCAAGTCTAATATGTAAGTACCATTCAAGCTAATAGCCTAAAATTAAAAACACTTAGATTTTAAATGTAAATGTAACTTGATTATATAATTAAATAGAAAAAACAGATCTACATAATTTTTAAAAGAAGAATAAATCACTAATATTATTTCACTTTCATCAATAATCAAATTCAAATTAAAAGTATTATATTTTAAAGACTTTTTGTATTTAGAATTTTTTTTTAATTCTAAACAGACATTTTTTATTTCAAAGACAATTATTATCAATATCGCCACAAACTTGTAAGAAACATTTCATCCTTTGTAATAAACTACCTGTGTGGTTTTAGAATACTATCTGCTGGAAAATTTTTAAGTCTATCATTTTGTACAACAAATAAACTGGCAGTTTTCCAACATTCAAAAAAGTATTTTCTAAAATAAATAATAAGGCAATAAAATACTTTTATCAAGCAATATCACTTGATTATTGTTGATGGTAGTTTACCATCCTCTTAATACAATTTATTTCAACATCTCAAATTTAAATTGCTAAATCACAAATTTGATCAGTCCTAGTATAAATTATGCAATATTGTTGATATTCAATGACATCTAAAAAACAAAAAGAATAGTCAAAAAAAAAAAATATTTTGTCAAAATTTTTAATAAATTATATGTAAATATTTATTTTTACACAAAACGTTTTTTTTTTTCTATTAAAAAAAAAAAAATTACTGTAAGACAGATCAAAAGACTTTTTGTGAGGACATAAAAATTGATGTTCTGTGTCGTGTTCTTTAATCTATATTTAATACACAGACAATGATGTGTTTAATAGGTTAAAAGGTTTTGGAAAGCATGATCAATCATATATATGCTGACTGATACAGATCTAATAATCAGACCCTTCAAATTTCCTATCATATTAACAGGGCTTAAAAGTTAGCACACATTATTGTCACTTAATCTAACTTTGACATATAATCACCAGTATGGTAATATTTGAATCCAATACACAAATATGTTCAACATTCTAAAACATGTTTTCATTAAATATCTAGTAACTGAAACACACAGGCTTATTATATACCTGTCTATATATGTAATATATAGGGCATATAAGCACAGACTTTCACATGACCCACCACTCTCCACACTATCTCATAACACTGAAACACTCAAACACATAAGTGTTGAAAAGATAAATAATCACCAATAAACGTATTTCATGCTAAAACAGCAATCATCAGATGGTCCAGATTACCATCTCCACACATATATGCTATAAGTGCTCAGATATATATTAAGATAGCCAATTCTCATACTTTAATGGGCAGGCTTCAATCCACTCCATACTCCAACTCTTCAACTGTCCATCCAATTGAAAATCTGATGATGGAATGCTCAAAGGCCACCCTGAGTGGCGGGTTGTGTGAAAGTCTGTGCTCATATACCTTATATATTAAATATCTAAGTGTACCTAAATTAATACTATAGAATGTCCTTGAATAATATTTTAATTTTGAACAAAAATTTGGATCATATAGAAATTTCAGTTGTTCAGTGAAACTGTAATCCTGAGATATTTAACATAATAATAAAAATGGCTGACTTTTAGTCGAAAGATTTCTGAAACATTTCCAATTTAAAAAATGAGGGAGAAAAACAAATCTCTATCTGGTCAGTTGAATATAATTGATATATTCTATCTATCAAGTTGATACTTGAATGTTATTTAACGACTATATCCATATGATTAATAAATAAATAGATGAAAATGTCAAATTCTATAGAAATGATTAACTTTATTTTCTGGAGTCATTATTCAATTTTATATTATTAATCAATTGCTGCACATCATTATGAAATTTAGTTGAAATTTTGTAAATGTTAATAATTCTATTAATTTATTTATAATTATCCAATAATTATTTTGCAGATGCTATGTACATTCAATTTAATGAAATAAACATATGACTTAGCTATATAATAAATACATATAAATTATTAATTACTGTAATTATACAAAAAAAAATAATATAATTATACAAAATAGGTTTATATGAATTTGGACAGGATTGTGTTTTGTTTTGTTTTTTGTTGCTTCATCAAACAGTTTTTAATAGTTTAAATAACATTTTCTGAACAATAAGCATATGGATGAATAACTTGTAAAATACTGTACTTCAGAGGTTATCATAAGGTATTAAGGAAATTTAGTCTAACAATATTTCCATAATCTAATATTAATGCTAAATGCCTTTAGAAAAATTAATAGCACATGAATTAGTATATATAACACAACATTTTGAATGATTTTATTTTCCTATCTTCTTTAGGTATGTTAAAACCATTGATTAATCTTGTCCTTAAAAAAAAAAAGTAGAAAATCAGAAGGATTTTTATAGATAAAAATACAAAATTTCTGCTGACTGTTATGATTAGATATCAGCTTAAATTCTAAGAGTCCCTGATTCAATTCTCATGCTGGTACAATATCTGGTTAGGCCAGCAATATCTGAAGAAGAGGAAATAATATCACTCAAAATGAGTTATATACTAACCTGGATGTTATTACTAATTATTAAATATATTTGAAAAGTTTAAACAAAGTTTTAATTTTTTTAAAGACATTTTATAATTAATATTAGATGATGGAAATAATCCAACATATATTTACAACTAAAATAACTTTATTGCAAATTTTCTGACAACAATGTATTACTTTCCTAAAGTACATTCCATAGATAGCAAAGTGAGTCTGATGCATGCTGCAAATCACTTGGAATTTAATACTTTGTTAGCATAAATTTTCTGACAATAATGTATACTTACCTTTCCAGAGTATATATTCTTTATGGATATCTTATAATAAATGTATTCAAGTATCTTATGGGTTTGGACTAATTAATTTCTAAATTAAATATACTTATTAAAATTAGTTAGGAATAACCTAAGTAACTTTTATTGCCAATAAACATCACATGACCACCAATACTTATGCTTGTGTATAACTGTGTGGCAATACATATAGTGAGTTTTGCCTGTTTTAACTTTTATTGGAAACAAAAGTAATAAATGTGGAACCCTGATCTTTTTCCCTTTCTTTTTTTTCAATGATGATTGAAGAATAATAAATAAGCGTTTCGTTTTATTAATAAAAAAAAAATAAATATTATATTTTCATGATTTAGATTAGTGCAGTGATAATGACATTCATGAATTCAAGGTCCATAAAGTGTGCATTTCTCATATTTGTCAATTTTTTATAATGGCCGAAAAGTTTGACAATGTGAAATTCTGTTTTCGTTTATAGAAAATGACAAGAAAAAAAGTTGTAACCCTTGAAAGAGATTATATATAAGCAAGCTGATCTGTAAAAACATATGTTTATGAATAGTTTAATTAAAATATTAAATTTACCACTTCCTTAAAAAGCATGACAAGTAAAGTCCATTTCTTTTTTTGTGTGTGCAAACGACATTTTTCTCTCAAATTTAGTTTGCAACAGTTTGGCACTTTATCTGCAAGTCCTGAAATATTTACATGATGCAGTAAAATGTAAACATATTGTTTTGTAACAAAGAAAAGATAACAAGCCTAGAATGTGAATCACTTTTTAATTAAATTCAGCATGATCCAGCTTACCTATCAGACATATTCATTCCATCTTGCTTTGTGCAATTTTTTTAAATCTCAAATGAAAAAATATCAATTTTTTTTTTATGGACGTAGAACTGGGGGGGGAATGACAATGGCACTAAAATACATAACTTTGCAAGTGTTTCTGAATTACTTCAAAAGTGACTAACTGTTTTAGCCTTTGCATTGTATTAAATAGATTATATTTTTTAAAGCAATTCAATTTGAAACATCTAAAAATAAATATACAATTTTTTATTACAAAATTCCTGTTATTTTTGGGTTCCTCTATGTATATATGCATTGCAAGAGTCAAATTTGAAAAATTTAGTTAACTAAAATTAAATTATGTATAGATCAATTTGCACATGTTCTTTATTCACATGACTGATAATCTATTCCTTAGACTAAAATGATATTTTTTTTCTTAACCATTGGTTAATACTTCTATTTTAGAAAAGTAATACATTTATACTATCTTGTAATAAGGATTTTATTTTTAAGTTCACATGGTTGTTTCCTTTTAAATAAGTAATTTATTAATTAACCTCACTTTAAGTTCCTTATGAACTTTAACTCATATGATTTAAACATATGAGGATTGTACTATTTTGTAATTACTCCTACATATGGTGAAATAAGCAAATTATCTCTTCAAATATTTAACTATGCAATAAAATGTAATAAAAATATACTAATAATACTTATTTCTTTAAATTAGACTTTGCATCATTATCATTCTTTCATCAACCATTTTCCTCAAGCTCTATACCTGTTTTAACTTCAGCTATATTTAAATTATTTTAATACCAAACCAGATCTGCAGTTGGCAAGATTCTTTTTTATGTCTATTCACTTCTCTCTACTAGAAGATATTCTTAAAATTAATAAATAACAATAACACAATTTTATTAAAACATATTTACACATAAATATTAACTTAATTCACAATTATACACATATTACACAATTAATAAATTTAATATTCTTTAAGAATTCTCACTATTGCATAAATCTCCTACAAATGTATACTCGTAATATATCACAATTTAAATTCATAAATGGTTTATTTTTAACGAATTTTATCATCTTAATATCAAACTTTGTAGTTCTTCCTTTGTGAAAAAGCATAATGTAATATTTGGGTTTCATCATTTGTTACATTGACAAAATAAGTATAGGAAAATTCATTAGACATTTGTATTATTCTTCAATATCATTCAGCATTGATTATTAAATGATAATATAATGGTAAAAATATAATTTCAAAATTTCTAAAAATAAATGTCATAATGCAATCTCTTATTGACATAAGAAAAATAATTATGAGCCTTAGGTTAATAAAAATATGTATTATTCTAGAAATAATATTCCTATGGATATGACTTTAATCTTTCTTTCATATTCGCATGTATAATAAGTAGCTCTCTCATATACATTATCAGAATCCAATATATCTTACTTCATAAATTTCATACCATTATTCTACTTTTAAGTAATCATCATTATTTTTTTAAATACACAAAACATGCTCTTCTTGGTATGGTATTTATACATATTTTAAAACTTATACAGATGCTATCATTATTAAACTGGAAAATGCTTTTATGGCAATAAACCTCCCAAATAACTAAGATTAATTCTTTAATGTATTCCTAAATTTTTATTTCTGATTTATTATAAATATTAAAATCTTTTCATTTAATTCTATTCATCATAATATTAACTACACATGCATGCAATCAACAAGTGGTAAATAGATCCATGAAAGTCAGATATGCCAAATGTATTTAAAAAATAAAATATCCTTATCAAAATTAATCAATATTCATTGATGGTAATTTTTGATTGAAACTATAATTAAATACTTGATTACAATACAATGACATTTCAATAAATTATTAATTATTCATTTATATTGTATTTTTATATTGGACTATTTCCATCATCTAAAATGAGTATCGAATGTCTTTCAGTTGGTTATAGCTTTACCTTAAAATTCAATACTCAAGAATCTAAGGATCCAGGTTCGAATCCCATGCTAGTGCTGTCAGTGGTCAGACCAGCAACACCTGAAGAAGAGGGGAGAATAATACTTTTCATAACATTGTGTATATAGTAAGCTGTTTGATATGCTATTACTAACAGTTGAATGTATTTGAATATTTGAATAAAGTTAATTTTTTCTAAAGACATTCAATAATCGTATTAGATGATGAAAATAATCCCAATATAAAAATACAACTAAAACACCATCATCACAAACCTTCAGGAAAACATTCATTTATATATTTCAACAATAGATTCACATAGACACACATTTAATGTTATCTTTTATATCAGTTTATTAATAAACAGCCACTCAGAAAAATGAATATGGCCATTCCAATTCCAAAAAAAAAAAAGGAAATAGAGAAAAAAAACAATTCTAAAAATGAATTTTGCAATGACTATACAAACCAATCTGTAAACCAAACATCCATTCACATACAGAACATGCTGATCTAATTTTCTGTTTACTTGATATTTTATGATGTTGTGTTCTAGTTTCCTCAGTAGAAACTTTTTTTTATATATGAAATACATCAACACCATGTCTATAATTAAATACTTGATTACAATACAATGACATTTCAATAAATTATTAATTATTCATTTATATTGTATTTTTATATTGGACTATTTCCATCATCTAAAATGAGTATCGAATGTCTTTCAGTTGGTTATAGCTTTACCTTAAAATTCAATACTCAAGAATCTAAGGATCCAGGTTCGAATCCCATGCTAGTGCTGTCAGTGGTCAGACCAGCAACACCTGAAGAAGAGGGGAGAATAATACTTTTCATAACATTGTGTATATAGTAAGCTGTTTGATATGCTATTACTAACAGTTGAATGTATTTGAATATTTGAATAAAGTTAATTTTTTCTAAAGACATTCAATAATCGTATTAGATGATGAAAATAATCCCAATATAAAAATACAACTAAAACACCATCATCACAAACCTTCAGGAAAACATTCATTTATATATTTCAACAATAGATTCACATAGACACACATTTAATGTTATCTTTTATATCAGTTTATTAATAAACAGCCACTCAGAAAAATGAATATGGCCATTCCAATTCCCAAAAAAAAAAAGGAAATAGAGAAAAAAAACAATTCTAAAAATGAATTTTGCAATGACTATACAAACCAATCTGTAAACCAAACATCCATTCACATACAGAACATGCTGATCTAATTTTCTGTTTACTTGATATTTTATGATGTTGTGTTCTAGTTTCCTCAGTAGAAACTTTTTTTTATATATGAAATACATCAACACCATGTCTAATTGTAGCTTTCCAATATATTCTATTTTCTGCCATATCTTCATAATGAAAACAATTAACATTGCAATTTTTTAGAATGCCTTTACATAATCATTAGAATGTATACAGGCTCCACCTCTCTTATAAAACCTATGTTCAAGTTCACCATGAAACATCCTATTATGAAGTCTTTCATTGTTCATTCATTTTACATGACCAATCCAAGGAAGATGTGATTTTACACTAATTAATTCAATAGATCACATCCTAAAAGCTGAAGAATATAACATACTTTGTTTTATAATCTTGCTGTTATAGATTTAAAAATTTCAGATTGCCCTTAAATGAACTTTCTAAAATCTTTTTATGGTACTGATAATGTGTTGATGTTTCACATCTATACAATAAATTAGGTAAAAAAAATAGTTTCATATACAGCTAACTTAGTCATAGTAATTATTTATCTATGAGGGAATATTCTTAATTTATTTAAAGCAGCAGCAGTACATTGAAATAAATACTGAATCTTAACATCTAAGTCCATCTTTCTACTTATAAAACTACCAAGATAACATTCAAGCTGAAAGTCACTGAGAATTTTTCTTTATCATTGGCTGCTAAAGAATTTTGGTTTTTTGAATATTAATTAATAATCCAAGATTTTTATAAGTTGCATTCAGAACATCAAGAACATTCTGTAAATTGCCTTTTAAACTGGAAAAAATAACACAATCATCAGCATATTGTTATCTAGAATCCAAAAAAATGAAGTTCTTGTTTTTACCTTTGATTGAACCAAATTAAAAATTCCATTATCAAATCTGTACCATATCTTTGATCCCTGTCTGATTAAATGATCTATAAACAATTCCAAAGACCAATGTCATAAAAATTAAAAACAATTTGAAGCAAGTACACATTCTTGTTTAACACTGGTTTTTATTTCAAATGCTTCTATTTTCCACTTGTAATAATACTTCCTCTCATTTTATCATATAGAAGCTGTATAATATGAAAGAATTTTGGTGGATAATCAATTAATTTCAAACAATGCTGTAGAACTGTCCTATTAATTGAATAAAATGCTTTGACCAAGTCAATAAAAGGAACATATAAATCATTTCTTTGTTCCTGACATTTTGCCTGACAACAAAAATCATATCTGTAGTGTCTTTGTGATTCTCAGGTAATCATTCATCTACAACTGTCAATAAAATTCTTGAAAATACTTTTGCTGTAGTGGATAATGGTGATATTCCATGATAATTACCATAATCTTGTCTATTCCCTTTATTTTTAAAAATTGAAACAATTAAACCATCCTTAAAATTGGATGATACAACTTCATAAGTCTAGATATTCCTAGAAAATTCCAATACTTTTGAACCTAACAGATCATTACCATATTTTAAAACTTCTCCGGATATTTCATTAGGATCAGCAGTTTTTCTATTTTTAAAATTACAAAAATTATTTTGACTTCATTCATCTGGATATCTTTGTTCAAATCTAAATGAATAATAAAATGAATATATTATTAAAAGTCACTATATCAGTTTTTTTTTTTTGTGATCAAAATATTCTTTCCACCTATTCAAAATATCATTAACACCATATAAGAGAGACCCATTGCTGGATTTAATAGCATTGTAATGCTATTTCTCAGGTCCATATGTACTTTCAATGCATAAAATTTAGAATGATCATGATCAGTGAGTGTGTATCTTCTTTGCAGTTTTAATCCAACATGATAAAATTTCATATTAAATCTATTGTTTTGCCAAACAGAGAAAGACACGTGTTTCTTTTTAATTAAATCATTAATAATATGATCATTGTTAGAAAATTCCTCAAGATTTTTTTAGATTCAGAGAATTTAGAGAACAGCTTTTATTTCTTGTTAGACAGCATTATACTATTTAAAGATTGAATTTTTCTTCTTGGAGATTTTAATGTACATGTTGGTACAAATCAAATAGTAGACTTTGACCAAAAATTCTTGGAAATAATGGTATTAGATCTGCAAATTCAAATGGTTTGTTGTTATTGAATTCATGCACAGCACATGGATAAATTAACACAAACACTTGTTCAAGCAAAAAAAACTGCTACCAAGGAGCATGGGTGCATCCATGTTCGAAACAATGGCATTTGATAAATTACATTAGGAGACAGAATCTAAGAATCCACATTACATGAGTACTTACAATTAGGACAGATCTTAGATTAGTATGCTCTAAGATTAAAATAATTGCCATAAAAATTTATATATTCCAATTATATTCTCAACAAAATTGACATTCATTCTTTAGAAGAGCCTACTATACATAATAAATTTCAACAGCTAAAACACTAAAATTGCTAATTTGGATCTTCAGACCTGTCATATTTCTAAAGCATAGAATTCTCTTAAGGAATATGTTATGGATTCAAGTAAATCTATTCTTGATTTCACTAAAAATAAGAATCATATCGGTCTATATTCCTATTTTAATTAGATTATAAATTTAAATTTATTTTGTTAAATTATTCAAATGAAATTTATCCTTTTCTTTCAACTCATAAAATTTTCTGATTCTAGCATAGCTCACAAGCTTAAATAACCATTAATTCTATGAATTCACACTTTTATCTTAAATATAAGACATGGCTTCTTTTGTATATTTTAACATTTTAACAAGCATGTTTAACAATCACAAATTCTCATTTACATTCCTCTCGTTTAATAAGATTAATTTTCAATTACATCTTAATTATCACTGTTACACTGATATTTTTGATTATTATAATTCATAATACAACATGTTACTAGGTGGTACTTTATAGGAAGTATATAGAAAAGTTATTTATGGTAATAGATTGTTAAGTGATCAGACTACAGTAGGCTCACAATTTTGCTTATCTTGAACAAAAATTATACAAATGTCTGTGCAAACTCATATATAGTATAACTGAATAAAATTGGAATGATGAAGTGGTTACATAAATGTCTGCAACTTTAGGTAGACAATCTATACAAAAAAATATTTGCTGAGATCAGCATTTATATTTGATAAAATAGCACTGATGGACACCATTCATATATCTCATGTTTGGAAATGTTTATTTTTGTAAACAACTGTAATCATTGTATAAGGATATTATCATCATTTTTAAATAAACCTTTTTTATAATTCCTTGCTACTCTTTCAATATCATTCCTAACATTCCCTGCATTATCTAACAATCTTTAGAACATAATTCTTTATTATAATAAACCAGACAAATACGTGTATATAAAGAATGCATAATCTAGTGTAGAATGTTATCTAGAAAATAAAGATTAATCAAAACACAGAATTTTAATTTAATAAGAGTTTACTATTATACAATAGATAAAAATTAACAATATAATAAATACAGTTTATCACAAAAACAAATATATTATTATTAAATAGTTTAGATTGCGCTTTACGCAAAAAAGTGAAGCTTGTCTCAATCTTATTACAAGATAAGTAGAAAACTAGTATTTTATATTATTATTAGTAACTTAATGATTTAGATTACAAAGACAAAAAGATCTAAACATGCCATTCAATTTACTATGTGCCATAATGAAGTATGCGTTTGTGTACTACACTTTGATTTTTCATATTGAAAATCAAAATATGGTTAGGCAGATATTTATATATTAATAAAATGAATTTTATGAACAAATGCACACATCTTAATAAAATGCCTACATAATTCAACGATTTATTCAACAAAGAATAATAGCTTAAAAAATCTATTTATTTGGATCAAAAATAGAGCATGGTGATGTGTGTATGTCTTTCTAATACACATTGATTCAAAAGTTAAATCAATGTGTACTTCACAACAATATTTAAGAATATGATAAATATTTGAATTTAATATAGAAAGTAATTCTTAATTTTAAAAAGAAATAATTCAAAGTTAAAATATTTTGAGAATAAAGCCATTTAAAATATAAATTTTAAATTATATAAAATTTGTAGCTCTCTTCACCAGTTTTGAATATCAGTTGGGGGGGGGGGGAGTTCTGATTGGGGGAATATTCTTGTGGCAAAATATATTCTAAACTGGTCAATTATTGTCCAGCCTCCTGATTTAATAGGCAATGACTTTTTTTCCCTTGGTCATTAGGAAATTTTAAGTGAATGTTTTTTCTTCACACTTATTGCAAGATTGCATGGCAAATGTTGATTATTTTCTGTTTTCTCCTAAATTTTATATACAGTTCTTCAATCTGCAGCTTTAGTACAATAAATTATTTGGATAATGTCAAGAGCTGAAAATCTAAACTAGAAATAAATACCAATTGTATAGTCAATATTCCTATTTATATTAAATTAATGACTTGTATAACTGATGTTATTTAGTAAACATGTTGCCATTATCATAAACTAACAATTATCTGATTTTTGTAATCAACTTTTTGTTAAACATGCTAATTATCTTTCTTTTAATTGATTTATATTCAAACTTAAATAAATTTAAATATTTTATTTACATATAATTTTAGTTTATATTTATTCTCAAATTTTATTCTGATTATAAAATGTGGTTAAGAAGTAGCAACAGAACAGTTTCACTTTCAATATCTTTCTTTGTTTTTAAAAATAATTTAATTTTATATATAATTATTTAAAATCTATCCAGAAATAATTATTACTGAAAGACCAAAATCAAGAAAAACCATTCTTTTATATTTATATAATATTTTGAAACATCAATGCAGTATACATTTTTATGATTTACCATTTTAATAATATTTAAGCTTTGACGATTGACATTAATATTGAATTTTTTAAAATAATTTTAATATTTTTCCTCCATATTTAATTACATGATTAAAATACATATATCTCATATTAAAACTTAGTTTGAATATCAACATGGTTAATAGTATAATATTTAAATGTTAACACAGACATTTTTGTATCAATTTCCTCTTATCTAAAATAGAAATAAAAATGATTGTCTTTTAATAAAAATATACAAAAAGGATCATACAGAAATTTCTTTATTTAAGACAAAAACATATAAAAAGTTTTCTAATTCATGCAATCGAAAAAAAATGAGGGTAATAATTACAAAAAGAAACAATTTAATGCTAAAGGTCTTAGGAAAAACATATGAATAAGAATTTAGTGAAATAGAAAATGAGTTTAGAAAGTGGCTGGAAAAAAAAAAGACAGAGACTATCAGCAACCATCATAAACAAAAGCTTTTGAAAAAAAGATAAAAGAAAATAAAGAATGTCTGCATTAGAAGATTTATAATATTTTTTTTTTTTTAATTTGAATTTCAATTGAAATTCCAGCTTTCACTTACTTAAAATATGAGTCTTTTCTATAAGTTAAAAATAAAAACATTCAAAAATGTTATATGCATAATGACACGGCACCTAGGTTATCAATATCCTTTAGGTAAACATGATCCAAATTTTGATAATATTGAAATCCCAAAAAATATTGAAAATTAGGCTCTTCCATTTATTGTAGAGTCTATCATATAACAATCATAATTTGATTAATTTTTGAAATTGCTTGTGCATCTATCTGTTCTTGTTATAGATCTCTGCTTCAATATTTTAAAAAAGTTTGTTTAATTTTACCCGTGTAAGCTTCAGTTTTTCCAAGCTATATAGATTGGATAAAATCTCTATTAATCTATTGTTCTTTTTATTTAAATGCTTGATATTGTATCTATCTTGAATTTGTCTTTCAGTTTTAGGTTATCCAACAACATAACCAAAAAACAGCAAAATCTTCACATTATCCATCATAGTAACAGAAAATTTATAAATATAGTCTCCTCTCAAACAAGTGCCAATGTACAGATTGAGAAATACTTGTTTTTTATTAGTCAGTTGGTGTTAATTTTTTAAAGTTGTTTAACATTCTTTCAACAGTTTGAATAAGTGAAATATTTTTTATTTTAGAACAATAAACAAAGTATTAATTTTCCTTTACATTTTCTTTAGCACAGGAATTAATTTCAAATGATATATTCACTATATATATATTGCTGGAATTTTCTATTAATAGATTTCTGTACAATAGACAATATGTATTATATTATACATATTAGTGAATTCTATCAATAATAGATTTCCTTCATCTATACACAGTAGACTCATTAAAGATATGCATATTTCTGGGTAGTCATAAATTTTGATATGAAGTTCTGACTTACACCGTTTTCTTTTTGATTCTGCAAGTATTTCAGTTAAAATGAATTATTTATACCAGATACTAAGAAATATAAAGATTGATAAAAAAGAATTAAAGTTAAATATTTGTTCTTAATTACTAAAAACAAGGCTATAACCAGGGCAGGCGGAAGCGGGCATGCAACGCATGCTAGGCATGCGGGCGCTGGCAGAAGGAGGCGCCATCACTGAGAGATTAGCATCTGAAAAAGAAGGCGTCATCCCTGACAGGGGCACCAAAATCAAATTTGCATGCGGGCGCCTAGTACCCAGCGCCGGCTCTGGCTATAACTGTATTATAATAATAATATTTTTCAGAATGTATATTCATCAAAATAACAGATTCAAAAATAGTAAAAAAAATGTCTTAATCCTTTCTTTTAAATCCAAAATATAATGAAATTTACTTTTGCAATTACATATTAAAACATTGTTCTTCATCAAAACATTATAAATTCAAAAACAATTTATTAAATTTAATTTTTTTTCTTAATCCCCCCTTTAAATCCAAAATATATTGAAATCAACTTTTACAATTACATGTTAATTTTAAAACAAAATTTTCTTCTGCTAATTTAAAAATTTAGATTCACAGTATTTTTTTTACCTCCAGAATCTGTAATAAATTAAATAATTTAACTTATTTAATTCTAAATCATTTATTTCAAAGTAACAAAATAGATTATTACCTATTTAATATTTGTCATTCTAGACTATTTTATATTTATATAAATAACTTCTACCTCTAATTTATTTTCCTTTAAACATATATGCACACACAATGTCATGGCTATTTATTCACTTTTCAGTACCCATGAGTAAATAACACATACATATGTATATCATTTAATTGCCTATATGAACTGATATAATATAATGAACTAGTTATTAAAACTAAGTAATTGTCTTATTCCATTAAACTATACATCTCATTTCAATTTTTGCAGACTAAGAAGAACATAAAATTTGATATAATGCTCCATGATCTGGACAAAATAATGTGTATGTGATAATTTTCTGTAACGATTCTTGGTGAATATATTTAATGAGCAGCTCTCAGTCATCAACTATTAGTTGAATTTGATCTCACAAGGATGTTTACTGTAAATGGTTTTGACTACAAACAGTTTTTGAATAAGCATAAAAGTTTAAGAAAATCAAGCAATCCATAACATTTCTATTCCAAAAACTCTCCCTTCAAAAGGAAATTTTATCATCTTCAAAATGTTAGGGCAGTCAAATTTGCTTCAACACCAACAAATGCAAAACAATGATAGGCTTTTCTAAAATGGTTGTTCAATTTGATTAAAGAATTGCTCAGCTCATATAAATTACTGGTTCATTGCAATACAAATTTAGAAATTTAGAATTTGGTATCAGTGATGTATGGTGATGATAGACCGGAATGAAATTACATTTAATAGACAAGTAAATGACTACAATAAAAAAGTTTCTCTACTATTTTTATGCAAGATTGTTCAAAACTATAACAAATCTCAAAGGTTTTGGACATATTTTCATGAACAAAAATCATTTCAAAACACCTAATTCCCTATATAATGCATTGGAGAATATATAATTGGCTTACAATTCAGGCTATATCAAGAATACCCATTGGGATTAAACCCCCCGAGAAAAGGTCTACATAAATTATTTAGACACTTTTCAGTCATTAATGAATTAACACAAAAATTGTTGATATATAGAGTAATTAGTATCCAATCTATCAACTCCTTTTAAAATGGATTGGGCAAAATTAGCTGTCAATTATATCAATAACCTTCCAATCAATTCCTTATTTCTCATAATAAAAAAAATAATTACAAATAAATTTATCTATGAAGAACAAATGTAATTTTACAACATGACTTTTATATCCAAAACAAATACACAAAGTAATGACTTTAATTTGTTTACTCAGAAACTTGTGCATTTAATTATGCTGCAGACTTATAAAAGGATGTAGTCTCTTTCAATAATAAAAATTAAAAATTACATGATCTGCAACATCAGATCCATTAAACCTATTTATAAGCCTTCTCTCTCTCTCTCTTTCTCTCTCTTTTAATTAATCTGTATGTTTTGACTTAAGAGCAACTACAATTCATTGACTAACATTAATAGTAAAATATTTCTGATTTTTTTTTTGTTAAAACATGACATTTATTTTACTGCAAAAGTAGTAAATCAACCTTTTTTAAATCAACTTCTAATTTAGTTTGCATTAAAAAAAAATTATATTTACATTTTCATAAAAAAAAAAAAATCATGATTATAAAATATAACTTACATTACACAGAATGTTTGTCCAGTCAATTATCTATAGTTGATCAAAATGTAAAACTTTTAGATTAGAGTATTATATAAGGCAATAGGGTTATCTAATCAGCAGAATACTAATTAGCATAATATATGATCATAGTCAGTGACAGTGCCAATGCACATTTTGTAATTTATTCAAGTACATTGTGATTTGGTTATTTGAATGTAAATTTTAAAAAAAAAAGGTTTAAATATTCTACTAATTACATCCCAATATGGATTTGAATTACAATTTGCATCTGTGTATATATATTAAATAGAATGAGTCTTTCATTCATCACAATAAAATGTTTTAAATATTCACTTCTTTATAGAACTTAACCTGATAATAAGAATGTTTGAAATATTTTTAGCACATGAACCTTCATTGCTCAGAGTGTAAAGCAGCTGGCAAAATTCCACACATGAATAAAAAATTAATACAGGCATCCAATGATATCATATTAAAGTGACATCATCCTAATTCCAAAAATTTAAACAACTTTTGGAGTGAATTACAATTTGGCAACAGATAAATCTAACAATAATATTGTCATGGAGATATCATAATATTTATTAAAACATAAATCAAATATTTTTTTAAAACTTTTGAATAATTTTCTTAAATAAAGATTGGTGTTTGTATGTGTGAATGTATATATGTATGCATAAATGTTTAAGAATCTCTTTGAAAAATCAAAAAAATATATAAAATGTGTGACAATGTCTGGACCAGAAACTTCATTAAAATTCAGCAAGTGAAAATTAAGTTTCTGGCTCATAGATGAACATTCCGATCTCAAAAGTGAAAGATCCTAGTAGCATGTAGGAAAAATCTATGGAAAATTTGTTTGAGAAACATAAAAGTATTTTTAACCATGAGTATTAAAGAAAAGCAATAATGAAAGTTGACTGAAAACCAGATATTAGTCAAATCCTATCATAAAGTTGAGTTTAATACTTGGAATGATTATTGACATATTCTTTCTGGCTTCTTTAATAAAGTTTGCTGTTTTATTTTTATTTTTTTTGGAAAATTAATCACTTGGTATAGTATGTTAAATTTAGGTCTGTGTGATTTTATATATAAGTTTATAAAAAATATTTTCAAATACAAAAAATTACTAATATATGTATTGAATATTATAAATTCCTACTTTAAAATGACTCAATTTTATTTTTCCCAAGGCCATTATAAAAATGAGAGTTTAAATACATATATATTATAATAGCATAAACAAATTAAAGTATGGGGTCATTTCCATAAAATTAGCTTCAAATGAATTTTATCAATGATATTGCTAAGAAAACAACCAATCACTACTGATAGTTCCTGAGGCTAAATTATTTTTAATTCTATTGTCTACTAATACCTTTTTTTTAAATTATAAATTAAATTAGGAATTAAAGTATAACTTTTATTTCTAGGTTGTTGTTTTTTTTTCATATGTCAAATGTGTTGACTGGGAAATGAATCTGGGCCAGCTGCTTGGAAGGCAGCTATAAGTGTTATATGGATTTAAACCCCAAAAGCTATTTTTATAACTTTGATTAAATGAGAGCCCCTTTTATTTTAATTAAACTTATGATAATAAAAAAAAAGCTGAATGAATAATGGAGTAAAAAAGTAGCTTAGCCTCGGGAATTATCAGTAGTGATTGTTGGTTTCCCTAGCAACATCACTGCTAAAACACATTTAAAGCTAATTTACATAGGTTTGTTTCATCATAAATCTACAAAAAAATCAAATAAACATTACAATAGTATGCACTTATGTACAAATAAAATTTCTAATAGATATAAAAATATACTAAATATAATGTAAAATTAAATGAATTTATAAATCAGCATTTTTTAAATATATATATTGCTTTAATAGTTATCTAATTTTATTTTGAAAATTAATTGCTTATCCAAAATCTTTTTTTTTTCCTTTATAAAAGATAACATATATAAAAACCAAAATAGAAAAGGATTTTTTAATTAGATTTAAACAGATGATATTCTTCTTTAAAGGACCAAGTCATTAAACCAGAGTGCCCAATTTTCTTCATTTCCATAGAAAACACATCACCTATCTAAGAATTCATAAAAGTCAGAAAATTTTATTATTTTTAATAAATTCTGTAAACTTAAAATCAGTATTAATCTCTCTTACTATTCATATTATTTTTGTATGGCTTGTATAAGCTAAAAGAAAAAAAATCTATATATACTGCCAAATAGCACAACTAAATTTTACATCTCCCATGTATATATATATATATTCATATTATAGAGTGCCAAATAAACTATATATTTAAATAATATAAATATCATTACAAAAAAAAAAAATTGCTATAAACTAAAAGGAGAGAGACCTTTAGTTTCCTTTTGAAGCCTTGATGGATCCAAACAGAACAAATTCCTAATGTCAACAATATACATTCTTGTTGCAGCTGTTACTAAGTAATTATGCAAATGATAAAAGAAAGTACATGATTTATTCACCCACCAACTCTCAGAAATGGTGAATTTATTGCCTTTTTTTAGGTCTCTGAATTTATACCAAGAATCACAATGGTTTTCCTTCACAGATGCCTAATAATTCTTAACAAAAAAACACCAAGTTCTCTTGAAGACTGGTTCAATGGATACATATATGTATGTGTACTGATTATCTTTTATATTTATAATCATGACAAAATAAATTATGGATTTCATATTCCAGAGGTTGTAAAGTCATCAATCAAGAAAGACTTTGATAACTAACTTTACAACTGTAGATCATTCTCAAGTAAAAGGAAATCACATAAATTGGAGGAACTTTCTAATATTAAATAAAACATTAAAAGAAATTAGAAAAAGACCTTTGATTGAAAGTACTTCGCTACAAAGGAACAAATGGAGTATTCATTATAAATACAAAAACATTGTGGAGATTGATGATATCAGATAGAATAGTGAGATTAATTATTAATAAAAGATAATAAAGGCAGATTATTCAGTTTTGTTAATTCATGAAGAAAATATAGGATTTATTTGTAAATATACAGAATGCTTTAAATCAACACAAAGAACATTTTAATATTATCATATAAAAATTAGAAAATGGTTATGGAATAGAAATGATAGAGAACATAAAACTTGTAGAACTGCAGAAAAAGCAAAACTGTATAAATATGCTTCCTATCAAATAATTCAATGTAAAAGTAGACATGGAAATATCCAAATGAAAATGGATTATATTTTGACTAACTGTAAATATGACTATAAGGTGCTTAATAAGTTTAATACAAAAAATTATCATTGATTACTGAAATATAAACTACATATTAATACAAAGCTAGAGAGACAAAAACAAAAAGATAATAGCATATAAATAAGACAGTATCAAAAGATAATATTCTTAACTTACAAAGTACTTTAATCTATTTAAGCTAGAACTTGAACTCATTTTAAATATTAACAAACTTTAATGACAAGTGAGATATAAACCCAACCCATGATTAAAAATTGCTAAGCACAAAAAAAAAAACAATAATAGTAAGACAAAAAAAATGGAATGATGACAAAAACAAATGAAACAGTTTCTATTCAGTTTGCAAGCGTGAATCTTTTAGACACGTAATGTCTTCAAACTCAGCATAGCAAGCCAGATAGCTATATGGGTCTAACACCATCTATTGTCATAAATACAAGCATTAGCAAGTTTTAACTTGTGTTTTTGTTTTTTTATTACTTTTATTATAAATTATTTGGAAGCTCTAAAAATTGTTCTGAGGATTCAATTTAACTGATTAAATTAGTTATGATCACATAAACAAAAGTTTCTAAGATGAGTTTTGTCCATCTTAGAAACCTTAATCATATTATGAGCAAGGAAATTTGGGAAGTTTCATTGAAGAATATTATATAATTAAAAAGTAATATAAATATTCTAGTTAAGATACTTGTCTGTAATTATGTGTCTCTAAATATATTATGACATTTTGTTTTTGAGTTGATGGATGAAAATATTTTGCCTGAATCTGTGATTAGACATTCTAACTGGATGATACAAAAAACGACAAAAAAAAAAAAATGAATAAAATAAGTTTTCATTATAGAAGCAGATAGTTAGTTGTGAAAATCTAAAAGAAAAAGATAGCGGACATATCTATATGGCTGTACAAAAATGTAGATCGAAAGATTTTTTATACTGTAGTTTATCAGCAGAATAATGTCACAAATAAAAAAGCCTAGAATGTGGGTGTAAGAATGGAGCAAGAAGAAGCTATTAAAATATTTTTAAATAATTTTGCTAGAACATAAGGATATTAATATTATTAGCTGAATCATTTACATTAGTAATAATATATTTATTTATTCAAGAAAAACAATTAATAAGATTGTATATGCTATATTAGCATAAGGGAATAAATGGAGTATCATTCAGACGCAATTAATAACAATTTTATTGTTTAATTAATATTTTAAATTTCGTTCCACGCATTATAAATAATACATTGCAGCAATGTAAATTAAAAATGAATATTAAAACAGTTTTACGGTAATAAAAAAAAGTTTTGAATAGCAATAAATATTGTATATATAAGTATTTATAGCACATTAAATAAAATTACTAGTTATTTTAATTTTAAAAATATATTGCATTGACAAAAAAAAAAAATATTAATTTGAATCTTAAGGTCAAATAGCACAAACTTATATCTGTCACTATATAATTTTTATGTATTAAATCCTTGATTATATCTACTCACAAAAAAAAAAAAAGCATATTTGTGCAGCGAATTTGAAAAGTATCAAAATATTTCTTTTGTATGGTTTGTTGAAAAGCAAATGATTCAACTGAAATAACATTTATAGCACATTCAAACACACACGTAAACATTTTATATGCGTAATACAATTATACTTTTTAATAAATAATTTTTTTTACAAAAATTAAGATTTCACTACTTCGCCCAAACTCCCTCATACATCAAAAAAAAAAAAAAACTAAACGAAACTAAAACAAAACTCTTTGCTTCATAAAATCAATTATTGTAAAATATTTAGTTAATCGCAATTTGTATTTTGTACTTTGAAAATTAATAGTGATAACAATTTTTATTAATATAATAATTGAATGCAAATTATTATGCAAATTTTTTTCACCATTTATTTTTTTAAAATAATAATTATGTTTATCTTAAAAGCTAACAAGATTAATAAGACACGGGTACTTTAAAAAAAGTTAAATACTAAAGTGTTTTTACATGTTTTTTACCTTGGCATATATAACTGGAACAAAAATAAATGCAGACTCACCTAGAGAAAAATAACAGTTGAGTAAATAGTATGTAGATAAATAAGTAATCATTTACAATAACTATGTTATCTATTAATAGAAATGATTCCACAGAGACAAGAAATACAAATATTTTTCTGAATGATATATGTACTGGGTTTTTAACTGACCATCTTTATAACTTCTAATATTTATCTCAAATTAAAAATAGCAGTGAATTACAAAAATATTTAAAATAAAGACTATATAATTCCTTTTCTTAAAAATATATAATTAAATATTACAAGAGCTTAACATTTCTTTTCAGTTTAGTTATTTAGTTTGATTTTGTTTCAGATTAATATCTGAAATAAAGTGCATATTTTTTAGATTTGTCAGTACACTCATTATTTATTTAATACTATTTAAAACGTAGTGTGTGTGGCTAGAATATGACAAAGATCTGCGTCAGAAGCCTGTCTAAACAGTTTTAAATATTAATGCTTTAATTAATAATTATTAAATGTTCACACAATCTTGTGAAATAAAATTTTACACATTTTTACATGTACAAAAATTAATCTAGGTACCAGTATCTTCTAAAAATAAATATGTAAATAGTGGGGCATAGATTTGCACTTATCTACATTTAAATAAAATAGTTTTTTATATATATAAAGTAATCTAAAAATAAATATATTTGTATTTGGATAATAATAAAATATTCTTTGTTGAAAAGCACATATTTCATAATTGAAAAATATTTTTTTTCTTGATGTCAAGTAGACATTTATCTGTCAACCATCAAAAGCATTATGTCAATCTGATGACTGAAATAAACACCCAGGTGGTTTAATTTTCATGGGTTAAAGTCAAATTCAAAATTCTGAAGAAGCTGAGAAGCACATTCTCTAAACTATTATATCATCATCTGGATCATATATTCTGAAAAATATCTTAGCATAACAGTGGCAAAACTTCTTCCTAGCCTTTCTTCCAGACAATCCTCTGTTTATTGTTAATAATCAAAATAAACATTTTTCATTTTACCATTTTCATTTTTATATTAATCCAGATAAGTTTTGTTTTATTGTACTATGTATTGATTAAGTAATGCAATTTCTATTATGAAAAATAAAAAATTATGTAATTTACAATTGATTTGTTCTATTATTTTTATAAAACTAGACATTTATTATGGACATTTTTTATTTGTTTTGAAAGACAATTAAGAAAATTAAAAATTTGGAAAAAAATATGTAATTTACAAATAATAAAAAAAATTAAAAATATGGAATTTACAATTAAATTGTACTTTGGTATTATGTATTTTTCAGATAATCAAATTTTCAAAAAATGTTCAATTTACAATAAAGTTTTCACTGTATAGGCTTCAGTAGCTCTATGCAGCGGATAAAAATGAAAACGGAAAGAAAAACTGAGCATAGATCACCTAACATAATGGTACTAGTGACATATACTAGATACCAAGAGCATTTGTTTATCAAACAGTTTCTGATATCTATAATAAAACAACTATGCGAATTTCATTTGACAAAGTTGTCATCAGATACTAAATTTTAAATTTATAACAAACAACTGCTTACAAATTTATTACGGATATCGATTATATTCTCCTAGATGTGGTGCCATCTTAGATGCTACATTTACATGCAACTGTGTACAATCATGTATATATCAGAAATTAATATTTACAACAGCAATT
Organism: Epiperipatus broadwayi; assembly: GCA_028023455.1. Lineage (NCBI taxonomy): Eukaryota > Metazoa > Onychophora > Udeonychophora > Euonychophora > Peripatidae > Epiperipatus > Epiperipatus broadwayi. Next base: position 4,206,636 of record JAQFVV010006219.1, on the reverse strand, counting down.
TATGAACTTTTGTGCATAAATTTGTAATAGTTGTTAATAATCAGGTTTTGCTTTTTTAACTATGTATATTATTTTTTATCATAAAGTCAATTTTTATTGATATTTAGATTATTTATTTATTGCTAAAACAGAGTATTAATATTGTATACATATACAGGATAAGTAAAATATTGCATTACTGAAATTTTTTATTCAGGATTAGCTACTGACAAAGGATGGATACACTGATATATATATACATGCAATAATTAAGTATCATACTGTAAAAAACAAATGTAATCAAATTAATGCATAATATTCTTGTTATGAGCTTCACATTCTCATATGCTGCTGACCTAATAAAATAAGATATCAAGCTAACTTCTCTCACTATGCATATATTTTTAGAGGAAGGAGATCTTTAAACCTCTAGTTCACTAATGATCAGAGACTTCTGAGAAATATATCTTTTTTATTACACCAATAGCTTACAATAATATGGAATCCCTATGGTGCAAAGATGTTTTTACTGCTATAATACGTAAATTACTACATATTTATTCCACAAAGAATGATGTATAATATTCCATTGGGTGTTATAATGTGAATAGAAATTGTCTCCATCTATTAAAAGTTATATACAATATTGCCTAAGAGGTTTAACACCAACACATGTGTATTTGATTGTGAATATTTATAATCTTTAATACCAATAAGTTTGCAATCACAATATTTAAATAAAAAGTTGGGCTATCATTTCTGGTGAGAAGATTAAAGTGCTTAAACCTCTATCTCATAGAAATTGTCTCCATCTATTATAAGTTATATACAATATTGCCTAAGAGGTTTAACACCAAATACATGTGTATTTGGTTGTGAATGTGTATAATCTTTAATACCAATAAGTTTGCGATCACAATATTTAAATAAAAAGTTGAGCTATCATTTCTGGTGAGAAGATTAAAGTGCTTAAACCTATCTCATTTGATGATCATAGTGAGAAAAATCAGTCTGATATCTTTTTCAATAGGTCAGTATCTTGTGAGAGTGTGGAGCTCACATCAGAAATGTTGTGAACTAATTTCATTGATTATATATGCATATGGACAAAAGAATTTGAAAGGCTTCATGGTATAATGATCACATCATTCAGATAAATTCAAAATTAGTTGAAATTTTTTTTTTTCAGATTTCAAATAAATTTAAGATTTTTCATGCAGGTAGATGATCCATAAGTAATTCAATTAGCTATCCAAATATTTTTTGCTAGAAAATAAAATAATGAAGGAAAAACTTATAATTCTAACCATTTGTTATTGACTAACCATATTACAAATGTAACATTTACTCATTATTCAATTTCCCAAGAATCAAACTTAATTTTATTAAGCATGTTATAATTTATTTTATCTTGTAATAAATAATAAGATTAAATGTTATAAACACATCTTACATTTATATAAAGTTCCCAAATCTCATAAGACTTATGTCTTCAGCAAGGCCGAACCACTTTCTTGAATACACTACAATTCAAAATACCTATTCTCTGTATTAATGTAGCAATATGTGTGTTCATTTATAGCTAAATACTTTTAAAAGTTATTATTTTATATAATTTGTATAAATGTGAAGTAACAAATGACACTTCGAATGTTATTTCATTATATGTTAATGGAGGAGTAATTTAATTGTTGGAATGGATTCATATTATTGCAATATAATTTTCATTTCACTATATACAATGGTGTGCTGACATAGTGTGCAATGTGTGTGATGCATATAAGTAACAGGATTCCAGGTGAGGAAATATTTTTAAAAAAAAAGTTCATTAATTATATCAAAATAAATTATATTTTTTGTTTCAATGTTACTTATATTTTATAAATAAAACTATAATCATTTATTTGCTATATTATTCCTTAAGATCTTATTTTATCCTGATTCTAGTTTTAACAAGTAGTTTAGCATAAACAAATAAAAACTTGGAACTTGTGTGAGTTTACATATCCTGTGGATATATGTTTGAATCTTGTCCAAACACACATTTTCTCTTATATACATAAAAAACTCTGCTGCAGTTTCTAACTTTATTCTATATTTTACTATTACATGTATGTATTATATCTTATTACTAATCAAAATAATATCAGTTAAATTTTGTAACTAAACATAGGACAACAAAGTGCAATGCATCAGTAATAACATAATAAGAACAAGAAGTAAATTTGAAATTTTAACTAAGATCCAAAGTAAACTTTTATGATACATTTAATGTAATATATTTATTTTTTAATTTTGTTAAACTGTGATGAAAAAATTAAATTTTCTCACTTTTGGATATTTTGTCAAAGAAATTAGTATATATATTTTTAATAATTTGCCATTTTCTTTTAATATTATTTTTTATTTAAGTTAGGAAATCTGTACATGGAATATTCTTTGCAAAAGTTATGTTTTGTAGGAAATTTTTATTATTATTAATATTATAAAAAATATATACCTAATTTTGAATTTTCATAATAAAATTTATTATAATTATGTTTTTTCTTTGATTAGATATCCCAAGAGAAAAGAAAAATAAATTTTCTGGCTATCAAAATTTAATAAATAAAAGAAAGCAGGAAGAAGAAAGTGATAAAAATGTTTCCTGAATTATTCAATTCTTCATTAATCAAATAATGAGGAATAACTCAAAGCAAGTTCCTGGTTACTGTAGGATATTTTTGAAACACTCAGCTGAAAAAGAATTCCAGTAAAACTAATGAACTTGTTAAAAAAAACTATCACTTATTAGGTGCCCAAAGACAATACATAAGAAACAATAAGTTAAGATACTAAAGACATTTTTGCTAATTCGGAATATGAAGAATTAATTACTAGAGGTACAGTAAGTGTGTTTTAATTGTGATAGTCCCGGAATTTAGCCAAAAACATATTCTCATACAGAAAAGCAAGCCATTTTAGAAATGGGCCCTAACCAAATTAAAGATTTTAATTTTCTACCAGATTCCACTGGACAAAAATTTTCACATACATATTATAAAAGACATTTCAAAAATGGGGAAGAACACAATAGAAATTGATTAATTTATTCAGTTTAAAAAAATATAGTTTATTGCCTTTGCTGCAAACTTTTAAAACTTTACATTTCTGAACATAATAAACAATATCTTGCAATGTACCTGAATAATCATGAAAAAAATTTAAATCATTAGAACAATTACAAAAAATGGTTGGAATTAATTACATCTTTGAAAAATAAAACTTATATTGATCATTTGTAACTAGATAATGAAAGCAAATGTTGGTATGAAGTTAATACAGATTTTAGGCAAGCAAAATCTAGCTCTTCATGGTAAAAGTAATATACCCATTGCATTAATGGCAATTCTTTAAAATGCATCGAGATGTTTAAAAAGTTTGATTCTGCTATATCGGAACATGGGATGTGTAGCTAATGATCGTGACTTTAAAAATATGCTCTCCTACTAATGAGATAAAATTCAAAATGAAATACTTTATTGGCATCAAATATTAAAAATAATATTATTAACTTGTGTCAACAAAACAAATATTTTTCAATTATTTTAGATTGTACTTTGAACATATCAAATACTAAATAAATAAGTGTAATAGTCAGATTACTTCATTTCAATTCAGGATATAAAAGTGTTGACAGAAATGAACATTTTTAAACATTATATTCAATTTTACATGCTACAGGGGCTGGGTTGATAATATTTCTTACTGGTTTACTGAAAATTAAATTCAGATATAAATAACTTAACAAGGTCAGGGCTATGATAATGGCTCGAACATGAGCATCAAAACATAATTTACAAAAAATAATTTTAGATTTAAATCCCTGTGCATTTTATGTGATATTCAATTCATAATCTAAACCTAATAGTTAGTGATACTGCAAATATCAATTCTTTAATATAGTACAACAGACATATATTTTTTTTCCTCTTGTGTTTACCGATGGAATATTTTAACTACTCATGTAACTGATTTAATCTTAAAGTCATTATCTGAAACATGTTGGTAGAACAGAATTGATGCCATTAAACCTCTATAAATATTTACCTGAAGTGTGTGATGCTTTATTTGAAATTTATAATGACTCTTAAAAACTAAACAAATGACCAAATATCAGGCAAAATATTTAGGTGAAAAAAGTGCTACATTTACATTGAGTTTAGTGTGATGTTTTAAATAAAGTGAATTTTGTCATCAAAATTCTGTGATTTTCATCTATGAATTTTGCTTTAGATGCATTGAATGATCTAAATTATTGAAAGATTATAAGTCAATTGAAACTTTCAAAGAAATTGTAGAAAACTCAAAATTAATTACAGCAAAATTTGATGCAGAATCTGTATTTTGTAATAGTAGACCATTAAGATAACATAAAAAGGCAATATAATTTGATTATGAACATGAAATTGAAAATATAGTCGATCCTGAAATTTTATTTAAAATAAATTTCTTTTTCTGCATGATTGATCAAACATTAGAATCTTCACATGAAAAATTTAATATATTGATAATATATGAATTCATTAAGGTTTTTATATTTGTTAAGTACTTCACAAAATAAAGAATATTTTTTATCTTGTTGCAAAATGTTTTGACAAAAATTAACTCATGAAAATCATTCAGATATTGATGCATTCAATTTAGGCAAAGAAATTTTATGCTGTCAACCAATTATTTCTGATTTTAAAAAATATATATTAGATAATTCAATATATTTATTAAAACTATTTAATCACAGTTATCCACATTTACCATTGCTTTTTGGATTCTGATCCTTTTCTGAACTTAAAATTATTATAAACTATTTGTGCTCCATAATGAGTCCATTATTTTAGATCAATTTGAGAATTTTCATTAATGAAAACTAGAAAATTTGATTCACTAAATGATTTTTCTTTCTGTTTAAAGATTTATTTATGTATTTAAGATATTCTTATTTTATATGCTTAGAGTACAAATAACAAATTAATTTTCTTGCCAAATAAAATATAATTAGTTTAATTTTGAACCAAAAATATTTAATATTTTTGTTTTTATAAAACTTATTAATTTACACAAAACTATGTAGTTGTTTTTGCAAATAATGCTTTAGAGTTGCAGGAAATGTTGCAGGAGTTATCAGATGAAAGTAGGACTGAAGATAAATGTTTAAAAGGCTAGGGTAATGTTTAATGGATTTTCTCAAAATATAAAAATAAAGATTAATTATGATGAGTTAGAAGAAGTTAATAGTTACAAATATCTTGGTCAGATTATTAATACAGATGGAAACATAATGGATGAAATCAATCACAGAATTAAACTTGCTTGAAGTGCTTTTGATAGAAATAACTTGATACTAAAAGGAAATATGCCTATGTGTTTGGAAAGGGTTTTTAATAAATGGTGTTTTACCAGTTCTTACTTATGGATCCGAGACTTGAACAATTAATAAAAGAGCAATACAGAGACTTCACTCAAAGAAGTATGGAGAGATGCATGTTGGGAGTAACAAGAAGAAATCGAAAACACAATATATGGATAAGAGAAAAAACAGGTTACTGACTTCATTGAAAAAATTTAAAGACTGAAGTGGACTTGGGCTGGACATATTGCTAGAAGAGATGATAGTAGATGGACAATTGAAATCTTAAACTGGATTCCAAGAGACTGTAAAAGACCCAAAAAGAGACCACATGTGAGATGGATGGATAAAATAAGACAGTGCAGGCATAATGTGGAGAAGCAAAAGATCGGAGAAAATGGATTGAACTTGGAGAGATCTTCATCCTGTAGTGGATTGATAATGGTTGAAGATGATGATAATAATATAAAATTGCAATTCACAAATGATTATCTTGCCAAAAAACAAAAAAAAAAATTTTCTTCCAAAATTATTTTTGTTTTTGCATCCTTCTTATATATTTATTGATTTTTGTACATTTTTTTTTGTAATTTATGCTTTTTGTCCAATAAACTTATAATTAATATATTAGAATATTTCATTTTTACCTATTGATACATTTCTATGAAATGACTTTTTATTGTGGGAAGGGTTATAGAGGTGCCAATTAAATGCTTTGCACACAGACGCCAGACACTACTGGTGCACCCCTGATTGCTTAATTTAATTAAATAATTTGCTTAAGCACCTAATATTGGTCATATATCATTTGATAAAATTAATTTATAAACTCCATCAATCAGGAACTGTTGATATTTTATTATTAAAATTCAATTACTATTTAAATTTAATTTATTAAATAATATATTTTCACCCATCTCTTTCTAAATGCCTGGTGTTATCTGATAATTTTAAAATTGAAAATCAAAAATATGTTTATAAAAATTGCTTTTTTTTTTATTTAGTTAACTATTGGTTATGCTCTATATTGTTTTAATGCAGTTAAAAATGGCAGATTCTGAACCCCAAGATCCATCAAGGTCAACTCATTGCTCAAATTCTTATGAATTCTTGAACAATGCATCAATCAATTACTTTTTATTAGTAATATCCAAATTAACCAACATTATTTCTTTATTCTCTTTCCAATTTCTTTTGCCTTACTGTCTTCAGTCATTTAGATTAATACACGACACAGTTATCATAAGTCTCTCATGCCATTGGATAACTGTACTTAAACTATAATAGTGAGATGTGTTTGTATAATTATATTTCTTATACTAATCTTTCTTTGTCTTTTAAATATTTTAACTTTCTTCATCTTTGTTCTACTTTATTCTGGAGTTAGAATGGCCTTACTTATTCATGTGTGTCTGTTAATGATAGGCCATATAACTTTTATAATAAATTTTTTTTTAACAAATTACAGATTTTGTATGTAATATTTACTAAGGCTGTAACCTTTAGGAATAAGCGTCTGAAAAATTCGAAGGTAGGACCTCTACAGGTCTTAACCACAAGCTTATGCTAGGAAGAAAGAAACCTTCTTTACTTCAACCTACTTCAAATTTTTCAGACACTTATTCCTAAAGGTTACAGCCTTAGTAAATATTACTTAATATAATAATGTGCGTTTAATAAAATTTATAATTACAACTTTAAATTATCGTAATAGATTTCTTACTATAAGATCTTTCCTTTGACTTGTAAATCGTAAGATTTCGTGAGTATTAATGTATAATAAGAATTATGGACTTAATTAGTGAAGTATTGCATAGCTTCACACTCTTAGATCTAACCACTTCAGCTTCACCTATTCATATATAAAAGTAGTTTGAAGTAAAGAAGGTTTCCCTCTTTTCTTCCTAGTGTAAGCTTGTGGCTAAGACCTGTAGAGGTCCCTACCTTCAAATTTTTCAGACGCTTATTCCTAAAGGTTACAGCCTTAGTAAATATTACTTAATATAATAATGTGCGTTTAATAAAATTTATAATTATAGATTTTGTAAGATGATTTAAAGTTTGTAAAATACAGAAGTAGTATAGTAAGATTCTTTTTTTTTTAACCATATGGTGTGTAGCATAAGATCATCAAAGTAGATCAAAATTAAAATAGATAGTTGGATAGTTAAATAAAAAAATTCTGGATATAAAATAGATTAAAATTTTGTGTTGATTTTGATAAATATTGTAAATGAATACTTAATCTAATTGAACTATGGAAAAAAGAATTCCAATTGTGTGATTTTAATGATAATCAAAATGTGATAAAAGATAGAACACTTAATAATTAAAATGAAAACGCCGAGGTTGCAGCATTATTTATAAACTATAGAACAAGGAGCAAGTTAAAAATTGCCACAAGAAAAAAACTTATATTTAAAGAAAAGTAAACCAAAACTGTAAATTTTACTAAATCAAATTGTAAATACAATGTAATAGAAATTATGTAAACCAAAGAAAGTAATAAAGTACCTTTTGAAACATAATAATTAAAATATGCATTTATTAAGTGTTGCAAAATAACAAACCTGAAATGTCAATGGAATAAAAAAAGTATAAGATAAAAATATAAGCAAGAAAGTACAAATATTCAAGGGATTAAAGAGAAAAAAACTGGTATAGTTACATTTTTTAAAAAAGATTAAATATATAATATATAGGTAATACAAACTGCTGGTAAAACTGTGATCATGCAGTATAAAGTATTAAATCACTACCAATGGTAGTTTTTCATCTAATCCATAAAAAAAAAAAATGTTATAGAACACAATGTTTGATTCAATGTAAAAATAAAATGGCATAATTATAACACGAAAATATTTAAAGTCAATATAATGGCAAACGAGCTGCACAAGACCTGGAGTCATTTTTTCCCTATGTTATCTTGTGAATTTCACATCTTGAAATTCTTAATATTTTATTAGCAAGGTTCATAAGACCTCTTCTTTGTTTTGTTTTCTTTATTATGAATTTTAAAATTTTTAAATGTTGCTTAATTAAATTGTACTTATTAAATTATTTAATTGCAAAGTTTTTGCTGGAGAGTTATAAATTTTTATTTGATAGTATGGCTTTGTGATGATGCTCTTACTCATTTATTTTTATTTTATAATAAGAAAAACAATATAAACCAGGTCAATATATATATATTCCTCTCCTGTTCTTTGACAGAAAATGATTCCAAAAACTTATATATAATAAACAATCTTTTCTATCATTGAATCAATTAATTATTGCTCACGGTTTAAATTCTTCCAAATTGGGCTTCATTATTTTACTGTGCAGTTCCAAATTTGAAATGCTAGAGTAAATTATATTAAGAAGTGGCAAGCAATGATCAACTATCCCTTAAATGTTTATTTGATATCACTTGATTATAGACCCTATAATCTAGTATACTAATTGCTGTGTATTAACTGGTTATGAGATAAATGCAGGCATGGATATATATGTGTGTGCATGTCAATACAAAAGATGCAAATTGCAACTTAATCTGCATATTATAATTTGCATAGGAACAATAATGAAATGTTTGTGAAAATTAAGAGCTATCAAAAATGTCAACAAAACTTTAATATCAAAGAAGCCAGATGCAGTCAGAACCAGTTAGACCAATCATGTCAGCAATGGGTGCTTATGACACCTAATGTTGGTGAATAGTGTAAAATGCTAAAGAAAACATTGTAGCGAATAGTTAACAAAGAAAATCGGACTAAAATGAAAGACATTTAATAAAATGCAGTATTCCGAGTCCAACTCTATAGGGTACTTTCCATGTAGAATTAAGACTGATTTAATTTGTGGAATTCAATCAGCAAGTCACTAATTGAATATACTAACCAATTATTAACTGAGTAATAAACTTATTATTATTACAACTTTTGTTTTTATTTTCTAAAAATAATTAACGAGTATACAACTGTCTAGGTTAAACTCTAACCCCCTACACATAACTACCATGCTTTTGGACAGAGAAATTAATATATATTCATAATTTATTTAGTTGTAAGTAATTTATTATAATAATTGTACAAAAAGATTTGTGATGTTATTTTATTTTTAATTATATAATAGAAAAAGTTCATATAATTACAAGTAATGGTTATGGTATTAACTTTTCATATGGAATTTATATTTAAATACACATTGGCTGTATTCAGGATTCAACTGCTAAGATTGATTATTAGAATAAATACTAAGAATCTCAAAATTAGCACTTTGCAAGAAACTATAATTTATTTAAAATAAATTCTAATTCAATTTATTATAAATTAAATATAGAGATAAATTTTTATTTCAAAAAAGTCAACAAAACGAAATTTTGAATAAATATTCCTATACAAATTGTATTTACCCCACCCCCTTCAAAACACTAATGAAATAAATAAATTTTTAGTATTGGAATAATTAAAGCTGTTCTTTCAACACAAATAAATCAAAATTTTCTTTTCAAAGAAACATTTTAAAAAATTTCAATTCCCTTTGAAATTAATTTATATACATTGTCATATTTTTTCTTTTGAAAATCACCTCATTCTTAATAAAAAAAAATTGTGGAGTTCAAATCCTTTGATATTATAATTATTATTAGACAACACAGGAAGTTGTAACTTTTTAAATATGGGTCATCTTAAAATAATTATTATATTTCTAGTTACCTGATTTTGTTAATATATAATTTGTGAAAATTGTTTTTTTTTTTTGTTTTTTTTTTGTGAAGTTTTTTTTTTTAATCACAATTTTTATTAAGTATATTTTTACTACAAACATTGACTGGTTAATTATTTTTATTTACTATTAATTTATTTATTTATATTAATTTGCCCTGTCTATATTTCTGCCTGCATATCCACATTTTGAATTTTTAACAATGAAAAAAAAAATGATCCCATTTAGAACTCATATCCTTAAGATTCCCAAGAAAACTCCTTAACAACTAGGCCAATGGAAATATTATACTTGCAGAATAAAATTTTATTAATATTGATTTAAGTCATACTTAATTAATTAAAAAGCCAATATATAAATATTTTTATATAGTAAATGATCACATGATATATTGTAGCATGTGTCTTTTCTGTTGATTGGTGTGATTGTATCTAGCAATAAAGTAAGCCTCTGACTTTTCTTTTTAAGGCGTGGCATTCTCTACAAACAATCACAGGGGCAAACGGTTTGCAATCATGCTTGCTGAAATGCGATGCTGAGCGAAAACTGAGTTACAAGTTGGGTCTGCCAGTGCTTTGTTGTATGAATGTATATATATTGAGACAGCCATGTAGATAGAGAGGCTCTGGTTTCCCCGATGTGGTTTATAATTATTGTTTGATTTGCTTGCTAAATACATTATTTTCAGATTTGTTTTTTAAAATATATTGTTGTCATCTTTTTAAATATATTATATTCATGTTTATTTATTTTTGATTTTTAATGAAAAATATGAAATTTATCAGATAGTTTTTTTCTTCAATGGTATGTGAGTGATGGTTCTGTATTATAGATAGAGCTCATGCCGTAAATATTTTTGTGAGATTAGTCAATGTAAACATGTTTTAGCATATAAGAATGATGCAATGACTCATTAAGAAATGGAATACATAAATTCATTTGCATAAATTTGCATTACCATTTTCATTAGTTACAATATGGCTACGACTATGAGGGCTGTGTCCCTTGAAAGCGCTCAGCTACACTTGCATCATTGTTTAATATATAAAGAATTTTTAAAAAAGTCAGCTTTGTGTGTTTATGCATCTTTAGCAAAAATCATACTTATATAAATTATAAAACAAATTCATTTATTAAGTAATCAACACAAGTATTCCATAAGAAATTAAATTAGCAATGAGCAAGAGGCAATTCTATAAATAATTTTTTTTTTTTTTTAAATATTAAAATATTTATCTAGTATATATATATAAGCTTGAAACAATAAAAAAGAAAAGTGAGATTTTTATGATTATATGTTAAATATTGAAAGTATGCTAAGCATTAATAAAGGCTAAGTTTAAATTATATATATTACCTATTCTGTGTGAATTTCCAGAACATTTATGCGAATATTACAATTGTCCAGAAAAGAGAAAAAAATCTTTGTTTTTGATTTATGTAAGAATAAGTAAGTACTTGACAAGAAAAACAATACAAAAAGTAAGCCAAGTATTAAATAAATTAATAATTGATTGCAATAAATCCATAAGAAATTGGTGGAAAATACCAGTACTATACATAGTACAGTTATTGACATAAATGTACATTTTTACCTGTGTATTTTTTATGCTTTCCACATTTTTATTTTTCTTGTTCACCTATACTTTTGTGGATTTCAATTTCTTATGGATTTATTGCCATCAATTATTGACTTATGGAATACTTGACTTTACTTTTTGCATTATTATGCTAATTAAACACTTACATAGTGTGTATTTTTTATGTTCAAATTTTTCATTTTTCATATACACAGATATCTTTTTTGGATAGTGATTTCTTATAGATTTATTGCTGTCAAATACTTTCTTATAGATTATATGGTTTATGTTTTTGTATTTTTTTTTTTTTTTAAAGTGTCATAGCATCGGCCAGGACGCGAACCCGCAACCCAGGCAACCGCCTGCAAGGCAGTCGCGCTGACCCCTCAACCACCAATGCAAGACTGTTTTTGTATTGTTGTGCTTATTACATAATTAAATGCACAAATGTATATTTTTACCTGTTTATATTCTATAAAATTGTTTTTATTTTTCTTGTACATGGATAATTTTTGGGAGTTTAATTTATGGATTTATTGTCATCAATTACATTCCTATGGATTACATGACTTATATTCAATCCACAGATTGGTTTTGTAAATATTGGGGGGGGGGGGTATTTATATTAATCATATTTACTTGATGTATTTGTTCTTAATCATTATGCAATTGATTGGTTGCTAAATATATTGGGTTTTTTTTTCAAATGTTTTTTTTCTAAATCCATTATATTATTTTTATGTTTCATTTGTTTTTGATATAACTATATGAAATTATTTTCATGTTTTTTTTATTTTTAATTTTTTTCCCAAAAATACAAATCCTGATTTGTTTTTTTTTTCTTCATTAATATGCTTAGTGGATGGATACATCATCCTACAGATAAAGCTCATATAACAAGTAGTTTGCCTTTTGATGTTATTCACTCCATTTATAAATATATATTAAAATACAATATTACTAATGGGTTTTTTTTTAATATTTTAGAAGTTTAATTAAAAAAAACAAAAACAAATTGTTAACTCAAAATTATGTCTCACTATTAATTAAAATGACTAAGTAATTTTAAAAAAATTAAAAGAACATTTCATTCAGCAGTCGGAGGAAAATGATTTTATCATGGTAAAAAATCCTGAATGTTTATTATTAAATAATGTTTATTAAATAATATTGATTGAAATCTTTTAAGTTATATTTTTAATAATATTACAAAAATCTACTTTTTTTTTTCTTCTAGAAAAGTAATTAAAAAAATTTCCATTTATTTTAAAATAAATAATTACTTCTCAAGAAGAAAAAAAATTGCAAATCAATTTTTTATGCATATATTTTTTATTGTAATTAGTTAATAGTGCTAAAATTATTTCTATAATTCTAATAATTATAGTAATGTCTTAATTAAATACATCAAAATTTTACCAGATTTAAAATTCATAAAAGCTTCTATATAAAAAGTGAATAATGATTTGTTTGACATTATGGATCAAATATAGCTTATTTATTGTCTCTCTTTCAGACAAACACTCAAGCTTAAACACAGCTGTCTTCTGATTAAGAGATGTGAAGTAAAAAAAGACTATTTCCAGATAACAATGATAAGAAAAAAATCATCAGTAACATAATAAAAGAAAATAAAACAAACTAAAAGACTCTATGAAGAGACAGAATTTATTGATATATCAGATGATAGCATCAGATCATGAATAAGTTTAGTAGAATCCTTATTTTCTGTGTGGAAAATGCTCAAGTGTTTTCTTAAAATAAGCTTAATCACTGCCCAAATAAAATTATTAATACCCCCAATGAATGCTTTCCTTCTATATTAGTATACCCCTCTAATACATCAAGAAGTCAAAATATTAACTCTTAATTTTTAATAAGTAATCTACTTTTATTTAGGATGACAAAGTTAAATGAAAAAAAAATAATTTAATGTATGCTTAAACTCTATTAAAAAAACTTTCCAGATGACAAAAATGAATTGATATAAAACAATGTCATATCCTTTGTCTGCTGGAAACAAAAATCTGTAATAGTTCACCTATTGATTCTTCAATACACTTTTAATGAGTATGATTTTCAGTTTTTTTCTTCTTCATAAGGACCTGTGTCATTAATAGAAAGGCATATTGTTTCATTTTTTTTAAAAGTATTTCTAATAAGTATTGTAAATAAAAAAATTGTAGAGTCCAAATGGGTTTAATAATTTATAACTATTAGATTAACTGAATTTAAATAATTATTTTGTTTAGTATGTATATTTTTAAAATTCTGTATATAAATTTAAATTTTTTTGGAGATCATATTAAATATAGCATTCTTCTCATACCCTATTTTATTTCTGATGACTTATGTTCTATTATAATTTTGTATCTAAATGATTGTTTTTTTCCTTCCATGAGCAGGGTTTCCTTTCTTCAGATTTTATTTCATTCTACAATAATATACACTTGGGTCTCGTTTTATGCGGTACATAGGTTCCTTAGAAAATGCGCACAAAAGAAATCGCACAAAAATAGACGTAACTTACCTTGAAAAATGGGGGATACGGACTGTAATTTTCCAAAATCGCATAAAAGCAAAGCAACAACGTAAAATTACTTTAAAATTCGCATTAAAAAAAATAAATAAATAAAATATGACTAATAAAAAATTTCAAATTTGAAAAAAAATTGATACAAGACAAACTTTTTTTATTAACTACAGTATTTAATTTTATTCAAAACAATATATTTTTATGCGTAATTTACATTTTTTTCATACATGTGCGGTATTTTAATTATTATCGCTATTTGAGACATCAGATTCGTCATGATGTGATGTGATGTGAGGTACTGTAGCTTCTTCTTAAACGAAGTCAAGAGGAAATACAACTAAAATGTTTTCCAATCGCTATTGATCCTTCCCATTTCGCTAAGTGATCTAAAATTGAAATTTTTATTTCCAAAGAAAATTCATTTTCTTGGATGTTTTTTTCTCTCTCTGTTAGAGTAAACTAAAAGTTTAAAATTTAAGAACTTAGACTTAAAGATAATAAAAAGACACAGACTCACCACTGTTGGGCAAAATTTAATTAAAACTAACAATTAAAAATTAAATTCTTATTTTTGTCTTTAATTTTCAATTCCGTTTAAAAATCAAATTTCATCGTTTCACATCAAATTAATTTCAGATCATATTACGTAATTTTTAAATTGTTAATTACAATTAAAAATCAGATTTTAATTGTCAAATTTAATTGTGCCCACTGCTGTTACTCGCCTTTTAAAAATAAACTTGCAGACACTAAATGATTAATTGACTACGTACTAGTTTTATAAAAAGCAAAAATTGAACGTGATTTAAAATGCAAAAACAACAACAAACATAGTATTTTTCATCTATAACGTTTGAACAGATTTACATTATAGTCTTGTAAAATTTAATGTGTGTATATAAAATGGGGAAATTCTGATTTCAAGTGAATTATGAACTTCTTTATTACATAAAATCTATTACAGTACTATTATAAAGCACTGAAAATATTGAAATTATTAGATGAAAGTCAAACTCCGATAATGGCTATTACTTTAAATATGACGTGAAAGCGCGAAATTTATAATATTTAAAGTAATAGCGCATTATCGGAGCTCACTTCTGATCGAATAATTTTTATCGCATAAAAGAAAACCGCATACAAAGATATTAAGAAGAATCATCAATCGCATAACTTCAAAATAGCATTAAATAAATCCGCATAAAATGAGACCCGGATGTATTTAAATTTTTATTTATTGATATTTTTTTCTATTCTCCTATGTTTATTAATTAATCTGCCACTGGATCTTTTTCTTTTTCTAATCATTTGCTTTTATTATATTACTATATTTTAATTTTTCTCAAATATCAGTGATACAATTTACAATTTGATAATACAATAAAAAATACTTTGCTTTATAAATTAAAAAATATCTGGCTCTGCCTTTATTAACCTTTTATCATATACAGTGGATCATATTAATCAATAAATCCACCCACTATCTGTAAATATTTATAGATAGCTTACATAAAAGAATTGTTCAGAGTCCTCTCTACACAAAGCAGCTTATACATTAATACATGTGTAACATTGAGAATCTGTTTGAGTATAAAAAAAAAAAAAGACCTAATACATTCACATATATGGAACAAGATGGTGCGTCCATTTAAATTTGGGATATCTCTTCATAATGTGAATTCCATAAGCTTTTAATATTGAAGATACTATTGTGTCATATGATAACATGCTTGAATTTTTAATTTTATGCTTCAAGCAGCAAACTTTCTCCTAATTTTTTTGGTAACCCAGATATCAATATATTTTACCCAAACGATTTTACATTTAAACTAGCAGCCATACTTTATTATTGTCATCCAGTAACATATGACATTATGATTTATATTTGTTTATTTAAACTAATTAACAATATATTTTATTTTCTCATTTAGTCAACTTTCTTTCAAGGTCACTATATAAAATGCAAGGTTTATATTTAGTACAATTGATACTTTTTAAAAAAAAAACAATGGTGTCATCTCCTTTTATCAACTTTTCCTTTACACCTCTGAAAAATAAAAATTTTATAATGAAGGATAAAATGCAATGATTTTATTGCAATTTTCCAAGAAAAGTCTATCCATTGGACATGCTGCTCTTTTTCTTTTACACAGTTTTAGAAACTTCAAATGAGAAAAAAAATGCAGTCTATAGCAGTGCAAATAATCATAAAACAGCTTTTGATTCAGCATTCATAACCTTGCACAAAGACCATAACTTCAATTTTACTTTTTCACTGATCTACTTTGAGATCATAAGATTCATGTAACATTAAATGGGAAACATTCATTTCACACCAGTGTGTAACATAGAAATCATTTTTATGCAGTTATTTACAACATATAGTAAACTACTTATTAAAGCATTTGAGCAGATTTCAGAAATGTACATACCAAGAAGTTTAACTGTGATGTGGCTCATATAGCATATATACAAGATATAATAATATTAATAGTCTTAAAAAACAAATGTCCCACTTATTAAGCAGATTACAGGAATATATAAATGAGTATAAACTTTAATATAAGACCTGTGTTGGTCCATATATACTCGGTTCTTTCTAGACAAACCATCCACATTCCTAGTGTTTTCCTGAAGGTTTGTGATGGTGGTGTTTTCATTGTATTTTTATATTGGACTATTTCCATCATCTGATATGAGTATTGAATGTCTTTAGAAAAAATTAACTTTATTTAATTATTCCAAATTCATTCAACTGTATTTGGATTTAAGTTTTTCTAACAAATGGCTGCAGTGTTTAAGACTCTGCAAAGGTGGTGTAATCACTTGTCTTGTAAATTAAAAATGGAACAGATATTTCTTTTAAGTTAAAATTAAAAGTAATATTGTTAGTGAGAAGATTAAAGTGATTATGAAAGATAACTCTCAACCTTTATAAGAATTCATTTCACTGGAAAAATAGAAAAAATAATTATTATGGAATCATTTATTATAAATTATAATCAAATGATATTGAATAATGTTATTATGGGGATAGCAGTATAATTTTTTTTTTTTTTTTTGAAAACTTATTAAAGAAGATTATGATCTCAATGTTAGATTAAACCAATTATATGATGAAGTTATATATGTATTAGTTTGTTGTACTATTTAAATTTTACATGATCTGAATACAAATCAGTAAAAGCCAGATTTACTTTCAAATATTACTATTTTGGCAAAATAAAAATATAGACTTTGGAAATCTAAGATGAAAAATGGGATTTATTTTCAGATAAAATATTTTGTTGTAATAATATTTAGTAGGAATAGCAAACTCTTAAGAGTAGTGCCACCCACTGTAAGATGTAGTAATCAATGGATGCATGAAGGTTTGTACATAAGACTAGTTTCATCGATGAAGAGTTTTGGATCTGAGAGCACTGCACCCAAATCTAAGGATTAAATGCAATCCAGCAGCCATCTTTTACCTATTTAGTTAACTATACAGCTAGGAACTCAAGATGAATACAGATTAATGTTTTTAATCGGAGCTCATTCATCTCTATAGTCATATAGATCTGAATCCAGTTCAGAAACTATACATTTTGGTGTTCTTGGTTTATCAAAATTCACAGTCACAATCATCCCATAAGCAAAAATGATATAAATTCAACAAACTATCTGGGGATATTGGACAAGTAAGCACTAGATGAGAATTTTATTCACGCAGTCTTCCTGCATCCATTGATTACTAAGGTTTGCACTAGATAGCACTACAGTCTGAGAGTTTGCTACTGCTAATAATAGTTTATGTAAGCAGAGGAAATGGTAATCATGCAATGTTTTGTTAATATTTATTATTAGAAAATTCTTTTATTTTTATTAATTTTATGTAATTTAGTGATAACCTTACGCAATACTGTTTTGTCCAAATATTCCCATACTACTTTCTAGCCCATGGCTTTCATTAGTGAGGTTTTTTGAAATTTTTGAACAGTGCACATGTTAGTCGTACAATATCTTAATGGTTTTGTACCAATTCTATCCAAAGAATAAAGATTTCTAAGAAGATTGTTAAAAAAAACAACCCAAGATCACCATAATATATATATATAGAAATATTAAACCAGTTTCAGATCTATATAACTATGCGAATAAATAGGTTTGCATTGAAAAATTAACAAGTTTTCAATTTGAACTGGTAGCTTGATAAGCAGAACAAAAATAAAAAATGACTACTAGAAGAAAACTGCATTAGATTTTTAAAAAAATCCAAGTGCAGTATTCAAAATACCAAAAAAGCTCCTCACTGATGAAAGCCATAAACTAGAAACTAGTCTGGGAATATTTGGAAATGACTGTACCAGATAATTTATTAAATACTAATCATCTGTCTTTTACTGATTACTAATGCTTACAATAGATGACAAAAAAGTAATGAGAATAGAAAAAATTTCCAATTAATGGCAATGTCTGAGCAAAGATTATGTGATAATTTTGTTGGTCACCTAATTATTTATAATAGCTGGGATAATTAGAGGGGACATGAGCACAGACTTTCAAGCTCCCTTCAGTCATCCATCTCTATATAACTGATATACATAACCACATACATGTAAATGATCAATATACATATTTCATGCTGAACCAGCACTCATCACAATAGGTCCAGATCATCATCTCCCATACATATACATAATCAATGCAATTTGAGTACATTAATTATCAATAATATTAAAGTTATAGTTTATTTTGTTAATTTTTTTTTTTAGTAATAATTTATTGGATGTTTTGAGGGTTTTTTAAAATTTTAACTGCTTGTGAAATAGATTAAGGATTGTCTTTAATTCGAAGGCATTAAGATATATGTGGAAGTTTGAGAGTAATGGGTTAAAGATTTTGTTTGTTAGTTTTTATGGCTTAAATAAAAATATGTTTCAATGTTTTCTTGGTAGTATTGACTATTTTGAAGGCTTTCTTAAAGGAATGGGCTAGAAATTTTGTTTTTATGGTTTAAATAAAAATACAAGTTACAATGTTTTCTTAGTTTGGCTATTTTTAAAGGAAAAGTTCATGTAGCCAAAAAGCTATAAAAATCGTAAGTGAAATTGGATAAAGAAGTTACAAAGACATGTTCACCAAGACAAAGAATTTTCTATTTGATGAATATGCAGTTAATATTACCATTGCTGCATCTGATTATGAAATGGTAGCAATAATAAGCCATCCCACAAATGAAGGTGAGTAACCCATAGCTTTCACATCAAGATTGTTATCAAGGCTTAAATGAAACTATAGTCAATTATACAAAGAAGTCTTAGCAATTATATATGAGAAAAAGCTCCACCATTATATGGATGAAATTTTAGTTATAACTGACTATAAGCCATTACTGCAAGTCTTCTCACGATCAAACATATACTGGATATGGGCATGCTATGATGGAGTGAAATATCTGGATATGATAGTAGTTTTATAATACGCAGTGATATACTGTCCAGAATACCAAGTGTAAGGAGTGAATTGTAACGGCAGATTTTCATTAATTATACTAATACATTGGAATCAAATGTTCTGAATAGTAAAGTAATAGCAAACTAGATTAGAGCAGATGATGGATATTAATTACTACATATCTGGATATATAATGGAAGGCCTAATAAGGAACTCTACAACTTAGCGGTGGCAATCTGAAAAATACAAGATCAAATGTCAGTAAATAATGGATTCACATTGATAGATGATTGAATGCTCATACCATTTCAAGACTGCTCAGAAATCTTACAGTTGATCTGTGATGGACAAAAGAATTATACAAGTCACGGTTTTAGCACATTCCTATGTATGATGGCCACCAATGGATAACATTGAAAACATAGTTAAAACATATGGAAAAATCCATGTCAACTGCAAACTAAAAAAAGTGAACATATACTTCATGGCCAATTACAAGTAAACAATGACAATGTGCCTATGTGGAACAGGTAGGACCTTTAAAGAGCACTTATTCTTGCCTATGATTAATTCATATTTTGACTGGATAGATGAAGACTGTAAAAAATACAATGTTCAGTAAAACAACATCAATCTTTAAAGAGAATCTTGTCTTCCATGGAACTCCAGAAAGTCTGTTAACAAATAATGGCTTTGGTTTATTCTCAGAACAGTTTAAAGACTTTGTAAATGGGTGAGTTATCAAACACATCTGTACTGCACCATATCACCCAGAGTACAAGACAATCACTGCAACTCCATAAAGTTCTCCACACAGCAATCCAATACCAACACTACTCTTGTAGCATCAATGGGGATTTCACCAGCTGAAAAACTATCAAGCCAGAAACAGAGAATCAAACAGACATTACTATATCTGATGTTACATTCTATAGAATCTATAGAAGGTGAATGCAAAAAAAAATAAATTAAAATTGAATCAAAACATTTGTGTCAGATTCCTTAAAGAAAAAGTGGGCAGCATGCATAAAGTTATTATCAGATAAAGTTGTGCTTATTTAATAGAAAACAGAACACAGTTCCATTGTCACACTAATCATATAAGTCAATGTGTAACTAACATTTACTACCCAAGCTCAATGAAGAAAAGAACAATGACCAAGCAACTGAATTAGAAAGGAAGAAATAATAAATACCAGATGCAAAGATAATGAAGATAAAATTGAAGCAACTGTTGATGAGAAAATTAACCTGAAAACAAAAAACTATAAACCTCAAAGATTGCAGAAGCTACCAAGGTATCTTAAAGATCACATTATTTGAGAGAAAACCCTAGTTCTCTGAACAAAAGGAAGGAATGATGTGTATACATATTTATAAAACATTTAAGTTATTATGTATACGTTTAAATCAAATTAAGTTAAAAATTCTAAAGAGAAAAAATAAAAACTAATTACATCTAAAATTAGATAACCTCTAATTACAGATAAGTATCAAAACCAGATTGTGGAATTCATTAAGAAGTACAGTTTTAATTTAAATAATTATCAAAACTAGAGATTTTTAAATTCATTAAGAAGTATAAATAAACACTAACTAATATAAGAACTGATACAAACATATATAAAATTTTAATTTTACATATATTGATTCGTTCAACAATTGGATTATAATTTGCTTTTATTTTCAATTATCACCTTTTTATATTTTTTAAGAATGGGAATAAAAGACTAAATTTGAAAAAACAAAAAAATAGAAACTTGAGTGTGTTATTTGCTACAAAGTATTTTATTCAAGTTTAGTATTTTTATGATTTGTTAAATTTATATATAAAAGATATACTTTTAATAGTTTTTAAATTCAATTATATACTTTCTATTGATACAATGTGGAAATCTTTCTAAAATATCTTATAAAAGGAAGGCTCAACATATTTATTTTATGCAATAACTAAGTTAAAAACTGAATAGATGAATAATTATAATAAATTGTCTGAAATAAGATATATATTTTTTGAATTTAAATATTAAAACTTTTTAATGTTTCAATGTAATTAAATACAATTTCAAAATATAAATAAGTGAATATGCTTATTTAATCATTTGGCATATTGAGAAGAAGATGCATAAAAAAATTCATAAAATATATATAAGTGAAGTTCAAAAAAAAAAAAATTTTTTTTATACAAATTGTTTTATAAATTAGAATTTTAATGAATCTTTCAGTAGGTAAACAGTTTGATAACTATAAAAGTAATTTTTTTCTTAGAAAGATAGGTCACTAAAGACATGTGAGATACAAACATTTGTGAAACAATATCAATGAGAACTACTACAGTGATAAAACATTAAAAAAAAGATTTTATTAATAGATTAAGCCCATTAAAAAATGCCACTAACAAGAACAATGCCATGAAGACTAAACAAAACATCTTTAATTACTTATCCTCATTAAAACTTCTTACTGATAATAATTATCATGTTTCTCTGAAAATAAGACATAACCAGAAAATAAGAACTAGCATAATTTTTCAGGATGCTGATAATATAAGCCCTACTCCAAATATAAACTCTAGTTAAGACTGTCAGTCTGATGGACGGATTTCATTCTTCTGTTGAAACACCTGATAGAAGTATTGAATTATAAAGTAATGAAAGTATATAAATAAATATAAATGTAGATTTTTGTACTTGAATAAATGTTACTCAGAATTATTTGGTAGCTAATCATTTTAATAAACTTGCAAGTACAATTTTACTTTTCATATATAAATGCATCTTCATTCAGTCTGATAAAAGAATCCTTCTTTAATCTGATTTCAAAGTGTATATCTTGTAAATAAATCAATATTGATATCCAAAAAGCTGAAACTTTTATTAGTAGCAATCCTACTTCATAAATTGATCAAACAGCTTAATGTTTCATATATTTTAAATTAAATATTACTAATTCCAACAGCATGAAAATAACTTTTAATATTCTTGTATAGAGGAGATGGTTCTATGATATGTTTATAATCCAAACTGATATACTTTCAAGCAGTAGCAAAAATTAGGTGCTGATATAGTACACGCTCGGTGGCCATTTTGAATTTGAAAACAGCCAAAAACATGGCGATGATAGACCGGACTGATATTTTTAAAATAGCATTTATTATTTTTCTAGTGATCGCTATATTAAATTAGTGTTTTTGGTTTATTTTAAAGTATTTTTTAATTTTCACCTCTTTTTCTTTTCCTGCACTTTTTTTTTGATAGTATCGCCTTAGGCTATTTAATGTGACGGTTTCCCGCAATTTTTTAAGTGTAGTCCCTTCCCAACACCTTTTTTAATTATAGTGCCTCAGGCGATGTATTTTTTTTTTAAAAAATGAGTGTTTCTAGTCGATGACATTTATCGCTTGCATGTGCCAGCAGTGTTTTTGGCTGTTTTCAAATTCAAAATGGCCACCGAGCGCGTACTATATCAGCACCAAAAATTATTTATGTGCTGTTGAAACTACATAGTAATATTAAATAAATATAGATTTTTGTACTTGAATAAATGTAGATTTTTCTATTTGAATACATATAGATTTATGTACTCGAATAAATTTAGTTTTTTGTGCATGAAAAAAAAAAGACATCCCCTTAAAATAAGCCCTATTAAGCCGTCTTTTGGAGCAAAAATTAATACAAGACCTGGCCTTATTTTCGGAGAAACACAGTAGGAATGATGATTAACTCTATAATATTTTCTATTTTGCAGAAATTTAGACTCAATAAAAAGAAATTCAAATTATATTTTCAAATATTAATTTTAAAAAACTTGGGATTTTTTTTCCCCAATAGCCAATTCTATTATGCAGATGCATATTTATATATTTTACTATTATGTACACTTTTTTTTTTTTTAATTTTAAAATACTAAATAATTAGCATAAACAAAAAGTGCCATTATAAAATGCCATTCACAAAGCAAAACCTAAACAATTTGACTGGGAAAAAACATTAACTCATAAAAAACAGCAAAGTTACAGAACTATTTTTAATAGACTGCTTATTAATTATTTATGGTTATTTAAAATAAATTTTGAAATGGTTAAAAAATATTCATTTAAATAAAAGAATATGTTTTAATTATTAATAAATTGGAATTTAAAAACACTTTCTACAAAAATAAAACTTTAGACTTTTTTTTTAAAAAAAAAAAATAATGGAAAAAAAAATTTATCGCAATGTATTAAAGTGCATCTTCAATAAATGATCATGTTCATTTAGACTATTAAGTGCCATTTTTATTTGACTGTAATAACATAATAGCTTATAAACGACCTAGAAAAACATCACGTGAGATGGATGAATGAAATAAAGAAGTGTACTATGGTAATGTGGAGGAAAGTGACTAGAAATCAAAGGAAATGGATTAAACTTGATCTTCATCCTGAAGTGGATCGATGATTGAAAATGATGATGATGAATAACATAATAGGTTAAACAAAATCTGGTGCTTTGACAAAAGGTAAAGGTCTAATTGAATTATGATAGCTGTTGAAAATCTTGCAGATATCTATGTCCTGCTAGATATTACACACAGTATTCCATGCTAAAATTTAAAGCTGCTACTAAAATTAGACTAATAGCTGACATGTTCATACTGGAAACATTTAAAAATCAAATTTGAATGGCTTTTAGAGAAAGTCTTTTGTTTGAAATGCCTTTTGCAAGACATTCAACCTGTACATAAAAATAAATATTTAAAATGTTCTATATAGTACATGTTTAATGGTGTATGCTTCTATTACAGAATTTTAAAAAAATTTAAGTTATTAAATGTCTATTAGAAGTTATTTTTTTGCCTTCATCTTTTTAAAGTTTAGTACATATAAATAAAAAATAGAGATTAGAATGCATTCTTATTATTTAAAAAAAATAGTTTTCATTCTTCATATCTGATTAGTTTCAGAAATAGTACACCAAGATTAAATTCATGATCAATGTAGATTAATGCTAATAATGCTTAATTGGTATCATAATATAATAAAACTGTGATACAATATATATATATATACAGTACTCTTATTTACAAAAATTTTATAATTCCATTAAAAAATTATTTTCATTTAAGATCTGATTTTATATATAACCATTCTGCATGATGTTCAATTTTAGGAATATAACTTAAATAACTGATGCATTCCTACATACTTGACAATTTAACACAAACTACTAGGGGGGGGGGGAATCATAATTCTGTTAACTGCAAGCAAAAATTTCTTACAATTTAATTTTAAATTTATTTTAATCAATTTGAAATTTTTCAAAGAAAATGAGATATGTTAATTATTTTTTAGTTTTTTAATGATTTTTAGAATTGTTAAATACAAAATTCTCATAATCATACATATATACAACAATATAGCAAAAAATAATTGTAATTAGAATACCATAATCAAAAGAGCCTTCACTAATAATTTACATTAGAAAATAATAACAATACAAGTAATATTTAGAATATCAATCAAGAGTGTTAACTAATAATTTTTAATCATTTATTCAAAACTTCATTACATATACAAACACACATATGCACATCACAATGTGTTCCAAGTTAAAAGACATTTTTAAAAGACTGCAGTAATACCTTATCATTATAAATGAAAATATAAAAACTCAATATTCATATTCATACATTCTGTGTCAACAAATATATATATATAATTATAAACAACTAGCTAACTTATAGATGGAAGTCTCAATGAATGCTGTTGTGCAAACAAATTTCAGATTTAAAAAAAAACAACTATTTTTACTTAAAATAAAAGTAATAATAATGTTACAAAAAACGAATCAACTAAATTATATGCAACTGATATTTAAAATACAATAATTTAATATTAAAAAAACAATACTGTTTAATAATAATAATTACCTCAAATAAATGGCGAAATATAAAAATTATGAAATGTTTAGTTGCTTCCAAAGCAGGTAAACACCTTTAATTCATTCGATTCATTACTTTGACTTGCTTTTATATGCATGTATTCATAATCACAACTTATCACAATTCAATTGAATTTTTTTTTTATGAATTAAAATTAAGTGAAGGTTTTTAAAAAATGTTTGATTTATAAATTCAAACAATTTTAAATCCACATACATATAAATTTTTTGCATAGTTACGTCTCATCAACAAGAAAATTTCCAATTAAACAATATATTCAAAAACAATTCGATTTAACTAACTTTTTAGTACATAGTCAATAAATCAGAAAGCCAATTGTAAATAATTGATAATAATATTTAGATAATAAATAAACTAATTAATAACTATGATAAAGACCAAGACACAAAATTATAGAACAGCACTATTTTGAATAAAAACAGAGTGATGTGGTGGAAATTATGCTACAGAAATATTATTCATTAAGTAGATAATCTCTAGTCTAATAAATGTCTAATAAAAATTATTAATATACTTATATTAAGGGATTTGTATCAAAGTTGTGAGAGCAGTAAGTTTGACACATCAATTATACTGTAATAATTGGCTTCATTGTCCTTCGTCTGAGATGTTCTCTGTTGTCAAGCAGTTAAGCTGGACAAGATCTCCATAAGTGTTAACCTGCAGTCATTGAGGAGTTTCCTATCCCAGGCACCAAATACCTGAAGGTCAATGAGCTGGTTAGGATTCCATACAGATCGCTCTGATCTTATTAATATTTTTTATATGCCCGAGAAGCCTCGCAGAGGAATTACTACCAGAGAGTAATATTATTTTATCAGTTAGACCAGTGTTTCCCAACCTGTGGTACGCGAGTTTCTGGTTGGTGGTACACGAAAAATAATCAGTAATGGCGGACATAAAAATAAAAAAAATAAAATCATAAAAATATCATAGAAACATTTTTTCCTATAATTCATAAAAATTATTTTAATGAATAATATTATACAGTAAAGTTGTTAATATGTACAGTCGATTATCGAAAATCCAGCAATTGATATCGTTTTTTTTTTTTGGAGTGCACTTATAAAATTTAGCCGTTAGCCACCAGTAACTTGAGATGTCGCCGCCACTGTTGTGATAGTGCTGCACTCTCATTCACTTCACCGCATGACTTACAAGTGACAGGTTATTGTTTGTGATTGTATCGTCTTTGTTTATTAAAATTCATTGATCCCTATATAACCTGCTTATTCGAACTTAGACAAGAAGCACAGGTTTTTTTTTAAGACAATCCTTTTGATCTTTCTTCAAAATTGTATGATTTTGATTGGCTTCAGGTGCTTGCATATTTATCTGATATTTTTTGCAAATAAATGAACTTAAATTTGACACTTCAGAATAACTCGATAACGATCTTTAATGTTAATGATAAAATTGAAAGTATGATTAAGAAATTAGATTTTTGGAAACAGTGTATTGAAAACAATCAACCGAAAAAATTCGAAACTCTACATATTTTTTTGTTTGAAAATAAGGTTAGTCTGTCTCAAGATATACAGAAAATTAAAATTGTCTTTCACGGAATATTTTCCAAAACCCGAAAACACAAATCATAAGTGGATTTCAAACCCCTTCTATGAAGAAAATTTAGAAAAAACTACATCATTATCAATAAAAGAGAAAGAAAATTTAATAGAATTATCGACACAATCTAATTAATTTTGGTTAAACATTAAAGAATATGAACAGTTTTCTGAGAAAGCTCTTAAATTATTATTACCATTTACTAGTATGGAATTAGTAGAAAGAGCTTTTTCTTCATATATTTTTTTAAAAAAGTATTGAAACAGATTGAATGCAGCTGTAGACTTAAGGGTATATCTTGCATCTTCTGAACCAAATTTCAAAAAATTATGTTCTTCGAAACAAGCACAAGGATCTCATTAAATTTATTTTATAAAAACATTTGATTATGATAAAAAAATATATTAATTGGGTTTTTATAATTTTGTGTTTTTATTAAAACCATTTATTAGTAAATGAAATATGACAAAATAGTAGATAAATATGATACTTTGAACAAACACATACATATATGTTACAGTGAGTTTATAATTTCAGTGAGTTTATAATCCAGCATGACGTTTAGACATATTACAATGTAATTTGTCTCATTATGTGATGTGAATACATGGTCACCCTATAATATGTATAATGCAAATAAAATAACACACTCGCAATAACAAATTTCACAAAATACAATCATTTTTACGAAGTGGTACAATTTAGCATGATATACTACCAAGTGGTACGTGAGCCAAAACAGGTTGGGAAATGCTATTAATTAATATGGTGGGACTGAGAAAAAGTAGAATTGACTTTAGTAAAATACATCTATATGTTTAGATGTGCAGGACACAGTAAGATTGAATTCTAAATGTTTCAGTTAAGATGAATTGCATAGTGGTGTTATATATTTTGTCTGTTTATTCAATAAATAAGTAATTTTCATTATATTAAGTATTTGAATTTATTTTAATTCCCAGTTATCGTATTTTGCTGTGATCTGTTACATTTTTTTGTTAGCAGATACATAGCAAAAGTTATGTATAAGATATATACAAGAGATTATGATCTGGGCCAACTGATGAATGCTGATTCAGCATAAAATGTGTATTCATCTTTTTCACATCTTTGGTCACATGTTCATGATTACAACCTCCACAAGATGTTAAAGTGGATAGAAACTAGCCCCTTCCTTGTGTGAGAGCATGTGATAAAAATTACACAACAGAAATATTCAATGAATGGATAATTTCTAGTTTAATGAATGACTAATAAAAACTATTAACATACTTACATTAAGTCGTAGTTTGTGACAAAGTTGTGAGGGCAGTAAGTTTGACATCAATTAAACTGTAATAACTTGCTATCTATATATATTGAAAAATGATAGATATGTGTAAGAGATTGTGATCTGAGTCAACTGATGAGTGCTGTTTCAGCATGAAATGTGTATCCATCTTTTCACAACTTTCGGCATATATATGTTTATGAAAGGTGTTAAAAGTGGATAGAAACCAGTCCCTACTTTGTGTGCGAGTGGTGTACTAAAAAATTCACTACAGAAATATTATTCAAAGTGGATAATCTCAAGTCCAATGAATGACTAATAAAAAATTATTTAAAGGTACTTTGAAAATATAGTGCAATGGTCTGTAATTAGTAAATTAATATGTGTATATAAGAAGAATTACCTTTAGTCTGAAATAAGTGTGTTTATATCATGTCTAAATGCTATCAGAACATTAAGTAATCTAATTACCATGAGTTGTATAACTAACTACTATAATTATAAATTGTTTCATTTTATGTATGCATTTGCAAACCTGAATTTCAGAAAGTCATTTTCCAAAAATTAGATACTATAGTAAAAATGTTGGCATGTAAATAGTAAAAAATAAGATAAACAATAGTAAAGAAAATCATACTTTTTCTTCATATATTGAAACAATTCATCATTATCATTTATTGAAAGCTTCATTAATGATTCCATATTAATGATGCATTGTTCCATCATCATCAATGCAATTTAATTAAACACAATTCATCAGAGAGCACAGAATCTTTATTGAACATATCTTAATTCAAAAAACTTTTTATTTTCTTGATTCTATCATAAAATTATATAAATGTTTTCAACAACTTTACACAGAAAAGGTAAACTCCCTCCCCCCCTCTAAATATATTATTAAATAACTCTAAGGATAAATTGCTTTCAGAACTAGCACAACAAATTGTTTATAAAATTCCATGCAGTAACTCCTTGTGCAAGGTTTCATACTATGGAGAGTCATGTAAACTTATCTATCATAATCAGGCACAAAGAAGTGAGGAATATACATCTATATTTCTGGATCATGAAAGTAAATTTAGCCACAAATTTGACTTAACAATGACTAAAATAGTCTGTACAGAAAGATAGGATAAAAAACATAAGATTAAAGAGGCCTGGATGATTGGAAAGGATCGTTATAACTATTAATAGGAAGGACTTATATATTCCACTCTCCAAAAAATGGAACATTTAAATGAATTTGCATAAAGGAAAACATAAATATTAAATTAAGTCCTGAGAAAAAAAATATGAATGGCGTGAATATTATATAGATTCCTAAGTGCAAATGCTATGAATATGATGAAATTCTTTGAAAGCATGCTTAGCAGTAAATAAACTAATTTATATAAAATTTATCTTTTCTGTGTAAATGTTTAAAACATTTATATGATTTTATGCATATATCTTAATAAATAATAATCAAAAAATTACCTAAAGAAACATTGGTTTCACAAACTTATTCTCCATTATCATTTTTCTAAAATATAAATAATAATTAAAACACATGGAATGATTGATTAATCTAAAGCATTTATTTACATTGCTTTATATTTATTAAATTTGATCATAACTTCACTTGAAATTTCTAAGGGAAAATATTAAAATTCATCTTATTATAATGATTTTCTAATAATAATTATATTTCAGAATTTATCTGAAAAAGAAATTATATAAATTGATGATTCTCAACTATGTATTTATAAAGTATTCAAATATATTAACTGTGGCTATAAGTTACATAATAACATCTCTAAATTTCAATGTTTTCATATGTACACATTCTTTACCAACTTTTACAAATATGTATATTGAAATGGAATGATGAAACCAATTCTAATATAAAATGATTTAGCAATTTTATGCTACAAATTTCATTGATTTATTTAAATGATAATGAATATCCCATTATTTAATTATAGTAATATTCCTAATTACATATCTTGACAAGACATTGTCTGACATCAGGACAATTGGACCTATGAAGATTTAAAGCAACATTATTAGGCAGTATTCCAATGCTAGGTCTGCAAAAATTATCTTTGTTTCCTATGGTTATTCATCTAATAATAAAAATCAAATTTATTTATGGGTCATTTTTTTCCTAAAAAAAAACAACCAAATGATCCCAGTTACAAGCTGTATCAGTTATATTCTGAAAGCAATCTGTGGTTATATATATATTTTACTTTTCTATACAAACATTACTGTGTACAGCCACTCACTCGGCTTAATCATCAGGTAAATAGACAGCAGAAACCAAATGATTATACAAATAGTTTAATAGAATTAACAGTCGGATAAATAATAGTACATATATATAGTTATAAGACAATTAAGTTTAACTTACGAACGCTGGCCATGAAGGCATACAAAACAAACATAATATAGACCGGTGAGGCCTGCAAAGTTCCTAGGTCCACTTTTTAACCTTCAGTGGTGGAATTCACTGGGTTTGTTCCGTTGCTAAGTTAAAACTCTTGACCTTCGTGTGCATTCAATGAGTTCTCCGCTACAAGTGCTGCTTAGTTATTTTTTGTTCCTTCTTTTTTCTTGTTAAGGAATGTTTCAGAAACAAATTAATTTTCAGCTATTGTCTACTTTTAGTAATCAGCACTTTTAATCTAGATGCTTAATTAGTTTCTGATCTGAAGCGCTTATCTTTAATAGCGTACCAAATCTAATTACAAAATTCCTGTCTATTTCTTTTAATAAAACTTATTTTAATAAAACATTAATTATTATATACGTATAATTTTCTTTTAACAAAACATTATTATACACGTATATAGCACCTCCACCACTTCAGAAATTATGGTATCTGAAGTCTTACATAGTCTTTTAAGTAAGCGGGTTCTTGTCTTGTTCTCGAAGATCTGCGTGGAGATGTTTTCTCTTCTAATGGCGTTTTGTTAGTCTCTTGATCATCGTATTTCTCTTCTACTGGTGTTTCGTTGGCTCCTTCAGTTTCTTGATCATCGGATTTCTCTTCGCATTTGGGAATGCGCGGTGCTGCAGTACTTCCGGTTTGCACTAATTCTTCTCGACGTCTCACATGATTTATATGCTTGCGCGTTGTTTTTCCAGTTTCTGTCTCTACAAGTATTATTTGTTTTGACAAAATTTCTTTTACGAAGGCCTTCACCCAGTGTTTCCTGATAACGTCTCTAACCCAGACTTTTTCTCCTTTGGAGTAAATAGTATCTCCAGTGTTGCTTTCGTAATGTGTAAAGTTTTGTTCTGGGTGGATTAACGATAGTTTCGTGCATAGTTTCCGTCCGAAAATTAATTCTGCAGGAGATTTTCCTGTACCACACGGAGTACTATGTTGATATAATAAGGCAGAATGTAAGCTGTCTTGTATATTTGCAGTGCCTTCCTTCCGTAACGTTTGCTTCAAAGTTTGTACTGAATTTTCTGCAATACCATTGAACTCCGGGTGATATGGGGGCGTGGCTAAGTGTTTAATTCCCCATTCTGTGAGAAATTCTTCAAATTTAGTGGATGTGAAACTGGTACCATTGTCAGACACAATTGTTTCAGGAATCCCATGAAAAGCAAAAATCTTCAGTTTTGCGATTGTTTCTTCGGTACTGGTGTTTTTCACTACTCTATATTCCGTCCACTTTGAATAAGCGTCGATCACTACCAAAAATATAAACCGTGAAACAGTCCAGCGTGGTCAACGTGAATACGGCTCCACGCTCTTTCAGCTGCCGGCCAAGCAGCATATTTTTTTCTCATGCATATTTGCATTTACTTGGCAACTTTCACATGATTTCACATATTTCTCTATATCAATATTTATTGCGGGCCACCATATGTAACTACGAGCCAGAGCTTTGGCCCGCACTATCCCAGGATGACCTTGATGAATTAAGTGAAGAATCTTATTCCGCCCACTGCCCCGTATCAACACTCTATCATCCATTAAAATACATCCCTTGTTTATGGACAATCTTTGTCTTATGTCCCATAAAGTTTTATGTAGTCTCTCGGGCTGACTTTGTGGCCATCCTTTGCTGATCCATTTACTTAAGTGTTTATATCCATTGTCAGCTTTAGTCCAATTAGCTACCTTTTCACTGGTTATTAATTCGTTGTTCCAATTATCGATGTAGTTAATAGTTTGGTCATCTTTTTGTAGTTCAGCTTTAATGGGCATTCTTGACAGTGCATCTGCGTGTTTAATGATCTTTCCTTTTTTGAAATTTAGATCAAAATCATAGCCTGACAACAGATTAACCCAACGTAACATTCTAGAGCTTAGATGATCAGGTGCAGTTTTATTTTTTGCTAATAATCCCAACAGCGGTTTATGATCGGTAAAGATTTTAAACTGTCGACCATACAAATATTGGTGAAACTTTTTTTATTGCAAATATGATAGCCAACGCCTCTTTATCTAGTTGACTATAATTTTGCTCAGCTTTTGTTAATGTTCTTGAAGCGTAGACGATTGGTCACTCGCCGTCAGCTACTGTATGGCTTAAGACTGCCCCTACTCCAACTTCGGATGCATCTGTTGTCAATATCAATTGGAGGCTACTGTCGTAAGGTACTAATAAGCTGTTTGACGTTAATAATTCTTTAGTGTCACAAAAAGCTTTTTCTTGGGTTTGATCCCAAATCCATTTTTGGTTCTTTTTTAATAAATTGTATAGCGGTTTTGCTATGTGAGCTTTCCCCTTAAGAAAAACTTCAAAATAATTAAGAAGTCCTAAAAAAGCTTGAAGTTCTTTAACATTTCTGGGTCTTCGTGCTTCCTTTATGGCTGCAATTTTTTGAGGGTCGGGTCTTTTTCCCTTTTTTGAGATTATGTGTCCCAGGAATTTTAATTCAGTTGCCATCCAGATACATTTGTCTGCGTTTATTTTAGCTCCGAAACTACATAACTTGTCGCAAACTTTTAAAACTCGTTCACGTAATTCCTCTTCTGAATTGGCCACGACCAAAATGTCATCAAAATACGGTTTTACACCATCCAATTGCTGGAACAGCATGTCCATTTTGGCCTGGAAAATATTTGGTGCAACCGTAATTCCATAAGGCAATCTATTATACTTAAACAATCCCTTATGTGCTGTAATAGTTAGCAATTCTGATGTGCGTTCAGAAACTGGTATCTGGTGAAATGCGGCCTTTAAATCAATTTTAGCATAGTGAGTTGCCTTTTGCATATTTGCCAGTATTTCTCTGACATTTAGGTACAGGATACTGACTTTTAATGAGGTTTTTATTTATTGTGGTCCTATAATCTCCGCAAATGCAAATCTTCCCATTTGGTTTAGTTATAACCACGATTGGAGTCGCCCATTCTGTTTTCTCGACTGGCGTTAATACACCCTTACTAACCAGATTTATCAACTCTTGTTCTACCTTAGTTTGCAGCGCAAAAGGAACTTTTCTGGGTCTGCAGATAACGGGTGTCGCGCCACCTTGTAGCTCTATGTTTATAGGCGTCGTAATAATTTTTCCCTCATCACTTTTAAATAATTCACAATATTTATTTCTCATTTCTTGCTCAATAGCAACTTTATTTATTACACATATCTCTATTCCCAAAGCATCGAACCATTCCCTACCTATAATAGGATTTAGACCGCCTTGTACTTTATATAACGGTAGTGTTCGAACCTTACTATTTAATTCAATCTGAGCCATCACCTTCCCTAATATTTTCATACTATTTCCGCTAGTGTCTTTTGCCCTTAAACTTGTCTTCATTAATAAAGGATGATTTTTTCGATTTTTCGCTACTTTCTCCCAGTCTCCAAGTGTCATCATTGACACGCCTGCTCCGCTGTCAATTTCCATTTTTACTGGTGTCTTTAATAAATTAACTGTCAGCATAAACTGACTTCCGTATCCAACCTGTGTATTGTAAATATCACATTTTTTATTTTCGACTTTACAAGTTGGCGAGCTGCCACGATCCTTTTCTCCTTTATTTCGACATACTTTCTGCAAATGCCCAACTTTACCACAAGTCCTACAATGCTCCTTATTATATTTACACTTACGAGCCATGTAGCCTTTTTTTCCACAGCAATAACACACTATCTCATATGTTTTGCTCTTAATAGGTTGGGACTTATTTTCAGTTTTCCGAATATACGCATTACCGTCATTTTTGTGGGTAAAATTTCTAAATTCTTCCGATTGGTCGAGTACTATTTCGTGGGCTACTCCCATTTTGGTTGCTTCGTCATACGTTAACTCTCTTGAGGCCAGTAACTGCTTCCTAAGCCTATCATCTGACATGCCCCAAAGTAATTGCTCAAGCAGATTATCCTCTAAGGCATCGCCATAACTGCAACTTTTAGCAAGTTCTCTTAGAGCTTGATCATAATCTCGTATACGCTCTCCCTTGTTTTGCCTTCGGTTTCTGAAGTGTAGTCTTGCGACATGCTTCGAAGGCTGGGGACTGAAAAAATTATTTAATTTCCCCGTAACTACATTATATGGCAAATTCTCTGGCTCTTCGTGATCACAGAGCCTATTTGCTATTTCGATTACTTGTTGCCCGGCATAACACAATAACGTGGCAACTTTAATGGGGTCGCTTGTCATACCATTAATCAAAAATAGTTTCTCGATTCTCTTAACATAAATTGGCCAATCAAAAGGGTTATTAACGTTGAACTCGTTAATTGTTACCTGAGGCACTGATGTCATCATTTTCTATTTTGCTTTTTTTTTTTTTGAAAAAAAAATTTCTATTTCGCTACAAGATAACTATTAAACACGCTTACTGAGACAAATTTCTATTAATACGCTTACTAAAACAAATTACTGTTAATACGCTTACTAAAATAATTTTTCCGACTACCAATTCTATATTCACCCGGACTTCGATTCTCAATTTCCTTGTAGCTTTCTCTACATTATACAATTCAATTTGAATCCACTACTGTTTCTAAATTGCACCAGATTTTCCTACTGGAACGTATTCTGTCGATTAACTGCGCCAATTTTCTGCTGTGTACAGCCACTCACTCGGCTTAACCATCAGGTAAATAGACAGCAGAAACCAAATGATTATACAAATAGTTTAATAGAATTAACAGTCGGATAAATAATAGTACATATATATAGTTATAAGACAATTAAGTTTAACTTACGAACGCTGGCCATGAAGGCATACAAAACAAACATAATATAGACCGGTGAGGCCTGCAAAGTTCCTAGGTCCACTTTTTAACCTTCAATGGTGGAATTCACTGGGTTTGTTCCGTTGCTAAGTTAAAACTCTTGACCTTCGTGTGCATTCAATGAGTTCTCCGCTACAAGTGCTGCTTAGTTATTTTTTGTTCCTTCTTTTTTCTTGTTAAGGAATGTTTCAGAAACCAATTAATTTTCAGCTATTGTCTACTTTTAGTAAGCAGCACTTTTAATCTAGCTGCTTAATTAATTTCTTATCTGAAACGCTTATCTTTAATAGCGTACCAAATTTAATTACAAAATTCCTGTCTATTTCTTTTAATAAAACTTATTTTAATAAAACATTAATTATTATATACATATAATTTTCTTTTAACAAAACATTATTATACACGTATATAGCAAACATTATAATATTTATTGTATATAATGCTTAGAATAAATAAAATAAAATTTCTTTCATTATAATAATTGATCACAATTCTATTAAAAGAAAGCAACAAACTGATTTCAGCCAAAAACTCCCATTTTTTTGGTTACATTTTTAAATTTTTTTTAGACAAATATGCCTTCACTCTGCTCAGCCATATCCTTTCAGTAGAGCTTATGGAAAAATATTTATTTCTAATAGTTCTTTCTATACAATATACATTATAGCCATTTTTGAAATTTCAATGACACCAAGCACATATATATAGAATTTAAAATTCCTCCAATTAAATCCATTATATAAAAATCATCATTTATGATTTTTTGCAAAAGTTCATAAAATAGATATATATTTTCTAAGTTCTAATTCTGGAAGCAGATTATTTATGCCAAAAACAAAACAAAAAAATGCTGAGAGATTCAAATATCTTAGGCTTTTTCCAACATTAAAATCACCATATCCATTATCTATATAAAGACTGAAAGAACATTTAATTTAAGGAAATTTAAAAGGGATTTCTTTTTTTTTTTGCCTATTATTTTCCTATCTGACCGTTGCTTATATATTTAAATGCCCAAGGGCTAGTTACTTTGACTAATTAAAATAATCATTTCCATTTTTAAATAACATTAATTAATTTTTTTATCTTTAAATCTTTCAAGTCTTTTTCTTGAAAATTTAGTTTTAAAACTGTTTCTTTTTTTTAATAGTTTCTTTTTTTTAATTTCTCATCTGTGCGATTTTATATATATTACAGTTTAGATGATTTTTTAATTTTCAATTTTTAATTCTTAAAAAAGTTTTTATTTGCAAACTTTTATTTTTTTATGTTTAATACAAAAAAAATCATCATTGATGATTTTTTTCCAAAAACAAAACAAAAAAAAAAAAAAAAATGATGAGAGATTCAAATATCTTAGGCTTTTCCAACTTTAAAATCACCATATCATTACCTATATAAAGACTAAAGAACATTTAATTTAAGGAAATTTAAAAAAAACACAAAACTATAAAAATTACTTACAAAATTAACTTTACTTTTCCCATGTTAAATCAAACATACAAAGTATTTCAAAAAATGCAACTTGTTTTCTTTAACATATATTTAATTATACCAGAGCAAGTTTATTGTTAAATAAATAATTATTAATAATTTTTCAGAATATATTTTTTACTATAGATACTCTTTCTCAAAGATTTTTAATAAGTTTGTTCTTTTTAATAAAGGTGACCATTTATTTTAATTGCTTATTAACAATTTACATCAGAGATTTTTAGCTAACAGGTTATATGGTTCCATTTGTTTCACTTATCATTTTATGTATAGAAAGAGAGTAAATTGTAATATTTTTTGTAAAGAATGCTTATAATAAACATAAAAAAATCAAATTTATAACTGTAATTATATCATAAAATAATGCTTTTCTTAGAAACAATATCACATACCATTATAGTCTTTATGCTAAATATATGATATTGTAGGTCTTGTGGGAGTTAAGTATGATTGCATGTTATTTTTTAAACTAGCATACATTTTTCTTATTTATTTAACTAAATATAAAATGAACATTTCATAAAGTCTTTTCAGATAATTTATATTTAAAAAAAATCCAATCTTTTTATATTATTTATAAATTCTCGAATTTTATAATTTTTCATTTCTCAAATATGGATTTATATTTTCTTAATTTATCCAAAAATATGAACATTTTACATATAACTTCACAAAATAAGAAATAAAAAAAATTACAGGATCCCCTAGAATCTTATATAATAACAGTTATATATACAATTCAACGGTAGTTTCGGATTTTATGAGCTATGACGTATTACACTTAGCATGTTTTTTGCCGGTAAGATTTCATCGAAGATTAGATAAGCGATGTCATGGCAACAAAGACACTGGCAAGACTAATCCTTGGGAATACTGATTTTTTGATAGAGGTGTCTCGCGAGATTTAAAAAGTCGAGAGACCTATGGGAAAGTTTGTCATTTCTCTGTCTTTTGCGGTTTTGATATCGACGTGAGCACAGTGATTTTTTAGATCATATTTTCATATATTTCATATCTAATATGGACATATTACTAAATAGAGTGAATTTTTAACTGTCGATTGGATGATATAGTAATTTCCACCGTCGTTATTTGTAAGTAATTTTCATTTTGTTTCTTAATAATTAAATATAGTAGCTTTTAAGACATATATTGCCATTACAGGTTATTTTTTAATTTGTAAATTTCATAATTTTATGTACTACCTTTTCGGTTATTTTTTATTTTGCTTCTTTTGGGTCGTCTTTCCATTTTTTCTTATAAATTATCCTTATTTTCATTAAAAAAAGACTACACTTTTAATTTCATAATTTTATGTAATACGATTTAATTAGGACGTTTTATGTCCGCCATTTTTACGGTATGGCAGATTCACACTATATCGGGGAAAGTGTTTTTTATTGTCTCTAATTTTAAAATTACAAATATTTTTTATAATTTTTTTTGCAATTATTTTGTATTCAATTTGAATTTATAATATTTTTAGTAAATTACTATTTATGTATTATTTTTTTGGCGCATGTAATTATTTTTCTTTTTCCGAGTAACTACAAACATGGCGCCGACCAGTTTTTTTTTCCTACGAGATGGCTTTTTTTTTTACTTCCGCCATTTCCGCTGTATAATAGATTCACACTATATCGGAAAAAGTGTTTTTTTTTTTTTTGTCTTTAATTTTAAAATTATAAAAAAATTTTATAAATTTTTTGTCAATTATTTTGTAGTCAATTTGAATTTATAATAATTTTAGTAAATTATTATTAATTTATGTACTTTTTTGGCACGTGTAATTAATTTTTTTTTTACTGAGGAACGACAAGCTAAGCGAAAACATATATTTGACAGTACTTATTTAACATTTTTTGGTCTTTTAGAGAATTCTTTTTTTTTTGCTAATTTTTGCTTCAAATCAATTTTTAAGTGAATGTCTTATATATATTGGACAGTACCTATTTAACATTTTTTGGTCTTTTAGAGAATTTTTTTTTTTTTGTGCTAATTTTTGCAGTTTTGCTTTAAATCAATTTTTAAGTGAATGTTTTATATATATATTTTTAACAGTACTTATTTAACATTTTTTGGTCTTTTATACAAATTATTTTTTTTTTGTGCTAATTTTTGCAGTTTTGCTTTAAATCAATTTTTAGGTGATGTCTTATATATATATTTTAACAGTACCTATTTTAACATTTTTTGATCTTTTAGACAAATTTTTTTTTTGTGCTAATTTTTGCAGTTTTGCTTTAAATCATTTTTTAAGTTAATGTCATATATATATTTCTTGGTCTTACATGTCCTCTTTAGTATTATTCTTGCTATTAGATGTCCTCTTTCGTGTTATTCTGGCTATTAGATGTCCTCTTTCGTATTATTCTTGCTATTAGATATCCTCTTTCGTATTATTCTTGCTATTAGATGTCCTCTTTCATATTATTCTTGCTACTAGATGTCCTCTTTCATATTATTCTTGCTACTAGATGCCCTCTTTCATATTATTCTTGCTACTAGATGTCCTCTTTCGTATTATTCTTGCTACTAGATGTCCTCTTTCATATTATTCTTGCTATTTTACCGGTTGACCTCTTTAGTATTATTCTTTACTATTGGATGCCCTCTTTAGTATTATTCTTGCTATTAGATGTCCCCTTTCGTATTATTCTTGCTATTAGATGTCCTCTTTTATATTATTCTTGCTACTAGATGTCCTCTTTTGTATTATTCTTGCTACTAGATGTCCTCTTTAGTATTATTATTGCTATTTTTACCGGTTAACCTCTTTAGTATTATTCTTGCTATTAGATGTCCTCTTTCATATTATTCTTGCTATTAGATGTCCTCTTTCATATTATTCTTGCTATTATATGTCCTATTTAGTATTATTATTGCTATTTTTACCAAATGACCTCTTTCGTATTATTCTTGCTATTAGATGTCCTCTTTCGTATTATTCTTGCTATTAGATGTCCTCTTTCGTATTATTCTTGCTATTAGATGTCCTCTTTCATATTATTCTTGCTATTAGGTGTCCTATTTAGTATTACTATTACTATTTTTACTGGTTGACCTCTTTCGTATTATTCTTGCTATTAGATGTCCTCTTTAGTATTATTATTGCTATTTTTACCCGTTAGCCTCTTTAGTATTATTCTTGTTATTAGTTGTACTTTTTA
This sequence comes from Epiperipatus broadwayi, assembly GCA_028023455.1. NCBI lineage: Eukaryota > Metazoa > Onychophora > Udeonychophora > Euonychophora > Peripatidae > Epiperipatus > Epiperipatus broadwayi. Next base: position 4,166,370 of record JAQFVV010006219.1, on the reverse strand, counting down.
GTATTATTATTGCTGCCTACCGATGTCATTAATATATTAATTTTTTTTCCCAGAAACAACAAACATGGCATCCGATTTCTACCAGATGGCTTCTTTACTGCTTTTTATTGGTATGACGTATTACCACAAAAACTTACTACTCTAATCTTTCGATCTTTAACATAACATCACGTGATTTCTGAACACATTTTACCGATTAACATTGTCAGAAAATCACTAGGAGACGTTATCTTAAAGATCGGAAGATTAGAGTAGTATGTCTTTGTGGTAATACGTCATAGCAAGAAAAGTACTAAAGTACCATTCAACATTTATTAAATGTATTTCAACACTTCCACTTTTAACAGAAATACACTAGTTGAAATCAAAATATTACAAAATTGTATTGTAAGCAAAAACAAATTATATACATATCATTTTATATAAATCATACTACATTATTTTCAATTACAATTCAATTCTTTTTTAATGTTAGTAATAAAACAATTACAAAAAATATGTTTTTTGCATTCTATTATGGATGATTTGTTTAAAAATATTTCTCTTAACAAGTAAGTACTTTTAATTCTATTTTAGATATACATATCCACTACTATCAATTTTTCCATCAACTAATTTTTTTAACATTGTCTTCTGATATTTAATGTTGATTCAATGTTTAAATTGTTTTCTCATTAATCTAATAAATCTTTTCTCCATATTATCAATTCTTGATTTAATATAAATTAAATCCAGCTTCCATAAAATAGAACCATATTCTAACAAATGAACAATAAGAGAACAGAATAACATACATTTAATATAAAAGAAAAGATCTCTTCCATATCTCAAGATACATTCCATTCATTTATAAGCTTTATTTATAATATGCTTTATATGCAGACTAAATGTAAATTGCTTCCAAAATAAGATCCCTAAATGAAAAACATCTTTATAAGCAATACAATTTTCTTCAATCCTATAATGATATACACATCTGCGAGTTTTATTAGTATAACTAACAATACTTGTTTTCTTTAAATTTATCTTCATGTTAAATATAATTTGTCCAAACTTCAAACACTTTTTAGCAAAACTCTTTATTTGTACATACACATACACCTATGTTTCGACTGACCTGCAGTCTTCTCCAGAGCAAGTCTATTTTGATCTTCTAAATGAAAAAAAAAAATGTAGGTATATGTACAAATAAAGAGTTTTGCTAAAGTGTTTGAAGTTTGGACAAATTATATTTATAGGAATTACGGCAAACATAAAGAAAAGTGTGATTTTGGTATCTTCATGTTATTAAAGTTTTTACACCATTCATTAAAATTTCAATATCATGTTAGAGTTCAATATGATCCTTATAGATATCAATACTTTTAAATAATTTACAATCATCAGCATAAGTAAGTATCATGCTTTCTTTAATATTTTGACCAATATCATACATAAAGACTTTAAAGAGTAATGGAGACAATATTCAACCTTATGATATCCCTATCACATTTTTGAAAAAAACGACTTAATTTTGTTTATACATATAAGAGAGACTATTAATCAAATAATTTTTAAATCGTGCAACTAAATGAGGACTAAATCCTAGAATTTGAAGTTTATAAAATAAACTACCATGTAACACGCTATCAAATGCCTGTGACATATCAAAATAGACAACATCAAGTTGTGACTGCTTAGATAAAGCATATGAGATATCTATCATTAAATTAGTATCAATAGATTTATCTTATAGAAAACCAGGCTGAAATCGGGCAATACTATAACCACTTCTGATATAATATTATACATACATTTCTCAGAAATCCTAGCAAAAGCTGACAGAATAAAATAGACCTCTAGTTGCCATGATCATATTTATCCTTTCTTTGGGAATAATACATTTATTTAGATAAGTTATAGTTTTGAATATAACAATTGCATATTTATTAATTTACAAAATTTTTTAGCCTTATAAATAATTTTTTTATATTGAGGTAACTTTTATGGTATTTATTAAGATATTTATTTTTTTAATTATTCTGTATAAAATTTCTATTTAATGGAATCAATTCAGCAGCATTTTGCAGCACATTCTAATGGCACTGCTGTCACTTTCTCTTCGTCACTCTTGTGGTTATCTAGAACACTATTTTGCCAGTTTTGCATTTATTTAATGGCAAAAACTGGAATTGAAATATATGTGATTTATTAGTTTTTTTTTAAAAAAAGATGTTGTATCATAAATACAAAGGAGCTGATAATGTCATTGGTGAATAAATTCTTTAGTCTCAAGCTTTGAAAGCACTTGTGAGAGTACTTGCGAGTGTTATTCTTTTGATAATTCAGAAAGAAAAATTGTATATTATCTATAGTTTATTTATATATTTATAATTATTTTTGCAAGAGTCTGTTTTCAAAAAGACAAATCAAATAAAATCCTAATTACAATAAAGTGAAAGTTAGGACTTACTAAAAAACAAATGCTTTCATAATACCAGAGTAAAATTTTTTTGGAATATTTTCATAATTATAAGTGCAATTTTGAATTTTAAAATAGAATGTTACCTTAACAATAATTCATTCAGATTTTTATAATGAAGTTAAGATAAAAAATAATTTGTTCTAACATTTTTTTTTAAACAGCTATATATAATCACCTAATAAAAAAATGAATATTTGTGAGTTTTCAAGTAAACTAAGATGGGATCCCATATTTTTGATAAATGTAGTCTCGAGAGCCTATATTCTACTGAAGATGTGTTAGTTGTTAAATTAAAACAAAATTAATACATTGATTGTTAAATTTAAAAAAAGAAATAAATTCTGATAAATTTCATTAAGAAGCTTTATTTCAATTTTTTTTATATATATATTTATAACATGGAAAGTGATGAGACACTCTTAACATTGTCGTACTTGGGTTCAATTTAGCGTTTCTTTTTGTCAGCATTTTTTTGACCAATTGTCATAATAAAAATTTAGGGCCCTCCTTTCACAGAATGTGATGCAGCAGACTATTTTCAAAAATAGAGGATCCTGCTCTGCCAAAAAGTGTGCATTAATGGTCACGATATGATTGATTGCAGACCACCAACATGAATAGAGTGTAAACACTGTAATTAATTTTTAACAATGATTTCTTTTTTTTTTTAAATAACAGTAATAAAAAATAAAATGTAATTATTAAATAAAATGTTTCCTAAGCATTTTTTTTTGCGCACACATTTTTTGGGGTCCCACAAAACTGTAGATTTATCAAAAATATAGGCTGCCATCTTGGTTTACTGAAAACTCACAAGAGTGCTGAAAAATATGTGCTGTAATTAATTTTAAAATAAAATTTATTGTAAAGAATTATACTAATTCATTTACAAAGAGAACAAATAAATTAAAAATACAGATTTCACTTTTTAACTATTTTTAACCTCATTTGTTTTGAAATAAAATTGACTTTCTTAATCTGCAATAAAGCTTTTGACAATAGAATATTTTTAATTAGTGCTAAAAATATAAGGATTAAACTAAAAATTTTACTTTTCATCTAAGATAAATTTACAATTGAATACATTCTATTAGAATTTAAAAATATTTACTTGAAATAAAAATTTTGTTTTATAATTCAAAAGATTCTTCTGGAATTTAAAATATTTATTAGAATTAAATAAAATATTGTAAATGTTTTATTGTACTAGTATACTATTATCTACACATACTGCACATAGCCAATCCAGTGATGAAACTTACTCAAAATCAAAGAGTTCAAGCTTGGTAGCTTTTTTTTTCTAATTTGACAGTTTCAGTGGCCTGGGAGGAGGGTTCAGTTTTATTTTACTGAATAAATGTTACATGTTAAGTTTTATTTCAATCTTTTTTTGTTTATATTATAATGTGAAAATCCCAACACACTCTGAACATTATCATAATTTGCTTACATTGAGCATCTTTATTTTTGTTACTACCATGTTGGCAAAATGATTATAAAGTTTGAGATCTTCCTTCGATAGAACAGCATACAATGGAGTGTTTCCAAAGGTACATGACCCTGCCCTCAGGCAAAATCTATATTAATGGACACACTATGACACTTAATGTTTCTTATAGTTTTATTACTTTTATATTAATAAAATTGACTTAATACAAAAAAATAATAAATAAAGTGGAAATATAATCATAATTTTTGCAGAAATTTCTTTTTAAAAATAATATTAATTTTAAAAAAATGTTACTTTTTTTTTTTAAGGGTCATAGCATCGGCCGGGACGCGAACGCGCAACCCGGGCAACTGCCTGCAAGTGCAAGGCAGTCGCGCTGACCTCTCGACCACCAATGCAAGACAAAAAAATGGTACTTGAGTATTAACTAAGCTATGACGTACTACACCGAACTCATACTATTCTAATCTTATGATCTTTAAGATAACGTCTCCTAGTGATTTGCGAACAAACTTAATCGATAAAGTTTGCCCGCAGATCACGTGGAGAAGTCACCATGAAGATCGCAAGATTAGAAAAGTATGCCCTCAGGGTAGTACGTCATAGCATAATTAATAGGGAAGGAGACGTCCAACGTCGCCATGTTGGTCGTTGCAAAATAATAAACTAATTAATAATTTACTATGATAAAAAATTATCAAAAATGAAATATTATAAATAATCATCACAATTCTTTTTTAACGCTATTTAAATAATCACTTGACCCTGAAAATGATAAAAAAATTATCAAAAATGAAATATAAATAATCATTACAATTTTAACGATATTTAAATAATCATTTGACCATGTAAACAATAAAAAGTTATCAAAAATGGAATATTATAAATAATCATCTATAATTTTTAGGGATATTTAAGTAATCATCCCCCCCCCCCCCCCCCCCGAAACAAAGAAATGAAGTAATATATTTTCAGACTAGAAACCGCTGCAAAATAATAACTGATAATTTACTACGATAAAAAATTATCAAAAATGAATATTATAAATAATCATTAACAATTTTTAACGCTATTTAAAAACTAATCATTTGACCCTGAAATCGATAGAAAATTATCAAAAATGAATATATTACAAATAATCATTACAATTTTTTTGAGGAATATTTAACTAATCGTTCGAATGATCTTTTCTAATTTTCAGTCCAAAAATGAGACGCATTTATTGTTCAAGAACAGCAGTAATAATTTACTTCACATGACCACCATCTCTTATGCTTGTGTATAACTTGTTAAAACAGGCAAAACTCACTATACTATAGTCTGGGGATATTGGATGAGTAGGCACTAGATGGGGATTTTATGCACAAGCCTTCTGGTATCCATTGATTACTCTAGCTTGCTGTGTGTGGCATATGTATAGTGAGTTTTGCCTGTTCTAATAAATTACTCCAATAAGAAATGCAATAAGTAATAATTTTATTACAGTAACATTATCAAAAATAAATATAATCACAAGATTAGTTAATACCAAAGAAGACGTCGCCATATTGGCTACTGCGAAATAATAACTATTAATAAAGTACAATAAAATGTTTAGCAAAAACGAATATTATAAATAATCATTATAATTTTTAGAATGATATTTAACTAATCATTTCACCCTAAAACAAAGAAATGAACTAATCATTATTACTTTTTTTTTTTTTTAAAGCAAATTGTTCTCAGTTATGAACTACAAATAACTGGCTTTATGAGATAGTGCAATACTGAAATTCAATCACTTCTTCTACTTCGGAGAAAAGGTAAGTCCCTTTTCTTGGTTTTTGCACAGACATTTTGGTTAATTAGTCATAAATGGTAAATTAGTAATACAATTAGATAAATTAATAATAAAATTTGATAAATTAGGAATACAATTTGATAAATTAGTAATAAAATTTGATAAAATTAGTAAATAAAATCAGCAATAGTTCAACGATCAAAAATATAAAATAAGCAATCAAAAAATATTCAATTCTTACAATGGCGGATCAGACACTGTAAAAAAAAAACGTGTCTCACTTGGTCAATGCAAGCAGGTAAAAGACAGATATTTACCCAGAATTCACCCAAGTATTTTAAAATCTCGAAGGTGACCATGAAAACACCTTGACTGCTTCTATCGATTAGTCATACCAATGTTTCAGTTGCCATGACATTTTTTTGGTTCTTCGTCGTTTATATCTACCGGTGGGTTGTGTAGTACTCATAGCTTAGTTAATACTCAAATACCAAAAAAACTGTAAATATTAAGTACACCACTTCTTATCAGCCATTTTGTTTTAAATATTTATTGTATGCCCTTGAATCTGTATAATTAAAAGTCTGCTGAGCTTATACCTAATTATTAAACTGGTGAACAGATTCTTAATTATGTGAACAATGGCCTTATATTCAGATGAGCTACTACAGTTTAAATAGCTAAATCTATAAATATCCCAATTATAATATAGAATTAATGTTATTTAAATAGTGACTCAATGTAACCTAAGCAATGCAATTAGAGAACATTGAATGACGGTCTGTTACAATATATTCAACCAGGTCCCCTAAATATAGCTTATTCTTGATGGTTTAAATACTTTTAAACATATAACTAGTATCTTTTACATTGAATAGTTTTAATATCTTCCTTTTAACTATGGGAATAGACCAGTCCTTCAAGAAGAGAGGAGAATACCACTGATAGCATAGCCATCAACAATAGCCAGTCAGATCGAGCTATGCAAAGCATAACATGACCATATTTCCAGACTATGGCACCCTTCAATTGCTGAATTCAAACTCCTGTCATCCAAAGCATTTTATTTCTTTTGAGGATCAACCTCGGCACTAGCCAACCATAGTCAGCATGCTACGGATGACAGACACAATCCAACACTTGAATGGCTAGCTCATACTCTTAATCAGGGTCCAGCATATTTAACAACACATAAAATAACTATACTCTTACATTAACAGTGATAATATTTAAGCAAACATTAATATTTATTCAATATTGAAATTTACAAAACAAAATATAAATAATTATTCAAGTTAAATTATGATAGTCCATTAATTAAAATTCATTTAAAATAAATATAGTGTCTATAGACCAGTAATCTTCAACCTTTTCATCCCTGCGGACCGGCAAAAATAAGGATAAGATTTCACGGACAGGCAGAAGTTTACAGATGTAGCCTGCTTAGTCTTAGATAAGCAAAATTGTTATAACTGACCAAAACAGCACACTAGTTATTGTGTACTGTAATGGTGTTGATTACCTTCACATACTGAACACTTTCTCGAGTTGCGCAGTCATACTGCTACAGAAAACAATGCAATAACAATTATTCTCATTAATGTGATTGCATTTCTATGTTTATTATTTCATTGTTAAAACATGCAAGAATAAAATGTTAATCACCTGAATATTGAAAAATATCACAGCTAGTGTAATTACATGACAATAATTATGATAAATGTAATATCTGTATTTAATGTTAAATATGGAAGATGAAATTATACATGTATGGAGGCTGTCTTTTGATAGTAGTAAAGGCAAAATAGAAATCACATAATTAAAATCACTGTACAGCTTAAAAAAAAAAAAAAGTCGCTGTATTTTAAATCTGAAAAAATAAAACGAAACATGTAAAAGTCTGAAGTTTTGATGCTATTGTAAATTTTTTTTGTGCTGATGTGTTGAATGGATCAAAAAATGTAATTAATATGAAAAAAAAATTTTTTTAATGGAAAAATAGACATCGTGTAATAGAAATAAAGCCCCCCAAAAAATTGCAGTATAGTTGCTGTCTTTTAAAAAAATGACAACAAAAGTTGAACTTATTTTAATTTTTTTTGGGGGGAGGGGGGGAGTGGGTTGAGAAATACTTTGTCTTCACTGAGACAAAAGATAGAGCCAACATTATTTTATTTGTTTTTATTTTTAAAAAAAGATAACAGAAATTGGTTTTAAAAATAAAAGTTTTAGTATTTTAGCGGTATACAAATAAAGCCAAAAAAAATATCACCTTATAGGCCAAAAAAAAAGTCGTACAACAAAACTTGAAAAAGTCAAAAGTTTTGATCTTATTTTAATTTGGGGAATTTGGTGGGGGGGGGGGGGTTGAGAAATAGTTTGTAAAAGTTAGAGACTAAATTTTTTTTGGTTGTTTTTCTTTTTAAAAAAGGTGATAAAAATTGATTTCAAAAATAAAAGTTAAAGCCAAAAAATATTTTAATTTTTTTTTGGGGGAAGGGGGGAATGGGTTGAGAAATACTTTGTCTTCACTGAGACAAAAGAGAGAACAAAAGTTATTTTTGGTTTGTTTTTATTTTTAAAAAATGGTAATAAAAATTGGTTTTAAAAAAAGGCAAAAAAGATATAACTTTATAGGTTAAAAAAAAGTGACTATTTTTAAACAAAAAAAAAACTGAAATTTGAAAAAATCAAAAGATTTGATCTTACTTTATTTTGGGGTGGTGGGGGTGTATTGAGAAATACTTTGTAAAAGTTAGAGACAGAACTTAATTTTGTGGTTTTTATTTTTAAAAAAAGATAATAAAAATTGATTTCAAAAATAAAAGTTAAAGCCAAAAAAAGAATCGTCGTATAGCCAAAAAAAAAAAAGCGCTAAAAATGAAATATTAAAAGGGAGAGTAGAAAAAATTTATATAAAAAAAGTCACGTTACATTTTATTGTTTTAACAATGCTGACAAGCAGCCATGATTGGCTATCAAAAGACAACCAGGGTTTGTATAATAAAAAACTTTTTCTACCCCCCCCCCCAATAAACATTGTGATAAATAGAAAAACAAATTAATTTATGTATGATTGATTAGATTTTGTTTTTGTTCTGTTTCTTTTTTTTTTTAATCGAGTAAAAATGCGATGAAAAAATAAAATTGTTTATATTAATTAAAAGTTTAAAATATTTTATTACAAACTTTCTTGCCAGACTAGCGCGGCCCGGCAGAAAACTTCTGCGGCCTGGTGGTTGAAGACCACTGCTATAGACCATTATTTAAAAATATCTTTACATAGGTTTTCATTTGTATGAATTTTCCAACCATTTGGCTTTTTGTTCTCCATCGATGGTTTCTTTGGCTCAACAATGGGATAGAAAGAAAGTATTCAGAGGCATCTCCTTTAGGGCTTAGGCATTTGTTCCGGGCATTAGCTCCAGGCAAGTATAGTTGCTTTTGCTGAGAACTAGGGCATAAAGTTGTCGAACCCTCCTAAAGATAGTCTTGCAATGGATGTTGCTAGTTCTGTGGCTTTTGCATTGATGTTGATTGCAGCACTAATTGACTGGCTTATTACTGCATTTACAGTTTCCAAATAGCTGGATCTCTGGTTGTTTGGATTCTCAATGGAATGATTTGAATCTGCATTCTGTCTGAACTGAATAATAATCCGAATGGAATCAATAACGGAATGAAGACTGGACTAATTCAATCATAAAATAAAGCGGGAACTTGAACTAAACCGGGACCGAACTGAATTACAGATTGAAGAGTGGAATGACTTAGCAGATTGCAGCCCCGATTGATTTACAGACTTTAAGTGCAGAACTTTTACAAACTAATTTTTATTCTGTTTTCATATTTGCTTATTTTTTTAGACATTTTATTATTTTAATTTACAACAAAAAATAAAGTTTTATATCTATCCCTATCCCATTATACGCAATCTTTATTTTATTTTACAAAGTTGCATTTTAAACTCTACTTATTCTTTCAAATAAATTTCATCATAATTTCTTTTTAAAATAATTATGATACATATAATGCAAAATATATATATAGTTGTAAACATATATCTCTTGCTAGCATTACAATATATATAAAGTTTTAAAATTAACTCATTGCAATTATTTAAGTATAAATTGAATAGCTCTCTGGTATTTAGAAATAACAATACATTTTTAAACAGTTGCAATAAATTACCCACTTAATGATTTATATTTTTGTAGTTTAGTTTTCACTACACCACTCTATCCACTTTTAACATCTTGTGGAGGGGTAAAATCATAAACATGTAAAAAAAAAGTATGATCCCAAAGATGCATATTTTGTACTGAACCAGCATTCATCAGTTGGTTTACCCACAAGGTGTTAAAAGCAGATAGAAAACAGAGTGAAAATCACACTATAGAAATATTACTCAATAAATGGATCTTTAGTTTAATGAATGACTAATAAAAATTAGCAATAAATTAATCTCAAAACATTACATATAAATATTTAGCATTATAAATTATTATTTATTATATATAAACAAGTGACAAAAATATAATTTTTAATAAATGGTTTTTATTGAATGTGTTAAAAATAAAAACTAGAACACTAAAATACATTTTAAAAAATATTTAATTATGCTAAAACCAATAAATACAACTAGTAAAACTAGTTTAAGACTCTTTAGCAGTCTGTGCTAGACTTGCTAATTGCTAAGTGGAGAGGGTCTTCCAACTGAATTAGCTTTGAGCTGATTACCTTAATTAAAAAAATTCTAAATCTTATTCTAAACTGAAAGCAATTTTAAAGTTTATCTGACTTGAGATTTGAACTCTAATCAAGAATGTGCAGGCAGATAAATAGTACTGCAATTTTCTAACAGTATTATGGATCAAATGTGATGTAATTGGCTTATTAATTAATCTTAAATAATTTTAACCCATCCTCAGAATAAATCTGGTAAATTTTACAGATATCTTTGAACTTATTATATTTTATTATTATTATTTAATTGCATTGTCTATTAAAGATTGCTTTTTTTTATTTTTTTATTATAGAATCATGTAAAAAAGGTTACCCGAATAATCTTTTTTTTTTTAGGCCATTTAAAAAATACAAATAAAAACCCAACCTTTTAAGTATTATCAAATTTATATTGTATAATAATGAATAATAATACGACATAGGAAATTAATATATAAAAATACAAAAATTAATTTTGGAACATGGAAATATAGAAAGAATCAGTATGTGTATTTCTAGGAAATTTTAAGTGACGAAACAAATATTATTCCAAGACTATATTTTTGGATAAAGCAACAAACTGTGACCTAGATCAGTTCATGCCCAATCTTCTCAAATTGTGTGAATCAAACAATGATCATTCAAAAAGAAACTTTGACATTATGATCAAGTTATAAAAAGAAAAAGCACCAAGTGAAGATAACATCTCTTAAAAAATTATTAATAAGAAAATACTTTGGCAATTCTCTGTGCATATTTTATTTAGAGCTGGAACAGTAGTGAAATTCTTCAAGATATATTTGACATTAAAATAGTAATATCCTACAAAATCCAAGATGCTACAAATGACTGAAATAATTAATTAAAATAGTAATATCCTACAAAAACAAAGTGCTACATATTACTGAAATAATTACATGGATAACAGTTTCTTTCTAAGACCCAATGTGAATTCTTAAATGGATGTTCAATCATTGAAACATTTTCAAATTAAGACAATTCCAAAAAATAAACTATAGAAAACACGGAAAAATAATTTTCTTCATGTTAGTCAATCATGTGAAGATCTTCAATATCATTAGTGTATTGGAATTTTAAGTGTATGTCTAGCAAAACTTGCTAAAACTAATCATATTTTTTCATAAAGATATAAAAGCTACCATTAAATTTGATGATGAGTGAAGTTAGATAAAATTATATCCTTGTCTTTAATATCTTTGGATTTTATTTTATAGTTCTTTAAGTTAAGCATTTGATGATAGTATTCAATTTAAATCCGATATGTAATTGATCAAGATGGAATGACTTAAAAGTTTTAAAAAGCCCTAATTACAACAGCTTCTCTCTATTCATAGTGAAACTATTCTGAAATCTTATATCATTTGTAAAATAACTGGAACATGTTTTCTCAGTAGATATAAATACCAAGAGATAACTATATCTTTCTAAAATTATTTCAAACTGATACAGTTTTGACATTATACAAACTTTCAACTATCTTAATTCCAGAATAACAAATACTTTTTCTTTTGATGAAAAAATAAATATACTCTTAGATAATATAGCAACAGTTTTTGGTTAACTATTTTAACTCATGTTCTTGGGATCTTAAAATCTATTCAACATATTCAAAACAAATGAAAAAGTGTTTATAACAACACTATTTTTGAAAAATTTTTGAAAACTAAAGTGGTTGAGAAATGTCAAAAAAATGGATAGTCAATCTCCAAATTTGTGTTTGTGTAAGAAATCAAAATATTTATAAAGAACCTCTGAAAGACTTTTCTATAACTCCTACTAACTAAAAAAAACATGACCAAAGACTAACTCTATATCAAGTAATTTTGTATTAAAATGTAAAATCTTTTGAAAAATTACCTGTAAATTAAAATATAAAAATACAATATAAAGAAAATAAATTCTATATAGAAATGTGGCATTACTGCTCTTAATGCAATGACTATATTACTGAAATAGCAGATTCAAGCATGAATGAAGCTGTTTATCAAAACCCATAATAGTCATCTGTTCTTAAACTATATGGGAAAATGTCACATTGTTATTAAAGCATTATTGTTGTTATGCTGCTCTGCACTGTTTAGTGCAATGTGTATAATAGTCAGACTCTTAAAGCAGAAGATCATCAGATCAATACCAGTTCTGGCACATCTGGTACTCAAAACTTCTTATGAAACAGTCAAAATAAGAGTCATAGATCACATGACCCTATCTCTTAAGCTTGTAAGTTATAAACAATGAGGATTGCCAATTCCTCTACAAGCTTTATGATAAATGCTTAGCCAGAACCACATCTGGTACTCAAACTTCTTATGAAACAGTCAAAATAAGAGTCATAGATCACATGACTTTATCTCTTAAGCTTGTAAGTTATAAACAATGAGGATTGCCAATTCCTCTACAAGCTTTATGATAAATGCTTAGCCAGAACCAACCTACCCTGACACCTCTCCGAGGAGTGCCAAAGCATGAAACCATGGTCAGGGGTTGGGGTCCTGACAGATATTTTAAGTGCTGGCTCTGGCTAAGCATTTATCATAAAGCTTGTAGAGGAATTGGCAATCCTCATTTCTTGCTAAACATTTTTAGTAATTAAATAATTTAAATAGTTTTATTTCTAGTTGAACATAGAAACCCTGAAATACTTAGCTATATATAACATCCAGCCTTGACAAATAAACCAAACACTGTCGATAAACATTTCAGAATCTCTACTTTACTAGACTGCTCAACCAATGCAAAATCATCATTTCATGTTGGCATTTTACAATGGTTGAACTACATAGTAAAGTAGGGGTGCTAAAATGTTTATTGGCAGTATTTGATTCACTGGTCAAAATCAGAGATTACATATAAAAGGTAAAAAACTTTATTATATTAGCTTAATATAATTGTAATTGATTCAAATAATAGTGCAGATCTATTTAAAATACAGTCATAAAGATTAAAAGTTATTTAAAATTTTAAAATGATGACAAAATGAATATAATTTCAAATTATTAAAATATGAAGAGCAGAAAAACAGTATCAATTTTAAACATTCACATAGGATAATAAAACTTTTTAAATTAAAAAAAAATAACTTCACATTTTGATTGAATAACATTATGAAAAATTACTCTCTCTCTCTAAGCAATATAATATTATAATCAAGCAATTATCACTTAACAATTAATCATTGATGACACTTTGATGTAAACAAAAAAAGTCATTATAGAAATAGGTACATCAAGATGAACAATTTAATTACAATACAGCATAAGACATAAAATAACTAATTAGTTAATTTAACTCTAATTTTATATATGTTCTCTAAAATTAAACAGAAATGATTAAAATGCATATAATAATAACAAAGCACCAAATATATTGTAAATGCTAAATTAATACACTTGATATTGAAAATAATTATCAGGATAATACAGACCTTTTAATCATTTTTATTGAATTCTCTGCCTAATAAAAAATTCAATCAAAAAAACATTAGATTTCAATAATTAAGCTAGTCATATACTTAATTGTTGTTGGTTACAAAACAAACAAAAAAGAGAGCTAAATTCATGAGATTTAAAATAAAAAAAACATGCTGTGAAAAGATCTTAAATGTTCTTCAACAGCTTAAATAAATAAATATAATTGATAAATTGAAGAAGAGTTGCAAGAATGTTCACAATGTTTAAACTAATATTAATTAAGAATAATAATGTCTAAAAAAATGTTGAAGAAATATTAGTGTTAGTACAAAAATAAAATGATACAGCAAGTGAAATTATTTACTAAAAAGATTCGCAAACTTTTTACCATGTTAAACAAAACAAAAAATCAAAATAAAGCATTTGAGTTAGTCGATTTTTCAAAAGTTTGTTATAAAGTATAATAACGTTAATTTACTGGCAATAGAGATGAGACTGGTATAGTAGAAAAATTATGTATGGTATCTCACAATAAAAAATTAAAAAAATAGAAATTAGTATACAATAAATAATATTAAAATAGTAATAAAATCAGATGACACTCTAAGGACTAAAGCAAAGTTTTTGCAAATTTATAAATAAATAAATAAATCTTAAATAAAATTTGTAAAAATAAAACAGCAATCATAAATTAGAATTGATTTAGTGCAAAGGATCGTTAGAAGAATTTGTCAAGAGGTCATATGAGTATAAAAAAAAAAACATACAATGATAGGTTTTAGTGACTACACACATACAAAAAAGCATAATTAAATTTATTTTTATTACAAACATTTAGAGAACAATATTAAATAATTTTTTTATTTAAAAAAATTAAGAGTATTTTATTATATTAATAATATTGCATAACACACACACAAAAAAAAATCAACTTTAAACTATAATGTAATAATTTAAAACTTGTACTATTCTGATAAAAAATAAACATAAGAATAAATCCGAATAAAGAGACTAAAGGTTAATTACAAATGGTCTAAAAAGTTATTAAAATATAAAACTGCAAAATTAGAAAAATGACTTTCAATGTTGAAAAAAAAAAAAAAGAATTAAAAAAGAAAATAAAATTTTAATGAAAGGCTTTAAAATAGTTCAATAAATATTGCAAATATTATAAGATGTATTTCCAAGATTTGTATTCATGTATTTATTTGTATTGTGTTTGTTATAGTTCTGAAGATTGCTGGGGGCAATCGAAACTGTCAATAATGGGTTGTTAAAAAGCATCATCAAAAGTAATAAAGAACATAGATGATATTAATATTATACAGATTTGCAATGCAATAAGAAAGATAAAGTTATAATACTTCATTAAAAAAATAAGTAGAATTACTAAATAACATGTATGTAATGATGTAAATCTGGCATAGAATATCCCTACAATTTCATCAAGCAAATCATTTCCCCTTGAATGAAAAGCAATGTTAAATGCAAGTTAAAATCATACAATCCCATGGTAAATAAGTTTGACATTTAAAAAAATTATCAGTTTAAAAAAAAAAACATTCATAAAATTATATCAGTAGTACTTTGCATCTTCATGTACAAAAAAAAAAGCAGATGTTCCCAATACATGTAATATTCTCTCTGTATTCATATTTGCAGTTATTAGTGATTCAAAAAAATGCTAAATAAAATAATTTAAAAAATTAGAAAATAATAAATAAAAATAAAAATTAATTTCTACATTCTAACTTTTTTTCCATCACAATATGTTAAAAAACGATATTATATGGTTTGCTATGGTTCACTACTATTTATAAAATTTTATATTCAAATATGGCTTAGAAACAAATGATGTGGACACAGGATGATTGCTATATATATATAAATATTTTTTAATCATTGATTTATATATATATAAATTTGTAACCCTCTAAAGTGTGGTCAACTCCGTAACGCAAGTGCACTGAGAATCGCAACCTCGATCACTGATCAATTCCCGCTACACATTGACAGCTATTAAGAGCTGTATCCAAAAGCATATTATGCTATCTATTTTATGCACCAAAGACCACAACCAACATTTAAAGCAACTTACCATAGACCAAATTAATGATCTAACAAACTTTTATGATTTAATTTGATCGCAGCCAGGGTGTACCGCGATGACCTATCATAGTAGTATGATAAAATACATCAAACAAATTATAAGTGTAATGTTATTATGTTACAAACCTTAATTTGCGATATTTATTGTATGAGACCCGATGGCCGACCATGTACAAGATGGCATAATTTGTGAAACTACATACGATTATGAAATTTTAAACCATCTATATGATTTCTAATACAAATGCTAGTCCAGGTAAAGCTTTGCAATAAATAAACATAAATAATTGGGTTCTTTTTATAGTTTACTATATCACTGAGACTCTTTTTATACTGACAAATGACAATTTAAAATGTTAAGTAAATATATTCAATCATATCATTATTTGGTAAATCTGTTTACAGGTTTAATAATCAATTTGTATTGTATACTAGATCAACTACGCAAAGCCAAAATGATGGAAAAGGTAAATGGGATTTTATTGTACCCTACACATCATAAACTACCAAAGACTAAAAGCATCCAAATGTTTTCTCAAAATATCACTAAACTCTGATATCATGTTGACAATGGTATGTACTTCATGTATGCTCTATCCAAGGTTTATGATTTCTGATTTTAAGAATGACACATAGCAACGGCATAGTAAGTTTAATTATAAATCAACGTTTATTTACAAATTTATGAATAATAAATAATTAATTCTAATGTAATTAAAGACATAAATAAACAAATAAAATAAATAAATTATAATTCCATCGACTTTCTTCAATAACATATCATAGGTACGGTTTTAAGAACCTAATCATACCTTATTTCAATTTGATATAATGAATCCTGAGCAAATTATACTAAATTCAACATCAACTCATGAAATATTTAACGTCATTTCCAGATTCAATAAATCCATACCGTAAACTTATAATAATATAATAAATAATATTATATCTGTAGGATTTAGCTATAATGCAATCATTAAATAAAATGAAAATTTAAACTTACACTCCGGTAAATAATAATCAACCAACAGTTAATTATTATGAAGTAACTTGAATAGAATGTCCTGCTACAATTTGACGATCTAACTTATTAACTATACTTAAAATGGAAGAAGATGATTTAGCAGATTAACTAAAATACTTTGCCCAACTTATATCTATGAAGTAAAACCTATTCCTGTGGATGCATTCATCTACACATAGGAATTAAATAATACTAAACGCTTTGTGGATTGATACACCATCATAAAGTAATACGTATAATTACACAATTCCGCGGATTAACCACCAGTGCTGGAATGAGTGTAAAATACAAAAATGGCAATTAAATAATCTGCGGATTAACCACCGGCACAGATTAATGCCTTTCAACATTATAAAACAACATTACTATTTACTTCACAGTAAAGTGCAAAATCATCCTCCTCAGTTATTCTGATCATTCAGAAAACACTAACACTTTAGCAAATGTGGGTTCTTGCATAATAAAATGTTACACTAATCAGGACAACTAATGTACTAACTTATCTTGCTTAAAATAAAACATGTGTAATACAATATAAGTAATATTAGTATAGGAATATAAATCTGGAAAGACTCACAAAATACCTCACAAAGATTGATACATCTCATGAATTCATTTAGTACTTTTCAAACTTTTCGCAAGCGCTATTTTCTTGAATAAATATTTTATTCAACCCCTATTAATTTAAACTTAATAAAATATAACTTATGAACTTCACATGCAAGTTCATATAACGATAAAATTAAAGTAATGAATTATTCATCAAATACATAAAATCTAATGGGTGTGTGTGTGATACAAATTAAATGTATAGCATTTTAGAGTTCAATATATGAATTTTAGCAGGTGTGTGTCACAAATTAGATTGTAGAGCATTTTATAACTATAAATATGATCCGTGAAATCCATGTACAATGTGTCGAACAATAAATGTACGAAGTAATAAATATAATTATGGTTGAATTCCATACATGCAATTTTATCCATTTGTGTTAGTTATTATAATCACTATTAGATTAACGATTTTACGTGGCTCCATAAACATGAAACAATTTCAAAAACATGACTCGCAGAATTTAAATGAAAATGTTTTTCATAAGTTATTAATTTCTACATTTCTCTATTAAAATGTTCCAAGTTTATCACATCCATGCTAAATATTTATTTATCCACGCTTAAATCTAGGAATAACAATTATAGCAATTTATTTAATCATTCCACACTGACGATAAAATTAGAAAATAGCTTTGATAAATTATTTGAAGACTGTTTATTATCCAAATGGCAAACAAATTAACTAGCAAATATATTACTGGCATTATAAAGTTAAATATCAATCAATACTATATTTTATTAGAATTAGAAACGGAAATATTAAACTATGTTGATAACTTTAACATTTTACTTTAATTTAAACTTCTTCTTTTTTAAAAAGCAAATTTTCATATTTATAAAACTTCTGTAATTAAAATACTTATTTAATTTTTCCAAATTGTAGAACAATAAACATTTTAAAACATACCAAATTCTTGCAATTAATTCTTTTAAACTGGGAAGCTCCGACATTTTAAATGTAATATTGGGAAATTATTACCGGTGATTTGATCCACTTGGCCAGCCGACTTGAACAGACTTTTAAACTTAGCAATTCATCTTATAATTAAATACCACAATGTTATTTTTTACGTTTATAGAAAATTTGTGGTAATCCGTTTACTTGTTAACTATTTTAAAATAAGCTTATCAAAATTACAACATTTGCCTTTTACCATTTTTCTTTTCTTTCTCCCTCCAAAAGTAAACTAACAGACGATCTTCTCTTAAATTTGCGCTCTTTTCTTTTTTTACATTGAGACGCATACGTAATTACTGTATTTATTTTTAATAATTTATTTTAATTGAACAAATGGTTTTTTATTAATTCAATAGAAATAATTTTTAAGATTACTTTAAACAAATAAAACAAAATATTATTTTTTAATACTATTTTACCAAATTAAATGTGTTGTCAAAAATTTTAAAAAGTTAAACATTATGATACGAATTAGTATATGGAATGAAGCAAATTTAAATTTATTAAATAATATAAGAGAGTAATCTGTTCAAAGCGCAAATCAAGCCAATCAAATCACCAAAGAAGACAGAGAAATTTTTTTTTAATAAGTTACATCAATTATTATATTTTATGCTAAAATATATGGTTACAATATAATAGTAAGCTTTGAATACTTTTTTCATGCAAATTATTTTAATTGCAAAAAAATTTTATTTGAATTTTTTTTAAGCTCAATTTGATATGAATAACAAATATAAAATAAAAATGCTGTCAAATTACAAGTTTCTATACTAATTTTAAAATTTATTTCAAAAAATATTTCTAATTTCTATGCAATTATGTAACAATTTCTCTAAGAGAGTTTGGTGTTGAATTAATCTGAAAATTTTTTGAAATAAAAAAGTGAATTTAAAAAATGTATATTTAAATACAATTCAATATTTAACAAATTAAATACAGAATATATTCAACAGAATATTTATTCAAGTTAATAAACTACTTTTGATTTAGAACTTATTTTTCAGGTATTTTCAAATAATTAATTTTCAAATAACTTGCTATTATTAAATAAAGACTTGCCTTTAATAATAGCAAACTTTACACTAGTAATTAAAATTAGATTTAAACCTAATATATTTATATTTTGCTCTGAAAAAATATTTTCTGAATCTAAATTTTGGTATCATTTGTAAAAAAAAAAAGGAATCATTTTTGAAGCATGCTTAAGTAATCATTTTGTTTTTATGTATATTAAAGAGTTTATATTTGATGTCAAATGGAGATGCTTAGACAGTAATGTATTATAACTTAAGACAATAACATTCAAACATTAGTAACTTTGCTATCTCCTTAACAAAATTAATTCTACAACCATAATATGTAAAGCTATATAATATGCACTATGCATTAATGATCTATTTTCATTATTAAGATGAATAATTGCTCCTCAGCTTCTAGTGTAATTTATGTGTATATTTGACTAACATGCAAAAGATCAAACAGGATTAGACTAAAGGATTTATGATTATTGTTTTCAAAAATTACAGAAGTATTTCCAGAGCACCAACATTAATGGCAAATGATTAAGAAAAAAAAAGTGAGGGAAGGATATAGTTATGAGTATTAGAAGCGAAACTTGGTTACAGCAGAAAAAAAGTATGTTGCAAAGATTGAAATTGCATTAATAATATTTGTACCATTAATATAATATGTAGGCATGCATGAATAGCAATTATTTGGTATGTTATTCTATTTAAATTTTAATGAAATTAAGAACTACAGTTTCAGAATTAAAAAAACCAACATCATTAAAATCCATACGAGTTTGGGTCAACCATTATTATGTAAAAATAATATAAATTGAGTAATGTCATTTTTATCACCACATTTCTACTATGTTAAATGTGTAAATCCTCAATATTCTTATATTTTTTAATACACATTTAATCCTAACTACTGACTGCAATATAGTTGCAATTATCCAACAATAATGTCAAATGTAATATCAAACTTAATCAATTTAAAAAAATTAAATTGATAGTTGAGTTGATTTAAAAAATTACAAAATCTATGACAAAGACAGATCAAGAGTTGATGAATTTTTTACATGGGAAAAAAAATTTCATAATCATTTATTAATTTTGTTAAATATTTTAATTTATTATTCTTTAATAATATAAACATTTGTTTCAAAGGTTTCTTCACATAAATATTAGAAATGTATTATTCTTTAATAATATTTTTCAAATATGTTTTATTTATTAAACATTTGTAGCACTCATATTTCTATTAACATTTCTATTATTTATGTCTGTTTCTAATATTTGATGATAACAACAACAAAAACATATATATATATCCAAGATTTTTTTTGTCAAACAAACAAAATAGCTTCAATTTAAAGAAATGCTTTTTTAAAAAAAACGACAAAAGAAGCAATACTTCCCATAATTACATATTAAGTGAAAAGTATTTTTTCTTTAATTAATAATCTTTTTTTAATAATATACTATAATAATTTTTTTTTTCTCATTCATTATAGTACTATAAAATAATATTTTTTATAATTCGTTTCTGCTATTACATTGACTTCTTTAAATGCAGGAAAAATCGTTAATTTGGGAAGGCTGAGGAAAGGAGGTAGATTAATGATGTGCTGCATTTGGTTTTAGGCATACAAAGATTAATACTCATGTTAGTCTCTGCAAAGTTTAATAACCAGATCAGTCACACTAATAACTGAGTGATAAATATTTAAATTTTCATCATCAAAGTTATTAATATGAAAACAACTTTAAATTTTTTATATATAAATGTTTTTATTGTCATTCATTGAATCAAGGGGGGGGGGGTGTATTAACAATTTGAAAGAAAACAAATTACTATTTATTTTTATAATATACATATTCTTAATGTTTTATTTTCTAATAGCTTTTCCTATCTCTGAAAAAGCAATTACATTCAACAATATAACATATAAATATGAAAATGAAAAAAAAAAAAAAGGTTTAGTATTTATTATTTTTCCTATTATAAGTTTAAATAATTATATTATTTGATTTTACTCAATATCAAATAATTCATTTTTGATGTAAATAAATGCATATACATAAACAACTGCAAATATAATTACACTGCACATAAAGTATATATGATATGAAAATATTTTCACTAATTTATTTAAAAAATATGAATGATTTTTTTGAACTTTATATGGAAGCAACTTTAATTAATAGTAGTAATTATTAATTGCATTCAAACTTTATTCAGGAATAAACACCTATTTAAATATTTCTTTTAGCAAAATTATAAATACACACCTAATATGATAAAAAGTTATTAATGCATAAAGTCATCAAGCGTTGTTAGCTGAGAGCTCATCGCAGCCACCTTGCAAGCAAGTAGTTGGTTGCAGACGGTTGTGGGTTCACCTCCCGGCGATTCTATGACATATGGAAAAAAAAAAGTTATTTTGCTGATGTAAACATAACAGAAATATGAAAAAAAATGTAAGTTTGAAATTATTGTGCAATAAAAAGATAATTAATTATGAGATCAATTGAAATTCCCACATTTTTATAATAGAAATAGAGAGAAATATAGAGTGAGATTGATTTGATTGTATTCAAAAATATTATGATTGT
Source organism: Epiperipatus broadwayi (assembly GCA_028023455.1). Lineage (NCBI taxonomy): Eukaryota > Metazoa > Onychophora > Udeonychophora > Euonychophora > Peripatidae > Epiperipatus > Epiperipatus broadwayi. Next base: position 4,144,188 of record JAQFVV010006219.1, on the reverse strand, counting down.
ATATTATTCTATAATAAAAAATGAGAGAATTTAAGAGAAACATTCCTATGAAGTAAATTTGTCGGAAGAAGCAGAATTAAATATTAAGATAAATATTGAAGAGGTATTCTTTTTTGTCATATTAAAACAATAGCAATTCTCAACAAACAGTAGTGTTATCCAGTGCAAGCCATAGCAATCAATAGATGCTGTTAAGATTTGTTAACAAAATCCCTATCTAGTGCTTACTTATTCAATATCCCCAGACTAGTTACTAGTTTGTGGCTTTCATCATTGTGGAGCCTTGGATCTGAGATCACTGAACATAGACTGGATATAATGCAATATTCTAATTTTATATTCAAATAAGTCAAGAAATATTTCTAAAAAACATACTTCGAAATAATTAATTCTAGAATTTCATCTAACAAAAATACTAAAGCAAACTCTCCATATAAAAGGGCTGTCCAGTGCAAACCTTTACAATCAATGGATGCAAGAAGGTTTATGCATAAAATTCCTATCTAATGCCTACTCGTTCAATATCTCCAAACTAGTTTCTACCTTGTGACTTTCATCAGTGAGGAGCCTTTGATCTGAGAGCACTACACCAAGATCTTAGTGTCTAATGTCATTCCACCAGCAGCCACCTTTTACTTATTTAGTTAACAATAAAGCTAGAAATTAGTCTAAGGATATTTGAGGAGAGGCAATAGATAGGAAATTCTATGCAAAACCCTTCTTGCATCCATTAATTACTAAGGTTTGCACTGGGTGGCTGTATGGAGAGTTTGATACTGTTACTAACAGTTTGTGTAAACAGAAAATAGTGATCGTGTGATATTTTGGTGGTTTTATACTAATTCTGTCCACGGAATGATGATTACAAAGATTTTTGAAAAACCAAAGACCCCAAAATATACACATACTGAATTGGATTCTGATCTGTATGACTATATAAGTGAATGAGTTTGAATTGAAAACATTATCATGTTTTCATCTTGGATTCCTAGTTTTATAGTTAACTAAATATGTAAAACGTGGCTACTAGAGGATTACATTAGATCCCAAGATCTAAGTAGAGTCCAATGCTCTGAATGATAAAAGCCACAAGCTAGAAACTAATCTGGAATGAATAAGCACTAGATAGAGATTTTATGCATAAACTTTCTTGCATCCATTGATTACTAAGGTTTGCACTGGTTGATAGTAATGTATGGAGAGTTGTTACTGTTATTAACAGTTTGTGTAAGCATAGGAAATAATGATCATATGATGTTTTGATGGTTTTAGAAATAGTGAAGATTAAGCAATGATTTTATCATTAATGTATGGTAAATAAATATAATTAATATTACAGAACTGAACAATTATGACAACAGAAATGCATAGATGGATATATACAGAAGGGCTTAATTTACTACTGTCCAATGTCAGTCCTTTATTTGATTACTCTGATCATTAAAAATTAATATATTTTTAAAAATTTTAGTAATAAGATAATTCACAATTTAAACCATTCTTCCCTAATTTTTCATGAATAAATTATTAATATGTAGGCATCAAATCATCCTATTTACAAATGTTTGTAAGCATATGAACACATATATATTTGGAATCTTTTTCATAAAGCAACTAAATTTTTTTAAAGCCCCCCCCCCCCACAATAACAATTCAGAAACTTATAAATAATACTTTCTCATCTCACAGCGAATTTATCAGTTAATCAAAATGTAACTACTTTGATCTAACCACCACTTTCTTATATATGGTGGATAAATCAATCAATCAATCAATGCTGTAAAAAGGGCAAAACTTTAAATTGGAGGCAATTTTTGTAACTTATTATAATCAAGTCAGCTTATAGTTTGAAATAATATTTGATATAAATTCAAATAAATTTAATAAGTCCACAGATAAATTATGGTTATTTAATATATTAATGCACTTATTAAAATTTATATTAATTGAAAGTGTAAACTGATTTGATAATAAATTACAAAAATCACCAATTTAAAAGTTTCATCTTTCGAATATTGATAATTGATATAAAAGTAACTGCTTTTTGTCTAATTAGTAAATAAGAAAGCTTATTTATAAGTTTGTTAAATGGCTGAGGTTGACTTCTGAATTGTTGTCACGGTAGCATATTTAGATTTGTTTGCTCTATGTATAACATCATATATTATCAATGCTATAAATTTAATGATGAATTTATTTACAGGCTTATTAAAATTATTTCAAATTTATACAAATGAGTAAAGGGTTATTGAGATGCTAGAATAAATTGTTTCTGACTGATGATAACTGTTTATTATTTGGTCATAATACACTCACTATTGATTTAGTTATCTGTCTGCCTTCAGTAGAGAACTTTATATATACACATTCCATAAATCTTTTTTTTTTTTACATTTGCTAAATCTTCAAATCAAAAACTTCAAAGTTTCTTCAATATAAAATTATGCATTGCTTGAGATGAGAATTGAGATTCAGAAACAGTAATTTAAAAAAGATTCTTGTAATCTTTTGCAGTTTACTTATAAATCACAGTTAATAACATTTGTTATGTCCACAGAGTACTAACAACTAAATACTGTAAACATGAAAAAAGGAGTCAAAATATTATGAACATTTTTTTTCTAAAACTTATTTGTTGAAGTAATAAGAATTCCCAAGTGCTGTAATTAAAACTGAAAAATGATAACATTTGAAAATATAATATTCATAAAATTACAATTTTCTCCCCATATTTTATTTAATGAATGTATATAATGAATATTTGATTAAACTAGTAAATAAATATTAATTGAAATCATCAAGACATGAGTGTGAAAAATTCTGTTAATCAAAGAAAAATATTTGCAAGAATAAATGTAATAATAGTATATGATTGGTTTTAAAAAGAATTCAATGTTTACTATTATTGTAATACAACTTAAAAAAATAAATTTCAATCACAATCGAAAATATAAGCTTCCACTAACTGTGCTCTATACTTCAGATTGTAATCTTTTATGGAATTAAAAATATACTTTTTCATTAATACATTTTATTGTTTTGTCAGGTGATTATGAGATAAAATTATATTCCAAATATCTTAAAGGCAGGCTAAACATAACAGTTTCATTACAATGAATTTTTTTTTTCATTTTTGGTTTTTCTCAAATAAAGAATCTTCAACTTACATCTGTCTAATTTCATTAATGGGCTAGCTGCTTGGAGTGTGTAACCAATAAATTCTAAATTACATTTTAAAAATAAAGACAGAAAAAAAACTAATTTTCAGTTAGATAGTAAATATAATTTTATATAAATTTAACACCATTGAATTTCATAATAGTAGATATGGATCAAACTGATATTTTTTCTAGAAAATTTATCTGCAATATAATCCAGGTATCTATTAGCAAAAATTAATATTACATACTCTACGGACAATTTTTATATATCCTGACATAATTCACCTATATATATATACAAAAACAGTAATAATTTATTATACTTAAAGACAATTATTGTAAGCTTGAGTAATCAAAAGATACCAAATGGTAGTAACATAACTTCATCCCCAGATTAATTTCTGACTATGAAGACAAAACAAAATCTTAAAATTAATATGAAGATGTGGATATAATTTAGTGTCCACTGACTATTCGAAATCATAATAGATGATTCAATAGAAAAAGTGAATTATTGATTCTACTGTAATGTTGAAGTAAAGTAAATTTGGAGTGATCTTTATTTGATATAATACATAAACTTACATAAAAAATTTCCCTATACAGTATATTAAAATTAAGATATAAAAACTTATTCAATATTTCTGAATAGAAAGGAGACCTGAAAACTAAATAGGCATAATTATTCAAAATATTATGTTTTCCAGACAATTAATTCTGCTGTGTTATTATTGTCTATGATTAAATTTTAGTTCTCATATTCCAAGTCAATGATTTTAATTATGTATTTATAAAATCGATGAAAAAAATTAAAAATTATTTTCAAAAAGTCAATAAAATAATTTTTTATTGAAATGTAATCTGCTTTAATTGAATTGGTATCTTCTAGAAAATTATAACCAAATTAGCTAACTTACAATTATTATTTTTTTATCAAATAAATTCTACAAATATACCTGCATACAAACATATATGCATTTCTTAGTTTAAAATGATCTGATAAAAGCAAATATTGTACAAACTTTTATATATCAGAAAAGTCTAATGTTTAATATATATAGCATGTCTAATAAAACAATGACTAATCTACATTAAGATTAAACAAAGACATTTTATGTTCATATTTTTTCCAGTTATAAACAGATTCAAAATCCATATCAGAAAGCCTATCTTATATTTTAAGTAAATAAATATCAAATAAAATATATATATTCAAATTATGAACAATGAATCTATGTATAAATCTTAGTTTATATCAACTGTATTTGAAACTTCTCTCCTATTCAATTTTCAAATAAAGAGAAAATATATATTAAGAAAAGTATATATTGTACTGTTTTTTTGCTTTTATGCTTTCATCATTCTAATCCTATACATTTTGCCAATCAAAAGATGATAGCTGGAGAGATAAAAGTTCCTAAAGTTATTCCTAGCTGAGAAACCTTGAGGGAAAGATCTAATCAATTAAATAGTATTGTTGTAGTCTGCCTTAAACTGTCATACTTCAACAGTACTATTTGATCTCTTGGCAAGTAACTATATATGTAATAAATAATTTCTTAACTTCTGTTTGGCTAGTTATGTGACAAATGCAACATCTTTCTTCCATAATGTCTACTCTTTCATTAGTACATCAGTATTTGTATTTTAATTTTTCGATTATTTTATTTTGCATAATAATATCCTTCAAGAGCCTTTACAACTAGAATTTATCCAATATTATGGTCAGCCATGAATTTCAAATAACATCTTTATGACATTAACATTCAGTTGGCTAGACTGAGATTCTCCCTCACCAATATAATACTTGACTCAGAAATTTATCCGTCAATCTTAGATTTCTAATAATTATATTTTCTATCTATAAATATGCAACATGTATACACATAAAAACAAATGCACACATACTGGAACATTCATACATGTTCAGGAATAACTATTTCTTAAACAATAATATTTAAAAACTCCCAAGGTCGCTCTTTTTTTTTAAAAAAAAAATAAATCTCGGCTTCTACACAATTGCTAAAAATGATTTAAAAACATTGCTAACACATTCCGACTTGTAGAGCAAAAATGTAAACATACCATATTTAAACCAAAGTGATGGGTCTTTAGTTAGCATTCCCTCTTCTTTTCAACACTAACAAAACATAAAGGTCACAGGAATAGAAAATTTGCTTTCATCATTTTAAAGCTTTTTTTAGGAATTAAAAAAAGACTAAAAGTCAAGTGAACTTTTTTTAAAAAAATCACAATACAGATGAAGAAGGGAGGTATTACTCTGATTTGTTTTTTTTAATTCTTTGAATTATTTACTTTAAATAATAATATTCAAATATGTAGTTTTCTATCAAAAGCAAATCAAATATATATAATTAAAGTCTGATTATATTCACTTTAAATGCAAAGACACACATTATTTAAAGATACACATATTATTTTCTATGGTTATCATGTTTTATATCTGAACATAAGTGCATCTTAGTAATGTGAAGTGATCATTAAAGTTTAGATGAATCTTTAAATATAGAAATGTCAGAATAATTTATATTAAAGAAGGTGGCAAAGAATATCAAACTATTATGACCAAGTGTACTTACCAAGTTAGTTTAATCCTGGGGACAGTCATAAAGTTAAGATAAAGTTCACCTATAATTTCCAGCACTTAAACATCATATAAATTCCTGAACTACTATACTAATCATTCAATTATTTATAATCAAATTTGTCTAATTACTTCACTATCTTCAACAAGCATAATTTAAATATGATACAAAAACATCATTATTTTATAATATTATCTTTACCTAAATTCAGATCTCCTTACAAAAATTTATAATACATTCAAAAATAAGATGATTAAATAAAAGATGTTAAAATAAAACAAACCATCATAATAATGATCAAATACTATCTCATGCAGGGTCACTGTGTTGATAAAAAGCGCCTTTGCACAAATTAATTTCCAGTGTCCCCAATCCAACAAAAAAAATTTGTAAAATAAAACAAAATGACTATAAAATTGTATTCAACAAAAAATACAAACACAGTAGAACATTAAAATATTATAATTTATTTATACTTTTACATTTTTATTTACATATTAGTTCTACTGGCTTTGGCAGTCATAAAACAACTTCTAGAAATTTGTAACCACATTCATTTTTAGGAAAATCCTTATTAACTACCCTAATAGAATTTTCAACTAATTTTTATGTGATATACATCATATATAACTAATTCTATTTCATGTAACTTTAACAATTTATGAGGCCCCTTTGTACTTACTAAAAACATGTAAGGCCTTATACACTAAAAAGATATTAAGACTTTTATAGCTCTTATCTATAACCAGAAGCAATTTTCTGCAATATGATATGCAATGTTATCTTTTGTTTTGCCTCTGACGTTTATATAACTCCCATTCCCAATCACAAAGAAAAAAGACTTAAGTCTGTTATATCAACTTTAACTATCATGTTAGTTTGTTAAAAATAATTCTTGTTTACATTTACTATTCTGTTAACAGTTACATTTGATCAATAATAACATATTTACACTATTATTTAATTTTTTATTTGTTTTCCACTATTAATAACTTAAACATATTATACATACTATATCGTATACATATTATAAGGCATGCCATTTTAAATTTCCATATTTACATTGTTTGATCAATAAATTTAATATGTATTTACTTTATTTTAATGTCAGGTTATGTTGGATAAGTATTAAAAAAATCAAACACTTTTATTTATTTCACTAGAAAACAAATGTTTTAGGCATTTTTTCAATAATATACCTATTTAGAAGGTTTTTCAATTGGAATACATAGCTGTTACTTTCAAATATTATATAGTTGTTACATTTAAGAACTACATATTTCATGCATAATATATTTTTATGAAATATGTGTTTGTGATCATTTCTATTTTCCTTGATTTTGAACAGTTCACAATCAAAAACAATATTTTATATATATATATGAATTTTTAGCTAGGTAACAAATACTATGGCATTCCAAGGAAAAGCAGATTAATAAAATATGCAACAAAAAAAAATTGATATTAAAAAAAAGATATCAGAGTTAAAAAAAAAAAAGAAGATAATATTGATGTTAAAAAACATTAAAAAACATTTGACACAACTCCAAAATCAATCTCAAGATCCCATATTCCGAATCTGAAAGTCTACCATTGCATTATACTGAACACACTACCTTGGCACTTTGTAAAATATGACTGATAAATCTAATTGCATTCTGTATGACTGCAGAATTACTGTAATTACTATGAGACAATATTTTTTAAACAAGTTTATTTTTAAATAAATCATTAATAGTAATGAGTCATTTTTAATAAAAAAATTAGGATATTTAAATAAAAATGATTTGGAAATCTAAACATTTGCATTTACATATAAATTTTATTAATTATAATGGCAATATCGTGACAGTCTATACAGTTGTGCGATGGTATAGTATATAATATGTAATATATTTCAAGCAATTGTCACAAAACTAAATATAAAAGTAACCTCATATTTAAATAAAAAATACAATAAGAAAACATATTTCTAATAATGAAGTGTTTTTGGAAATCTAAACATTTTCATTTATATGTAAATTTTATTAATTATCATGGTAACATAGTGCTAGTCTTGATAAAGGATCTTTGTATCCCACACAATCTATATAATCATAGGTTATGGCCCTGGTCTCATGACAAAAGTAATACACTGACTAGAACACTTTCTAATAGAAAACTTTATATATATATTCTGTTATTCAAAAGTATTTGATTCTATGCCTAGCCCCATTTTATGCTAATTTTACTGAATATCTATATCATATATCAGTAGTAAGCAAAGTTTTCTTTAGAGTTCAATGATGAAAAAAATTCAAAACATTTATCAACTCAAAATTTCATAATTCTAATTAAATGAATTTTATTCAAAAAGTATAAATATTTGAAAAATCGCTATTCTCAAGATACATCATAGTTATGTTTTTAAAAATATGACATATATAGAACATTAAATTTCCCATTTACCCAGTTTTATGTAGTTTACATTTTACGTACATAACAAGAGCCACTCATAAATGAATATGATTATTCCAATTCTGAGGAAAGAAATGATTAAAAAAAAAAACTGCTCTAGAAATGAATTTTGCAAAAAGTCATCATCAGCATATAATAGTGCCATTAATGGATTTAATAGCATTGTGATACCATTTTTAGGTCTCTATTTGCCTTCAGTGTGTAAAAAAAAAAAAAAAAATTGAGTTACCACATTCAGTGAATGTCTGTACTGAAGCGGAATCTGTTGCACACATTCAGCTTCACTCTCTAATAATGTTTGAAACCACCAAACATGGATTCAAACCTAACCATTTAATTATAGACCACCGGGGAGTGAAGGTATACCAATGCGCGTGGTTGTTTATGTATGTGTAAACTTTAAATTCATTTAATATTAATAGGCATAAAAAACAATTATATATTTTCATTACGGTAAACAATCGTGCGTATGTGTGTGTAACAGATCAATTTTAATAATTTAAAGCATTGCATAATGTATATTTTATTTATACATATATTTTCATAGAGAGAAAGTTCGAGAGGGGAACGTAAAATTAGTAAATAAAAGACTTACCGTCTTCCAAATTATAAAAGAAATTTGTTTTATTGTAATATAGATTGATTTAACGTCATGATTAGTTAACGTTGATTCCGCAGGTCTATTTTCAGCTTAAAGTAGACCAAAACCAACTCTCGAACTTAATCTCGTTTGTAGTCCAAAATATGCTGTATCATTGTAGTTATTAAAACATCCGGGAATTACCCAGCGGCGGTGATAACGAGTATAAATACAACCACATTTTCTAACTAGGGAGGAGACATGTCATTTTTCTAACGCATTGCTAAGGGGAAGCCACGCCCCTCTGAACGGCAACATGACGGGCTAATAAAACATAGATTTACTTCCCCGGATCTCTCCAAAAATCTAACCGATGCCTAAATACTCGGAAACCATCGTTCATAAATTACTGCCAAAATGAACTTAATATTGAATAAAGAATGGACTGAAACCTTAATTTCATCAATTTGTCATAAATTAATTCCTTTATCAAACATGGAACCAACACGTGCGCACCCGGCTGGAAATTCATCGGGAAGAAAGGTAATTCCTTGCCGTATAAACGAACTTTCATCTTAATAACCTTTTCTATTGTAAAATATAAATGTAAACATTTCTAGTTCTGAAATTTCTCCTAATGTAAAAATGTAATTACTTATTTCGTGATCGGTAATGCTAAGCCGATTAACTGCCTAAATAATGACCTCTTTTCTTTGTTTTATTATTTCTGTTTGTTGTATATTTAAACTGTAATTCTCACTTTCTAAACTCGATTGCTAGGTTCTCACTCTCCTTGTATTTTTATTTTAATGCGGCAATGTTTATTTAATATTATGCAAATCATATCAATTTTTAGTATGCTAATAACTCGATCTGGCGAATCAATCCTATTTATTTTTGCTATTCTGCCATTGCGGAATATTTAATCGTAAACGTAAGTGTATTCACATTATAAAATTCGCCCGATCGAGAGATTTTCCTAAACTATGTTTTAATAATGAATATTATGCTTTTCACTACTATTTGAATTAAATGATTTACTATTGCTCCACGCTATTGATTAACATGATGAAAATTGAGTATTACCTAACTTTAATTCAGATCCTTATGTCTAGATGATTCATTTTATAAATCGCCCCGCCATCTAACGATAATTTAAGTCACTTAGTTCTCGGGTGGGTTAATATGCGTTTAGCGAAGGAATTTTAATGTTTTAATATTTATCCTTAAGATATTGAATAAATTCTTTAAGTAAGTTGTATGCCCCGTTTGGGACTGCCTTTAGATCATTATTTCATTACGTTAGACTTAATTAGTATTTTAAGGCTGTATAAATCAGGGTAAATCAAACCTGACAGCTTTCATAACGTGTCCCGGTGATAACATTCCTAATTCAGAAATGACGTTGTCATGCGTTTTCTCGATAATGGAATACTTATATAAAGCACAATTCTCGACAGAGCGTGGAGGCCCCAGCTCTTACAGATTGTCTTAGGTTAGGTAAGCGCTGCTATAGGTTAACATCCTACGAGTTGGAACCATAGTATCTTGCCAAACCAATTCCCAATGCTATCCGTCACAAATGCGGATAAGATTAATTTTCTTCGCTCCCAAATAAATGAAGCTCATCGTCCACTCAGGCCTTATCATGCGGTTCACACGTTATCGTTCTTATCCTTCCATATGGTTCAGATGTCTATACGCCGTAATGATATAAGTTCCCTAAGTCATCCCAAAATTCTCGTTATAGTTTAAATTTAATTAACTTTAGTATATACACATTATCGCTTATTAGCGCTACCCATCCTTCATTCAATCGCTATTAATACATCATTAATTAACTATTGAGAAAATCTATAAATGTAGACTCGCACGATAATATCAAAATGATCATATTTTTCCTATTTCTCTTCGCAGATAAGAAATAAATGAATCATCTCATAAGGTTCCAAAATAATTGATTTATAATTAATGTACCTTCCCTGAAATCCAAATGTAATCATATATTGAATAAAACAAACCTTCGTACCGTTATTAAGTTTGATCATATTCTGTGTAATTTAAAATCTTATAAGCATTCATTCTAAAAGCTATTGTCATGGGTTATTTTCCTTAACTTAGAAATATCATAGCGAGTAATATCAACCCGTTAAATCACATTAGCATACTAAGCCACAGAGTTCAAATAATTAAGTTATTATTATGTATATTTACTGGTGCATATCCATCAAACCTTGTTATGTTATCCGGTTTGACATGGAATGCCCAAGTGACCATAAGTGAAACCTAAATCGAGTGTTCAACACATATAATTTCTAATTCATTGTAAATCTCCATATCTAGTGATTCACATGATTAATCAATTATTATTAATATTACGTTTAATAAATTTACATTTAATAAGCTATCTTTTGGATATTTTTTGTTGGTTTGTGGGTGCACATCTATCATTACTTTGCGTTATCAATTAGTTAAGCCGTAGGTCTCTTGTATCTTCGCTGAACCTTCCTGGGCCGGAGTAAATTGGAGAGTATGCTGCTATCATCAGAAATGTTGTTTGTAATGTGATAGACTTGGGAAGTGGGCAATAGGGCGGAGTTCATGAGTATCCCTGACCTGTGTATCTTGTATATGATTGAACTCTAGGTACTTTTGCTTAGGTCCTAATTCTTGTTAGACGAACATACAATTCTGACCGGTACAGTACTTTTTCTTTCTAGTTTTAATCCACCAATACTTTTTAAGCCTTCTTGTCAGTTGTTGAACTTCTACTTCTGCCTTCAGATCTTTATATTATAAGTTCTACATGAAATTTATTATTCTGTTAAGCAGAAAATGCCACATTTCAAACAAATTACACATTTTTAAGCCTTCTTGTCAGTTGTTGAACTTCTACTTCTGCCTTGTTCTACATTAAATTTATTATTCTGTTAAGCAGAAAATGCCACATTTCCTTTCAAACAAATTACTAATAATAAGATCATTCATGACACTCTTTTTAGTAAAACCAAAGAGATTTACTTGCACCATGCTTTGGGAATATGACAATCCTGGAGATTCAATTAATAATTTTAGTATTTAATGGCTGTTGAAATATAGTATGTAGAGTAAATACTTCTAAAGTACAAACACTAATTTTCTTGTTAACATCATTGGAATAAAATCTACTTTTTAATGCAGCTGTCATTTTAATCATGGAGCTGAATAATATGAACTTCTTTTGTGTTCTGTTTCCTACCATATTCGTAATCTATTAAATGCCATTATTTTGAGAGTGGACACAGCAACAATTTTCCTTTATAGCAGTTTTTCTACTAAAATGTATTTCATAGTCAATCTACGTGTTATACAAAAATTCAATAACAACAGCCCATTTGAATTTAGTGTCAATATTATTGATTCTAACAACTTTTGATCAGTCTATTATTTGTGTGTGCACTAAAATCTCCAAAAAGAAAAATTTATATTTTAATGGTATTGCTGTAATAATATTAACCAACAAGAAATAAAAACTTTCTCTGAATTTTCAGACTTATATACACTTATAAAATGAGTACCACTATGCAAGCCAAGTTTTAATACTATTTGTTTTTTCATTGATACAACAAAGAATTCCAAAAATAGAAGTTACTAAATTAGATTTTCACCATGTATTCTACTTTCACAGATTGATATACGCTTCCAAAAAATCTTGTAGCCATCCCCATGTTCTATTAAACTTTCCTTCCCTTGGAAGTCATTACTGTATATTGATATTAAACTTGACAATTCCTTGGCCACCAATACAGTCATCTATTGGCCTTGAAGAATTGGCATCAAGTAAAATTCACACAATCTATATATCTATGTTAAGGTAAAAATATATTATATAATCACTACTATTGATACTATTATTATTTCTATCAATATAATGAGTAATCTGTACAATAACTTAGCCAGCATGTGTGAGATAAGCCATTTTAAGACCACATTTTCTAATCTTCTATTCCATGGTAGGCAAGGGGATTTCTAATAAGGCTGCCTAAACATACAATCTTTGCCAGCTGAAATTCCTGTCTCAAATCCCAAATCTATTCATTACTGATTGTATTGCCTTGATCAAAAATTACAACTAAGAAGTGTTACTCTATTAAAGCTATCCCTCTCGTTGCTGTCTTAATTCTTGATGGCTTGAATTAAAACAAAAAAGAGAATTAGAGTCAGGAATACTTCACATGTAGTTGAAAGGTGGAAATGTGGTTGTACAAGCACAGAATCCCATTGTCATAGTTCATATCAATTAAAAAGGTTGAATTTACAATGCACGGAAGGGTATAAACATGAAGAAAACATTTCCATTGTATAAAAATTTACTAAATAATTTGAACATATATTATGAAGTGAATAATAGATTTTTTAAAAATATTCTTTTATAGTTGCTCCTCACAATTTTAGTAAATATAGTGAAGTCACAAACTACACTATTTTTTTCTAAGCCTGTTTGTGTAAATTATGCATCATGTATATAGTTAACGTTTTGTTAATAAGTTTTGGTAACAATACATTGTTTATTAAACTATAAGTGGACCATACAGTAATTTTCAATGTGCAGACATTTTTATACATATATATATAACAGAAGCTTTTTTATGCATATAGTAAGCATTTATAAATGCTTACTATATACAATACCATTAACCAGAATGTTCCATTGTTTTAAGACCTGTTTTAATCAAAAAATTGTTCCTTACTTTAGTTACAACGTTGGCTGTTTCAAAAGGACAAGCAACAATAGCATTAATCTGCTTCTCTCTATATAATTTCTCTAACTGAAGATTCATACTTTTGAAACATATGGCCCACTTATATGCTTATTTTTTCTTGATTTATTTTTTTCATTTCATGAAACTACTTTATGACTTTTTTATTTATTTATTGCTTATTGTTTTACAAAATATTCTAATAAAGATGTGGTATAAAACTTTTTGAAAATAAAAATTGCAAAAAAAAAAAACCCCATGATTAAATAAATTCACATTTGAGATTTCAGAAAATTATATTACATTTTTAAAAAGGCTATCATTGCATCCACTTTGGAGTAAGGAAATTTTTAAATTTCTTCAAATCCATTCCATTATCCATTACTATAGTCTCTGGATAATCGTATGTTGCAAAGAGTTCATCCAAAACTTTTATTACACTTTCTGTACTTGTGTCATGACTACAAAAAATATTTTCCCTTAAAATGGTCCTGCATGGTCTAAATAAACTCACTGCCAAACTTCTGTAGCTTTAAGCCAAGATTTAAATTTCTTAGCTGGTAAATTTGTTTTAGCAGTTTTCACATATTTGATACTTATTCCACGAGGCTTAAACCAACTTCTTACTAATATTCGATTAATAGTCCCATTCTGCTACATATAATGATAATTGTCTCCTGTAGTTATTTCCTTGTACAGGCACTATAGCCATTCCTCTAATTGTTATGTGGTTGCTGTTTTATCAACTTTTTCAATTTGTCATTAATGTTTGTCTTCTACAAATTGTATTCGTTTTTCCATGATATTGATATACCCACCCTGTTATCATAATCTCCATTCATACATTTTGATTGAAAATTTTCACATTTAATTTTAGCATATCATCACTATCAATTTATTTATCATTGAAAACTTTTTAGACTCTCTTCCCCTTAATTTACTCTTTTGCTGAAAATCTTGCTTTGTCATTTGTCACTTGCCTAAGTTTGATAAGTGACCTTCCAATCCACAATTAAAACATTTTATTGTTTTAAATCTGCAGTTAGGTTTTAAATGCCCTTTCTTCCCATAGCAAAAACAAGTAGGAGGGGTCTTTGTTATCTTCTTACTTATCTCGTGGTTTTACCACCTTTATACTCATTGCTGAATGATCATTCTTTTGTATTTCTGAAAGTTTCCACATAAGTCTACCATGGCTTCATACACTAATGACCATTCTATAGCGACCTTATATTTAATTCCTTCTCAGTAATAATTTCTCTAAGCTTTATGTCTCTTATTCCCCATAGTAGCTGATACAACATTTCATCAATATAATTCCTAAATTCATAATTCTTCAACAACGTTCATAAGACCAAGTCATATTCAATGCATGTTTTCATTTTGTGATGCATCCTCCCTAAAAAATGAAAGTGTGTCATAAATTTTGAAATTATGTGTTTAAAATATGAATTTGAATTTTATTAGTAACTTAGGATATTTTCTAGGGAGGCCTGGGATCACAAATGAATTACAACATTTAATACATCTTTGCGAGACATTCATAATAGTGTTGCATCTTTAAGTTTATTATCTGTTATAATATTCATAAGCATATACTTTTCAAAATGAATCACATATATTTGCCATTGACCCAAATTTTGTATATCAAACATTGTTGTCATGTTATTCTGCATTTTTAGTTTACTGCATCACTAAATTTAATATCTCAAAGTAATTCTTTATGTAAGATTCACATGTTATTTATTCTGAATAATAATAATTATATTAGTAAAGATTAGTAATTCAATTCATTATTTACCAGTTGAGAACAAGATCCCATAGATCTCTTAACAATTCATATCTCTTTAGAGTTTTAATATCTATATAGTCTCTTTAATTCTGAGATTTATAAATATAATTTTGTAAGCACACTGCAGTTCACACACATTATTCTAAGATAGTTGAATTGGATTCTTGACTAGAACTCTTCTTTATTAATTTCTAGAACAGAACTGACCACATTACATAACTTAAAACGGTACTTAGTACACCATTTTACTGCACTTCTTTTTACTACTGCACTGATTTTATTCTTTTGCAGACATCTTTATCAGCTTTTCTAATTTGCATAATGTGAATTTTTCTTTACTTGCAAATTAATCTGTAATATTCTCCAGCAAGTAGTTGTTCTTTTTTCTTCATATTAGTTATTTATTCTATTTCTAGAGTATTTCAGCATATCAACATTAAAACCTTGTTCATATATACCTTTGTTTATTCTTTAATAAATATATATATATATCCTAATATTCTCATGGATAAATGAATTCATAGTATTATTTCCAGGAGCTTCAGTGTTGTAAAAATATAATAGCCAAATAGCTATCTTATAAAACACATTCTTCTTATTTGAAAAAGAAGTGCTGAGAAAAGTATTTGTTATTGTACTGAAACATCAGCTGCATAGAAGCTCCCTATAAATATAAATGTATTGAAATGGTATATTCATATCCTCATATATGTTTTACCTATTTTTCCCTATAGCTCTATATATGACAGCTTTAAACCCTTCCGGAGTACATATAGTCGCTAACACTTATATATGTATCATATATATATATATATATATGCAGATAAACATCTGTATTGTCTTAGGTATAGGTATATTACACAGCATAGTTTAATTTAAATTAATATATAGTTGGTGGTCGAGTGGTCAGCACAGCTGCCTTACAAGCAGTTCTCCTGGGTTTGCAGATTCGCTTCCCAGCCGATGCTTTGACACATGAAAAAAAAAGTTTGGTTCTTTAAATGGTCAATTTACCATTTTAAATATTAAAATCGCATGTATATATGTGTATTCCACATACTACCATGATACATATATAACACAAGATTATTTTGACATTTCTTATGATTCTTTAATTTGACTTGAAATAATGGTAAACAAGAGTCACACCACAGGCATCTGCATTGGTATAGTGTGAGATAAAATCTAAAATTGTAAATTTAACAATATTTTTCCAAAATGTTTTTTTTATATATACACAAGATCTGATCAACTGGAACTATTGCCAGGTCTTTAGGGATTTGAAGTGGTCAAATTTGGTCACTAACATCCTGTTTAAAATCAAAACAAAGATTTAAATAAATTTAGTAATTTAAAATCTAAATTTTAAAAGGCATTAATTGATTCTCTGGCCGAAAATAATTTTTTTGACAGAATTATCATCTTATCTTGGGATCACATAAATAAGCCATATTTCAAATTTGAATAAGACTTACTATATATTTTTCAAGAAGTATTGCCACCAGTCTCCATGCCAGTTAAAACTTTGACATGCTAGAATAGAAGGGTGAGTCCGCTGTTTCCCTTTGTTGGGAAAATGGTAATCTCGTCCATCCTATATGCCAACTGGCATGGTACCATCATCACCATCATAGAACTGGGAAATGTTCCGGCCAATAAACTGTCCAGATATTCAGAGTGCTACTTCACCTGCTGTACCCAAGAAACAAGCTGTGAGAAGATGGGTAATCATCCAATACTGCAGAGCTCTAAATCAACTTTTACATCTTTAAACCTTTAAATCTATTAAAGCTAACTTATATAATTTAAAAACGAACGTTCAAAAATCTAACTCTTTAACTTGCCTGAGACTACATCTGTAAATTTTCATTTGCCTATTCTAAATTAAAACTACTGTAATCATTTATTTATTTAAACTTATTATTATTGCAGTAATGCCTATATATTTTATTCTATTTTATTTATGCCAAATACTTTGAAACAGCGAGTGTCTTTCAATTTAATAAACTTTAATGGAAATATGATTATTGATATCTTAATTTTTAGTATATTTAAATAATGCTATTTAGCTTGCTAGTACGCTATTTCGAAATCCTATTACGTCAGAATAATAACTGATCGCTATGTGCTCATTACTACCATTGATTTAGATGTACATGGTATCTATTATCTATTATGGTGCATAGCCAGAGTTATGATTTATGACATTTAGTTTCTATTGCTTAGTAGTAGACTAGCCTTAGAGATAGTATAAGAATATATTATTAAAGTAATGTTATTAGCCCTCTAAATCTATTTTCTCCTTAAATTATGATTTAAGATGCAGACTAAGTATACTAAACTAGAATTATAATATAATTTTAGTCCTTTGAGACAGCATGACTATCTGCTATTTTAAGAACTGGGTTCTGTAAACTATTTGTTTTAGGTGCACTTAATTTAAATATAAATATTTGTATTCTACTTTATGCATTGCTGGTATATTTTTACAAAATATATTTGTACATTACATGTTGTTGCACCTTTTTAATGGGCTCATGGTGGAGAGCATCCCCATTCACTCAGTTCAGGTAAGGTTATCTCCTTAGAACTGGAGCACGAGGATCCAGACCCATTTATAAAGCCTATCCGAGTTCCTGAACTTCAAATGTTCATATATTAATTTCCTGAACTTCAAATGTTCATATATTAATTGTAGCAAGCTGTCCAGTCTTAGGCTACCGTGCATTTTTGATGTGAAATCCTGTGAATAATTACCCAACAGATCCGTAAATTTATCCTTAATATTTTGTCCATTCCATAGCAAATATATGTGGACCTAAGGTAGTTCTTTCCTCATGAAATTAATAATTATTCAGCATTAATCTGAAACGAAATCTCAATTATTAGACTAAATCTGCATCGTTCTTGAGCTTGATTATCATCATCATCATCAATCATTATCAATCCACTGCAGGATGATCTCTGATCTTTAGCTTCTCTTCTCCACAACACCCCTGCACACTTTCTTATTTCATCCATCCATCTCACATGTGGTCTCTTTCTGGGTCTTTTACAATCTCTTGGAATCCAGTTTAAAATTTCAATTGTCACTCTATTATCATCTCTTCTAGCAATATGTCCAGCCCAACTCCACTTCAATCTTTTAATTTTTTTCAATGAGGTCAATCGATCTCTTCTTGTTACTCCCAACATGCATCTCTCCATACTTCTTTGAGTGGTCTGAAGTCTCTGTATTGCTTTTCTATTAAGTGTCCAAGTCTCAGATCCATAAGTAAGAACTGGTAAAACACATTTACTAAAAACCTTCCTTTTCAAACACATAGGCATATTTCCTTTTAGTATCAAGTTATTTCTACCAAAAGCAGTCCAACCAAGTTTAATTCTATGATTAATTTCATCCATTATGTTTCCATCTGTATTAATAATCTGACCAAGGTATTTGTAACTGTTAATTTCTTCCAATTCATCATAATCAATCTTTATTTTCATATTTTGAGCAAATCGATTAAACATTACTTTAGTCTTTTTAACATTTATCTGTAGTCCTACTTTCATCTGATAACTCCTGCAACATTTCCTGCAGCTCTGAAGCATTATTTGCAAAAAAACTACATCATCTGCAAAATCTAAATGACTTAAATAATCTCCATTTACTTTCACTCTTTTAGTTCCCCATTTTAATCCACAAAATACTTCTTGCAGCACTGCTGTAAAGAGTTTTGGGGATATGGAGTCATCTTGTCTTACACCTTTCTCAATGTTGACTATGATCTACTTTACTACAACCACTTTTAAATCCAGCTTGTTCTCTTGGTTGGTGGAAATCCAATGTTCTCTGTAGACGAGTTGTAATTATCTTGGTAAAATTTTTATATAAAACTGATAAAAGACTGATAGGTCTGTAATTTCTAATATCTTCTTTATCACCTTTTTTAAATATTAATATTATTACTGCATTCTTCCAATCATCCGGTACATCTTTATCATTTAGACATTTGGTATATAACTTTGCTAAAAAAAATTCTATTTCTTCACCTGCTTCTTTTAATATATCAATTATAATTCCATCATTTCCTGGAGCCTTTCCTTTCTTCATACATTTAATTGCATGTCTCACTTCTTCATTTAAAATTCTGGGCAATTCGGAAGATGTAATAGATATAGGAGGTACTTGTTCTTTATTACTACATAATTCTTGATAAAAATCTTCTACCAATTTCATGTCATCTCCCTTTTTAGTAATAATTCCATCTTTTTTTCTTATTGCAGATATAAATATCCTACCAATACCAAAATGTTGTTTAATATTCTTGAAACTTATTTTCTTCTACAGCTTTCCTTGCTAGTTCACATTTATACTTTCTTATATCATTTTCAACTCTTTTCCGCACCATTTTACAAAATTCCAGATATTCAATTCTTTTTAATACATCATTTTTGTATATCTTCATATTCCTTCTTTTCTTCATAAATTCTCTAGTCTCAGTAGAAATTTTATTAGTCAATTGCTGCTTTTTTCTACCAGCTATCTTTGTTGCAGTTTTTAAAGTGTATCAGTTATTTTCATATTAATTTCATTTTATGCTCACATATATATATAAAGTAGTCACGCTATTGCTGTGTTGGGTAATCTATCTTAGGATAGCATATTCACTTATAAAGTTAGCAAAAGGATCTGGGCATATTAATGAATATAGGCATAATTTATTAACTGCACACATACGTACATATTTTTAGATATATGATGAGAAATGCTGTAGTTCTATTAAATCTCAGTTTGCTATGTAACGCCTGCGTGTTTGATCCCACATATTAATTTGTATAATTGTTTTCTCTTTCATTTTATTGATTAATTTTGATTCATTAATAAATTATTTTAAATTTAAATCATTTCCATATCCTTATTATCTATCTTATATGCATTATGACTTTATTAGCATTTGATTATAGTTGAATTGTAGTTTAATCATAGTTTAAAATACTAATGTTACTCTAAGTTAGCGTGTTACTGGTATATTAACTCTTTAGTTAGTTAATTTCTGAGTTTCATGTCTCTCCCTGTTCGGAGCCAGCTCAAAGATTACATTAAGACCCATGTCTAATCTCAGAAATATAATTCATAGGGTGTTAAACCATACAGCACTGGTGACTAGGTTGAAGCTTGCTTGGTCCTGGCGATCTAACCATCCATTTTGATCAGCTTTAGTGTATTTGCCTGGACTCTAGGTTTTGTTACGTGAATATACAAATCTGACCGTTACAGTATACATAGCAGCTTCGCTAAGTGAAATACATAAGAAAATGATATTCCTCCTATGAAAATGAAATTAAAAACAAAACAAAAGCTTTTATAGTAAAATATTTCCAACATAAAACTATGTTTATATTGATTTTATATACATGTCTATACTTTTATTTTTATTTATTTATAATGGAATGAATCATATAAAAACAAAAAATACATATTAAGTAATTAAAATACATAATAAATATTTAATTTAATCTCTAGATAAAATCAACAAAACTACATTTTCAATTCGTTTATAATTTTTTATGGATTTTCTTTCTTTTGTGTGATAATGAACTGTTTTCAAAATCTCAACAGCAAAAAAAAATGTCTTGCCACCTAAAAGCCAATGATTATATACAAAGAAATAAACTAAAATATTTCTATTTATTTTTTACTTTCATTACAAAGATTGATTTATCTAATTATCTGATAATAAAAACAATATTATTTACCACACATAGTTATTAGTAACCAATCAATGATTCATTAAAAATGAGAAAATGTCTAATGTTCCATTTGATTTCCTATAATGATTTAATAATGATTCAAAGAAAAGTTTATTTAAGATTATTGTTATTTTTAATATTATCTGGACTACAATTATAACAATTTGGTGATAAAATTAAAATCTGACATATATTCTCTTCTAACAAAAATTCTTATTGTGAATTTTTAATGTTTTTCTCATTTCATTATCAAAATCATCATTTTCAACTAATATTGAATAATAATGCTATCTTCAAATATAATCCAATTTCTCCAATTCAGTCTCCTTCTCCACATCATACCAACAAACATCCTTATTTCATTCATCCACCTCACATGTAGTCTGTTTCTAGATTTTTTTACAATCTTTTGGAATCAAATTTAAGATTTCACCTTTCCATTTATTATCATTTCTAGCAGTATGTCCAGACCAGTTCTATTTTCCAGTCTCTTAATTTTTTTCCATGATATTAGTGACATTTGTTTGTTCTCTTATGCATATATTAGTTTTCAATCCCTCGTTACTTCCAATATATATTCTTTCATAATTTCATCAAGTACTTTGATGTTGCTCTTTTGTTAAATTGCTAATCTGAGGTCCTTATATAACAACTAGTAAAACATATTAAAAATGTTTTTTTTTTTTTTTTTTTCAAAAACAAACTCATATTTCCTTTTAATATTAAATTACTCCTCCATACAAATTTAATTCTATGATTAATTTCAACCATCATATTTACATGTTATTAAAAATCTAAAATATTTTTAGTTATTAACTTCTAACTCATGATTATCAATCTTTATTTTAATATAATTTTTCTTACTTTCAACCAATTATTCTTGTAATATTTTCTGAAATTTACTTGAAAAAAAAAAAAAAACAATTATTAAATCTAGATAATTCTAAAGCAGTATGTCATTTGCTTATAGTGAATGCTTTCTGTATATAAAAGAAGAGTTTGAACTCAGGATTTTTCATCTATTCATTCTTCATTCTTTGACATTTTATTTTCTTATTATAATTTTCCTTGCTAATTCATAGTTATAAATTTTTTATATCAATTATTTTTCATACTATTTTATAGAATTCCAGATATTCAAGTCTTCTTAATGAATCATTTTTAATTATTTTCCTGTTCCATTTTTTCTTCATATATTGTCTTGCTTTAGTTACAATTTTAGTGGTGAATTGTTGTGTTGTTTTTGTGCCAACAATCCAGTTCTTAGTTGAGTATTCATTATTTTCTTAATAATCTCAGTTAAATCTGAACCATCTTCAAAATCTGTAAAGATTTTTAAATGATTAGCGAGTTTATATTCATTGAAATGTTTTTGAGGCTTTGAAATATCAATTGTTAATAATGTGTTTCTTAATAATTTCCATATTTCTAGTTTTGCACACATCTTATATTTCACTAATTAATAATCATATCCTGTGTTAAATCTATTAAGAACATTACGATCATTAAATACATATTTTATGTTATTCAAAATATAATCCAATCTTCTATATCTTAATTTGGATGCTTTCCATATCAATTGTAGTTCAGTATTTTTCTCAAAGAAAAAATTCAAAATATAAGGCTATTTTTATGCAAATTCTCTCTTGTTTCTATCATCATAACCAAATTTATCCACAGCATATTAATTTTTTAATATTTTCCCAATTCTAACATTAAAGTGTCCCCATTACAAATTTTAAAATTCGTCAGAATGATAACTTTCTGAAGAATAAACCTTACTTATCTACATTTAATATTTCCATTAGTTTGAATACCTAATCCTAACATTTTATCTATACATCATAAATTTCCACAATGTTTTTCTACCACTTTTTATATATCAAGAATCTCACTCCATTAGTGCTAACATATCAATATTTCAAATTAACTGTCTCCTCATTTTTTCTTTCAACTTTACAAAGTTCAACAATGTCCTCTTTCAATTCATGCAATCTTGTTTCACTTAAAAGTAATCTGTACTTGTAGGTAGTACAGCCATGGTTCTCAAATATTTAATATTAAATCTGTAAAAGATTATCTCATAGCATAGTGATAACACATCTGTTTAACACACCCCATGCCCTGAGGTTTAAGTCTAAACCAAAACTTGGAATTTTTCAAGGATTACAGGAAAGTATATGATTCATCTTCTAGGTAACCAATCCATAGATTGCTGTTAATCTTGATTATTTAAAAGTGTGCTGGTGCACAGACATGATTGACATTTATTCTTTTTTTTATTTCTGCAAGAATCACAAATAATAAATTGTATCATAAACTTGAATCCTAAATATCCTGTGTTTTTATCACAAAAATAGAATGAAGGAAAGTAAAAAAAAAAAACTTTTGTCAATCTAATAAAATTGCTCATCACTTTTGCACTCAAATATCATACAACCTCCTAAGCAATAGATTATAAGGTTAATATTACCATTCTCATTTTAATTTATGAAGGGGGGAAAGGGTTAAAATAGTTTTACTTTGCTATCTATGTTCAACTTTATAAAAGTTTTTCCAAAAATTTCCTTCCAGGCATGTGTTCTGAAATAAATATATTTATAACCCAAGAAATTCATGAAATAGCATAGATACCACTTTAAAATCAAAACTCAGTTTAGTATTTTTGGTCTATAAGTTAATTTAAACAATTGATTCATTAAATAAATAACAATTGTAATATGAAAATTATTTGTCTACTAAAACAATTTTCCATCTTATAAATATTAAATTTTTTAAAGCTCAGTAAAGAAGCTTAGCTGCTTGTAAGCCTACAACAATTAAAAATATTGGAATATGGATGCTAACATTATTTATCTACTATAGATGCCATTTTAAAATCAGTGCTCAATTTAGCATTTTTGTGTCTAGCATTTCAATAGCAATTACTTCACAGCTCAACCTTTACAATAGCAGAATCTTGATTTTCACCAGGCAGTTTTACATAGGATGTTCCAGAACTATAAATTCAATTTTTTTTTTAATTTAAAAGTGAAAAATACCGCCACACTGGGAAAACTTAATAAGAGAGAAACAGTCACAGACAACATCATGTACTGTGAAATTTTTTTTATGAATTCAACATTATAAATTAAATTTAAAACATTTTTTCCTCATATAAATATTAAATAATTACATTTTTTAAAGCTATGGAAAGAAACTTAGCTTTTTACAGACTTATACCAATTAAAATAACTGCACAAGAATCCCTGGTTCTATTCAGATTTTATAACAAATATTAGTTGCTTCGCTTATAGTTATCAAATGTGATTTCATTCTATCCATTTTCCAATCATTCAAAAAAACTAAATAGAAGAAATTCTGCATTTTACTTTTTTCTTCATTCAGACCCACACACAAATTCCTTTAAAACCTTTATGACTTTTCAAAGTGCAAAATATTTCAAGTTTTTTAACTAATTAAGAAATTTTGATTTTAAACTTTACAGAGTAATAAATTATAATGTTCTGAATCATTTAGAAAAGACTTAGTCATTTTATTTCTCATCTAAAAAAAAAAAAAGCCTCAGAAACAAAAGAATTACAGAACAGATAAATCATAATTAAGAAGCTTCAAATAATAATAATTTTTTGCTGCTAAGCAACTTTTAATTTTTATAATTATTGATCTTAAATAATTTACAGTATTTAGTGTATACAGTAGATAAAAAAAATAATAATAATAACCAAGTCACCATTAAAAAAAAAAATTTGCATATCGATTTACAAATATAACCAGTAACAAAAAAATCAAAAACGTAATTAAATTTTTGTGATATAAAGATTAGAATAAACAAAATAATAAGCTATGCCACAATAATGTCCATGTAATGAAATCAATTTGTGCTATATATAAAAAGAAGATAGAATGGCTACATTTTATCAAACCAACATTAAATAGGTAAACAAAATTTGAGTAAACATTTAGAAAAAAAAAATTAAATATTACAAATCTAGATTACTCCTCCGTTCTTTTTTTAATTATTACACACACCATAAATTAGACATTTGTGAAAACTACTCATTGTTTAATGAAGCAATTATAGTATATTTGTGCAAGCACATAAATGCAAATAAGCAATTATATTTCTTTATGAGTATGTAAATAAAAAATTAACAGTTTTTAAATAACCATAGAAACACATTGAAAAGGAATGCAATAATCATTAGAACTTGTAGTTTTTATTCCTTGTTTTATTCTCTATCTAAAAATAAATGGAATGAATTAGCAATAGGTAGATTACCTAAAAATAAATCTTAAGCTAGATCTAGGAAATATATATATGCTTTGAAACATTTATTAAGTGGACAGTTCTGAAAAGAATCCTGATGGTTATTGTGACTATGATCAATGAACTTTCTTAGTAAAAGAAAATAAAGATTAATAATGATAAATTAGATGAAGTTAACAATTATAAATCCTTAGTCCAATTGAATTATATCATGCAATATAAATATAAAATTTTGGAATGATGTCTTTCTAATCACCATCGATAATTAAATTAAATTCAATATATGTAATATCAAAATCCAACTGCAAAACAGATGAAAAATTAATCCATTTCTGTCAGCAGTCTGTGATTATAAATAAAAAATAAATGTAGACCATGATAACAATGACAGCGAGAAGAGATGTTTACACAATCTTAATCAATACAGCAATAATTTATATTTACAAGGCAAAGTGCATTGCACATTATTTTGCAAATAACTAAATTCATCACTAATACATAATATTAGAATTTAATTATAGGTGGCACTTGGAAAGTCACTATTACCAAATATTATATTTATTTATTCTGCCTTATGAATAATAAATTACGGAATACATTCATTAAAGCAGCATATATATCTCTGTAATAGAAATATTCATTTTTCATCTGCTTTCCAATTAGACTTTTATGCTATGACACACTGAATTTAGTTTAACTATAGACAATGCATGTAAAATCATGATTCCAAAATATTATGTATAACTGTATAATATACAAAAAGATTTGATATAAATATTACAAAATAACATTTGTTATTGGATTAGAAATAAAAACACAATATTGAAATAAATATTAGTGTAGTATAAAAAAAATTGACAATACAGTTGATAAGAACACACCAAAAGATTAAAAATATTACTGAGAAAATATTGCAAGATTAAAAAAAAAGTACTACAAATTTTTTAAAGAATTATTTTATATTATTTCTTATCTTAAAAAAAAATTATATGCTAAATAATCTAAGAGTGAAGATGCCGAATCCTAACCAAAATATATAATATAATATCAGAAATAATAGCCATTCAAATGAGAGCAGCCATTCCAAATCCAAAAGGGGGAGGGGGATAAAATGACTTTAATAATAATAATAATAATAATAATAATAATAGAATTAAAAATTAGTTTTACTATGGCTATACAAACCAATATGCAAAATAGAAATATGCTTAGTGATTATTCTGTTTATCTGATATTTTATAAGATTCTCTTAATTTCTGCAAGAAATTTTTCTTTCTGAAATATTTATAGTATCATTACAATGTATTCTAATTTTTTAATTGGATCTTACCAAAGAAAACACTCAATATTGCATTTCTTAAAAATACCTTTGAAATAATATTTGTAAAGGTTTACATTAGCAGGCGCAATATGTTGGCCCTCTATTGTTTAAAATTATAACTAAATTTTTGGAAAATACCTTTTTAAGCATAATTGTGTCCTATGCATACTAGGAAGTTGGAGAAAAAAAACGGTATTGTTGTGTCTACTCCGGAAGGCAAATTCATGCAGGTACGATGAAAACAAACCTCTGCTGGTACCAGATTGGAATTTCAGCTTACGCTTTGCTCTCATCCACATATTTTCAATATTCTGTGTGTGTATGCCTTGGTCTTTGGGATGCACGAAGTGGTCCTGATGGACGACAACCAAATGCATATATACACCCTTGTTGAGACTGCTGATGTTATTGTATGCAGCCCAGCCATCTGAAATAATCGTATAGTCCCCCCTGTGGTCCAACTATAAAACTGTACACATGTGCGTGTAATTCGAACTTTTGAACACAGAGGGTGTCTTTTTTTTTTTTGTAACGTGCTATAAATGTAGATAGTTTAAATTCTTAAGTTTCAAATAAATTAAAACTAATTATTTTAATTAATGTGTGTAATTAATCCAACATTCAAATTCTTTAAAAAGGTAGTAACTGTTTTTTTTATTATCTTTTGCATTTGAATAAATTTTAATGTAATTGTAGTATAGTAGCATATATGAAAAATTTATGAAAAATTTAGTTATAATTTTAAACAATAGGGGGCCAACATATTGGGGCTGCTAATGTAAACCTTTACCATAATATTTATAATGTAAACATTCTAGCTGTCCCATGAAAACCATACTCAAATTCATCATAAAATACTTTTTTTGAAAGACTTGTATTGTTAATTTGTTTCTAATACCCAATCTAATGAGCATGTGATTTTAAAGTAGTAGACTCTATAGTATCACATCCAACAAACTTAAAAAAATATATTGATTGATCTTATGATCTTGGCATTTTATTTTTAAAATTTTACAGAGCATCTTTAAATGAAATTTTTCTAATGCCTTTATGTTAGAATGTCAGTGTGTAAATCTCACTTTCATATAATAAATTAGATAAAATAACAGCTCTATAAATATTTAACTGCAATAGTTGTTTGACAATAATAAAACATCTTTTAACATATTAAAAGAAGTAGCAGCACAGTGGTATCTGTGTACAGTGTCTCAATATCTCATCCATTTTTCTATTTAAAAAGCTACCAAGATATTTAAATTGGCTCACATTCTCAGGCTGATAAATATCCAAGCCAAAAATTGTGGAAGATTTCCATCACTGCCTAATAAATTTTTTTTTAGTTTTTTGAACATTAATCACTAAATCAAAGACTTTATATGGTGCATTCAAAACATTAAGTACATTCTTTAAATCCTCTTTTGAATTAACAAAAATATCACAATTATCAAATCAAAGAAGATGAAATTCTTGTTTTGTTTTTAATTAATTCAAATAAAATATTACATCAAATTTATATTTCATCTTGATCCCCATTCCATTAAGTTGTATGAATAGTTCCAAAGATAACTATCATGAAAATTGAAAACAATGTTAGGACAAGTACATATCCTTGTTTAACACCAGTTTTCATTTCAAATGTCTTTCACCATATAGAAGCTGTATAAAATGAACAAATTTGGTGACAATCAACTAATTTTAAACAATATTATATACTTGTTTGATTAATTGAATCTAATGCCTTAACCAAATTTATAAAAGCAATTTATAAATCACTATTTCATTCCTAATATTTTTCTTGTATTTTCATGGCAACAAAAACTATGACTATAATGTTTTTTTTTTTTTTTGAGTCTCTAAAATCATGATTATCTGGTAAGATTTCATTTTATGTCTGGATTTAATAAAATCCTTGAAAATGACATTATACTGGATAATAATGATATTCTATGCTAATTACTGCAACCTTCTCTATTTAGAAAAATGAAACAATAAAAATATCCCTGAGATCAGATGGCACAACTTCATCTATTCATATATCTCATCAGGACTTGAAACCTTTCCATTTGTAAAACTACAAAGGACTACTTTGACTTCAGTAAGATGGATAACTTGGTCCAAATCTAAATGAGTAGATTAAATGGATAAATCATTAAAAGATATTACCTCAATTCTTGTATAGTTATTCAAAAAATAATTTAAATATTTCTTCCATGACTATTAATATATGTATATACATGTATTCTAATGAGTAATGCTAATGAATAAGTTGCTTCCAATTATAAGTGAATAGTTTACCAGAAAATTAATGTAATTTTAAAGAATCAAAAAATATTATAGATATAGACAAATGCAAGAAAAGTACCATGAATAAAGATATGGGTTACATATTGTTTTTATTGATTTACTTGGGACATTTAATTCAGTTAGTTAAAAAAATGTGCAACAATTATAGAAAATCACTGAAAATGGCATTCGCCATGGATAAATATTAACTCCAATTTTGTTTTTCATTTTTGTAAAAATTGTCATAAAATAATTTATAGGTAATTGCACAATTTTTTTTTATGTAGTTTCATAAACCAAATATTATGATATGATATGGGTTTATTTATGATTTTTAATTTAAACCAATTAAAGGTAAAAATACATCTTTGCTTTCTTGGCATCTAAATTTACAATATGCTAATTGTGGTATAGATAGAATGTCATATATTATTTTAAAACTTCTATTACCCCCAACAAAATTTTCAAAGGTGATTTTCAGCCATTTACAAAAAATTATATTAGCTTGTACAAACATTAACAAACAAAACTAAAAAAAAAAAACATTTCATAATACCTATAAATTAATAATCTTAATTATAATAAGCTTTCTTTTTTAAAAAAATCTTATCCAAGTGTGAGTTTATAATGAAGAGATTTTTTTTTTGAATTGGCAAATATAAAGATAAAATATCAGCTTGACAATGCATATTAGCTTTAAAATCTTAATGACTAAATAATAATTAAAAAAAGTAGATTCTGATGCAGAAGCTAAAGCAATTAAAAGAAGTTATTTCAAAGTAGTAATACAATTACTTCAACTAAAATAGCAGTATGCTGTTTTCTGTCAAATGTTTTGTATAAAAGTGAGACATGTGGTTCTTTTTTTTTTTTTTTTGAAAATGTGACACAAGATCATAAGATCAATGAGTAAACTTACTAATTATTAGTCTTATGATTTTGCATCACATCTTCTGTATACAAATATACTTGATTTTCTATTACAAAGGCTCATTTTTAATTAGATTGGACATGTGGCGTGATGGATTTTCATGACAGAAGTGCATCCCATTTTTTACTTTATCAAGATTAATTCAAAGACCCTAAAATCATGCAATATTGTTTTCATTAAAAAGTTATGGATGAGCTTAGAATATAATATAAAACACGCAACAAGTTGAAATCTTTTAGAAAAAAAATTGTTACAAAACAGCATCACAAAATGTCAAATCATCATACTAAAAAGCACCAACATGTAATCTATATAAATATATTGTTTACTACAAAACACCATTAACTTTTTATTCTTATCTTTCTCTTTCTAAACTTCAAGAGGTAAAAGTAATCATATTTGTTTATGAGTAGTTTATAATGATGATGATAAAAACAAATGCAATAGTTACTTGAAAAATTGTGATGTTTACATATTTAAGTAGCAACTTGAATACAAAAGATCCATTCGGTAGGTTAAATTGAGATTTTGATGATGACTAATTGACTTCTTTTTTTTTTAATCTATGTCAAAACTCTTTTATTAGCAAATGAATGTATGTATATATATGAAAATGTGTGTGTGCTTTAATGAATGAATACCAATTCTGAGAAGATAATATCTAAGTATATTAAATGTTATTAACATGCTGCAGACAAAACCATAGAAGCAACAATATTTGGATAAGATTGTGTGTATATATGCATACATATACTCTATATACTTAACTACAGCAGCTGTCAAACATTTATACACTGTTCCATATTTCAAATCTCTTTTTAGCTATTAAATTAAATAATAAAAAGAAATGCCATAATTATATCTTTAATAATCATGCACTGCTCTCAGGCAAAACTAATTTTTCTCAACTTTTCTTCCAAAAATTTAAAATAATATATAACACTGGTATAAAAACTTCCAATCATTATGCTTATTTAACAATTAGTCAACAATATGTAGACTTTTACACAAAGGTGAACAACATCTACAGGATTAAAATAAAATAATGAGAATACATGGAGTATTAAATATTTGATATATATGCAACTTTTTTTTTCTTTTTACAAATAGAAGTTTACAAAAATGGCAAGTAATCTAAAAGGAGGTTTTCATCAATATCATAAACTTGAAAAAAGACATGTCAGACTTTGTGGTTTGAAAAAAAAAAAAGATCAAATTGTCAATGCCTAATTAGCTAGAATATCATTGTTCAAAACTGCTGACCTGTTTGATGTCCTAAAATTAAAACACTTATCAAGGATGACAGTTGCACTCATTAGATATATAAGAATAAAATCTGCTAAAATTGAGTCGGTTTGAAAAAACTTCTTGAGAAAGATCACCGAATTTCACAAAAAAATGGTGCCAAACAAATAATCAAAATTAAAGAGGGTAAATTCATTTGACCATTTCTTTGCCTACAAAAACAATATATCATGAGCTTCACAAACAATAGTTATTGTCAGGTAGTTGTTTCAAACTCCTCGTTTTTTAAATGAATACTATGATGCAAAAGTGGTAGTGTCAAAAGTATAAGAATTTAATAATGAATGACTAGCAGCATGAGATTGAGACAAATCTCTGTTTAAACTTTTCCTAACCATTAAAAAAAAAATACATTGATCATAATAACTTCTTTTAATTCTAAAACATCTTAGTATAATTATTACTATGCAAAGATAGATTTAACTGCAATATATTTGGTTTATTCATAGATCTTCAGACAACACTATCATCTTTTTAATAATGATGCTTCAATTTGTATAACTTATGCAGTCAATAATATTTTGGGGTTATGAGAAGATTATACATCTAAATCAGTTTAAATAATGAATCTCTCTGGCCTATTCTTAAACCAAAGAAAGGTTTATATCCCTCCACCAATATCTCTTAAGAAAACTTGAGACTTTTATCAATGTGGCATTTTTCAAATGTTTCATAATTCTATTACAAGTAGAAGTGTAGAACAGTTTTTAAAAAAACATGGACCAGTCTATATATTTGTGTGTATTGCACATATTACATATGTTCTAATGACTGAAAAGCATATGGGAAGAATATTACTTGGTCATAATTTATCAATGTTAGGCACACTCTTTAATACAATTCATCTCAATATTAAAAGTATGCTTATTATATTAGTAAAATTCTTGTAAATATCTAATAAACACATCAACCATTTAATGAAATCATAATTAAACTAAAATATATGCCTTTAAATTGTATGAATAAATTGTAATAGTGAAACTATATAACAAAAAAAAAGTAAATGATTTCAAGAAAAAAATAATTTAAAAATATATTTTAGTGAATTAAAAAAAAAGCTTCCTAAAAGTTTTTGTAAAGGAGTAAAACAATTGGAATTTGCAGGATTGTCATTTCATAAAAGCATTTGAGTCTCAAATAAATCATAAAAATCAAGTAAGATCTCAAATGCTTTTATGAAATGACAATATTCCTGCAACATCCAATTGTTTTATAGCAAGTCTAGATTCTTAAGATCGATATTTTCCAAGAATGGAAAATTAACTAAGAAGTGGATTACTTTTTCTTTTTAGTTAGCTATTTATATAAAAGCATTATTTAAAATATAAAAAAATTACATATTTTTTTTACTTTTTAGTTATATTTACTTATTATTTTTAAAAAATAGTTAAAACTACAAAAAAAAAAATTGGACAAAAATTATAATTTAATAATATGAGGTGAAAATAAAAAAATATGCTCTTTAAAATATTCTAAATTTAAATATTCTGTGATCATTTACGATGTGAAAATATTTATTTATTGGCTTTTTAATTAATTTAATTAAGTAAGTATGAGTTAAATCAATATTAACAAAATTTTATTTTACAAATAAGTTTCTGTCAGATTTTTATTTTATTTTAATTAATTTAATTAAGTATGAGTTAAATCAATATTAACAAAATTTTAATCTGCAAATGGAATATTTCCATTGGCTCTGTTACTAAGAAGTTTTCTTGCGAAGCCTAAGGATGCGAGTTTGAGTTACATATAGACAGAACATACACAGATAGGGCAAGTTAATATAAAAGCATTTAAAATATATATAGGAAAAACAGCAAAAGTATTTAACATTCAGCTTACATTATATTTGAAAGATACATGTTATTTATAAGTGAAGATAAAGAAGATAATTTTTGAAGAACATAAAGCTATTTTTTCTTTAGAAAAAGAATATTTGAATTGAGAAATATTAAGTATGATAAAATTATCTCTTTGATAAAACTCAAGATTCTTTAACTTTACTTGAGCAAGAGAAAAGAATTTGGTAATCCAATTTATAATTTAGTATAATGAAAAAATGTCAGATAAGAATTAAAGTTTGGATTAATTCTCAGCTGAATAAAATAAAAATAAATCCTACAATTAACTTAAATTCAAACAAGTAATTTGTTTTAATACATCTATTTTAGAATAATTATTATTTAAGATAGTGGCTTTCCATTTAAACTGCATTTTGTTTAGATATTTAACTTTTTGATTTAGTCCTATATTAATGTAATTCTATACAGCTACATATAGGTTGCCAATTATCCAATATAATTCCCAAAATTAGCCATCAAAACATCTTCCTGTTATGTGGGTTTTCTTCTGGTATTATTCCATATTCTTATTGCTTGCAATCTTCATTTGAGCAAGCTGAATTACTGCACTGAGATGAGTAAAGAACAGAGAAAAATTTAATCTGAATCTCTTTGGATGAGATTTAAAATGAGAACAAAAAAGAATGTAAAGCTAATGCAAGAAATGTATAATTTAGAAGGTCAAGTACACTAAATGAAGAACTATTTATAAAAATACAAAATAAATAATAATGTTGATGGTGACATTAATTTAGGGGAACAAAAATTGTGCTCTCGAAATAAAGGTTAATAGTTAAAATGTATTTCTTATACTAAAAATTCTCAATCTTCAATAATTTCACTTTTCCTATATTTGTATTGGACTATCTAATTAAATTCTAACGAAAAAATATTAATTGCTAAAAAAAAAAAGATGTTTTATAAAGTATTTATCATTCAACTCTCAAAATTGAATGTATATTTTAAGATGTTCTAACTGATCTATGGAAAAATGGTTACTTATTATCTTAAATAATCCTCTATTGATTTCATATTAAAAGAAAGACATTTTATTTGTTTATCAATTTATATGAATCTTTCAGCACAAAATAAAATGTATATTTCACACTGACTAAATATTTCAAAGTAATAAATTATTAAGTGTTGATATTTGTATTTGTATTAATTGATCATTGCTTACTAATGGTTATGATTACATTAAAACCTAAGTTCATTGCCAAAAAGATTACATGTATATTGAAAAATGTAATTTAACAATGAAATATTCACATCAAAGTAAATCACTGCAAAAAAAAAAAAACACATAGGTTATTGAAAAATCATATCCAATGTTTCAAAGGATTGCAAATAAATTTAATTGTAAGAAAAGAGTGTGAAATAAAGAAGGTAGAAGTTCTAAAGCCTATATAAATAATAAAGATTAAAAAAGATTTAGAAATGCTATAAAATCCCTATCAAAGTACATAAAAATTTAGTGCAAATTTTGCATCCAAGATTAATAAATTTCTAATAAAATAGAGGGAGCCTAGGACTCCAGTTTTCACTGTTTTAGGCTCCCTGTTTTGTTCACCAAAGTCATAGTCCATTCTTGGATTCATAGAAAAAAAGTTTACCAAAATATAAGTGAATATCTGTTTTATTGTTCTTTCATCTTTAGAAAAGGTTTTGGAACAGTTTTCATTCAATGATAATTGAAATTATCTATCATTCCGTTTTATGCAAATGGATGCCATTAGAAATAGACAAAAGTTAGCTTAAGTAATTATTGGAATCATTAAAATGTTATAAACCTTTTAAAAATAATTTTAAAGGAAACAAAATAATTCTGGGATACACCCTAGAAATCCTAATTTTATTGATAGAATAAACAGGAAATTCATTTGGACATTAAATCTCATAGAAAATGTGGAATATAATATAACAATAATGGTTTTAGGAATTTTATCTTTGCATCAGATTTTAGCAGTGTTAAACAAGTTTTAAATGTTAATTCGATCTCAATTTAATTATTGAACATTATAGAAAATAACCTAAGCTATCTCCCTGCACAAAAATCAGGTTTCTCCAATGATCAGAAGTTATCTCCCCCCTTCTGGTGGATTGGGGCCAGGAAAAAATTTTAAAAAAAATTTTCAAAAGCAACACAGAATTACAATGAAGTGATTCCTGAGCTAAAAAATATAATGATCTAAAGACAAAAATGAGTACAAATGATGTTTTAGACCTAAACAGAGACATTGAAGCTGCAAATTAATCATACTCTTGTAAGCAATAATTATTGTGAATTTTCCAAAGTTTAACAACAAACTTTCAGATTATACTCGTAGATTACTAATCAAGACCTAAAATAATTATCAACAAATAAAAATCACAGTGAACCCCGAAAAACTTTGGTTGGTGGGTTGGACAGTTACTGTGAACATCTGCAGGCACAGGAGTTTGATAATGATTAGGGGTGGGTGTTCAATTCCATTGATCTCAGTGTGCAAAATGATATGGACAAATGATTTGTTCTCATGGTGTGCAAGTAAATCCCGCTTGATTCCAAGACTACATGAATTAAATGTTGTATTGGTAAGTGTGAGTTTGTACTCCTCTTCCTCAAGTGTGGTGATAGTGCTCATAAGGGACTTGGTTCATTGGGGGGGGGGTCGACGATCATTGTCTAGCCTGGGAATACCTGCCGGGAGGGTGAAAATTACTACCTTCACATGGACTTCACCGTGAAGGGCTAATGCACCCCTTGATGGATTATTTGGTAGGTCAGTGTTGATTTGCACTCACTATTATTGTTTCATTTGTTAGCTTTAAATTTAGTGCATTTTTAAGGCAGTTGGTCTGCTTTGGGCCACCACCAATTTTTGTAACATTGATGTAGTTTTGTTGTAATATTTTGTGGGCATGGGTCTGCACTCTTTTTTTCTTCCTCAGAGGCGGCTGGTGGCAGACATTAGGTGTCTGGTTCATGGTGCGGGCTCTTGACAATTTTTCCGCTACCTGGAAAACCTGCCTGAAGGGTACATGGTCAAAGTCTCGGTGCTATTCCTGCTCTGGTCGACTGCTTTGCCCACTGATAGGATGGTTTTGGGCAGTGTTGATCTGGCTCATTACTTATTTGGATTGCTAATTGAGAGGCAGAGGTATCTGGGATGGTCTTGACATGGCTTGGCTGGAGTTTGAGAGTTTATTGCTTGGTGAACTTGGGCCTTGGACCTCGCTGCCTGTTGTGGTGTTTGTCGCAATGCTGGACCTCACCACCTATTCAGCTGAAGCATTTGGGTCTTCGCTTCGGGGCCCCAGGGGTGGGATCATTGGGTGATGGTTAACTTCTCGACAGCTGGGCCATGTGAATCCACATACAGATACACATTAATCACATTACAGCAATTTTTATGGATGTAATTATTTTTTGAACATATGTACATTATAAACTTGTTACATTGAACACTGTGTAATCCTCAATGGGTAAGTGTACCCGAAAATTTTTGTAATCTTTTATTAATAAAGGTTACTTTTGAAAGATTAATAAATTTCTTTGGAATATAACTGCTATTAAAGTACTAAGAAAAGCAGGCTACTATGTATACAAATCTAGAAACTTGGGAAAATAATAATAAAAGAAAAATTAAGACTTGTAACAAAATGTCCCAATGACTTCAAAAAGTTGGTCATATAGTTGTTAAATTTGATCAGTGAATTTGATCAAATTTCAGAAATAAAAAATATAATTTTTTTGTGTCCTTCTGGATTTGCATCTCTGATAAACTGCATTTCTCAATGTTCTAAGGACATTTACTTTCTAAAGAGATTTAGTAATCTTGAATGAAAAATTTGCAGTAATAATTTCCTTGCAGTTATACTATTTTGTTTTATACTCTCTAATTTATATAGACTTTTAAACTTCTCTTTTATTTCACTCTCTTCTCTCACAATTAAATGTGTGAAATCCATTGAATGGCTGCATGATTTTTCAATAATCTGTAAAAAAATTTTCACTGATTTACATATTTTCAAGAATTCTAATCACTTTTTGCACTGATTTTTAGTTAAAACAATCCACATTTTATAATTCACTATCTTGAAATATGAAATCAACATGAAGTGTTTTTTTCTATTTTATGAAACACTTTCATGTACATTGCATATATTAAATAAATGGAATCATCAAATAAAATGCTTAATATTGTTTTTTTTAAATAACATATTGTAATGATCAAAATCGTGGGGATTATGCATTATAGCTAATGTATATGTCAACTATATTTTGCATCCAGTAACATATAAGTTAATATTGTGTAGTAAAGCATAATGATACTAAGTAATGATATTTACTTACTTCAACTTTCAGGATTAAGTTCCTAATTCTCATAAAATTGGTTATTGCCTGATAAATACCATCAAGAAATATTACAGGGATATAACCTATTTCTGTATTAACATGGTCAAAAAAAATTTCTCCATAACATGTAATAGTTAAAGCAATCAACACATCATTATCTATAATATCTTATCAAATCATGTATCGCATAAGTTACTCTGGACAAAATGGATATCATGTAATTGGATATTCAGACTTAATTTTCATATAAAATAATTGAAACTGCTGGATCAAACCTTGTTGCAAAAGTATTCTTAATATTAAATTCTATATAAATGTGGTCAGTTTAGGATCCAAATTTGGATATATAAAATCACTGCTTCCAGTTATCATAATATCCTAGATATAGTGTGTACTTAACTATATATACTAACAATCTAAATTTTTTTATAAAGTAAATTAATACAAGGGTCAAATATATATAAGACAATACTAATCGTATTTAAAGATAATCAATTTATCTGTTTAACTTAAAGGCACAGTGATTATAATGCTGCTGTTTTTTTTTCTTTTAAAAATGTTAAGCAATCTTTTATTTTAGTTCTTAGACATTTCATATATCTCAGAACATTTTTCACATGCATGTACATACAATGTATTTACTACTATGGTTATTGTACTCTCTGACTAATTTACCTAAATTGAAATTAAACTATCTAAAATATTACTACAAAAAGCTTTTGTTTAAATAAAATTTTAGATTTTTTTTTTAAT
The DNA here is from genome assembly GCA_028023455.1 of Epiperipatus broadwayi. NCBI lineage: Eukaryota > Metazoa > Onychophora > Udeonychophora > Euonychophora > Peripatidae > Epiperipatus > Epiperipatus broadwayi. The sequence continues at coordinate 4,106,071 of JAQFVV010006219.1, read as the reverse complement.
ACTCATCTATATATTTGAAAGGAGACTTTTTTTTTTTTTTAAATATACATTTTCAATCTAAACTAAATTTTAAACTAATTCTATAAGAAGCAAGTCTATTTTCAATAAATACCAACATAAAATCCATCATATATTCTTTTAAGTACATTTTCCTAATTCTGATTATAATATATATAAATAAACAAACTCCTTTAAAAACTTGCTTTTTATATGACTATAATCATCAATAAAAAAAATCCAACCTTTTGACTATTTTATATTGTCTTTTTCAAGGTACACTAAAAATATATATATAATAATAAATATCACATATTCTAAAAAAAAAAATTAATTAAAATTTGCAAAATATATTCACAATCAAAAATTCACCTTATCTCATTCCCCTTTTCTATTATTGCAAACAATTACACCATAATCACAAAAACTTTTTTTTTTAAAAAAAAAATCTATATATATCCTTTAAAAACATTCAATTAATAACCTTTTATTTTATTTTCTCTTTTCCCATTAACATTCTATTTAACTCTGGTTTTATTTCATTAATGTACATACCTTCCTTTATCATTCTTTCATTGTATGACTTAACACATTCCAAAGGATTTATTTCAAAATCCCCATGCTTAAATTTATTCATGTGAAGTAAACAGCAGAATTTTTATAACCTAAATGCTGTTTTAGATCTAGTTTTTAATTTATTCTTACTAGTCCCAACATATGTCATTTCTACATTTTTTCTAAAACAATCCAAACATTTTATCAAATAAACTGAATTCATAATCTCTAACCTATTATAGTCCCCATTATTATTAATTAAAAGATTTAAACTTACTTTCTTTTTATAAACTGGACAAATTGAAACATTTCCTATTAATCATTTTAATTAATTTCTTAACTTTGAAACCAACATAAATAACGTTCTCTTTATTCCTATCCCTAATTAATTCCATTCTATTTATATATTTATTACAAAATAAATGTTCAACTACACCTAGGATAATCATTCAAAAAATATTCACTCCTAATAATATCAACCTCATTCTTAAACAAATTGTTACTTGAACATAATTTGTTTAAGAATGAGGTTGATATTATTAGGAGTGAATGTTTTATGAATGATTATCCTAGGGGTGTAGTTGAACATTTATTTTCTAATTTGTTTAAGAATAAAATAAAAAATAGAATGGGATTAATTAGAGATAGGAATAAAGAAAAAGTTATTTATGTTGATTTCAATATATCTAAAGATTTATTTATTTAAGTTAAGAAATTAATTAAAATGATTAATAGGAAATATAATGTTTCAATTTATCCAGTTTATAAAAAGCAAGTTTAATTTTTTTAATTAATAATAATGGGGACTATAATAGATTAGAGATTATGAATTCAGTTTATTTGATAAAATGTTTGGATTGTTTTAGAAAGAATGTAGAAATGACATATGTTGGGACTAGTAAGAATAAATTAAAAACTAGATTAAAACAGCATTTAGGTTATAAAAATTCTGTTTACATTCACATGAATAAATTTAAGCATGGGAATTTTGAAATAGTCTTTGGAATGTGCTAAGTCATACAATGAAAGAATGATAAAGAAAGGTATATACATTAATGAAATAAAACCAGAATTAAATAGAATGTTAATGGAAAAAGAGAAAATAAAATAATAGGTTATTAATTGAATGTTTTTAAAGGATATATATAGATAGATTTTTTTTAAAAAGGTTTTTGTGATTGTTTGCAATAAGAAAGGGAGTGAGATAAAGTGAATTTTGATTGTGAATACATTTTGTAATTTTTAATTAATTTTTTGGAATGTGATATTTCTTATTATTATATATATATATACATCTTAGTGTGCCTTGAAAAAGACTATATAAAATAGTTGAAACGTTGGATTTTTTATTGATGATTATAGTCATATAAAAAGAAAGTTTTTAAAAGGAGTTTGTTTATTTATATATTAGATATTTATGAACTATTTTGGAAAGAACTGTGTGGTTGTTATATTAAATTCTGATTATAAAACTAGCTACATTATATCCTGTGTTATTTTATTAAAATTCAATTCTTTAAATTTTAATAAGTATTGCATCATTATTTTTAAATATTTATAATAAAACATTATTTTTTATAATTCCTTTAATAAAGAATTAATGCTACTTTTTATTATTCAGATTTAAAAGTACTGTTAACAAGTTAACACATGGATGACAATAAAATAAATATGACATCTATTTCATAATAGAATCAATAGAGAATTATTTGAAATAAATATATTTAATAAATAAATTCCCATTAAGCAATTATGAAAGTTTGAAATGTTTAATCACATATTCAATTTTAAAACCACTCTATATATAATGAAAAATTCATGGCTACTTAAATATTACTTCAATCTTCTAATCAAATCCAAATATATTTTTAATCAATAAAATTACATAATGTATTTTATTACTATCATTTAAAATATTAATCTAGGACAGTGGTCTTCAACCACTGGGCCACGGACCGGTACCGGGCCGCAAAAGTTTTTTGCTGGTCCACAGCTAGACTGACAAGGCAGCTTCTAATAACAAAATAATACGATTTTAAACTTTTAATTAATATGAACAATTTTTATTTTTTCATCGCATTTTTCCAGATTAAAAAAAAAAAGAAATAGACCAAAATCTAATCAATCATACATAAATTAATTTGTTTTTCTATTTATCACAGATGTTTATGGGGGGGGGGAGAAAAAGTTTTTTATTATACAAACTCCGGTTGTCTTTTGATAGCCAATCACGGCTGCTTGTCAGCATTGTTAAAACAATAAAATGTAACGTGACTTTTTTTGATCTCTTAAATTTTTTCTACTCTCTCTTTTAATATTTCATTTTTAGTGTTTTTTTTTTGGCTTTAAGTTTTATTTTGAAAATCAATTTTTATTACCTTTTTTTAAAAATAAAAACCAAAAAATAAGTTCTGTCTCTAACATTTACAATGTATTTCTCAATATATCCCCACCACCCCAAAATAAAGTAAGATCAAAACTTTTGACTTTTTCAAGCTTCGTTTTCTTTTTTTTTTGTTGTTTAAAAATATGCCCACTTTTTTTTGGCCTATAAGGCAATATTTTTTTTTGGCTTTATTTGTATACCGCTAAAATACTAAAACTTTTATTTTTAAAACCAATTTCTGTTACCTTTTTTTAAAAATAAAAACAAACAAAAAATAACTTTGGTGTCTATCTTTTGCCTCAGTTGATGACAAAGTATTTTTCAACCTCTCCCCCCCCCCAAAAAAAAAATAAGATCAAAACTTTTGACTTTTTCAACATTCAGGTGAATAACATTTTATTCTTGCACATTTTAACAATGAAATAATAAACGTAAAATACAAGCACATTAATGAGAATGATTGTTATTGTATGTTTTCTGTAGCAGTATGACTGCACAACTCGAGAAAGAGTGTTCAATATGTGAAGGTAAGTAACACCATTACTATACACATTAACTAGTGTGCTGTTTTGGTCAGTTCTAACAATTATGCTTATCTAAGGCTAAGCAGGTTACATCTTTAAGAAAATTTATCTGTAAATTTCTGCTGATCCGCGAAATCTTATCCTTATTTTTACCAGGCCGCAGGGGTGAAAAGGTTGAAGACCACTGATCTAGGAGATATAAGAAGCTTGTGCTATTTGTTTTTTCTTTTTGGCCAGACATTGGCTCCCTTAGAAGCAGGCAAGCAATAAATCACTGAAACAATACAAAACATCCTTCAAGCAAGGCAAAAAAAGTGATTTCATCTTCAGTGGATTTGTTTGTTGTGAAAATTACATTTGAACAAAAAGATTGTGTATATTAGCAATATTTGCATTTCATAGTATTGAACACCCACAATTAATCAGGCTAATGTGTCCTGGTTATAATCACCTAAATAAAAGACATCTGAGTTTCTTTACTAAACACTGTTCATAAAGAAAACAAAAAGCAAGTTTCTCTTCAATGTTAATAATAAAATTCTTTGTGGACAAATGTCCATAATGAACAAGTAGCATCATTAATAACTGCAACAGGATATAGATATTTGGTAGATACTATGAACACATCAAAAAAATTTACATGCATCAGAAATCATGAGAGAAATGGCATCACATATCATCAAAAAATGTGAAAAAGAGTTTCATATCTTTGTAGTTTTCTAAAAAGTTGAGCATTTGTGAAATTCTAAATGAATTATCTGTCATAACTGAATGCACAAAACACTTATGTGATAAATTATGGCTATTCGGCAAATCTTTTAAATCTCTAGACCTGAAAGAACATGTTGTCAATGTTGTTAAATATTTTCAAAACAACTATTTTGTAATATTCCCTAAAGCCAATCTGAAGCTCTAAAGGTTATCATGTCAATCTGAATGCTTATATTAAAGGCTGGCTCATAGTTAAAAAAATCTGCACAGATAATCATAAGAAAACTAATGGTTAAATGGTCAGTATATTGCTTAACAGAAATATTCATATTGATATCAATGGAAACAACTGGTGTGAAACAAGATGAAAATATTAAAAAGAAATTTGTAAAGAGATATGATATAGCCATAACTTCAACTCATATTCTTTATTAATTGGATTCAAACTAAATAAATAATTATGAACTCCAATTAAGTGAAAATTAGAAGAAAATTGGGACTTAATTTTAAAGTAAAAATCAAGTTTTTTACTACCATTAATAATGCAAGTCTAGAATAAGCGCCATCGTTCCAGGAATTATTTTCCAATCACTCTGTTGTGTCATGTACCAGTTTAAAAATGGTAGAAGAATCAAAAAAATGTAAATGAAACAGTTAATCCCAATGCATTCCCCATTATTAAACAACTTTTGATTGCACAGTTATCTTCAACCAATGTAGAAAGATTTCATTTGAAGCTTCAAAACAGACTGGAAACTCAAGCCTCTAAACAAGTATTTTTAATATTTATTTAGTCAGCATATGGATTTAGAAAACTTAACTATTAATAAGATATCATAAAATAAATTCACATTCATTAGTACATTAAACCAACGTCCATACATCAAAACCAGACTTATCTTGAACTCTTGGTTTTAAATAATAATACTTTATGAAAGTGTTTTTATTGAAAGTATTTAATGTATGTTTTGTATTTTGCAGTACTAATTACTCAGATTTAATTATATCTAATTAATATTTTCATTTCATCTATCTTCTAAATGTATTTTATATATTGTTTACATATATTCAAGTTTAATATGAACAATAAATGTAAAAGACTGGCCTTTTATTGAAAGATGTAAAACATATCAAATCCTAACAATTTTGAATGTTTTATAGTATTAATACAATAAACATATTTCAATTTTGTGATTAAAATATTAATAATAAAAAACTGGTTTGACTCCTCCCTCTCCCCCACTCCCCAATAAAAAGGGGGGGGGGGGTGTTAAACCAAAATAATCAGGATTTTTTTCCTCCCAAATTTCTTTAAAAGTTTTGGAATAGCAATGAGAAGATTAATAAAATGATAGAAGAAAAATTATAAATTCTATAGAAGACAAAAATATCTATAAAACTTAAATCAGTAGTAAATTGATCCAAGCAAAAAAAAAAAAACTAGTAGTTGGTAGTTAAAAGGAAAAGGTATAAAAATAGAACAAGGAAAAGCAGCTATAAAATGGTAATTAAAAAAATACAATGAAACATTAAAATAACACTTAAATTTTTTTTTTTAAATAATACTAAAAAATAGAAAAATAAAGTAATCGACTAAAAATCATGTCATTTCATAAAAGCATATGAGGTTATAAAAATCAAAAAGGCCTAAATGTTTTTACGAAATGGCATGTTTTTTAGTCGGATTACTTTACTTTTGTCCTTTTCAGTTGGCTGTTTATATAAAAACATTATTTAAAAATATATTCTTTATATTATTTGTTTACTTTTTAGTTGATAATAAAACAATTTAAATTTTAAATAAAATAATTTTCTTCATCAGTCTCTTTTAATCATCATTATTCATGTGCAATATTATCAATACAACAACATTTGAGTCATTTTTCTACAAACATTATCTTATAAACGTTGAGCTGATATTTTAAGTCAGCTCATATATATATATAAGCTCACATATTTATAATTTCGTCATGGATATTTTCCGAAGTTAAATAGTTTGTAAAATAAAAATTAACAAATGATTTTAATTTAATGGGAAGGGTAAAATCTTAAACTTTTATTTTTGCTATAGATTTGAGCAAAAATTTGTTTTAAAAAAAAGAAAAAAGATAAAATATAATTTATTGTCAAAAATGTTAAAAGTGTTTAATTAAAAGGGAGAAAACTTGAGAGATAAAAGGGTGGGGGAAAGAAAACAAAATTAGATTGTTGGTAGTAATTAGACTCTATTGTTGAAACTTTCTCAAACTAAAAGTATTTGGTTAATAATTGCTGTTACGCTAATTAAAAAGTAAAAAAAAGATAAGAGAAGGAGAGATAAAATCGCTTTTAGAGTAAGTCAGTTGACTTGAGAGACCAGCAAGGACAATAAAGAAAAAAAAGAAAAAAGAGAGAAGCTGTGCTCCGAATCAGAAATCATTATAGAAATTTTTTTTTTGCGGACTCTTTTCAAATGCATAGCGGCTAAAGCTATCAAAACCTTCCCCTTTGGGAAATTGGCCGCCACTCCATCTGAAGGAAGCTACCGAAAGAGTCAAGGAAGGGAAAGAAATGTATATCGCTAGCCAGACAACCAAAGGAACATCCATGGACACACCAGAATTCTCATATACAAGGACAAAGGCACGACAAATGGAATGTGAATCTATGAAAGTCAGACCACTTCGCTCTGATCGATCAGGGTAATTATAAACTTTTCAATTAATGGGAACTTTAGTTAAAGCATAATAGAACTTTATCTTTGATTTATTTTTCGTTTATTATATTTGTTACGAATGTTTCCACAATAGAGGTGGGGAAATAAATTTATTTAATATTGTAAACTATTTATGTTAATTTTCGTTAAATATTTTTATGAAATATTGGTATGACTGTATATTAAACTATTTAACATCTGTTCGATCTAGAGGGTAACAACAGGGTGGGGGTATAAAAGTGCGCTGCCAAGCAACAGAGAACCTTAGGGCGTTACTTGCGTGTTAACAGAAAATAAGGGAAGTGTTGAAAGTATAAGAAAACGAAAGACACTTATACGTTCATTTTAAGTTTTTGCAAGTTATTTATTTACCAAATAAAGTGGGGTTTAAAAATAAACTTCAGGAAAGATTATATACTATAAGTCACCTTTGTATACACGCCTGCTAGAATCCGCAGTATTAGTGTCGGCGCGAGTAAATCCATGGTAGATATTTGGGAAGAATACTTAGAAAGTTAACAGTTTGAAAATCAGAAATTGTAAGTCAGTTCTCTCTGGATCGGGCAGAAATATAATGTTATTAATAATAATAATAATAAAGGAAAGTTTTTTTTGTATCCAACGTATATTTGAATTCTTTAATTATTTATAATAATTAGTTAGTGTCCTGAAGTGAAAACCCCTGTCAGATTATAAACAAAATTTGTAATCGGTGAACCGCCATTCGAAAATAAATAAGACCAGGTTTACGTAAAGCTTCGTGGCCAGGTTACAAGAGAGAAATCCTTGGTGGCGCCCTCGGCGGCGATTCTAATAATTAAGATTCAGTTATTAGGGGAAGGAAAAGAATTGTAGTGTCACAGAGGAGGTAAGAGGAGGAAAGTTAGAAAATGGCGCTTCCAACGTGTCGGGCTCGTTAACAAGAGAAATGTCCAGAGATCAGAGTTTTAAAAAAAAAAAAATTTAGTAAGGGTGGTGGATTTCAGATGGTGGTGGTATGTCAGTATTCTCGTAGGGAGGGTTATGAGTTCGAATATAAAATTAAAGAAAACAAACGAATAAAATATGATTGAGGACGAAAGTAGTATGGAAAGCCCGGTGGTAACATTTAAAAACCCCGAGCGGTGTCAGTTACAAGAAATATTGAGAGCTATCGCTGAGCTCAAAGAAATTGTAATGGAAGACCGTAAAGAAATAAAAGAAATGAAAGGCATGATACAAGAATTGAAAAAAGATGTGAATGAATTAAAAGAGAGGGAAAAGAATAGGAACAATGAAAAAAAAAGGAAGTCATAGACCCAGCGGACCATAAAGTCAGGAAAGAGGAAAAAAGACAGAAAACGAAGAGACAGAGCAGATTACAGGGGAAACTAAAGAAATCCCGAACAAGAAGGCTATACAAATAAACCGAGAGAAAGAGGTAATGGAAAAAAAGCTCAACGAATCTGGAGAAGAGTTCGATAGGGTCACGGCGAAATTTATACACAAAAACATTTAAAGGGGAAAGGGAGGAAAGCCCTTTTGACTACTTGGACAGTCTAGGTGATTTTTTCTACGTCCATAAGTCGAAAGAAAAAGAGAAGATCATAATAGCAACGAGCCATTTGAGTGGTTCCGCTAGGGAATGGTGGAAGGCGGTAAATTACAAACCCCCTACATTCCAAGAATATCGAACTATGATTTTGCGAGGGTTTTGGAGCGTGGAGAAACAAGAAACCATACGCATGAACATATCGCAAGAAAAGTATAAAGCGGACAAAGACGGTACGTACAGTCAGTTTTTCCAACATCAAGCAGCAAAATTGAGGGCCTTGGAGGCATATCCGATGGATCAATTCCAGATAGTGCGAACTATCAGATTTAACCTTCTGTCAGGTGTGCAACGTAAGTTGGCCGAAAACCGTCGGCTATCCATTGAGGAAGCATTAGAAATATTACAAGATATAGAATGGGAGGACCAGGGGGTAGGTGGAGAAAGTAAAGTTAGATGGGAGAACTGTAACGAACCTGCGAGTATGAGTAACTATAACCCCAAGAAAAGTTGGGTCAAGTCACCTCGGGGCAATTAAAGTTTTTTTTTATTGTTTTTTTTTATATGACAAATGGGGCAATGAGCTGATATTTTAAGTCAGCTCATATATATATAAGCTCACATATTTATAATTTCGTCATGGATATTTTCCGAAGTTAAATAGTTTGTAAAATAAAAATTAACAAATGATTTTAATTTAATGGGAAGGGTAAAAAAATCTTAAACTTTTATTTTTGCTATAGATTTGAGCAAAAATTTGTTTTAAAAAAAAGAAAAAAGATAAAATATAATTTATTGTCAAAAATGTTAAAAGTGTTTAATTAAAAGGGAGAAAACTTGAGAGATAAAAGGGTGGGGGAAAGAAAACAAAATTAGATTGTTGGTAGTAATTAGACTCTATTGTTGAAACTTTCACAAACTAAAAGTATTTGGTTAATAATTGCTGTTACGCTAATTAAAAAGAAAAAAAAGATAAGAGAAGGAGAGATAAAATCGCTTTTAGAGTAAGTCAGTTGACTTGAGAGACCAGCAAGGACAATAAAGAAAAAAAAGAAAAAAGAGAGAAGCTGTGCTCCGAATCAGAAATCATTATAGAAATTTTTTTTTTGTGGACTCTTTTCAAATGCATAGCGGCTAAAGCTATCAAAACCTTCCCCTTTGGGGAATTGGCCGCCACTCCATCTGAAGGAAGCTACCGAAAGAGTCAAGGAAGAGAAAGAAATGTATATCGCTAGCCGGACAACCAAAGGAACATCCATGGACACACCAGAATTCTCATATACAAGGACAAAGGCACGACAAATGGAATGTGAATCTATGAAAGTCAGACCTCTTCGCTCTGATCGATCAGGGTAATTATAAACTTTTCAATTAATGGGAACTTTAGTTAAAGCGTAATAGAACTTTATCTTTGATTTATTTTTCGTTTATTATATTTGTTACGAATGTTTCAACAATAGAGGTGGGGAAATAAATTTATTTAATATTGTAAACTATTTATGTTAATTTTCATTAAATATTTTTATGAAATAATGGTATGACTGTATATTAAATTATTTAATATCTGTTCGATCTAGAGGGTAACAACAGGGTGGGGTATAAAAGTGCGCTGCCAAGCAACAGAGAACCTTAGGGCGTTACTTGCGTGTTAGCAGAAAATAAGGGAAGTGTTGAAAGTATAAAAAAACGAAAGACACTTATACGTTCATTTTAAGTTTTTGCAAGTTATTTATTTACCAAATAAAGTGGGGTTTAAAAATAAACTTCAGGAAAGATTATATACTATAAGTCGCCTTTGTATACACGCCTGCTAGAATCCGCTGTATTAGTGTCGGCGCGAGTAAATCCATGGTAGATATTTGGGAAGAATACTTAGAAAGTTAACAGTTTGAAAATCAGAAATTGTAAGTCAGTTCTCTTTGGATCGGGCAGAAATATAATGTTATTAATAATAATAATAATAAAGGAAAGTTTTTTTTTTTGTATCCAACGTATATTTGAATTCTTTAATTATTTATAATAATTAGTTAGTGTCCTTAAGTGAAAACCCCTGTCAGATTATAAACAAAATTTGTAATCGGTGAATCGCCATTCGAAAATAAATAAGACCAGGTTTACGTAAAGCTTCGTGGCCAGGTTCCAAGAGAGAAATCCTTGGTGGCGCCCTCGCGGCGATTCTAATAATTAAGATTCAGTTAGTAGGGGAAGGAAAAGAATTGTAGTGTCACAACGTTAAACAATTTTTTTTTTTGATTTTAATTTAATTAATTATGAATTAAATCAATATTAACAAAATTTTATTCTACAAATGTAATATTTCTGTTAGCTCAATTGTTAATGAGTTTTCTTAGGAAACATAAGGATGTGGGTTCAAGTTATATATGGAAATGGGTGTTTTCATCATTCAAAGTTCAAAAATCTGGCTAAACAGATAGATAAAAACATACACAAACAGAAGGGCAAGTTAATATAAAAGCATTAAAAAATGCATTGTAAAGATGATAAGAATATAATGTATCACAATAGTAATAACAAATCTTCTAATTGAAAAAGTAGGCCAGGTAGATAAGAGAAAAGGCTGTGCAAATAATAAAGAAATTATGAATGCTTTATAAGAATTAAAAAATATAAAAAATTAATTAAAATCAACATAAATTATAAAAGAAATGGATATGAAAAGATTAAAAGATGTCAGATTCCTTTAAATATTTATGATTTCATTAAGAAAATGTTTAATGCAATGAAATAAGTGGATTTTAGAACAATTAGTTTAATTTCTCATGGGATAGAAGTGTCCTTAAAAGTTTTGAACAGATACGATAATATTTTTGACTATTTCCATCATCCACCATTAAATGTAGAATACCTGAAAAATTTAAACTTTATTTAATTTTTTCAAATGCAAACAACTATTAGTAATAACACAGAAATCAGTAGACAATACAGGTTAGAAGATTACCCATTTTGGGTGGTATTATTCTTTGCACTTAGCAGCACTGTCTTAAAATTTAATATTCAATAATCTAAAGGTGTAAATTTGATTCCTATGCCAGCATTGTCACTGGTCAGGCCAGCAACACCTGAAGAAGAGCTGAAAATAATACCACTCAAAACACTATGTAATCTACTATCCTGTGTTATCTACTAACTTGTATTGTCTACTAATTTGTGGTTATTACTAACAGTTGTTTGTATTTGAAAAATTTAAGTAATGTTTAAAATTTTCTAGACATTCAACATTTAATGGTAGATGCTCGAAATAGTCCCAATATATTATTACATCTAAAATACCATTATCACAAATCTTCAGGCAAATATTTTGAACACATTAATTTTCATTATATTAGAAATGTTTCTATCTGAAGATCATTTTAGATTAAGAAAAGCTAGATATAAAAGTTGCAATCAGTTATAGTAAGAATAAAAAATTAATACAGTATTTATTCCATTGATCTTGAAAAGGCATTTCATAAAAGTATTCATTTACTTTGTCAGACATTAAAAATTAACTAACTTTTCTAATTAAAAAAAAAACAGTGGTATAGATTGGGGGGGGGGGGCATTTATTTTTTAAAAAAATGTATATCAATCAGTAGATATTTGTAAAGTTAAATGATTGTCTTGTAAAAGAAGCATTTATGAAAGATATAAAAGAAACAACTGTTTTCCTCTAATTATAATTAATATATATATTTAGATTAATTGTTTTGGTAATATGTAAAAAAAAATTAAATAATCTTTTTATATAAATAGCAGACTAAAAAGTAGAAAAATAAAATAATCCACTTCTCAGTTAATTTGTTATTCTTGCTAAATATCAGAGATCTTAAAAATCTAAACTTGTTATAATACAATTGGAAAATGCAGGAATGTTATCATTTCATAAAAGCATTTGAGGCCATTTTGATTTTTATGATTTGTTTAGGCCTCAAATGCTTTCCTGCAAGTTTTAATTGTCTTATAACAAATCTAGATTCTTAAAATCTTTGATATTGTCCACGAATGACATTTTCTACTTTTTAGTCGGCTATTTACATAACAGCATTATTTTTAAAAAAAATGTTTTGCCTATTATTTTTTAGTTATATTTATATATTATTTTAAAAACTGGTTAAAACTACAAAAAAAATCTAACAAAAATTTTAATTTAATAATAAGATGTGAAAATAAAAAATATGTCCTTTAACAAGCATCTTCTAAATTTAAATATCATGTGATTGTCTACTATATAAATAAAAATATTTATGTGTTAGCTTTTTAATTAATTTAATTAAGAATGAGTTTAATAATCTAATTGGCCCAATATGTAGATAAAAATGATTACAAAAATTATAAAATATCAGCTTCTATACAAATATTTGCTACTACAGTAACATCCTGTCCTATATCAGCTGATTCACCATTATCCATTATTTAAAAAAAGAATAACCCACAGTTTGGAAAAATATTAAATAAAAATATCATCATCATCATCATCAACCATTATCAATCCACTGCAGGATGAAGGTCTCTCCAAGTTTAATCCATCTTCTCCGATCTTTAGCTTCTCTTCTCCACAACACCCCAGCACATTTTCTTATTTCATCCATCCATCTCACATGTGGTCTCTTTCTGGGTCTTTTACAATCTCCTGGAATCCAGTTTAAAATTTCAATTGTCCATCTATTATCATCTCTTCTAGCAATATGTCCAGCCCAACTCCATTTCAATCTTTTAATTTTTTCAATAAGGTCAGTAACACCTGTTTGTTGTCTTACCCATACTGTAACAGTCAGATTTGTACACTCATGCAACAAAATTCAGAGCCCAAGCAAAATATACCAAAGCTGACCGTAGTGAGGTGGTTGAGACCTCTAATCCGACCAAACTCCAACTCATCTGCCAGTACTCCAAATTTAACACCTTATGAGTGACATTCCTGGGGCTACACTCAGTTCTCATTTAACCGCGAGCCGACATAGAACAGGGAGAAACACGAGACTTAAGGTCATTACTAACCTAACTAAATAAGTGATATATATATAACACTTGACACTCTATTAATCTTAAATACTAGACATACACGTATAGCATATAAACTCATTAAGAAATTGGAGTAATGAACTGTGACATTTAATAATATACTGTGGATGGGATAAAATACTATGGATTGGATAAGATACTGTGGTTTGGTTTGATCTAGAGTCTGAGCAAGAAAGATATACAACAGTTTATATTAAAAAAAAAGATTTATTAAAACAATAACAAATGATCTAACACAAAATATCATAATGGCAGGGATTGTATAATCTTCACAAGGTATTCAATACAGGCAAGCATGTTACAATAGTTGGGACTGTTATCAAGTACATCTGTTCCCTTTTAAACATATTACAATACATGTGTGTGTGAGTTATAGAGTCATGCCTAATTATTTAATATGCTCATTTTGTGAACTTGACTTGCTTAAGTTAGAAGTTGATACTTTAGTAGAGATGATGATGAGTACAGCCAGTTTTAAGGACTGTTATATATACTAATTAACTGACAACTAAATAAACTCAGAATCATGCAGATTCAAACTGATAACCAGATTCAAACTCCAGTCTAAAGCTGAATGATTAATTAATATGGGAAAAAGAACTGGTTACCATTAGGTCCACATATATGCGCTATGGCGCTATATTAAAATATTAAAGAAATAAACTTGCAGTGCGAGTGTGTGATTATTCAAGAGTTTCAGCATCAAATGCTCGGTTTACTCTGAGACCGACGGTTTGCTGCTATTGATATATGAACATAAAGTTCAGGATGTCGGATTGGCTTTATGGAAAAATCTGGGTCCTCACGCCCCCAGTTCTAATGAAGATAGCCATAACCCGAACTAAATAAAGGGGCGGTTTGTTTTCGTGAACCCTTGTCAGAGGCAGCAAAACGTAACACATATAAGTGTACTATATAAAAAACACACCCGCAATGCACGCAATATATATATATAAAGCAATAAGTATGCATATAATTAATTGCGCCTAAAACAGATAGCTTTTATCTGTCAAGCTAATTCAAAACAGTTCTTAAAATTAGCATTATAAGTATGCTAATAAAATGGGCTTAAACTACATAAAAATAATCTAGTTAAGATCCTGAATCTGCATATAAATATTCTTAATTAAGGAGGGAAAGTATATTCAATGGAACTTAATACAAACATTAGCAAATATACTTTATCATCTCTAGACAATATATATATCCCCTTCCAACTAATAGATATCAAAGGTTATAATATAAAATCGGTTAAGCAAATCTTAAAAAATACGATTTTACAATATATATATAACTATGATAATAACGAGTGGTTAGCGCATTCGTTTATTACCAATATTATAATTTCGAAACAATGATTTAATAAAATAAACAATGCTTTTAAAATGTCTAAGTGAAGATTACAATTATCTCCTTTATAAATTACTTACTTAGTTTCATTGTTTCGAAATCTGAGCATATTATCACATATCAAACATAACAAAATGCATTTAAACAAAATATTAACATTACTGAAATTAGGCAAGACCGTTAGCTTGTAAGAATTGAAGAGAATAAATTTCGGACATTTAATGAGTATAAAAAAAAATATGAAATCTTTTAATTCATAAAAGATTTCAGCAGTTTATAAAATTAAGTAAGTGAGCTTTTTTTTTCTTTTACATTATAGATAAAGTTATACAGACTGATAGTTTCGTTTTATAAGAGGGAAAATTGAAAGAGTTTTTATAATTTAGATAGAACGTTCTTTTTAAAGTGTTTTAAGAATTTATAGATTAAAGTTCATACCGCAGCTTCTTTTTAGAAATGATTACCATCTCTCTCTGCCTCCTTGAGTGGACTTGAAGCGTATATCAATGATAGTGGTTGGAGTAGGGCGTCTGACAGCGTCATAATCTTCAGTGGCCTTTCAGATAGGTCAAATTTCTTCATATTCTCCATGCAGGTTGCTGGAAAGTCTATTCAAAGGAATGTTTAGAGGAATTGAGAGTAGTCATCTGGCTTCAGAGCCAGTAAATATATTATGTTACTCGATCATTTTTGGATTCTGGTCTCCACAACAATTTTCAGGAAAAAAAAAGCTAAAGAGAGTGCTTTTCAAAAAAAATCTGCAATATTTATATTCCCTAGATCAAAAGCCAGCGACCATCTATTTTAAAAACACAATTCAGACTTCTAAGTTTTAGCCTTAGGTCTCTTTTGATTCTTATCTTTTTTTTATCTTGTTGCCCAAACTTTTACTGGTTTGATCTGGGAAAAGAAATTCATTACAATCGTAATGAATGAGCTCTAGCACAATGTCAATAACCTAGGGACTATCTGATCCCACCTGCAAATTATTCTAAATAAAAATCTGCGATATCTATATTCCCTAGATCAAAAGCCAGTGACTATCTATTTTAAAGCACAATTCAAATTTCTAAGTTTTACAGCAATCTGTCTTTTTTGATTCTAATCTCTTTTTTTTATCTTGTTGCCAACTTTTTACTGGTTTGATCTGGGAAAAGAAATTCATTACAATCATAATGAATGAGCTCTAAAATAATGTCAATAACCTAGGGACTATCTGATCCCACCTGCGAATTATTCTAAATAGTCTTATTACCAATCTGTGAATTTCGCATGTGATTTATAATTTACCTAAACCAAACTTGTTAAAGGATATTTAGCCACATTTTCTAAACAAAATAACCCTTATACAATATATTATTTATATAAATGCTGCAATATATCTATACAAAATTTAATATCATTATCATTTACAGGTGCTTGTATGTGTGACAATAAACATATAATTGTTTGAATGCATATAAAACTGTGACCACATATATAACTGTATAAATGAATATATCGCTGTGTGGATATATACAACTGTGTAAACATATATATATACAGCTGTGTAAAGGCATATAACACTGAGTGTATACATATACACTTGTACTAAAGAGTGTTCAAAACCGGCATAGATGTGTCTATGGAAACATAAAGGTGAAGCAGATAGAAGGACAGTAATATCTGTTTCAATACATTGTGTTTTCGATCTCTTCTTGTTACTCCCAACATACATCTGAGTGCCTTCCTATATAAATACCATCATAAAACTACCTTTTCATAACTATATTATCCTATTTTTTACTTTTATTGATATATTAATGTGCATATTTTAAATTTAATATTTTATAGGTGTGCAATATATGTTAAAACATATATATTACATGGTATTTATAGATATTTAGAAATATTGTAGTATTAGACTGAAGATCCATTGATTTAGTTTACTCTGAAAGCATAAATATACATGTGTATGTATCTATGTACAATATATTATTTAATAGTTACATTAAATAATAAAATTTAGAAATAAAATAAATGATAAAAGTAAAAAAAAAAACTTTTTATTATTAAATTTTGGGAAAGGGGGGGGATTTACCAAATCTAAAGAGTATATTCAAAGTGGATAAACAAGTTGTTTTTGCTAGCTTCTTAGAATAAAGTAAAATATCAATTAGAAAAAAAAAAAGCTTTATACTCTCAAAGAGATAAACATGGAGATAAAAATATTGAAAACGTTGGACTTATTAAAGATTGATAATGGAAATGAATGAAAGATTTTTCTTTTCTTTTTTTTTTAAAAAAAAAGTTTTTGGCCTGAAATATCATTTGTTAAAGTCCATATTGATAAAGGAAGAATAATAAATTTGTGATTTAAATATTTCCTATCGATGCTTATCAATTACGATCTGGTAAAAAAAAAAAAATTGTTTTAATGTATTATTAGTTAAAATGACTGATAGCAATATAATATCTCATTTAGTATGGTAGTAATATGGCAGATTCTAAAAGTTCTTCAAAACTTAATGAACCACCAATTTATCAAATGTCATGACTTTTAAAAAGTAACTAAATATTTTTATAATTTATTAATAATACATATTCTTACAGTAACAAATCAGAATGTATTCAATCCTGTAAGTAAGAAAGGTGGGGAAAATAAATTTTAGGAAATTAGTTTGTATTTATTTTGTGAAATTTAAGAGTATTGTGCTATATTTAGAATTAGAGTTTAAAAATTTTTTTTTCCCTTTTACTATATGTATTTATTTAGAGAGTTTCAATATATAGCATATTTATTTGTATTATAATAAAATGGGTTATGTTTTAATTTAATGTTTCTCAACAATATATTTTAATTTTGTTTTTTTAAATGTTAAAAAATAAAATACAAGAGTTTTCTCTGCCTTTCTTACAAACAAGTGAAAATGAGCCAGAAAAAAAAGAAATAGATAGAATTTATAATCACTTGATTAAAAAAGAAATCACATATAAACATTTTGAGTAATTTTTATAAATTGTCAAAACTGTTTTGTTCATCTTTTTATCCTTAGGAGGATAAAAAAAAAAGGGGGGGGGGGGATATTTAGAGGATGAAAATATCCAATGCTTTGTTTCAGAGATAACTTTTTACAGAACTAGACAGTGACATTATCAAGAGTAGAAATTTAGTTAAAGCCATCTGTATAATAATAAGTAAATTTGCCTAAAAGTAATTCAATTATGAATCTTAATGTAATAAAGAAATCAACACTAACAAAAATCATTAACATGAAATGTAATTTATGTTAAAAAGCAAAGACAAATTATAATCAAACAAATAATCTAATCATCAAGCTATTTTGAAACAAAAAAATAAATACAATTAATTGAAAAAATAAGATGTGTTGCAAAATTGGAATTATTATAGTTGGTAAATAATAAACTTATGTATGAGCATACATAAATATCTTACCATCATCATCATTTTTCCCTTGCAGGAAGAAAGTCTAAGTTTAATCTAGTTTCTTCAATCCACAATCTCTTTTTTCCACGCCACACCAGCCAATGTCCTTATTTCATCTTCCATCCATCTCACATATGGTTTCTTTCTAGGACTTTTTGCAATCTCATGGAATCCAATTTAAAACTTAAACTGTCCATCTATTATCAGTGCCAGAAATATATCCAGCCCAATTCCATTTCAGATTTTTAATTTTTTAATGATGTCAGTGATATCTTTTTTGTTCTCTCATCCATATTTTCATTTACATCTCTTTTTGTTAATCTTAACACACTTTGTTGAGTGGTCGTAAATCTCTATTGTATTCTTCTGTTAAGTGTCAGAGTTTCAAATCCATAAAAACCTTCCTTTTCAATCATATAGGCATATTTCCTTTTAATACTTACTTCTAATAAAAGCACTCTATTCAAGTTTAATTTTAAGATAAATTTAATTTATTATGTTCCATTTTTATTAATAATTTGACTAGGAAATTTCTAATTCATGTTTAGCAATCCCTATTTTCTTTCTGTAAGAAAATCCATTGACTTTTAGTCCTATTTTCTTACTTTCATCTGGTAAAACTTTCCTCAATCTGTGAAGCATTATTTGCAAAAACAATTACATCACCTTCAAAATCTAAATGACTTAAATAATATTCATTTGCATTTACTTCTTTAATTTCCCATTTTAATCCCTAAAATATTTTTTTTACAACTTATAAAAAGTTTTGAAGACAGGAATCATTAGATGTTAATCCAGGCATTAACATGTAATTTAATTTTAAAACAGGTAAACTCTCCATACAGTAGTGCCAAAAAAAAAAAGGTGATCATGTGATGTTTAGTGGTTTATTGCACTTTGATACTTTTCAAAATATGACAATATCACAGATCTATATCTTGATGATCCAAGACTTCAAACACCATGAAAATGCATATATAATCAAATGCCTTTCATAATCTACAAATCCAAAATATGACAAATGATAACTATTAATCTTTTTCATAACTTCTCTCAAAACTTTGATATGATTCACTGGGCTAAAACAACTTTTAAATTCAGATTGCTCTTTTGGCAGCTTGGAATCCAAAGTTCACTATGAATGAGCTGTAGAACTCACAGAAGATTAATAGATCGTATATTATAACATAGCAAATATACAATCACTTTTTCTTTTAAAATATATATATTCTACAATAATATCAACAAATTAAAAATCCTTTTTCTTTTCAAAATTTATTTTCTTATATCAATACTGAGCATAGTCATTTTCAAGGATCTGCAACAATAGTATGAAATACATATTTATAAATAAACATCAATTACATAAATACCTTCATCTTACATTAACATAAACAAAATACCTTCATCTTACATTAACATAAACAGTAACATACATATTAAACATACATAATTATATTTTACTTATATCTCTCCCCCACTGTTATTTTTTATTACTCTTTCTTTTATATTATTTAATTATAAATCTGTCTTAAAATCATCCAAGAAACTTTTTATACAAATTTAAAAACCAACCCTAATTTCAAATAACCTCCCCCTTTTTTAAATCTTATCTAAAACCCATCTCAAAACTACATTCCTAAACTATAGCTTTAAATGAATATAAAACAAACATAAAAATCTTTTTTTATCCAAAAAAAACTTTTGACAATTTACCTAAACCTATTTACATTCATTTTAATTATACATTATTTTAGATTCCTTATCTACTCCATTAATTCTATTTAAAGTAGGATTATATTTTTTTATGTAAAAATATTCTTTTACCATGCTTTCCCTGTAATTTTTAACCCTTTCCAACATTTTAATATTAAATTCTTTATGTAAATATTTGAATTTTTGTCATATAAATGTTGTCTAAGTCTAGTTTTTAATGTATTCTTTGTTGTACCAATATATGAAATCTTTTTCCCCTCCCTCTTACAATTTAAACATTCAATTAAATAAATTCCATTCATTTTGTCAATTTCTATATTTTTTGTATCATTAATACAAAGAATATATTAAAAACTAGACTTAGACAACATTTATATGACAAAAATTCAAATATTTACATACATTGTAAAGTTTTAAGTCATAAAGAATTTAATATTAAAATGTTGGAAAGGGTTAAAAATTACAGGAAAATGATGGTAAAATAATATTTTTACATAAAAAATATAATCCTACTTTAAATAGAATTAATGGAGTAGATAAGGAATCTAAAATAATGTATAATTAAAATGAATGTAAATAGGTTTAGGTAAATTGTTAAAAGTTTTTTTTGGATAAAAAAAGATGTTCATATTTGTTTTATATTCATTTAAAGCTATAGTTTAGAAATGTAGTTTTGAGATGGGTTTTAGATAATATTTTAAAAAGGGAGAGGTTATTTGAAATTAGGATTGGTTTTTAAATTTGTATAAAAAGTTTCTTGGATGATTTTAAGACATATTTGTAATTAAATAATGTAAAAAAACAAGTAATAAAAAATAGCAGTGGGAGAGAGATATAAGTAAAATATAATTATGTATGTTCAATATGTATGTTACTGTTTATGTTAATGTAAGATGAAGGTATTTATGTAATTGAGGTTTATTTATAAATATGTATTTCATATTGTTGCAAATGACTGTATGAAGATATAAACAGTTGAAACGTTGGAGTTTTGCATTATATAAATATATATATGTTCAGTATTTTTTTTTCAGTATTGATATAAGAAAATAAAGTTTTTGAAAAGAAAAAGAAGGATTTTTAATTTGTTGATAAGATTAATAGATCTGAAATTTCTATTATTTTTAATCACTTTTCATTAATATCAATATTACTGGATTTTTTCAATCAACTAGTACATCTTTAACATTTAGATATTTGATGTACACTATCATCACTTCATCAACATTTTTTTCTATTTCCTCATTTGCTTTATTTAAAATATCAATAATAATTTCATCATTTCCTGGAGCTTTTCCCTTAAAATGGATTTAATTGCATAGCTCACCTCTTCATCTAAAATGTCACAATTCAAAAAATATAGTAATTGTAAAGAATATTTTTTCTTGTTCTTTATTATTGTACAATTCTTTATAGAACATACTTTATGATGTCATCCCTTTTTTAGTAATAAATCCATTTTTTCATTTTATTTCCTTGTTTTTTTGAGACTTTTACTCTCATCTATAGCTTTGTTTGTCTATTCACCATTATATTATCTTATATCATTATTAATTCCTTTTTATATTATTTTTATATTTTTCTTAGTGGGTCATTTTAAAAAAATTTCATATTCTTTCTTTTCTTCATACATTGGCTTGTCTCAATAAAAAATTTAGTGGTAAATTGCTGCTTTTTTGTATCAGTTATCTTCCTTGTAGTTCTTATAATAATTTTAATCATATATGATCTATCTTCAAGGTCCTACTATGTTAAAATGATTTGCAAATTTTAATTTAAATTCATTGGAATGTTTCTAAAAGATTAGGAATATCAAATATTAATACTGTCTTTCTTAATAATGTTTAGGTTTTTAGTTTTAAACTAAGAAGTATCTTATATCTCACTAATCGATTATCATTTCCTATGTTGAATCTGTTAAGAACATTACAGTCTTGAAACATATTATCTGTCAGCCATTTCTATTTCTATTTAACATTTCTCTTGACAAAAGAATTTTTAATATAGTTTTCCTTTCTTTGAAAACTTTCCAAGTTTATGTCCTCTCCCATTTCTAGCATCATAATACATTTCATTCATTTA
This sequence comes from Epiperipatus broadwayi, assembly GCA_028023455.1. NCBI lineage: Eukaryota > Metazoa > Onychophora > Udeonychophora > Euonychophora > Peripatidae > Epiperipatus > Epiperipatus broadwayi. The sequence goes on along the minus strand of JAQFVV010006219.1, from coordinate 4,084,075 downwards.
TCAATTCTAGCATTAAAGTATCCCATGACAATTTTAAAATGTTTGATCTGATCAAATGTATTTTGTACAATTATATAAAAAAAATAAAAAATTTATCAAATGAGAACTTGTTGGGATATCAATATCTGCATTTGATATCTTCCACTAATATGAATAATTAATCTTGACAATCTGACTGATATACCATCAATCTTCATAATGTTATTCTTCCACTTTCTATTTATAATGAATCCAACACTTTGTGCTTCTATTATTTGTGCCTTTATAGTTAAGTACATATTCACTTTTTAAACTTTTGTTTCTTCAGTGACTTTCTTCTAATTTCATAAAATCCAACAATGTCCCATTTAATATTAAATAGTTATTCCAATTTGTGCAATCTTCCTTGATATGAAAGTGACTGCAGTTGTAAAAATCAGAAAAAGTTATCACTAACTGGCAGTCCATGTTCACAATCAGGGGATTATTTGCTATCTCTGACTTAAGTAATCAACTTACTTTGGTGATGACTTTACAGCCTCTTGGGAATAAAAGTCATAATTTAATTTTGTCTGTAGTTAATGATAAATTCCAAATTTATCATTAACTACAGACAAAATTTTGTCTGTAGTGATTGTGAATATTTAAAAAAAAAAACAATCATCCACATGTCTTCAAGAAAACTCAACTGATTATCAGGTGACTGAGAAGACCATGATATCTTTTAATCATAAACTTGGATGTAAAAATTTAGTAAACTCACCATGCTGCCTGATGTCATGTTGGGATTAGTCTAGCATTTTCATTTGTCAGACATTAGGAATTTACTCTGCTCAATACCTTTAAACTCTTAAGAGGAATCAAAGGGACTCTTTTCATTTAAAAGCAATCTTCTTTCTACATATAAAGATTATATCATAATCTAAGATCTATTTATTTATTAGCTAACAATTTATAACTTTAAATATTTTAAGACAGTTAGTAATTCCCAATCTCAGATTGCAATTTCTAAATATATATAAATACATTTTTTGTAATAACAATGTTTTTTGATAATTTTTGTTTTTTGATAACAATGTTCTAACATAAAATTCTATTTTAAAGCAAAAAATCTGTAATTTAATTAATAATTATAAAACATATCAACATGCATTTTAGAAATTAAAAATATATTTTATTATTTATTCAACATTAATTACATTTTTATCTTTTTTTTTTTTTTTGTTGTTATATTAAGTTGCTTTAAAATTTTTCTGAAATAGGATATCTGTTTTTTTTTCATTATTATTTTAAGAGTTTCAAAACAATTTTTTTTTTTTTTTTTGATCAGCATTTACATATGTTTTATTATTAATTACTTCTTACATGTTTCATATTGTTATAAAAAATCGTAATCTAATTTTTTTTTTTTTTTAATGTTGGCAAAAGTAATATCATAAGTAATTTATAATAAATATCAATAGTTATTTTTTCCATGTTAAAATCAAAGTCATGAAATGTTAATAATTTAAGATTATACTCAAAAATTACAGGCTAGTGCTTCCTTATAATTTTGAACAAAGTCATCAATTAATACAGCTGCAACCAGTTCATATTTCCTATATATTTAATACATTTTTTTATATAATTTTATTTATATAAATAAATATATAAGGGCTTTGTAGTATACCAAATAAAACAATTTCTGCCAAATCCAAAATCTGAAGATTAAATCTGGATTGAATTTGAAAATATTTTCACATAGCTGCGAATTTTCAAATAAACTTAAGAATTTCTCTCTAATTAGCTTTCCCATAGCCGACTCAATGAGTAATCCAATTATTGATCAGTAAATAGATATATAGATGATCAAGTATTATTCTTAATCAAAAGATCTTATTGACTAATTAGTCCAATCTGCCTTTAGAAAAAAACTTACATACATATACTCAGGCCCACTGCATGGGCGTGAGGCACCTTTGTGCAAGATAAATTTTGGTACCCTTAGCCCAGAGCTGGCCTGAGTGTATTGCAGTGGTGACCTTGCATTTATCAAAACCCCGGTTCTACTTGGTTTATGTCTTTTGCGAAAATAAAAACATTTTATCACATGAAAAAATGAAATTACATTTCCTTTTTTTTTTTTTTTTGCCTCTTTAATTTGTAAGTCCTACAATAAATATCATATGTGAAGTAATACAAATGTAGATGTGCTAATATGCAGTAATGCAGATTTTTCAGTTACATTGTTTATCTAAATGTTTCGGAACAGCTCTTCATTAACATTTTTATGTATTAAATCATAATATGCAAAAAATAATAATAAAATTAGAATATTATTAATGAATTTGCAATAAATATATATTTTTTTCTTTTTTGCATTATATGTATTGTATTTTCTCAAATTTTGATTCTATAAAAGTGCACAAAATAAGCAATCATTTATATATTAGAAGTAGTAATTTGAGCAATTTTAATATATCTATATTTGCAAATAAAATTATTTATTTTTTTATATATCAAAAGACCCCTCCCCCTCTCATGAAATAAAATTAGTGAATTAAAATAATAAATTATATATAATTTTGTTTAACCAAAGACATGATAGAATATTAAAAAATTATAATTATTTACATTTTTATCTTTTAATTTACATGTTACTCTCCTAACTTTGGTGGCCATGTGATAAATAGCAGTCAATTTTATTAGATCGACTCTAACCATCTTTTTTATTTTATGTCATTCGGAATCCCAGAAATAAAATTTTGTGAATGCTTGTTATTTCCGTTTAAAAACTTAATATTATATAGTCAGGTATCTAAGGATTTTAAAGATTTTTCTTACATTTACTTAAGGATAGAAGTTTTCACAGATTGTTTATTCAATAAATTTTTTGAAGCCTTTATATGATGCCTTGCAGTTTCTTTTGCTTAATGATAAATTATAATACAGGCACTTTTCCAATAGTTGTTACAAGTTGTATAGAAGTTACAATAACGCTGAGTTAATGAAATGCAGGCAATATCTTTTTTAAAAAATTTTTAAATTGTTGATAGAAATATGTTTTAAAAATCCAACATTTCATAAATAATTTATTTACAATTTTTTTTAGCAAAAATAGCCTTTCTTGTTTTTGTTCAATAATAAAATGTACTAATTTATTATTGTATTTAATTTTTTTTAATGCATATTAATAACTAGGTCGTATTATATATAAATATTTTATTATACAGTTTGACAAAGATTTAGCCAGGATTTATTTAAAGAAAGAATTTTTAATTTTCATATTTAGATTGTTTATTCAATAAATTTTTAAAGCCATCAAAACTTCTTGCATTTTGTTTTGTTTTGCTTAATTGCATTGCAGTGTAGATTATAGATCAATTAATTTTAGCTAAAAAAAAATATTTATTAAAAATAGGAAAAGCTATTTAGTAAAGCCTGTAAAAAGATAATACAGGACAATAATAACAAAGAAGAGAAAGCACTATTAAAAAAATAATGGCACAACACAGCATCCAGCCCAGACCTAAAATTTCTGGGGTGAACACTCTGCCAGTATTCTCAAATGAACAACATTTAAAACTTATAAAACATTATTGATAAAGATAAATTCAACATGTGCAGAATTACTGTAATTATGAGGCAATATTTTTAAATAAATTATTAATAATGTTACTTTTTATATAAATTAGGATATTTAAATAAAAACGATTGGGAAATCTAAACATAATTTTATTAATTATAGTGATTAAGAGGCATCGATCTGTCCAGTTTGGTACAATGGTAGTGTATATATAAAATATATTTCGAGACTTGAACAACTGCCACAATAAGTTTAAGAAATATTCCTCTTATGTTTAAATAATAAATATTTATAATCAGAATGTGTTTCTAAGAAAAAGTGATTCAGAAATCTAAACATTTATATATGTTATATTAATTATCATGATAAAATGGTGTCGGTCTGTTCAGTTTAGCATAATGATAAAAGTATATATGTATATTTCAAGCTCATGCCTAGAAATTCAAAGTCCGAGTAATTGTCACAAATAATTTTAAATGAAGAAGTATTCCTCTTATATTTAAATAAAAAATATTTACACTCAAAATGTATTTCTAATAATAAAATGATTCAAAAAACAAATTTTATTAATTATCTTTGGTGACTTGGTGCTCCAATAGTGAAACACCTTTGTGTCTCGCACAACCTGCATGTGGCGGCCTTGCATATACTCTTGACTAAAGAGAATGACAGGAAACAAAATACTTTTTTAAACTAGTAGTGGACTCAACATTAATTTTCACCATTCTTCTATGAAGAGATTTTTCTATTTTAAGTATAAAGTATTTACACAGTCCAATGTTTTAAAGAAAATTGCAAAACAATGAAAATGTCAACATAAATATTAAAAAAACATTAAAAATTGGAGCATTTTGAATGATTTATATACATGTTTGTATTCCATATCATAGAAAAAATTTTAACATTATTCTTATTCACTATAACCCCCTCATTTTTTTAGATCAAGCCTCTTTACTTTAAAAGAGATAGTTTCATTATTTATTAGATCAAACATATAAAACTATGCTATAATCATACCTTTTTTTATATATAAATTCAAATTACTTTTATTAATGAATAGATCTAAAATATATGTTGTATTTTTCAAGATAGAATAATCGACAGCAAACCACTGCTAATTTAGGATCATGTTCAAATGATGTTATAAGATTTTGAACTAAACAAGTTAGAGTTGTTTTGAGCTTAAATCATGTTTATTATTACTTTCAAACAAATTGTTGTTTACATTGGGAAAAAAAAATGCTAATGAAACATATGCATTTTGATCAAATTATATCTCTACAATTTGCTGTGAATAGATAAAAGATGGAGGTTATGAATTTGGATAGGCAATTACATAAATAAATTTAATCTTTATTAAGTTTATAATCTATATCTAAGAGTTAAAAAATATTATTTCCAACTTCTATTCAAAATAATTAATAATCATTTATGCATTTGTGGAAAGGTGATTGTTGGGAATAATAGCTTGCTAAAAAATACTATGTACTTGTAATAATTCCACCAAGAATATATTAAAATATATATTTTTTAATATTTACAATTGTAAATAAAAGTGAGTTTTAATTCTATTTTCTTGAAATAGTGAAATAATAAAAAGGAAGTGAATGATTAAATGATGGAGGTTACCATACATTCAAACCAACAGTTGTATAGATATTTTTGATCTTTATTCAATTTAAAATCAAGAATTATAATTTTTAAACTAACAAAAGATGATCAGAAATTACTTATGTATTTATTGAAGGCTAAATAACTGCTAAAAATAGTGGCTTAGAATACAAATTTGTAAAAATACTATATACAAAACCTATATAAATTCTTTAAAGCTTAAAAATAAACATATTAATTATCAGATTTATGTAACTCCAAGTACAATATAAATCAAAAATATAAATTACCAATTTTAAAAAATAAAATTGAAATAGAAACATCTTACTATTATATATATTAAATAAATCTAAAATTTTATCTCTTATAAACCAACAATCATAGTTTCATTTCAAATAATTGATTTTATTTTACATAATTAGTTTAAACCGGTTTCTTTTAATTTTGATATTCAAAATGATTTCATTATCAGTCATTAGATTGTTTATCATTCTTCTTTTATTAAATTGATATTGCCAAAGAAAAAAAACTGATTTAAATAATTATGTTAATATAATTATGTTTTGCAGGTGTTTCTCTTTTTCTTGCAAATCATTGGAATATTATATATATACTGCATAGTGCATATATAAAAACTGAAAGGATCAGTTTAAATTTTTTTTTTTTTTTTTTCCAAAAAAAAATGTAAATTCCTTTTTTTAAAACAATGTTAAAAGGGGTGGGGGGGGTAAATTTATTAATTAAGCAGTAAAGATTCATTGCAGTAACAACATTAACCAATATTTTATTTTTAAAAGCAATTAAATGTATGTTTCCCTCCAAAATTATTTTCATGCAACTGATACTTGTGATGCAAAAACAAAAATTATGTTTTATGATCTAATTTGTGATGAATATCCATTTGTGAGTCAGTGTTGAAAAAATATTTAGAAGAAAAAGCAATTAACATGATCTTTAAAAAGCATCTTAAGATATTTTATTTTAAAAAAAATACAAATAAGAATACTACTTTTATGAAATCAATATGTGAATATATTTCTACATAATCTAGTTAAATATATATATATAGCTATAAAGGTATCACTGTTTACCTGGTTTTTGTTTAATAGTGCAATTTGTTTCAAAATGTCAGATAATACACAAGTTTATAATGTTCCCATCATTTAGATTAAAAATTTAACATTATGGGGAAAAAAAATTGCATATTCTCCCTCATAGTTATCAAGATACTTTCTAGATTCAAAAAATCATAAAAAGTCCAAAAGAATTTGTCATATTAAACATAATTGAAGAATATTATTATTTAAACAGCATTACTGCTTAAATCAAAATAATTTCATTCACTTAGGCTGATGATCATTTTCCTTTGATATAGTTTGTACTCGGACATTTTTCTGTTGTCTAATGAGAATAATCATGATTTGGTTAGTTTAAATTCTCTTTTTGACTTTGCAAATCTTCTGCCTTGACATTGTGTACCAATGCATCCAAAAGTCAGCCAATATTTCAACAAATCATTATAAAAATTAAAAAAATCTTATGGTGTACAATTTTTTAATAATTGTAATTTTGAAGGCAAATGAAAAAATTATTTAAGTTGAAGATTGTATATTACACCTATCAATATATTTTAAAAATATGTTTCTTTAATAAAAGAAAAAAAAAGGATAAATATTCACAAATCTCCCATTTTGGGATAAATTAAAACATTTACAAGAATCTGCATAGAAACATGATTGCACCTGTATGAAAATTTTAAAAATCAAAATTTGTGCCCACTTTATTTTAAAAACAGGAAAACTCTCAACAATATGCAATTGAATGGCATATAAGAGAATCCTTTTTCTTTTTTCCTCTAAAAAAGAATAAGTTATCAATGATATAAAAACATATTAATTACAAAAAAATTTCTCATATTAGTGCATGTTCAAAATATATTTTCAATTTACAAAAATACTGCTATTTAATTCATTAAGTACTTCACTTAAGTACTAGTCTTTTCATGATCAATTACAATTAACTTTTTCACCTTTCAATATTTTTGACATCATAAAAATTAATGTTTGAAAGTAAAAAAGCAGAACAATTCCTTTCTCAATTTCTTTTTTTTATATCTTCACTTAATTATTTTATATCTACTTCCAAAGAATTACTGAATGGCGGTGTGGAAATCAGACACTATTCTTTTTGCATCCACAAATGTGTTATAAACAATGACACATCAATTTTACAATTTTAATTATATTTAAGCTTTGATAATATTTACTAATGATCAATTTTTTATAATAATTTAGGATTTTTTTTTATTTGTATTTTGTCAAATCTTTAAGCATAATATTTGTCATATTAAAGTTTGATTTAAACATTAGCATGGATATTGTATTATTTAAAAGTTATCAGATATATTAATATGTATTTTATATATCTAAATGTGCTAGAAGTTTTAAATGTTTGCTATAGCTTTCTAAAGCAGCAGTTTTAAAATTTTTTGGGTGTGCATGGACCTAAAGTTATAAATTTTAATTTTTTTGTGTGTGCATGGACCTAAAGTTATAGATGATAAATTTTAACATTTAAGTATTTTGCTAATAATATATAAAATAGTCTATTAAAAAGATGTATATAATCTTTTTTTAGATATGTTATTCTCATTTCTATAGCGTTTTTCTTATATTGTACAACATTAGCCATTAATGGTGAATTAGACATGTTAGATTGACATGTTTGTGATTTAGTATAAAAATCTCCAATAAGCCTTGGAAGATTTTTTTTCAGATACCCAGTCCATAGTTAATCCAGCTAGCCATGCTTTCTTGGTCAATAAAATGATTAACTATTCTCAAAGAATAAGTACAGTTATAATAAGATGCAATCTTAAAAACAGGTTAGGTGGTTTGAATTCATAATTCCTATTAAAAATGTTGAAACATTTTTTAAAAAGTAAAGTGTTGATATGGCTAACAGTTTAATTACTTATATATATTAATATAATTCTTGATCAAAAAATAAAACTAATAATTGAAAACAAAACTAACAGGTAATAGATTAATTTTGAAACAATAATTTTAGAGTTTTCTTTAATAATACATGAGATGATTTTATTTCAATTACAACTACAAAAATTTTCTTTCTTCACCTACAAATTTATCTTATGAGATTTCAAATTGGAATTCTATAAGCATAATAAAACTGATTAAAGCTTTATTATAATTAAACAAAAATGAGATGCTAGAGTAAATTATTAGAGGATGGCAAGGATTGGAAAACTATCGGGGACAATGGTAAAATCTTATTTACATGGTAATAGTACTTAATTACTCAATCTGCTTTTGAAAAGAAAACTTATCATATGTAGATGATTTTTTTGTTATTATTATTATTAAGTATATTTTATTACTATTTTCAATAGTCCACAGATTTATCTTTTTTGGTAATGGTAGACTTTCCCAATAGTTATTATGACTTAACAAATATTGACTATAATATTAATATGCACAAATTATTCAAATTTAATAAATTTGGTTAACAAGATCCTACTTGAATAATAGATGAATGAAAATAATATAATGCAGAGGAGAAATTGAACAAAATGAAGAGTAATACCAATAAATCGTGTGAAATAGATGTAACTACAACCTCTTCAAAAATTATGGTCTTTATGAGCTACATATATCCATAATCAACTTATCTTCACTTGTATACATTTTCAGATCTTTTCTGAATTTCCTTTAATTATGCAAAAGTTATAGCTAGCCAATAATTAAATTTGCTGTTATTTCAGCTGTTAGTTCAGATACTTGAAGAAGATACTGAGCAAGAGGTTTAACTTGATATAAAAGCAGTACTCTCTTCATAACTAATTAGTTAAATCTCAAATTGTAACAAAAAAATGTAAAAGGGACAATCCTAAATTGAATGACTTATTTCATATAAAAAAAGATTATTGATAAAAAAAACTTTGCTTAAATTTTTTATGAAACTAAATAAAATAGGATTTACAGATCTCTAATAGTTATCCCTAAATTAAAAAATCTAGATATAGATTTTGTATTAATCTACAGTGTATTTGTGATTTTTGCTATTACAATTATAATTATGCCTTATTTTTTCATAATATCTTGCTTTATTTTATTAAAATCCACAATTTTTTTGGTTTAAAAAAATCATTTATAACCAATGAGCTCTTTGATGCAAATTTCCTGTATATATTGTATGTGGTATTTTGTGTTCAAGATTAAATTTGTACAAAATTTAAAAAAAGATTTAACTATTACATTTTTATATTAATCTTTAAATGCATATACAGATTTAATAATTATATTTAGATCAATCTGTTTAAACTTAAACAGACATTTCAATTAATTTTTCCCCATAATTACTGAATTAACTTCTAAGTCAAATTGCCTATAACTGATTTAGAACATGATTGAGTGGAGAAATATCAGAATACCTGATTAGATCTTAAAGCTGCATTTGAACAGAATATGTACATAAAAACATTATTTTATTTACAAGACAATTTATTATGATATAATTAAGAAAAATGATTCTGAAAAATAATACAAAATTATAATAGAAAAATAATAGCAATATATATATAATAATGTAATAAACACAGACATATATATATAATGTTTACAAATGTACTTTTAAAATTTAAGATTACAAATTAAATTGAAAACTAAATTTTTTTGTAATGTTTATATTCCATATACTTAAAGAGAGAAAAGATTTATTGAAAGTTCCAATTTTTAATTAGTACACAAAGTTATTAATAGATATCAAAAATAAAAGATTAATTTTATCTTCACTAACAATAAATCAAAATGATAACTTTTTACAAAAACATATCACGTGACAAAGGTAAGGATCATAGTGGAAACATTAACTGCAACATAAACAATAAAAATGTTCAATCTTTAATTCTTTTTCTAATCAGCAAATCTCTATTCCATATATATATTTTGCTCCAAACATTCTTATTATAGCATCTATTATGTAGCAGATAATAGTTCATTTTGTTTATAAGCTTTGATTATATATTGTTTATTAGTGTAGGCATACAGTACTTTTCAACAACACATCTATACATAAAGGACATGTTTTTAATGTGTATGATAAACATATACAAATTGAAATTATAATATAAACAACATTTTTTAAAAATAATATTATTCATCAATAAACAGAGAGCATATATATATATATGCTCTGTTTATTAATGAATAATATTATTTTATAAAAATGTTACTCGCTCAAAAAATGATAAAAAATTTGATACCATTTTTTTAGAAAAAATAAACAAACAATAAAAAAAAACAAATTCTTCAGACATACTTTAACTTTTCTGATACAACATAAAAATGTCTGCCAAAAACATTTTAATGTATATGAGAATAACTTTAGCCAATATCAGAAATGCAAACAACCATAGCAGAATTTGGAAAAATTTTTAACAAGAGCCATTTTGTTTAAATATCTCCCTCACCCATAAAAGAATTGTAAGGACAAACGGTGAAAAATAGATTCATGAAAAATATGAATTTCTGAACAGTTGTGGATATATTTGTATTTTAGTAACAGAAAATAATAGAATCTGTAAACATCCTAAGGAAAACAAAATTTTTCTTAAGAATAAACAAACAAAAACAAAAAATTATTTTAAGGTTTGATTTATTCATAAATTCCTAATATTTTAATGTTCATCAAATGCAGTAATTACTATTCTAGCAATATTGTAAAGTGCATTTTTCCTCTCCTTAGATCGTCAAAATATTCATTTACAAGTTACAAAAGAAAATGTAAAATATGTTGTGTTTATCATAGTAAAAATAGCCACAAGATTGTGATTAAAGAGCCACAGTTTGCCAACCTCTGTAATAGATGATTAATTCTTTTAGAACATACAGCATATTTCTGATCTTTTTTTTTTTTTCAATACAAATCAATAACTTTCATTTTATCATTTATTAAGGAAGTATTTCATGAATTCTCTTAACAGTGTCAACCCTATCCGGGAAAATTTTTGAATAGACTCTAGCGACTAATATTTTTACTATGATGCCATATTTGATTTTTTTTGTGTGTAATTAAATCTTTTTTACATATATTACAAAATTCATTTATATGTTACATTATAAATATTTAAGCTTTCTAATAATTAAAATAAAAATATATTTTAAATATTTTAAAATTGTGAAAATAAGTATCTAACTGAAAATTTTACTGATAACAAAGGATTGGTTCACGAAACCTATTCAAAAAGTTATAAGAACAAAATATTGGATATTAGAATTTTATGTTATTAAAAAATTATTTGTTTAGAATTACCCAAAAAAACAAAAAAAAATTCTAAAAGTTAATAAATTATTGTTATTAAAATATTTCACATAGTTGTTACAAAAATGATTTTTTTTAGCCTGTAATAACTGTTTCTGTACCAATTTCCGATTCTTATAACATAGTTTCTGTACTTTCTAGGAGCTACTTTTTTAAAATAAAATGTTTTCAAAGACAAATCCCTCCTAGTGACATAGTTTTTGGTTTAATAATTAATCCTTTATAAAAATATTGTATCATAATCATTAATGATTACTGAAAATCACATTTTTTGTGGCATTTAACCACAATGGAAAAGAATCTAAAGCATCAGCCAATCACAAATCACCACCTCCTTTATAGCTTTGTCAGAACAATAGAATGTACTGTCAATCTCAGACAAAGGTCCGTAACGATCCTTATAATGCTGATATCTCTTGGAATTTTGTTTTAAAATTAATACATTAAAAACGAAAACTTCACAGAAAGAATTGCTGTAGCCTGTAGCAAACCATACTTTAACATATATAACACATTAAAACAATGCAGAAATCAAGCACCATCACGCCATCTAAAATGTCAAATATGATAGCACTATCAAAGCTTACTTTTGTGAAGGACTTAACTTATGCTTAGAAAACATTGTGTTACTTATGTTCTAATCTCTTCGTCAAAAGCTTGCCAGATGTTTTTTTTTTTTAGTTTTCCATTTTCAGGGGTATCCAAATATTTGTTTACATTTTTTTTTTTTTCAAAATTATTTTACCAATCAAGTGTTAAGTTTAAAAAATATTAATAAATCTCTTATAAATTCCGTTTACAACATTTAATTAATTCTTTTTTTCTTTATACATATTATAAATATTTACCAAACATGTGTCACTTGTTATGTTTCCTGTCAATTTTCAAAAATATTAATAAAACTTATAAATTCCATTCACAAGAAGATTACTTTTTTTTTCCCCTTATATCTAATATAATGTACAAACTTAAGATGTTGTGAAGTTTGTCATTGTAGAGCATGTTTTGTTTTTTTTGAAACATTTTGATGAAAGAATTAAAATGTGGGACTTTCCATTGACAGAAGAACATGCAAAAATTAGGGGGTACTAATCAACAGACGAGAATACTTCCACAGCAGTGGTTGTTCAGTGACTTGTGCAGAGAGACTGGCACAAGAGTGTACTGCAGTTAATTTTACATTTATTTTAATTTAAAATCAATTGTGAAAACTTTTGTGTAATTTGTGGTATTTTTATAATATTAAAAAATATAAATAAAAGGAAATATTAAATACAACTTCTAGTGAATCACATTGTTTTCAAGATTTAATGCCCTTGATAATGGAAAATTAAAAAAAATGCTCTACACATACATATTTCTCAAATACATACATATATTTATTTATTTATTAAAAGATAAATAAAAAAAAAAGTCTGTATAAAAGCTGATAACAATATGTTAAAATACTCCAGAAAAGAAACAGCTAATTAATTATGCAGAAAGAAAATAAAATTTAATGAAAAATAAATACACGTTAATTTACATGTTAAAAAAAATTACTTTATGCAAATTAGTCAAATTGATAAAAAAAATTGCAAAAGAATTAAGTAGTATGTCTAATGATTGAAACAGAAAGAATAAAAGTGAACTAGTGGAAAGTTAAACTAATAAAGTGAAATTGTTCTGATATTAATAAAAAGAGGTCTAGTCATGAATCTATTTGGACTATCTCATACATGTTTGTGAGCAAGGTATCTATAGAAAGATAAAATATGGAATTATAGTTATAAACTACAGAATTAAACAGAAGAGACTTTATGTATGTTCATCTCTAATGAGATCTAAGTGATACTTACACTTAACTAGCAAAGCAGCAAATTGAGCTACTAATATCTTACTAATACCAATTATTATTATTATTCAGAATAAATAATCTTTTGAAGTTTTATTGAAACATTTGTTGTTTTTCATTATTTAACAAATATAATTATTTAGTTACCAACTGACTACTTGGCCTTGAATATATTATATAAGTATCCATTCTGTTAAAACAGAATGACCATACTATATTAAACATTCAGAAAAAAAATAAAAGCAGAAAAATACTTGAACTTTCAATGTATTTAACACAAAAAATGTACTTAATAAATGAAATCACATAACTGAATGCTGTAAGATGAAAAAATGGCTACTGAAATATTATTTATGATAAATACTTAATGTTTTTTTTATTTTATATATTTTTTTTTATCTAACTTTAAGAGATGACAATATATATATATTCCAGTCTTAATCTGTTTTGCAATTGTCATTCTAATATTTTTATTTTTATCATCAGATAAACAATTATTTCAATTTTTAAAAGCACTATTTGTTTGATAATTTCCTACTCAAAAATTACTCAATTTTTATCACCTCTGCCTATATATTAGAAGTATTTCTTCTTAACCTCATGTTCTATAAATTTCATAAATCTTATTTAATATTTTGTTAGGGTTATTTTTCATAATAACAGCAATGTCACATTCACAAAAGTGATGCCCTAAATCTACATATTACAATACTAATTCCATTCTTATCAATTCATCTCTCTTTTAACAATTTACCTAAAAAAAAGACTAAAAATAGATAACCTCATTGACTAATACCATACTTTCTATTTTCAGCTTTTCTGTAAATATATATATACTGTATATTAATTAAATAACAGTGATCTTTACTTTCAATCAATTTCTTCAAAATAACTAATAATAAAGTTCAATTTATCAAATATCTTTCAAAATCAATGAAAAAAAATATTTTTTTTATTTTTATATATATCTTTCAAAAATAGTATTCCTCACTTCAACTGGACCTCTTATTCATTAATACCAAATTTCTCATCTAATAAATATGCATTCAAATGTATTACAAATATTGTACATATATTCAACGCTCTGAACAATACTTAAACTATGTAACATTAAATTTATTTTGAAAATCCACTTACCTCAATGCATTAGTCTTTTTCTCTGAAGATATTGTACATATTTTTAAAAAAAATAATGGCCACAGCTTTTAATAATTTATTCTCATCTCCCATTATTTCTTAGTTTATTTTATATCTCACTTTTTTATTAATAAACATGACAATTTTTTATTCTTATCATACAAATAGCAAACTTTTACCAATTTTCAAAATGCTGTATAATAACATGACAAATTTTAATAAGGACTATTCAGTGACAAAAAAAAAAAACTAAAAAATATTTACATCTAAAGTTATGGTAGTAAAAATAATATTAAAGAAAACAAAATTAACTGTTCTGCTTCTTTCCTATGCAAATAATTTTCAAAGAAATTTTTTCCTTGTTAGTTTAATAAAATTTATATGTATTTTTAAAAAATTAAATGAATACTGTATATTAATCTTAATTACTTACACATGAACAAGTGTAGTGTGTATAAATAAATTCTTTATAATATTTTGGTAAATTAAATCTTTTAAAATTAAAAAAAAAAAAAATTATTTGGACTATCTATGCATGTATTGTATATACACAAATGTAAATAAAGTTTGTTATTTAACCATAAAAATATGTACAAACAGTACATGAATAAAATATCTCATTATTATGCTACTCTAGAAAATCTACATATGCCAATCATACGTTTAAAAGTATATTAAAAGTCAGTATTGCTAATGAGAAATAATTATGTAAAAATAGATTCATTAAAAAATCCTGCTAGGAGTATTTGAGTGTGTGTGGCAGCATAATAATTGTAGTGTGTTTCATATACTAAAGAGCCCAGGATAGTCTGAATACTGTTTGATATGATAACTGATGAAATTTACGATCTTCACTAATAAAGTATAATAGTATATATTGCAGTGAATTGGTACATAAAGAACTGAAACACAATGCAATGAATTATAATTATTTATTGTGGTGTGTGTGTGTGTGTGTATGTGCAGAAATTGACACATACTGACAGAAGATTATCTATATGATTTTAGAAATTTCTAATTGTAATTTACTTTCTATTAGTTTTCTATTTTGTTATTTAACATTAAATAAACTAGTTTTGTTATTTGAGTTCGAATTTATTTAAAGTTGCCAATATTTTTTTAACTGGTATTGAGAGAATAACAACCTCAGGATATAGCAGAATAGCAGTAGTTTTAATTGAAAAAATCTAATGAAACATAGTGAAATACCATTATTAATATAAATCCATATGGGATTGATAAAAATGTGCATGCAAATAGCAGATCAGGCAAACAAAAAAAATAAGTGTCATTAAACAACATTTGTGAATTCAATATGAATAAAACAATGTTTTGGAAAAATTATATGTACCATGATTAGAAGATGTTGAGGATTAAAAAAATAAAAGTATCTATGCTTATGTGGTTTGTGGGAAAAGATATATTAAAACTGATAAGTCAACTCGACAACCTTAAAGATCCTGAAGAAGTTCTGTATCAAAAATTGAAGACAAAATTAAACTTTTATTCAAACCTACAATATCTAAATGGGTGGCATGACTAACATGACAAATGAAAGCAATTATCTTGGGGAAAATATCAGGATTATAGCACTGAAGACATTAGCAATGGATTGTGATTATGGCCTAGAGTTAAATGATAGGATATTAGACCAACTATTATAAAGAATGTTAGACGATAACTTTAAAAAAATATTTAAATGAACTGGACCTTAATTATAAATGTGTAATAGAAAAATGTATCACACAAGAAATTAGATAATGCTTCTGAATTGCTACTCTCTAAACAAATTGATAAATATCCATGTAGTAAAGAAAACAGAAAGAAATAGACTGGACTACAGGAGTACAAAAAATATTTTGACATATTATAGTTGTTGAGAAAAATAGCCATTTTTAAAAAAAACTAAGTGAAAAATGCAATATTTGCTAAACAACTGGACATTTATTATAGATGAGCCGCAATAAAGATAGGAATGTTAAAACAAAAATAATGTCAGACTATAAATCTAGGAGAGGGAGAATAAAAAATAAATATAATATAAAGAAATTAAAACATGCGAATAATGATCATGAGTAGAAAGTTATTATGAAAGTTGATAATGGAGGGGGTCTATCATTATTATCATATAAAAACTGGATGAAAATTAGTGCAGATGTAATAAGAAAATGTCACCCATGAAAACTGAAGCTATTATTATAGATCTAAATAAAAGTAAGAGAAATACATGAAAAATTAAATTAAATTCTAAAGAATGCATGAACAGTGAAATTAAATTCTAAGGTTAAAAATTTTTTCACTGTATATTGTCAATAAAGATTTTAGCCCATTACTAGTATAACGATCGAAATGAAAGTGGAGATCGAATCTAACCGCAAAACAATATCTGCAACTACCAGGGCGCCATCTAGGCATTTGAGCCTAGAAAAATTTATAAAGAAGGCAGATACGCGCTGTTAAGATTCCACTTTATTTAAATATTCCGATCGTTAGCCCAAGTCACTAGCTCAGCGGAGACGCAGAGATAAAAATCTATAAATTTTATATCTTAAATATAAAAGAATAAAAGCCACTGCCAGAAATTAACACATAAAAATATTTATTTACACACATATAAAATAACATTTAAATTTTGAGGAATAAGTTTAACATTTAGATTTTTATATTAACTTTTAATTTTACATTTAACTAAGTTTCAATGAGTTTAATATTTTATTTAGATAGTCAAGTATGAATAGACTACATAGATCTGCATTTGAAAAGAAAATATTCTTCTCTGATTTAACCTTAGGCAACAAATTTCGCAACCAAACTGGCGCCAATCCATCTGATACATTCATGTATTCAATGTAGCATGATACGACAACACAAAATACTATACTGTCAGGAAACGTACATCTGAACAATAAGTAGAAATAGAGAAGACATTGACTCTCCACCAACAGGAATGTGACATCTGTTGGCAAGTAGAACAATAAACAAAAAACTCCATAGGAATGGGGCGGTCTTCTGCCGACTTACAAACCCATCCATAGGCAAACAGAGGGTGTGTGGGCGTATATCTATAATCCTGCCCAAGCGGACCTCAACTACATCTACTAATTACACAAATATATCCAATCCATTGAACCAATTCAACTACGAAATGAATAACCTAAGATTACCCTCCCTTAATATAACTTTACAAAACTATATAGCCATTCACGCCCGACTTCAATTTAACATTTAAATACGTTCGCACAAATGCATTTTATAAAATTTGTTTTAAAATGTTGAGTACAGATCAGCTGCACAGATTCCACGGTCAAAAACATTCCAAATTAAACACAACCAATCAAAATACAAAGTCATCGATAAACGTCACTTGCATAGGGAATATACAAATCCCATTAGAATTCATCGTAAGATGCTTGCAGTGATATCGTTGACATATATTCTAATCGAATGTGAAAACCACAACATTATCAACCGCTAACGAATCTATGCAACGTCTATACCCAACCTAAATTTCATCATTTAAAATTTAAACAATAAACAATTTATACAATAAGAAAAAAAAAAAATGGAAATGATTTTTATCAATCGGAAAACATGTAAAATTAAACATTATTAATTTGATTTAAAAACTTACAAAAGTCAGATAAGAGTCCGTTTTTAACATTTAAGTTGGCTTGTTTATCAATTTATAAAACTTGACGAAAGTTCTTAATTGATTTTAATAATTGTTCATTTCACCCCTTTGTATGCGCGTCCCCCCCCCTCCAACCCACAACCTGGAACTGTCCGAAAAAACTGTATTTCCCTTTTTATATTAATCCACACGGATTGACTGAACAATAACGTCACTAATCCAAATTTTCGTTCTGGTCCGGGCTGAGGCTTGGTGCTTCCATTGGTCAAGCTAATTTCTTTTTTATTTTCTTATCTATCTTTCATCAGATCATTTTAATTATACAAGAGCCCACGGCTAGCTTGCTTTTCAAACAATTTATAAACAATCATTTCCATTTACAGATTACAAGAATTAATACCTGTTTTTATTTTTAAATCTTGTACTTTTTTTTTTATAAAAAAAGTACGTTCAAATACTTATTTGTTTTTTAAAAAAAAAATATTTTTAAAGTTTGGCCTCTGTGCGAATGTATATACATTTAACAAACATTTTAATTTTAGCGTTTAGTTTTTTACTTTTATTTGCGAACTTTTAAGTTTTTATTTTAAATTAATGTAACGACATATTTATATATCGTTACACTAGGGAAAAACTGGTTTTGTCCGTTGGGCATCCATGTAAATATTACCAAGAGTGTACAATTGAAGGTAGTAGGTAGGAAGAAGTAGCTCCTGTTGTTCATGTCAAGACCAGTTATTAATACAACTGGTTGACAGTGAACTACTAAAGGATCCTCATCCAATGGTATGTATGCCATGTAAAGTTCCATTTGCATTAAAGAAGAAAATGGAGAAGACCATCAATGGAATAGTTCATAAAGGCATAATAACACTGATAGAAGAATCCTGGAAAAGGCATAATAACACTGATAGAAGAATAATCCTGGACTACTCCAGTAATAATTATTGTGAAGCCAAATGGAAATCATTTACGTGAATACTACCAAATAAGTTTATCAATAAATGAACCTATCCCATTCCTCACATACATAATTATTAGCATCACTGCAAAAAACTTCAAATCCAGTCACTGATAGAACAATTGAATTTCCAACTCTTACTATTCATTTAGGATTTTACAAATGTAATAAGCTATCATATGTCATTACAGTTGCACTTAATATCTTCCAAGATAAAATGGATAATTTACTTCACGGCATAGGAGACATCCCATATTTAGATCACAAATTGGTTACTGCTGAATCAGAGTATGAACTGACAATAAGTGTAAATAAAAGTCTGTTCCAAACTGGAAAAAATAGAAGTGAAGTTGAATATTGCTAAATGCATATGGATGATGTCATCAATAAAGTTTCTAGTGTCCATAATTAATAAAAATGGGAAAATATTCTAATCTGGATAAATAAAAGCAATAAAAAAAATGCTGAGCAACTTAAAGAATGCAAAAGATTTTCAGGCAGTTTTAGACCTAGTGAACTTTTTTGAGCTTTCTCAAAGGAAAATCTGTGTTAACATTTTTATATAAATTATTAAAAAGGTGTTTCACCTTTATACAAATTATTAAAAAAGTGACAATGATGGAAATGGTTTGCAAAGCTAAAGACTTATTTACATCCAATAAATTCCTCACACATTATTATAGTGACATAGATGTGATAATTACAATAGATGCATCACAAGATGGAATCGATGCCATGATTTCACAGCATTGTTAAAGAGAATGTTCTATAGCCTATGCTTATAAAACATTGTCGACAGCTGAGAAAAATTAGTCAGCTTGACAAGAAAGCTTTAGCTACAGTCTTAACCATAAAAAACTTCAATCAATAGATTTATGAATGGAAATTTCAAATTTATATTATTTATTGTCCACTACTGGGATTACTTGAAAAATTGTAAAAAAATTCCAGAATATAAAAGCTAATTGTACGTTATTCTGGATAAATACGCAAATAGCATATGATTAGGAATTGTTTTTATTATATCTACCTGATGATAATGAGTGTTAAAAAAATTGATAGAGATCAATTATACTGATTCCATGAACTCTAAAATGATAAACAATACAACAATAACTAAATGGACAAAAAAATACCCTTAGATGTGCAATGCTAATGAAGTGGATAAAGCAAGGTTGGCCAGATAGTCAACCCAATAAAGTTATAAATTCTATCTGGATGTACAAAAGATTTTATCAATTTGTAGTGGTTGCATATTGATGATCAAATGTGTTCTCATTCCTACAGATGGTCAAAAGCATGTACTCACTCTATCGAGGTCATGCAGGAGTTGTTCGTATGAAAGCTTTGGCTGAATTGTATGTCTGTTGGCAAAAGTTGAGCTGAGAAATAACAAATGGTGAAGAACTCTATACAGTATCAATTAACTGTAATCTCCCACAAAAAAAAAAGCTGGAATCTTGGCCTAAATCCACTCAACCTTGGAAACATCATTTAAATTATGCTGGACCAATGAATGATTATATATTCTTAATAATTGTGGACTGCAATTGAATTTTGCTCATACTAAATAGAAAAGGTTACTATTTTTAGAGGTTGCATTAATCGACTAACCCATTATTTGAACCACTAATAGCAAAAATATAATAGTTGCTTATATAAATTAACACATGATTCTTATCTCTAATTTTTCCAAAATAACCTACTTTGCTTTGTTAAGATAACTAATGGCTTAAGTAGTAAATTATACTCCAATAAGTTTTCTAATGATAACCTAAACCCTGAAAAAGTTTAAATTATTTCCTTTTTTTATTACCATTATTTAATTAGCTTATTAATAATCATCTAATTTTCTGGTATTTAACTTATTTTAAATAATTTTAATAAATGTTCATATAAAAATCAAACCATTGCAATGGTAAATCTTAGTTTGCCTTCTTTTCATTATCATAGCATGGTGAAAAAATAATTAACTCTAAACTTTGTTAATCAACATTTTATTAGTTTCAAACTACAGCATGAATGTTTGCTTTGATTTATCTTTTTAAAAGTATTTTCTGATGTATTGTAATTTATGTCCATTGTTTTGTGATAGTTCTACAAGTCTGGCAAGACAATTTTAAGTAAGCAAAAATCACTCTATCTAAATTTTAAAAAACTATGTTTATTACTGTACAGAAATATGATTTAATAGTACATATATACATTTGAGGACATTATTCAATTATTTAAAACGATTTACTTGCTAACCTGTATTGTCTATTTGTGTGTTATTACTAACAAGTTGTTTGTATTTGAAAAGTTTAAATAAAGTTTAAAATTTTCTATACATTCAATATTCACTCATAAATGATGGAAATAGTCCAACATATTACATCTTACTTGCGACAAACTTTATGAATATAGAAAAATGAGAGGTGAAAACTTTTATGATAGAATATGATGATGACTAGATATCAAAAAATAATAGTAAAAATCCTACAGAAAGAAAAAAAAATTTCAAGTTTCTAGAGAAAGAAATAACATGAAGAAAAATATTGGCACACAATTTTCTAACCAAAATTGTTTCATATAAAGTAGATGTACTACAATATACATGCTTAAATTGGTTTGATAATTAATTTATCCAAAAAAAAATTAATTAATTATGGTTGGGTTTTTTTAAATATATATATATTAACAAACATTCTGAAATATTTAATTAAAATATTACATTTTAATTATTTATATAACTAATATGAAAATTTTATTTTTGTACAAAAAAATTATATCATTAAAATATACCTATGAATTGACTGCAACTGAATTAAAATCATAAGAATGAATGTTTGTGTAAATGATAAATATTTTTCCAATACATATATACAATTATGACAGACAAAAATAAATCATGGCCCTTATTCCCAGAAGGCTGTTAAGTCATCAATGCAGCGGTTGGTGGCCGAAGGCGGAGGGTGTTAAGAATCCCCTGATTGAGGACCCAGGCTGCCATTTGATGATGACTTTTTATTTAGGTACTTACAACTACAGATCACTTTCAAGTGAAGGAAGATTGCAAGAATTAGAAGAACTGTCTTATATTAAATAGGGCATTAGAAAAGGTGAAGAGACAATTGATTTAAATAGTGGGCATGGACTCTACTATAAAGGCACAAATATTGGAAATACAAGTGGAGTAGAATTCATTATAAATAAAAAATGGAAGAACAACATTGTGGAGATTGATGTTGTATCGGAGAGAGTGGCAAAATTAGTTATACAATTTAATAGCAGATACCAAATGCAGATAATTCAGGCTTATGCCCCAACAAGTTATCATAGTGATGAAGTAATAGAAGATTTTTATATGGATGTACAAAAGACATTTGATCAGAGGAAACATTTTAAAATTGTTATGGGAGACTTTAATGCTAGAATTGGTAAACAAATGAAAGTGCTGTAAGTAATTTTGGTTATGGTAATAGAAATGAGAGAGGATATAGACTTGTGGAGTTTGCAGAAAAAGAAAAACTTTATATTATAAATACTTTTTTTGAGAAAAATGTTAAAAGGAAATAGACATGGAAACATCCAAATGAAGATACAGCAGAATTAGATTATATTTGGACTAACAGAAAATATATATTTCAAGATTGTAATGTTCTTAATAAATTTAACACAGGAAGTGATCATCAATTTACTAAGATGTAAGATACGTGTTAAGAAAAACAATATTTACAGTTGATATTCCTAATCTTCAGAAACATTCTAATGAATTTAAATTAGAACTTACAAATCGGTTTCAAGTATTAGTAGATTTTGAACATGATTCAGATTTGAATGAAATTAATATAAAAATGAACTGATACACTTTTAAAAACTGCAAGAAAGATAGCCGGTAGAAAAAAGCAGCAATTGGCCAATAAAATTTCTACTGAGACTAGATATATTAAAAAGGATTGAATATCTCGAATTTTGTAAAATGGTGCGGAAAAGAGTTGAAAATGATATAAAAAAGTATAACTGTAACTAGCAAGGAAAGCTATAGAAGAAAATAAAAGTCTCAAGAATGTAAAACAACAGTTTGGTATTGGTAGGAAATTTGTATCTGCAATAATAAAAAAGATAGAATTATTACTAAAAAGAGAGATGACATCATGAAATGGGTAGAAGATTTTTATCAAGAATTATAAGTAATAAAGAACAAGTATCTCCTATATCTATTACATCTTCTGAATTGCCCAGAATTTTAAATGAAGAAGTGAGTCATGCAATTAAATATATGAAAAAGAGAATGGCACAATTGATATATTAAAAGAAGCAGGTGAAGAAATAGAATTTTTTTAGCAAAGTTATATACCAAATGTCTAAATGATAAAGATGAACCAGATGATTGGAAGAATGCAGTATTAATATTAATATTTAAAAAAGATGATAAAGAAGATATTAGAAATTACAGACCTATCAGCCTTTTATCAGTTTTATACAAAATTTTTACAAAGATAATTACAATTAGTCTACAGAGAACATTGGATTTCCACCAACCAAGAGAACAAGCTGGATTTAAAAGTGGTTTTAGTACAGTAAATCATATCCAGGTGTTGAGAGAAGTTATAGAAAGGACGAATGAATATGAGTTGTCATTATGTTTTGGATTTGTAGATTATGAAAAGGCATTTGATTCTATAAACATTTCTTCAGTGATTAAAGCATTGGATCATCAAGGTATAGATCCAGGATATTGTCATATTTTAAAGAATATTTATAAAAATGCAACAGCAACAATTAGATTACATAATGATACTGGGAAAGTCAACCTTGAGAAGGGTGTAAGACAGAGTGACTCCATATCTCCAAAACTTTTGCTGCATGAAGTATTTTGTGGATTAAAATGGGAAGTTAAAGGAGTGAAAGTAAATGGAAATTATTTAAGTCATTTAGATTTTGCAGATGATGTAGTTGTTTTTGCAAATAATGCTTTTAGAGCTGCAGGAAATGTTATAGGAGTTATCAGATGAAAGTAGGACTAAAGATAAATGTTAAAAAGACTAAAGTAATGTTTAATCGATTTTCTCAAAATATAAAAATAAAGATTGATTATGATGATTTAGAAGAAGTTAACAGTTACAAATTTCTTGGTCAAATTATTAATACAGATGGAAGCATAATTGATGAAATTAATCATAGAATTAAACTTGGTTGGAGTGCTTTTGGTAGAAATAACTTGATACTAAAAGGAAATATGCCTATGTGTTTGAAAAGGAAGGTTTTTAATAAATGTGTTTTACCAGTTCTTACTTATGGATCTAAGACTTGGACACTTAATAGAAGAGCAATACAGGGACTTCAGACTACTCAAAGAAGTACGGAGAGATGCATGTTAGAAATAACAAGAGATATACAATGAAATACATTGGTAAAAGAACAAACAGGTGTTACTGTCCTCATTGAAAAAATTAAAAGATTGAAATGGAGTTGGGCTGGACATATTTCTAGAAGAGATGATAATAGATGGACAATTGAAATCTTAAACTGGATTCCAAGAGATTGTAAGACTCAGAAAAAGACCACATGTTAGATGGATGGATGAAATAAGAAAGTGTGCAGGGGTGATATGGAGAAGAGAAGCTAAAGATCGGAGATGGATTGAACTTGGAGAGACCATCCTGCAGTGGATTGATAATGATTGATGATGATGATGATAAATGTCCATTACAGATTTAAATATTTTATTAGACTTTATACATAAGTATCAAACTTTCTGTATTCAAAACTTTGACCCCAATTATTTCGGATAAACATATTATTACTATTAATCATTTATTAAATTAGATTACCCCTACCCAGACATAATTTTAAACTTCAATTAAAGATTAATATGTGACTTTTGTAAATTATATATAATACATGGAATAACTTAACTTCAGCTCTCTTTTTCCAAGAGTAATATCTTTTTTTAAAAGATGTATTTGAACTTGCATTAAGATTAGCAAGTTTTCTAATTTTGTGTGCTATTAATGAGTAATGACATAAAAAAAATTTTCTTCTTTAGATCATTCATCAAAATAAAAAAAGTCTTAAATATAGATTGATAAAATATTAAAATAGTTTCCCAAAACTTTTATAAACTATTCTTTAAGTTAATTAATTGATGATTTTTAATAACAATAGAAAAAAATGAAATGCACAAGCTTTAAAAATATTGTTCTTTAATACAGCATTAATATAAAAATTAAATAGCAATTTATTATAGAATGTGTTTAAAATTATCTATAAAAAAAACTGAATTTAAACTTATAACTGACTGTGCTTATAAATAATGCAAATTCTTTATCTTTGTAATGTTTTGATCAAATAACTAACAAATTGCTTATTAATTTTTTTTAGCAGTAAATATTCAATGTTAGACCTATGTTTTTGATTTTTCTTATCTTGAAAAATAAATTTTGGGATTTTTTTTTGTCTTTTTTCTCCCAATTTCACAATTTTATGTTAATTTAGATTTTAAAAATATTTTTGTTAGCTTTCTTATAAATTTTGATCAATTCTTTTATTAAAATATTCAAAAACACTACCATTACATCTTGCCAATATACATGAACAAAGGCAAAACCATGATTTTCAAAGTGTATAATTAATTAATTCAAATATTTGAAATTGATTAAATAAGAAAATTAATTAATAAATTATTAGAAAACTAATTAAATAAGTAGATAGAATTTTAGAGAATAAAGAGAGTAAAAATATATTTGTTTGCTTTTTAATTTTAGAAAAACACTGATAAAATTGGAAGATATAAAAATGGGTGTTTTTAAATTCTGAATTGATTAAGAAATGTGAAATAAAACAATATTTTTTTTAAATGCTTTTATTTAATTTAGAAACTATTTGTTTGTTTGGGATACATTTTTAATCTAGATTTAACAGACTTTTATCAAATTGATTTCTTTAAAATATAGTACATATGTTAGAAATCAATGGTAATGTAATATGACAATGAAATATTTCAGATTGTTCCTCTGGTTTGTTTACTTTAGAGGTTAGCCGATCGAATTTTGAATATGTTAATACTGGTTCAGTAAGTTTTCAGTGATGTGTATAAGATGATAATATATTTTTTAAACAATTATTTAAAAAAAAAATATATACAGAAAAATATTAATGATCAATTAAAATAGAAATAAAACCAAATTTTATTTTCAATTAATTGTAAAAGTTGCTTCTTTTAAAATGAATGAAATTTTATTTCTTTTAAATGTAAAATTTTCTTTTTTAAAAATGCTTCTTTTATAAACAAAATAATATTGGAATCAATTTTCAATACACTCTGAATTTCCTTTAAAATATACAATTGCAACAATGTTTTTATTCCTTGTTTTAAAGAAATAATTACAAAAAATATTTGAATACTAAAAAATTAAAAATATATAAAATATTTTATAACAAATGCTTTTATTTACAATGCAAATACTAAAATGTTAAAAATAATATATCAATATTACTATATAAATGTGTTTATTTGTTTGCTTGTTACTTTATAAGTCAATTAAATATTGTAACAATCTTAATGAATCTAGAAAAATTTTCTTTATTTTTTGTGGAGAATTTTTGCTTTAGGATACTTAATTGTTTTAAAAACTTTAATAGAGGGTATATGAGCACAGACTTTCACACCACCCACCACTCTCCACTCTATCTAACAACACTGATACACCTAAACACATATATGCCGAAAAGATAGTCACCAATACATTTCATGCTAAACCAGCAATCATCAGTTGGTCCAGACTATCATCTTTACACACATATAGTATAAGTACTCAGATATATATTAAGATAGACAATCCTCATAGTTTAATGGACAGGCCTCAATCTACTCCACACTCCAACTCTTCAACCGGCCATCCAATTGAAAATCTGATGATGGAATGCTCAAAGGCCACCCTGAGGCTGAGATTCTTGTCACACCCATGTTGACCTAAGGTCAATCTGAACCCCACATGTACAGGACATAATCCATTTATATATCTGAGTACTTATACTATATATGTGTGTAAAGATGATAGTCTGGACCAACTGATGATTGCTGGTTTAGCATGAAATACGTATATTGGTGATTATTTATCTTTTCGGCATATATGTGTTTAGGTGTATCAGTGTTGTTAGATAGAGTGGAGAGTGGTGGGTGGTGTGAAAGTCTGTGCTCATATACCCTATATTACATATATATAGACACAGGTATATAACAAGCCTGTGTTTCAGTTAAAAACTTTAGTAATTTCCGAGAAAAAAATATGTTGAAATAGCAACCATTTTTTAATGACATCATAAAAATGCAAAAAGGGGGCAGGCTGATTAAAAAATTCAGATGTTGGAAAATGTGGTCTGTATATTGAAATACATATTAAAGAAATGGCATTATAATTTTTGGTAATCTGAAGTAAATTTATTATTTATTGTATTTAACAAAAGCTAGATAAATGAATGAATAGTTTTTGGTAAAACAATGGGAAATTTTAATTAGTATTAAAAATATCAAAAATCAAAAATAAAGTACATAAAATATATTTTAATTATTAAACCTATTAACACAATGATATATATAGCTAGAGAAATGAACAGAATTAGTAAAGGAACATTTTACTTAGTATTTAGTACATCTAAAATTGAAAATGGAATACAAACATTTTAATTATCAAACTTTCTGCTACTGCAAGGGGACAGCTAGAGAAATGAAGAAAATTAATGAGGGAAATTTTTATTTGGTATTCAATACAACAAAAAATCAAAAATGGAATTTAGATAAAATAAAAAAAAGCATTAAAAAATTTCTACTGCTTAGAATATATTCTCCTTATATATATAAATTTACAATATATTTTAATTATCAACTACATTATATTCTTTTATACTTTGATTGTTACTATCATTTTACTAACATGATTCAAAGCTGAGAGCACAATCATAAAAATATTTAATAATAAACTCTTCTATTTACTATGTACCAAAAAGCCAAAAAATAATTTTCTTCAATAATCATTATTGGGATTTTTATAATATTCAATTTGAAATAAAAGATTTCTGAACACCCCACATTTTTATTTCAAGTTAAATCATATAAAAAAAATTTAAATAATGATTTTAAATAAATAGCCAATAAAAGGTAGAAAAATAAAATAATCAGCTCCTTGATTAATTTGCCATTCTTGGAAAATATCAGAGAATTTATGATTCTAGACTTGTTACAATTGGAAATTGCAGGAATATATCATTTCATAAAAGCATTTGAGGTCTTTGATTTTTATGATTTATTTCAGTCTCAAATACATTTATGAAACAACAAAATTACTGTAATTTCTAATTGTTTTCTAACAAGTCTAGACTTCTTAAGATCTCCAATATTTTCCAAGAATGGCAAATTAATTGAGAAACAGATTGCTTTGTTATCGTTATTCACATAAAAGCATTATTTTTTAAAAAAAATTTTTTACATATTTTTTTACTTTTTAGTCATATTTATATATTATTTTAAAAAATGGTTTAAACTATAAAAAAAATCTGATAAAAATTATAATTTAATAATAAGATGTAAAAATAAAAAATACACTTTCTAACAAAAAAATTCTAAATATTTAAATATGATATATTGTCTACTATATAAAAATATTTATGTATTGGATTTTTAATTATTTTAATTAATTAAATGAGTTAAATCAATATTAACAATATTTTATTTTACAAAAATAATATTTCCATTGGCTCAGTTGCTAAAGAATTGTCTTGGGAAACTTAAGGATGTGAGTTTGAGTTCTAAATGGGAACAGATTTTTTTCATTATTGATACAAAAAGGACATACTGACAGAAATAAAGACAGGGCAAGTTAATATAAAAGCATTTAAAATAAAATTCCAATTGTGGTTAAAGAAAATAATTATTTTCTGCTTTTCAGTGCGCAATAAATGTTTATTATAAAATATTTTAGATATATACTAAGTATTAAATTACATTATTTACATTTTTTTAAAAGGTATATTTAAAAGTTTTGAATACTTAACACAGAAAGGCTAAATTTCTATTAAGCATGTTTACTCAGTGAGCATGCTTTTGACTGCCAAGGTTCTGTCTCATAATGCTCATAATTTGCAGAAGCAAGATGTAGCATTTAAATACAGTCAAAATTATGTAAAAAGCTCATTTACATATTTCATTTATTAGATGATGTAACATTGGAATTTTTTTTTAATAGCATGAGGGTTATTAAAGATAAACCATGCCTCCTTAATTTTGCAATTGCAATCATGTTTGAAGCATACGACATCCATGTTTACACAGTCAAAGGTATGGCCACATTCCAATTCATGTTCCAAAAAAACAGACCTGTGGTCAGTGCTACTCTTAATAGGATCATATAGATATCTATACTGTGCAACTCTACTAACAATATTTGCATATGCATGGGATTCCTCATAATACACAGTGCTATAAACAGCATTGCTGCAACTGATTTTATACACTATTTGTGGAGTTTGATCTATGGGCAGTATATCCTTAGTATTGTTTAGAAGTGTACATTAAGAGTTTTCAAGCTGTCGCTGTATATACTGGACCATATTTTTTTCATTTTACAGGTATCCAGAGTATGTGAGGCAGTCAAAAGCATGCTCAGTGGGTAAAACTATTTAATAGAAATGTAGCTTTTTTATGTTACTAAATTATTTTTTTTAATTTCATAAATTTTTTATGGATAACAAAATTTAAAATTGTTATTTATATTGGCAAGATATAATATCCATTTTCCCCCATTAAAGTCTGGATAAAGATCATTAAAAAATGATTAAAATATTGGGAAATGAAAGTTAAGGCTAAATGCTGGAAGGTAAGAGTCTTTGGCTTTTCCTTCTTTGTTTCACTCTTCATCCATGAATAAGGTACTATAAGTCATTTATCTCAAAGGAAAATCTTAAACTTGTTTGAAACTTAAAAAGTGTTCAGTTTACCTATTTTAATTCAAATTCTAGATCATGCACATGGTAATTGGATACCACAAAGTCAATTTATCTTTTTCATTAGTAGTTTTTTAATATTTTATTGTATATATTGAAGCAATGGATCCAGAAGTCCGATCCATGCTTCACAGTCTTCTATAAACTTAACTAATATTGTAAACCTGAATTAAGTTTATAAACCAGTATCAGCAGGGTTTTGCATTAAAGCTAAAATTAATACGTTCATTTTGCTTACTTAACGGTGATTTAATGCAAAATTCTGTTGAAATAAAATGTTATTTTGTTAAAAGAAATAATGATATTTTTCTTTTAAATTTTGTTAAAATATGGCATATGATTTTATTTTGAGATAAGCCTGCCAACATTTCTAAAGGAATGGCATGTTTCAATTAATATTCCTTTCAAGACAATTAAAGATGGCCTTTTTAAATTAAATAAATTCGAAATTAAATGCAGAATTTGATAACAAAAATTTAAAGTTTATTTTTAGCTAAAAGTTGCTTCGAAACAAAGGAGCATAGGGGGCTTATCAAAATCTAAAATCATACGCAAAACAATAGAAGGTAGCTCCTGAAAAGATATAAAAAGGAGAGGAGAACAAAAGACTGGGTTAAGCCAAGACACACACAGAGACTACTAGCTCTTTTGATGCTACTTTGTTTCGGTGCTGTTCTTCTATTAGATCCTGTGCTTGGATTCTTTGTGAAATTTTGCTTCTAAAATCAGTTAAATATTGTTGCTGAATTAGGCAGATTTTTGCTGATCAACTCATTCAGATTTGGCTTCTGAATTGTCCTCACTGTTATACTAATTTGTGTGCTTGAAGATTCGGCAGTCGGTGCTTTAAAGTGATCCGAATTTTGCGGAAAATTTCCTGTTATATGTTTCAACATGCAACCTGTTAAAAGTTATACCAATTTGGTGGACGCAACCATGCTTGGCGGCTAAGCACACAGCTTTGCCTGCCGTCAGGGTCCTAGTCCATCAAAATGCCGTAACATGTCCAACAAAGAGAAACCTGAACTGTGAGGCACGTCTGTGAACTTCACGATTAAAATGCTGCATAATTTCCATTTCCTTGTCCGGACAAATCCCCACATATTTAATCAAGCCACCACGTCGAAGGAACTGGATCCAAAGAACAAGGACCGGTAACTGTATGAAATCTCATGAACTATTACTTACCCTTTTTCTAAATACCTTTCGCTACTTATGTCTTTAATTCCTATTTATAATGTAACTGTTGTTCTAATTATACTAGTATTAGATTTCTTATTTTTATCATTTGATCATTTACTTATACTGAAATTTTTCCCCTTCGCTATTCCTTATTTTAAAATGTATATAAATGTGGGTTTTTTTTTGCGGTTTAAATTATTTTTTCCCATTTAAAAGTTTCCAATTTAAAATAATATCGGACTTCTAAATACTAGTAAGTTTCCTTTGTTTGCCAACTTGATCTCCTCGATAACGCCTCTTTGTCCGCCTTTAGCCCCATACTTATATCTTAGTTAATACAAATATCTTAAACACTTTAAAATTGTTTTAAGCACAAAGCAACTAGAAAGTGCTTTGTGAGAGATTTATTTTAATTGTGCTTTATCGAGGGAATTCGAATTAATAATGTTATTAAAGTTGGGAAGATATAGATTTAGACCGCAAAATGTTATGTAATTGCCCTCCACATTATTGTCAAATTATTTATCATATAATCAATCGGGGAATAGCGGAGATAATTAAAACCTTTCAAATATTTAGTATTACGTTTTATTAAAATATGTTATTTAATCAAAAAGGCTTAAGTTTTCTAATTTTATTTCAATTTCTGATTAGCTTAACCTTTATTTTACTTTTCCAATGATCCAGGCACGCACAAACACATATTTCATATTACATTTTTTTTATGCACATTTAACTTAGTTAGTCCCGTAAGTGTTCTCGTCCATGTCTCTCCCTGATGCCGAGCTTTGGGCCAGGTGAGAAAACAATTTATGCGTATCTCAGATCTATTGTTGTTTCGTAGTTAGACTCGAGAATAGGCAAATATGGCAGAGGTCATAGTATTCTTGATTTAATATCTCATGTATGGGTGGTCTCAAGGTACTTTCGCCTAGTATTCGAACTGGGTTAAACCACCATACATCATCTGACCGGTACAATATGCTTGAGTTTTAAACATCTTTTCATAAATGTTATTGAAGTGTCAAAGAAAACTTTACTTCACTAAATTATATAAATAGGACTATTGAAATTTTAACCTAGAAATTTATTTTTATCTAAATCTCCATTATAAATATTGTGTGATGTATTTGTTAATACTACTTTTTGAAACTTCTAAATACTGCCATCATCAGTAAATCAGATTTCTGACTGGATCTGATGCAGCTGCAATTCACTATTCCATGCTGTTGAATTTTTGCCTTTCTCTTAAATTTTGGATAAGCACCCATTAATGCATTTCAGCATACCTGCAACAATTTTTTAAAACAGACAAAGCTCACTATACATATTGCTAGTTTTGCCTGTTTTAAAACAGTTATAAGCAAACAAAAAAAGTGGCGGTCATGCGATGTTTATTGGCTTAAAACAATTTTTTAGTGATACATCCAATGCATGTGCTAATAATTTTCAATAGTATTTGGGCATCTGAATTAAAGAGTATGATTAGAGGTATAATATTTTTGGATTCATAATTTGCATTATGCATAGAGAAAGTTATTTTGGCATATGCAAGACCAAATAAGTTTCCTAATTTTCTTATAATTGATATAAATTTGAAATATACGAGGTCGTATTCTTGGTGGTCAACATCGTTTGATTTTTTTGGATACTTCGTCCATGATTTGGAGATGTCCCAATGCATCTCTGATTCTGTTTGAAATAGTGTTAATAAAAACTCACAATCATCTTATCCTGATGGTACTGTTTGTAGATCATTAGTCCTTCCAGCTTCACTTGGATGACATATCTGAGAAATTATTTATGGGTTAGTCTACAGATTTTTTATCCTCCTCCTAAATATGGTCAAAGTGTCTGCTATTTAATTTTAAGGCTTCAAAAAAAAGATGTAATTCATATAAGATCTAATATTAAAAAAGAGATTCAAATGTCCAGTTTCCATATATCCATATAAGTTGGTGTACACTATAACATAGCTGCAAAAAGCAGTTAACTATTAATTGAAAAAGCCTTTGATGCGTCACGCTTTAAGAAACTGAGCAGGTAAATTCTTAATACCATCTTATACATTCTTTTTTAAAAAAACAAAAACAGAAAAATTCCTAATATTTATTCTCTTGCATCATTTGATATCATTTAAATGTTCACATGAAAAACTAACAAGGATTGAACAATTACTACATCCAAGAGCCAACATAATAAGTTATATGACCATCTTTGATTTTGAGATTATAAAATAAATTATCCTTCCTCATCAGAAATCCAATAGTTTCTTGATGATACATTAGTTGGGTTTATTTTGAAAATTAAATTTATAAATTTCTATCTGTGCATAAATACTGACATGTATTCATGCTAGAACACAATATATATATATCACTCTCATTGTATGAGTTCACATTCCATTTATAAGTATAATTAATATTCAAGTGAACACAGATTAAATGAAATAGAAAAACAATCATAACAATCAACCTTTAAGTACTAACAATCTCAATCTAGAGTCAGAGCAACCTCCTTTAAAAGGTGATACCACCTTTATCTATGGTCTAATATGTTTATATAGATATTTAAGATTGCAACTTGACCAATAATTATGTATTAATGGAACACTTGATAAAGTTATAAGAAATGATTGTTTGTATGCAAATAAAAAAGTATATTCTTATGCAAATGACAGTATTAATATAAAGTAGTTACATTTGCATGATTGATTTGTACAGCTTCAAGGCAGCTTATAATGGATAACTCCTGAAATATTTACAGATTAAAGTGATTTGTTAATTTTTTCATGTAGTATGGGATCCAAAAGTCTACATACAAAAATTAGGGCTGACATTTCTACAGATTTCTTTATATTTGATTCAAGATTCATTAATGTATTTATTACATACTTCAATGATAGTTTTCTTAAAATTATTAATAAAATGAGTGTTTGACTCTGCTTTGATTAGATTAGGCTGATCTATTCAAGCTTAACAAGTTGATTGACATGATAATATTAATAAACGTAATTTCATATTTGTGTAGACATAAGTAATTTCATATTTGTGTAGACAAATGGCAGCACTCCAAGACAATTGAATGTTTACAGAAATATATACTGTGGAATGATTGCCAATTTTTTTAAATAAGGTGGTAATCATAATGGATGTCTTATGTATGATAATTGAAGAAAATATTTCTCCAAATTTCTTTACATTAATTCACGATGCAGAATCAACTAATTTACAGAAAATGCAACATCAAATACTCATATGAGCAGTTTTATATTTGAGTGTATAATTGGAACTATTCCAAGGCAACTAATGATCTATGTTTTCTCAAAAGAATGCATACTAGAGTGTTTTATCAATTTTTTCAAATATAGCAAACGTAATGAATATTTTATGCACACTGAATGGAGCTACCATCTCGCCATATTACACTCATCTTTGAAAATACAAGTGGAATGTGATTCATATTAAATAAAAAATAAGACATTGTGAAAATTGATAGTACTTAAAATAGAGTGACAATATTAGTTAACTAATATAATGAAAGATAACAAATGCATATATTTCGTGCTTATGCTCTTTATAACTTAATAAAATCATATGCTCTTTTTAGTATTCTTAAATTAGCAATGTCTTTTATTGATAATGTTTCCTTTTCAGGTTCGACTAGTAACAATTTTTTTCAGAATAGTAATAAATATATTACATACACATATGTATTTATATTAATACTATATATTTGTATAGATGAAAATATACATATCTTATGTATAAAAAATTACATATCTATTATTTAAATACAGATGTATTATATGCATCTGTGCAATTGTATCCATTTGCTGACATTTATATTTCACCTTGCATAGATATTTAAAATTGTAATATCTTAAAAATTATTATTAATCAGGATTCTAAATAGTATTAACAATTATTATATGCATTCATCTATAATTTACTTTTTGTCTAAATGCATCTATGGATTTCTACCTATTTGCTCAGATATGTATTCCACACATTCATATTTAAAATTGTAATATCTTAAAAATCATTAACTTTTTTTAATAGTAAATTGAGTTTATTATTAATCAGCATATCAAATAATGTTTATTATATGCATTCATATACATATATATTAATTGTTAATATTGTTTAGTATGCTGATAAATTATAATTTTTATTTAATTTATAAAAAAGTTTATTATTTTAAAAAATATTTGAATTACAAATATATATGAAATACAAAATACAAATGTGACGTATGAGACACATATACAGATATATGTAATACATATGCATTTAATCAACAAGCACAATACAAACATTTTTGGTGAAGATAAATAAATACATATATGTGTGCGTGTATAGAATAATATACACAGTAGCTCTTAAGAATACTACACAGTGGAAACTATAACAATTAAAGATATAATAAACACCTCCATACTTCCCCATTCTTTTTAAATTCACATAAAGATATAATAAAAGACAAATGGCTCCCGAGATGCATTTCATGCTGAATCAGCACTCATCAGTTGGCCCAGGTTACTAACTCTCATATATATCTTTATTATGTGAAGAGTATTTATCTAGAGTAAATTGTTACATTTTCTTTTACAATTGTCAAACTTCCTCCACTCACAACATTGACGCCATCCATTTCAGATAAATACAATAATGATTATTACTAATCATTCCGAAACTAGATATTATCTCTAGCTGACGAGTCTGGTTCAGCACGAAAAGCATCTTGAGGGTCATTTGTCTTTTATTATATCTTTATTTATGTGAATTTAAAAAGAAAGGGGGAAATATGGAGGTGTTTATTATATCTATAAAGATATTACACATGGGAAACTGAAATATGAATAACTTCTTGTGTGTAAAATTTAAAAAATCAGATATATTAATCTTTAACTGAGGTTTAAAGTTTATATCTGTGCTAGAGATAATCTCTAGTTTCGAAAATAATTTGTAATAATCATTATTGTATTTATTTGAAATGAATGGCTTGAAAGTTTGAGTGGAAGAAGTTTGACAATGGTAAATGAAAATGTAACAAAGAACAATAAAAGATTAAAAAAAATAAAAAATTTACAAGTACAAGGAGGAATATGCTATTTTATTACACATAAATGAATATTATATAAATTTTCTAGTTTTAGAATAGAATAAACTTTCCAAAATTATTAGAAAAATATTGATAAGTATTTGAAAGATAAAATTATAATGGGTAAATATGGATAAGAAGATAAAAATAAGTGGGAGTAGATTTGAAAAATTTGAGGGGGGGGGAATACTGCATATATCTGATAAATTTATAAACACATGCACATATGCAGTAGATCCTCTAATATATCGCAAATATATATTAAGACAAAATAAAATAGTGCTGGAAAATTCACTTTCTTAGAATATTCATTTTATTTTTTATATATTCAAAAACAAAATTCAAATTACCTATGTCGCATCACTTAGACTCTAGAATATATTCACATCTTTTTCATTCTTTTTTTAAAAAATAAGTTCTCTTTTAATTCTAAATTCATGAAATAATATCCACATTAATTTTTATTTATTTGATTTTAATGTTATGGTTTCCTGTGTGGTTTGCGCAATAGTACAGTGACAAACCGTAGAATTCTAGTTCCATGGATCAACTCTGCATTTCAATAATTGAACCGTTTATGAATTCACAAACAATAAATCATTTTTTTTTTTTTATTGTTACTGAATTACTAATTAAAATCATATGTATCTAGTAAGACCAAAGTAGCATATTACAATGCATTTAATTTCCAATTCACATTTAGGCATTTTAATGATAGAAAAAACTCATTAAACTTTATAACATAGCTCTTCCGATGCCTGAATAAGATAAACTGTAACTACCAAAAGCAAACTACAACAGACTAGAGTCCATATTTCTAGAATGTAATATTCTTTTGCTTAGCTACTTCAAGTACCTTTGGCAATAAGCTCAGTGAAAAAGATAGTTTTCCAAAACTTACATGTAACAAGTATTTCTAATTTATTAAAATTATAAAAAAAAATCAATTGCTACTTAAGAAGTAACTAAATTTCCACATGATTTTAAAACAATGTCATCTTATTTTTGACGATACATATCTATCAACTCATACGAAATGAAAAAATATGTAAAGATATAAATTTACAAAATTCACAGAAATATTATAAAGTAAAATAGTTCAATAATAATCACTATACTTGATAAAGTAAAATACTTGTAGTATTAAAAGGCATTGATTTAAATCCTGGATAATTTTCTTTTTAAAGAATGTTCATTAACATGTATGCAAATATTATACAGAGTACATGCATCCTGCAAAAAGATCAGTTAAAAAATTGTGATTAAGTACAGAATTAATCATATGCATGTTGATTTCTGCAAAGACTGATAAAACATTATAAACAGAACATTCTGTTTTTATAACTAATAAATAATAAATGATCATAAATTTCAATTTGTTATTGCTTGCCATACTTATCCATAAATGCTAATCATAAAATGTATACATCCCTTTTTTTTTTTTAAACTGCTAAATCAAATAAAAATGGATCCATTTCCTGTAAGCTTTTATCCTATACAAACACATTAATATATACACAAACATATCTATGTTTTATTACATTTATATATTGATTATTTCCATCATCTAATATAAGTATTGAATGTCATTAGTAAAATTTAATTTTACTTAAATATTCCAAATATATACAACTTTTATTAATAGCACACAGGTTAGTATATACACAACATTTTGAGAGGCATTATTCTCTCTTCTTCAGATGTTTCTGGCCTGCCCAATAACAGTACTAGCATGGGAATTGAACCTGGACTCTAATAAGATTCTTGAATATTGAATTTTAAGGTAACACTCTAATGAGATTGATTTATGGGATTGTCCGCCATTGACATTCTTCTTGGTACTTTTTCTTCTCTATCCAATATTTTTATATTTTCCCAATTGAACATATGTTCATTGGTATATACATGATCTTCTACTTTAGACACAACTGTTTTCTCCCTTCTAATCATCAGTTTACGTTCTTGCAATCACTTTTCAATGGGGCAACTGGTCTCACCAATATATATTCTTCCACATTCACCTCATATTTTATAGATGCAGTTTTTGTTTTTCAACATTTCAAGTTTAGACTTTGTAGATATTACAATTCCTCATAGGATGGTACTGCTTTGAAAAGATGTTCTGATGTTATACTGATTGCAGATTTTCCTTAATTTGTCTACTATTTTTAGTATGCATGAATACACTACTGTACTAATAATTATTTTTTCTTTTGATGGTAAGGTTTTCTTAACAGCTGATGGATAACCATTTTTCATAAGAGATTGTTCTATATATATATTTTCTTTGAAAAATCTTTGGTTTCTGAACAAACTTCTTTTGCTCTGTTCCGTAATGATAGCATAACTCCATGTTTCATGTTTCTGGTGGGATTGGCTATATATGCTAAGTATTTTTCTGTATTTTGTGCATTTTCCATAAATTGTGGCTTTGATTTTGCCATGAGGAAGTTTTATCACAAGAACGTATAAGCCTGCCAATTTCTGTCCTTGTTTTGATTCTATTATGAATTTAAGTGAAGGGGATATGTTGTTGATGTAGATCCAGAAAGTTTGTAGTAGTGATCCACCATGTGGCTATACAACAAATGTATCATCAACATAGCAAAAACAAACTTTAGGTGGATATGGAGTAGTCTTTATGGCAGTGATTTCAAGTTCATGTAAATATTGCTAATCAGGGGTAACAATGGTGATCCCATAGCCATTCTTTGATTTTGTTGGAAGAATTCTGTGTTATATTGAAAGTAGGTTGTTTTTATGCAAAATATTAGTAGTTCCATTATACTATAAATAGAAAGAGGCTGGTTGTAAGCTATTATCACCACTTAAACTTTCTTACAATAGACAATGCTTCTACACATATTTGTCAATAAACATTTAACATTAAAACTTACTAGTATGTCAGTTCTTTAAATTTTCATGTTCTTTATTAATTCTACAAAGTATCTAGAATCTCTGACAAGGGACTGGGTCTTGTATGCCAAAGGATTAAGAACTTTGAGAAGAAATCTTGACAAATTTTGGCAAGGTGAATTTTTAGAATACTAAGTCTTAATAGAACATGACCCTTATAAATTTTAGGTAGACTATAAAGATGAGGAATTTTGCTGAAATATGATGTTAGTTTACTATTTTCTGAATCAGTAAAGTACTTGCAATGCTTTCTGAATAATGCTTTAAGTTTGTTTCTATACTTGGTATGGGATTTTTTTGCACTTTTCTATATTGGCCTGCTGTAAGTTCTTGTATTTTGTTGTCATAATCAGTTGCATCCATTACAGCTGTTGTCAGCAGGGAGAATAATTATAGGTTTATCTACTTTAAGAGATTTAATTGCTTTCCTCTCGTCATATGATATTTTGATTCCAATTTCTGTTGCTTCTCAAGTGTTCTTTTTATTCTCTGGTGAAATTCTGTTGCTTCTAGAGGCAATTTTTGAATGACTTCCTCAGGGGCTACCATTATATCTAATAAAAGAATATTAGATGATGTTATGTTAAAGTTGAATCCTTTTTCAAGAATAGAAATTTCAGCATCTGTTAGATGGTTAGAACTAAGATTTTTGACAGATGAAGCTGATATACTTCTTAGTACATTATGATTTAGGATATGCTCATGTAGGTTTGCAAGCTTTTTATTTTGGCATTGTTTTATTTTTCCATTTAACATAGAATATGATTTACTTACTGCTTGAGAAACTTGTGAAATTTTCATCAATAAGTTTATTTTTTAGAAAACAACCTGCATTATTAATGGAATGCAGGGTTTGATACTTGGAAAACCTTTGAGCATTTATTCTTTCTCTTAACAGATCTTCACTTGCTGCTCTCTGAGCAATTTTCTCAGCTCTGTGGGAATGATGTATAAAAACCATTAATCAACTTTGCTCTTAGGAAAAGGTGGAAAAATCAGAAGAAACCTCATAGACACATATATGAAATTTCCACTGACTGTGTCTTTGGCAGGATGGCTTAGTTGGTTACCTTAAAATTCAATATTAAAAAATCAAACGGTTCAGGTTTGATTCTCATGCTAGTACTGTGTCGTTGATCAGGCCAGCCATACCTGAAGAAGAGAAGAAAATAATACCTCTCAAAACATGCATATACTAACCTGTGTGCTATTACTAACAGCTGAATGTATTTGGAATATCTAAATAAAGTTAAATTTTTATATTAGATTATAAAAATAGTCCAATATATAAATACAATTAATATATAACGCTTAATCATGTGTTTAGAATATATTTGTAAAAACTTTAAATATTTGTGTTAATATTAAGAATACACATGCATATATAATTCAACTAGAAGAAATCAATAAAAGTTTGTCATTTATTTATTTGATTTGATTTATTTATATATAGTCCAATTATATATGCGTGTGTATTCTTAATATTAACACAAACATTTAGTTTTTACAAATACAATTAGAATACCATCATCACAAACCTTCAGGAAAATAAAATATATTTAAGTTCATATTTTATTTGCATAAATTAAATATAACTTTTTTAACAATGCCAAGAAACTACACTATTAAAGGAAATTCTACAGCTCTATTTTTTATCATCAATTGTACCTTTACCTCACATTTTTGGTTGTTGTGATCCCTCCCCCCATCAATTTTTCCACCTCTCATCTCAGTATTACAAGAACATTCTGTTTATTAATTTTTCATTTAAAATTCAAAATCAGATATTACAGTGTTTTCGGTTATGATTAAAAAATTAAGACTATTACTGTTAATAACAGTGGAATATTTTCTTCTTACATAGAAACAATATCTTTATCTAAAACTTTCTGGCATAGGAAAATATATATATATTCACACAGAACACAAGTGTTTGACAGTGAAGTCTTCCTTTCTAGCATTAAATGTATCCATAAGTCCATCAACACACCCACACACAAAAAAAAGTTTTATGTAAAGAATAAATATATATTTTTAATGAGCAAATTTAGACAACACATATTGTAGTTAGTGTAGTTAAACTTATATTATCCTGTTTATTCTTAAATATTACATCAAGTAAATTATTAAATTTTGCAGCTTCTCCCTATGAATAAAAAACTTATTTGGATTCATTCTTCTTTCATCAGACACACTATGATAAGAGATAAAAAGAATCAAAACAAAAGTACAAAGAACTAATAAATCAATAATGCATACAGTACCTTACTTTGTATGAAAAACTAAAATTGTATTTGGATTAACAAGCAATGAAAAACTATCAAGATCAAATGTTAAGATTCAGACAGATTCCTCCAACTTTTGGAAACAATATCAAAAAATACAGACCTAAATTCAAAATATTCAATATAAGTATAAAATTTAGTTTTCATTTTAACTAAATAATATTTCTGATACTTTTTTTAAAATAAAATGAAAAATTATTTGTCCAATACAGCAATTTTTTAGTTAAAATTCCCTGTTAAAATTTGATATAATATGCTGTACTTTTTCTTTTTTATAATATATTTAAGACTTAAAATCCCAATCAAAAGTCACTGATTATTTCTTCAAAATATCTTACATTCATAATGATAGCAATCAGCTAATAAAAATAACATTAAAATATTCTCATTTGAGATTGATATGTAAATGTCCTTCCTTTTGTAAATGATTCTTATGGTTTGTGAATAAAATTTCCTTTTGAAAGATAAAAAAATAACATTAAAATATTTTAAATAATGATAAAAATACGCATAATTTATATTGATATTAGTATAAGCAAAATCTAAACTAAATCTAGACAGCTTTTTTCTAAATCAATACTTAAATAAAACATACTATTTAATTAAATATTTAAAAAATTGATTCCAATTAATCTCTTTTTGTCAAAGTTCCATAAAATGATTCTATTATATATCCTATTAAAAGTAGTTCAGATTTATTTCTTAACAATTGAATTTTTCCAATAATCACACAATAGGGACTAATTTATTACTTATCATTATTAACAGCCACTCATAAATTTGTATGATCATACAAACTCCAGAAGGAAAAAAACACTGATAAAGATCAAAACTAAACAATTAGAAGACTAAATAAGATTGCCATCAGAATTGCTGCACACATAATTGCAAAAATAAGGTTATACAAATACATAATCTCATTGTCACAATTAATGCTGAAAAATGACTGATAATATGGATTCTTAATATCTTGAGTATTAATTTAATAGATTGAAAGCAGTACAATAAATAAATTAAAATATTTATTTTTTCAATCACAAATAATAATAAATCTAAACTATAACAAATTTCATGTCCTATAAATGTTAAATTTATTTTTTCTAGAGAAGGAATTCCTCTCCCCATTCCTGCTTTCAGAAAACTTGTTGGCAAATTTTTCTGCCATAAATTTAACTATAAAAAGTGTGATAAAGTGCCTCCCTATCCAAGCATGATTAAAATAGGATAGTGATTAATTTGTGTAATGGTAGGCTGTTTGGGATTTATACATCACCAGAAATTACATAGTTGAGCTATGGTACATGTATCTTAAGCTTTAGTCTTTCACTTTATCACTACACTAAATCATCCAAGGTTATGTAATAGTTAATCCACAAATAAGATATTTATTCTGAGAAGCTTAACATAGTGGTGAAAATGATGGACTTAAAAAGCAAAAGTTTCTCTGTTGGTCCCTAAATGGAAAAAAATCTTAATTTGGTCAATTATCATTATATTCTACCAATCATTTTGACAATCAAATCTAGCTTGATATAAAAAATGATGATGATGGTGGTGATAATAATAACAACAGCATAAGGCATTCAAAAGTTACAAATACCAGAATTGAAATCTATTGGAGAATCTTACAGTCTAGCACTAAACTAAATCAGGATATCCCAAGAGAGAATTAGTATATAATTTTAGAAATTTAAATGCAGTATTGCTCTTATGTAAATTATTT
This sequence comes from Epiperipatus broadwayi, assembly GCA_028023455.1. Taxonomy (NCBI): domain Eukaryota; kingdom Metazoa; phylum Onychophora; class Udeonychophora; order Euonychophora; family Peripatidae; genus Epiperipatus; species Epiperipatus broadwayi. The sequence goes on along the minus strand of JAQFVV010006219.1, from coordinate 4,040,826 downwards.
TTATTTGTACAAAAAATACCCCTTCTCCCTTATTAGGCTACTATCAGAAAACTTTTAAAAATAACTATTTTTATTTTCACAATCATAGCATGATATAGTTTTCAACATATACAAACATGATTTTAAATTAATACTAAGCATTTAAAATATATTATTTATTTATTGAAAAAAAAAAAGTTCTCATATTTGAAAAATGTTCAATGTTTAAGTACACTCAACATGATGTTTCATCAATTTTACAATGAGAAAAAAAAAATTAGAATTATGAATCTATCTATGCATTTAACAAAAAAAATACCATACTACTTTATAAAATAATAAAATCGGGCATTAGTTTTTGAAAAAACAAAACATCTATTTGGGATCTTGAAATTATTTTATAAATTTATATTTAATTAAAGATTACTTTACATATAATTAAAAGTATTGTAAGTGCATTTATACTATAAATCTTGAGATAAATTATTTATCAATTAATAATATGGATGAGATGTTAGGTACTTAAAGAGTATATATGTTAAAAGAAATATGAGTGTACATAATACTGGCTGATTCTATAATTTATAGAGCTAAATTAAAATTTTCACTATTGCTTTTTTTTTCATTTCATACCTTATCTCTGGTTACCTCACCATCAAGTATCTCTCACGTTATTACAAAAAATTTTGCCTTAAAAATAACCACATTCATTTTAAACCACTAAACATTACATGATCACCATTCTTATGCTTGCTCAAGCTGTTAAAACAGGCAAAACTCTCCATACAGTAGTGTCACTCGGTGCAAGCTAGAGTAATCAATGGGTGCAAGAAGCTTTGTGCATAAAATCCCTATCTAGTGACTACTCATCCAATATCCCCAGACTAGTTTCTAGCTTGTGGCTTGCACTGTGGCACTACTGTATGAAAAGTTTTGGCTAGTCTGGGAATATTGGATGAGTAGTCAGTAGATAGGGATTTTATGCACAAAGCTTCTTGCACCCATTGATTTCTCTGGCTTGCACTGAGTGGCACTACTGAATGGAGAGTTTTGCCTGTTTTAACAGCTTGAGCAAGCATAAGAAATAGTGATTAAGTGATGTTTAGTGGTTTAATACCAATCCTATCTAATAGGATAGTGGTGGCTATGGTTATTAAAGAACCAAAAACATCAAAATGTATATGCCTATATATACAAGCTAGTGATCTTGGATTAAAAATAGTTTTCAATTTCAGACTCATAGTTTTGTAGTTAAGTAGAGATAAAGGGTGGCTGCTGGAAGGTTGCATTAGATCCTAAGATCTAGGTGCAATGCTCTCAGATCTTCAAGACTCCTCAATGATGAAAGCCACAATCTAGAAACTAATCTGGGGATAGAGATGGGGATTTTATGCACAAACTTTCTTGCACCCATGGATTACTCTGGCTTACACTGAATGGCACTATTGTATGAAGAGTTTTACCTGTTTTCACATTCATTTTATTAAGTATTTTCTACTAATAATTAAAGCTAGGGTGGCCATATGTCCCGTATATATGGAACTGTCACCGTATTTTAATACTCAGTCCTGTACTATTATTTGTCCCGTTTTTCTCTGTAAACTTAGTCTCAACTGTCAGTGCTCAGTGAACGCCAATTTGTTTCACACATGTGTAATAAAATAAATAATTACTCGCTTCTGCAATACTGAGTCTTTTTTAAATAAAACCATTTTTATACCCTTAATAAAAGATGCCAAAGAGGAAGTATAATTTTAAAGAAGATGATATAATTAAAGTAAAATCAACTTTAAAGTATGACTGGGCTAAAAAGAATTAGCCTTGCATCTTTATTATTCTAAATATTGGTTTTATTAGATTGTTTAAACTTTATTAATTTTTTATCAGAATAAAATAAACCATTATCTATCAATTTTTTCATGTTTTATTTATTTAGGACTTAAACATCCCGTATCAATACTTGGGAATTATGGTAATCCTAATTAAAGCAGATGTTGTTAATATTTTTTACAAAGCAAACAAGAAAGTGTTCAGAAATAAATGTCACTACAAATAATAATCTGGAAACTATTGATATCCTAAATTAACACAAAAATAATCATCTGATTCTTAATAAATAACACATGAAATACACTATCTTAAATCTTCACCAATATAATAAATAAACACATTGTACTTCAGAAGAAAAAAAAAGGGACATAGTAGAAAAAAATGTTAAATCTTTAAAAATTACCATTCAAATAAAAAAAAAGAGGAATTACTTTTAAGCCAAATAAACTTTTATTTATAAAATCCAATTTTCTCTTCAATTTTCAATATTTATAAGATATTAAAAATATATATTTCTAAGTGAAATGATTTTTGTCACTTCATCATCTAAAGTTAGATAAACGTTGTGGCAGATAAACCATTTATCACACCAATAATCTAAATTTGTTTTGTCAAATACTAGAATAATAAAAGTAAAATAATCTACATGTGCCTATAAATCATTCACAATTGAAACCTCTTTAGACTGGCATGAGTAACAAAATGTTTTAATATAAAAAGTGATTTTAAATAAAAATATTGAAATAAGAATTCTAAAAGCCAATATAAATTTACATATATCACTCGTCAAAATATCAATTTAAACATTAGGAAATTTAATTAAAGAATCAAATTTCTAAAGTTATAGTGCAGTGTTAGTGATAAAGTGATCTTGAGTGAACTACAACTGAGCAATTTTTTTTTTTACATATTTAAATGTATTAAAATATTCAAATTGCAAAAAAGCCAACTACTCTGACAATAAATCGAGATTGAACACAAATTTTTAGATAACATAAAAAAGAAATACTGGATCAATAATGATTAATATAAAATTCTAAATAAGCAGTAAAATTATCTCTAGAGATCTTGATCTACTTTGTTAATTTAAGTGAAAATCAAAAAAAAAGAATTTTGTTTTAAATCTCAGATATTAAAGAAAAATATAAGATTACTAATATTCCAAAGAAAACCTATCCCTTCTACTATAATCCAATAGTTCAATTCCCACAAAATGAGATAAATTATGTCACACTATTAGCAATAAAACTTAAGATTTAAAAATTCTGATATATAATATTTAAACACAATAAGAAATGCAAAGGAAAAACAGACAGCTTTTGGGTATGTGCTTCTTTCCATATTTTTATTGAAATTATTATAACATTCTCTTAATGTAATCAGTGTTTAAAGTTATATAATTTAATACAATTAATACTTTCTATAAATCCATATCTCTTTAGATTATAGCAATTTTGATGAAATTATACAAATTTAAGCACTCATTACATTACAAGAATCTTTCAAGAGCTAAAAAGTGGCAAACAAATAAAAATTTCAAGTCAATTTTACTGAAAAAAGAAGATTCATACCAAAGATATTTTTTGATGAACAAAGTCAATACAACACATTTAAGAAAGCTGAAAATAATTTTAGAAAATGCTTGTATTATTATATAGTACAAAATTAAAATATTTAATACAATGCAAAAAATTGATGACAACTTTTATTATTCAAAAATCTTCAAAAAATATTTAAATATAAATTTTTCATTTCAACTTTTACAAATGATATAAAACAATTTTATGAAAAAATAAATATGTTCAACAAAAATTATAAGTCTGCCAAATTATTAATAATAAATTCTAATAATTTATCATACACAACTTCTCAGATGTAAAAGTTTTGTGTTTTTATATTTTATTTTACTGGTGACAACAGCAATAATAAATAGGTATTTTAGTAAATTAAAAATTATTAAAAACTATTTACAAAATTTAATATGCCAGACATATTTATATTACCTGTCGTCAGTTGCAATTTAAGTGGAAAAACAGAAAAATTGGATACAACAAAGTTAGTTAAAAGTTTTGTGGTTGAACAAAATAGAAAGTTTAAATTTTAATTTGATGGACATAGAATGTAAATTTATATAATTTATTTATTGATTTAATTATTTAGCCAAAATACTGGCTGTAAATTTCATACAATTTCTGGATTATTTTTATAAATCCTTTTTATATATTGTTTGTTGCCCCCCCCCCTCAATACCTTTTTTTTTTTTTTGTTTGATATTAAATTTGCTTACAACAAAAGAAATTTTTAACATACTTAACTCAACTTAAAATAAAAAGTGCAATTTAAAAAAGGCCTCTTCCTACCATACATATTGTTTTGTTTACTATGTCTAAAATATTAACTATCTAGAAAATTGACAAAAGACATTCCATATATAAATATTTTCTCATTGTACTTTTGTAGAATCTGTAATACGGAAGTTTGCCAGGCATTTTTGCTTTAATTATCCAATTTCAGTATCCTCAAGTGTTTATTTTCTCAAAAATATTTTACCAAATGTGTTACCTGTTAAATGTAAACAATATTAAGAAAATGAATTATAAGTTACTGTTAACTTTAAAATGTCTTATAAATTCCATTCACATAATTCCTTTTTTTTTTTTTTATGTATTTGATAGCATACAAACATAAATACATTGCAAACATTGTTGTCATTATTTGGGGCATTTTATTATGTTTACCGTAATATTTGTGTTGAGTTTGCACTTTGGTTTGTTTGTTTGTTTTTTTTAAAAATTTACCCAAAATGATTAAAATTTGGTATCTTCCAATGGCAACACATCAATTCCCATTTAGTGAAATTTATATGGCACCAACTGCATAAAATCAAGATGCATTTGTGACCATAACCTGACAACATAAAAAACCCATGTTTGTAATATATGTATATTATACTATCTTTTGCCACATTTTTCATTTATGTTAAATTTAATTACAATCATTTATAGTTTGGTATATTTTCTTTTTTATAATCATATTAAAAAAATTAAAAGGAAATATTAAATATATTGTTTGCAATATTTTTTTGATGCCCCTGGAAATGGATATTAAAACAGAAAAATAATATTTACCATTTGTTACAAAATAAAATTTTAGAGAATAAACATTTTGTGTTAGTAAAATTTGAATAAAGAACATAAATCCTACTGTGCGATTTATTTACTAAATACATATATTTTAAAAGAAATATGTTCAATAAATCCATTTCCAGGATCAAATTATAATAAAATTTATTTTTTTGTAAAAATAGAAACTAGCAAAGGAATTTTTTAACATTAATTTAGAAAGGAGGATTGTTATGAGAATTTTATATACTTTCACAAAAAAAAAACTAATTAGTTTTTATAACAAAAATTTATTTTGTATATATAAACATTAATTTATATGTATATACAAATAAATATATATTTATATGATTTAAGTTTTATTTATTTCATACATTAGGAGAGGCAATATATTTTAAACATTTATTAAAATTCGGGCCAATTTTTTTTTGTATTGATATTTAATTAATATTTGCAGGTTTTTTAATACAACAATTATTTTGAAATCTGCTTGCATCTCATATGATATTTTACAATATTAATGAGATATTCATGGAAAAGCTTTTACATTATAAAAAAATGTTTTATAAATTTGTAGTCATGTTAAAATAATATTATAATGGTCTATATAATGAGTTTTTTTTTTAAAAAAATGGAATGTAGATTTAAAATAATAGATATTTAAATTTATTGTCAGTATTGAAAATTTGTGAGGCCTGAAGAAAAGTGGATGTCTTTTATTATTAAGAGATAAATATATTTTGAAAAGTATAAAGTTTGAATTTTTATAAACATTTAACAATTAAACTAGATACTGGAAATAATTCAACATATAATTACAAGTCTATATGCATATACCTATGCATGAGTATTATACCATTGGCATTATATATATATTAAGTACAGAGAGCAATTATTTACTGCAATTACTAATAATACCTTATTTAATAAATGTAAATCAATTAGATGTACAAATATAAGATTATTACAGCATATTGTTTTTCATGAATGAAATATTAATGAATCCACAACATGTACATGTCTAGAATAAGACCATTTATCATTAATTAAAAACTCCAAGCTTGTAAAGACAATAATAAAGTAGATTAAATTAGTGAATATTAATATAATATGCCCTAATAAGACAAGTAAACACACATTATACATAAAAAACCTAGAGCATAATAATTTAACTAATTTATTAGAATTTAAAGACTATTGTAAAATAAATATTAATAGTAAGGAAATCATATTAAACAATATATATATAGATAAGTTCAACTATGAAATATAAAAAATTATCTTTCAATTAATATTTGACAGGTTTGGTCTCATCTATGATGATAGAAGATATTCTTGTAAATAATGATTTATAGCACCTGATGATTTTTTTAAAATATTAATTATTATTCATGTCATTTAGTGATAAAATGAGATGTTTCATAAATTTAATGATTTTCTATATACATTTGTTTACTTATTTTATTTCTTATTACTAAAATTTAGGTATACTATTTTTGAAATTATACTGTGACAATTTAATGAAAATAAGCAGGGGTCAGAGATGATTGCAAAAGATGATAATCAGACAAGAGCCCTTGTTCTTTGCTGATATGAATGGTTTTTATTAAGAGAGCTATGATAATAACACTTTATATCAAAGGGGAAAATGATGAGGGTAAAATGCTTTGAAAATGGCAACAATGATGAATTTTGATCTATGAATGAGGCAGTACATTTCCTATGTAATTATCTGTTACATTGCTAAATTGTTTATATGTACAAAGCTTAGGTAAGAGATTAAAAAATCAATATATATACAATGATGTTTTGCTTTATTAACATCCAGCCAATCAATCTTAATCTAAGCATTTTCTTTTCATATATGGAATATACTACAATTTATGCAAAATATTTTTAAAAAAAGTCTTAGAATTCTTAATATAACTACCTCTTTTAATATTTCTTAAGCATAATTATAAATTGTTACTATAATTTGAGATGTTTCTTATTGTTATTTTAATTCTCTACTAACAAAATTAAGATTGATAAGGATATATATATATGCCAACGTATTTCTATATAATTATATATTGGATTATTTCGATAATATAGAATTTGTTAAATATTTTAGAAAAAATTCAAACTTTAATAATATTTAAAAGTGTTAGGGTTAATATTTAGATTAGTATATAACCATGTTTAATATGGGATTATTCTTGTCGCTTTTTCAAAGGTGCTAGATTAACCAATGCCAATATTAGTATAAGAATTGAATCTGGGACTTTTAGATTCATGAATTTAAGACAAAGTTCAAATCATTTAAACCTATTTTGTCAAAATAAAAAACAATCAATAGAAATTTTATATATTTATAGGAAAAGGCCTCCTGATTTCCCCATTTTTTCTAAAGAGCAATGTTAATGAGTAGTTTCCAATGGTTATAAATAATCACCAAAAATTGACTTAGGAGATTATTTGCCATTATTTGAGCAATTTATTTAATTTTTTTATTTTTATGATTTCCTCCTTTGCCAATGTTTTTTCACTAATCACACATTTATTAATAAATATATGATCAGATATTTTAGATAAATCTGTTTTTTCCTCTTTATGCTTTTATTCATTTTTCAATAGCACAGCTGGTTTCTCTGATATATGACTTTTCACATTCACATGGTATTGCATAAATGGATTTTTATATTTCAACAACTCCAGTCTAAGTTTTATAGAAATTAAGATTGCTCATAGTATGCAATGAGAAACCCTAAGAATATTGGATGAAAAAGAAAAGGTAAAAAAAAAAAAAAATTGAATAAGTGTTCATATGATAATGGCAAATAATCCTGCACTTTACAATGGACAAATCAGAATTAACTGTTGCCTTTAAAAAGATAGCCTACTTGGTTAGAGCATTACTCCAATTTGATATCCATGCGACTGATCAATCCAACAATCTGAAGAGAGAATAATGCCACTTTTTAAATGTTGTATGCTATTACTAACAGTTGAATGTAATTTAAAATTTAATTTTCCTAAAGACGTAACAATTCATTATAAAAGATGAAATATTCCATCATATTGTTACAAATAAACTACCATCATTAAAAATTTTCAGACAAACACAGTATCTCCAACACTCTTTTCAGCAGTTTTAGAATAAATATTTTTTGGATTAGATGAAAAGCTAAGGAAATAAAGGTAAATGAAGATTATAAAGACATCTAGATTTTGCAAATGACACTTTTTTTTGCAAATAATTATTCACACCTTTTGAAAATGTTACAAGACTTATCAAATGAAAGCAAAAAAGTAGAATTAAAGATAAATGCTAAAAAAAAACAAAAACCTGATGTTCAATATTTTTCACATAAGTAAAAATAAAGATTGATAATCATGAATTGGAAGAAGTTATTAACTGCAAATATACAAATTGAAGCATAATAGATAAAAATAAAAATATTGATAAAATTTTAAAAATGTTATATTAAAAGAAAAGGAAAATTTTTTCATCTTTTATCAGTTTTTATAATGGATCTGAGATTTGAGACATTAAATAAAAGAGCAACTCAGAGATTTCAATCTATACGTAAGCTTATGAAGAGATGATACTGAAAGTAACAAAGAAATCAAAAATAAAGTATTTGATAAGTATTTGGCAAAGACAGAAAAAACATTAAACTTGTAAGTGGAAAATAAAAGGACTGTTCCTATGGTATATTTCATTAGAACGTACTGAATCTATATAAAAACTTTAAAAAAAGATCCATTAATGAGAGTGACATTATGACATTTATTGCAAATAAGAGATGGTTGTGTGAAGTTAAAAACAAAGTGCTTTATGTTTTCTTTTATGCCTGATAGAACTGCTATCATTAGTAACTTTACATCTGAAATCACTTTAAATACAATTTTAATTTTCTAATTCATGGTGAAATACTGTCATTGAAAATATTTTTTAAAAAAAAAATGTTGCTATCTATACAAGCATGAGCACATGAAATTTACAAATTTAACATCATGAAGGCATTATATCTTTCACATTTCATCATTATCCGTTTTAAATACAAGAAAAATGAAAAGAATGACTATTTTTTTTACAAATGAGCAATCAAGCAAATACATTCACACACATGTACAACAGATTTGAATACATAGCCAATATATATAAATGATCTCTTTCAATTTATTATTTAATTGACCTATTATAATTTCATTTTCATACTTATTTTATTGATATGTTTATGTGTACAATTAAATTGTGTATAGGAGTTATTTTTAAAAGTCTCTACTATATAGCATATGTTTAAAATGCACATTATATAATATTCATTACTATCCCCGATTTTTGATATCCGGCATAAAATACTTAAAATCAGTGTAGATACTACAGTAGAACTATATAAACAAGGTCACTGACTAAACTGATAATCCTTTAACTCTATTTTTAAGAAACCTATAATGACTCCTAGTAAAGGAAGTACAATCAAGAACAAGAATACTATAAATTATTATAAAACATGATTTATGACATTTTATTTGCAACTTTATTTATCCTCAACTTCAATTTTGATTGATTTCAAAATTTTTGCAAGTTCAAAATCCAATTTAATGACAGTCACATTTTTTTTTAGATAAAAAAAGTTTCCAAATCATGTGGATTTGTTCATCACATAAGTTTGTTTTTGTTTTGTTTTTTTTGTAAAAAGTTGATCAAAACTGTCAGATGGATTAATTTTAATTTAATAAAAGCATTGAAAAAATAAAAAAGTGGATTTGTTTGACTTTTTTATAATTTTATCAATACATAAAGAAAGATAATATAATTTATATTTCTTTGTAATTCTCAAATCTTGTTTCTCAACATTAATTTATACATTGAGCTTCTCAAGACAATCAAGTTTGATTGGTCTATAATAAATGTTGTTGTTAATAACAATGCATTTCTTGAAATTATAATTTTAGGGCTCAATTTGCATTTTACTGATATAAATAATTGCTGTTTATTAAAAACTTTCCTTCATCTTTTATTAACTTCAAATAAAATACATTATCCTAAACTATAAATCTCTCTTTAATTTAATATATAATACTATTTTAGAGAAATCTAGGTGGTTTTGTTTTTCTACTTGCTAAAATTTAGCAAATCTTCATTTGAGAATTAAATATCTCTACAAAAAAAAAAAATCATTACATTAATTAATTACAATTTTCTTCTTCCTTTCCTTATGTATTGATTTCTATATTTACATATCATACCATTTCCAATCTTCTTATACACTTAGCAATACTATTTTTTACACCAAAACTTTACTCTTACTGTTTCGACTGTTCTGAAGCCATCATCGGAGACCTTTATAATCATATTTCTAAAAATCAAACTGTAAGAGTAAAATTTTGGTGTAAAAAATAGTAATTAAGTATATAAGAAGGTTGGAAATTGTATGATATGTATATTAATTGTTTGGTGCTTCTACTTTGTACAGTCTTCTTGCTTGACTGATTTACATAGTCTTAGCATTGAGTAAAAAAAAAATTAATTGATAAAAAATAAAATCACACTTACTCTTCCATTTTATGGTGACAAATGTATATTAAATAAAAAGGAGAAAATATATTTTGCAATGAAAAATATATATTAAGTAAAACAAACCAAGAGGTAGTTCACACACAAAATGTGTATGAAAGAAACATTAGCAAAAAGTTAATAATTAATAATTTTTTGTAGTTGTAAATTCAACAATAAATGCAGACATTTTATTTTTTATTGACTTCAGATGTCAAATTTTAATTTCAGTAAGTTTTTTTTCCTTCCAAAACATAATTCAATGTAATGATTTTGGTTTGTATAAAAATAGTCCATGCTCAAAATATATATTAAATGAAAGAAAGTAAAAAACATGAATAAAAGTAATAAAATAGCAAATCAAATGCAAATATAAGACCAAACAAAATTCCAAAAACAAAACCATTCACAGCAGCCTACCAAATAAAAGCATTAAATTATATTGCAGAGTAAAATTATAATAATAATCACTAAAATTATAATCAACATCATAAAACTCAACTCAATAAAAAATTAATGACTATATTGCTGAATTTGTGGCTACAAAAATAAATCAAATAATATTTGGCTTATATTAATACACATTTTATATGTGGATTCTTTTGCTTTTTATTTAATATATATTCTTTATTGCAAAATATATTATATTTTCTTCATTTTATACATTTGTAACAATAAATTCAAAAAGAAATGCAGATAATTTTTAAATTATTTTTTCTTTTACTCATCATGGAGTTCCACCAATTGGGTAGCCCAAACTATTTATAACTTTATTCATTTTATAATAAATAAAAGACTTGCAATAATGTACAAATACTTATTATATTTAAAATATTTTCAAATAGTATTAAGATAATTTTTAGATTTCTAACTAAACCATTCAATTATTTCAAGTTATATGCTGAACTGAAAATAATAAAAAATAATGAAACTCGTGTATATTCATAATCCCAATAGATACTTATCAAAATTTGGCGAAATTCTGAAAGATTACTCAATATTAAATATGTATGCTGTGATAATTAATTTTTATTTATTATATATATAACAATAACTTAAATTGTTTTAAGAATCCAAAAATATTTAAAAAAAACAAAAAAACTCCATATCACAATTTTTAAAAATATCACTTCAAAAGAATTTAGCTATTACATAATGTATAAATAGAAAGATCAGTGAGATCAAGATTGAAGAAAGGCATTAAAATAATATAAAAAATTTATTGTCAAGAGCTTTCAGCTCATTTGGGTCATTTTTTATTTTATACAATAGTTATATTGTAATTTATATTTTACAATAATAGAAGTATTGGATTTATTATTTTGATTGAAAAAAGGCAAATCATGAAGTTGAAGAAGTGACTGGAATGAAAAGAAATGTGGTAATCACTGAAGAAAGGAGATTGAGACAATAAGGTCATAATGAAAGAATAATTAAGAATAGAATTTAAATGATGATAACTGATTGAAACAGAAAAGAAAGCATGAAAAGAAATGTCTAGTCGAAGGCAAATGGTATGAAGATATAAAAGAGAAAAATACAGAATATTTTTGGTTGATGACTAATTAACATTATATTACTTTCATAATAGTAGTGTGCTACTGCTTATCACCTATAAACACCATAAACTAATAAGCCTTAGATGATAATAAGATGCATAATTAAATCGAATAAATTTACTAAAAATGATTTACATTGAATCATAATTTTGTGGCTTGTTTTATAGTGATGGTCTATTATTAATCCCTATAACATTTATATTCACATTAACGGGTATCTAACTACAAAATAAAAAAACAATATGAAATCCCGAAATATTGACCTCGATAACAAAATAATAATCATTAGATCATGACCAAAGTATAGCAAAGTTAAAATTAATAAATATATGACTTATTGAATGTATTATTCAGAATATTAAAAACCAATAAATATTTGGATATATCAGTCATGCAATTATTTTACGGAGATAATATCTTGTAACAAAAATTTTATAATAAAAAAATTGACTACTGTTATGAAAATAATCAAAATGAAGCATTTTATCAACTAAGACTACTTTCGCGCGGTTTGACTTGAATATTGTAGGAATAAATTTCACTTTAATGACAATAAATAGTTGTTTTAAGACATCACTAAAAGTTTCCTTCCATCCGCATCGATATTTCCTCATTCATACATAATGAAAAAAAAATGATGGGAGGTAAATATTTTTGGAGTAAATGTACATAGATCAAAAAATATATGAAAACATCTGTAGGTCAACAAGCCGTTTACCCCCCCCCCCCCACAAGTGAATGACGCAATATTTTCACGTCTACCAATCGCAAAACGCCATGCTGATACTCCAATCCGCCCTATTTTCTATAGATTAAAATTCGAATAACATTTTTAGAATTAAAAAAAATCAAGACGCAAAACTGTACTTTTTATTAGGGCGCCAACAAATAAAAAATACACAAAAGACATTGTTGCTATGGTAATATTCGTCAAAGCAATCTACTCAACCTTAAGACAATCTAGAAATAGGTGTAACCATTAGTTAAATTATCAATAATAAATAAAAATTATAAATAAATTAAACCACGAGTTAATAACTTATTTGTACTAATCAAGTTTAATCATAAAATAAAATTGTCACTAGAGGTAAAAAAAAAATTTTTTAATGTTTTAACTACAATAAATAATCCAAATATGCGTATTGCGCGTTGATACTACTTATATTAGTCCTATAATATTTCTTTTAATTAAATAACCTTAGTTTCGCACACATCAATAACTGGAAAGGATAAGTTTTCTGATTCAGACATGGCGCGAACGATGGATGTACAAAAAGCCTGTTGCTTCGAAAGCATTTATCAACAGTCATAGCCAAAGTTGGTAGAGGTAGACTAGAGTATGGTTACTAAATCGTTACGCTACAATAAATTACGCACGTCGGTGCGTCATTCTTTTGGGATATTGCCATTTCGTTTACATTATAAGCTTCAAAATAATTTATAAATGCATTTAATTTCCTTTATAGTATCAAAAAGCTAAATAAACATGCAAATTCATTTGCAATCCCAAATCTTCCACGTTAAAAATGAAAATTCTTTCAAAAACACTTGGGTAATGATTTTTTTTTTAATTCAATTTAAATAAGATGAGTATTTAGATATCACAATTCAACACAACCATTTGTGGCATCTTTACATAGGTTTGACTCATTTGGAAACATTAAAATATTCATGTAATTTTTATCTCAAAGTCATGCAACAAATGAAAAATTATCTTTTACTTTCTTCCATTTTTATATCATATTTATATCATTTTAATTTAAGAATAAAATGAAAGAAACGTACCTTTGTCTTTTAGTTTATCCTGACTTAACACAGACCAGCAGCAACAACACGGAAATGAAAAATTATTTTATGTCACCCTCCTTCTTGAGACTATTTCAGAGTAATTATTAAAAACAATTCAAACACATGTTCAACGTTTGATGTTGCTAATTAACAAACTTATATTTGCATCAAATAGCAAATTAAATTGTTAATATCTCGGTAAAACAATAATTTCTTAATAGTAATGTAACACCATATTTAATCACATGATATAATTGTTTTTCAATTGTGGAATTAAACAACCCTAGATGGCGCTAAAAATCGTTTTTACTAAATTTTATCACGTGATGAATTTTCCTCTACCCTTAAGCTCTTTTCTATTACTTAGAGATGATAGTTTTATTATAACATTTTCATTAATTATTTACTTTTAATTTTTCAAGTTATCTATCAGAATGTTTTATTTATAGAAATTGTACAGGCTTTTCAAAGCCTAATTTTTTCACTATGCACTTTTTTATTATGTTGATCACATAAATCAATTTAATATAAAAATATTAAACTAATAATTGTTTCTTCCATAAACCACACGGGGTTTAAGTTTTATTAAGGTTTTTTTCTGAACTTCCCGGAAATTATAAACCGACTAGAAGAATGAAAAAGTTCCAGAAAATGAAAACTTTGATCATTTAATGAGGAACTACATGGTAAACAATTAAGATTTTTGACAAAATGTCTTCAAGTACAGGTTGTAAACAAATTACGGATATTGTTTTCGGAAGCAGGTAATCCTAGAAATGCTCAATAAATGAAAAAGTACGCGCATGATAATTTTAATTTATTTTGGAATTAAATTAGCCCCATGAAAACTTTAATGTAACAAGTATTATAATAAATCATAAATGGCGTTAGCCATAGATACACATTAGATAGATAATTTGATTATCCCAGATATTTAAATTTGTCAGTGATAATTGAAGGAGGAATGATTTCGTTTTTATGTTACTAAAATGTTTATTTTTATAAATAAATGATAATATTTATCTGCCTTTAGGAAGTTCCTGTAGTCATCTCAGACCTTTTTCCAAAAATGAATTTAATAATACTTTAAAATTGATGACTAGTTAAGGGTTCAGGAATACTTGTATTTATCTTAATTTTTAAAATTAGCAATTGACTTTTCTTTTTTATTTAATATAGATCACTCTATCATAAAAGACAGTTGTATTCATATCTTTTTCTAAACATATTGCAATGTTAAAATAAAACAAGGATTCAGCACCCTGTCTCTTAAGTAAAACATCTCCCATCAGTAGAGAGGCTATATCAGATTACAATCGTATTTTTGTTTCTACAGTCGGAAGCATCGGCACCATCAAGGGGGGGGGATAACAGTTCATAGACAACTTTCTGCATAGTATACGTCTTTATTTTCTGTAGTACATATAATTTTCCAGTCATTTTATTATTAACCTATTATATCCATCATACGAAATCTTCAATGACTGAGATTTGATTTTCCTGGGCTTTTATATTAATTTCTGAATCAAAAATAGAACATTGGGGTGGGTATTTATAGTTCATTATACTCTCTCACTCATTTTGGATTAATTTCTCATGATTGATCTCTCGACTAACAATAATTTGTTTTTACAATCCAATATCTAACAAACATTAATTAATTACATATTTTCCAAATCAAGAATGTACTTCCACAGGATATACTTTAATTACCTGATACAATATTTTTATGCTCATCTGGCAATTATTATTCTGAGAATTTGCCAAAATATCTGTCATCCAAAATTAAAAAGCATCCTAAGATAAGTTATATATTATTCAAATCTTTTATCATCATTTTTATAATTGTCCAGATGTAGTTGGACTATTATATGCTGGAAAATATTACTATATATAACAAGTTTGTTTTAGTTAAATAACTATAGCATATTTAATTAAAGTTTTTTACTTTGAATCTCAAGACATAGCAGAAATCAATTTTACGGCCCAATCAACTTTATTTACTGAAACAGTTCTCTAGAGCAGCCAAAATTAATTTGGACTACAAATACAATAAAATAGCAGAATAACCTGATGAACTAATTTCTATAGGAAGTGTTTAATGATAAAGGGAGAAATTAATTTTCTGCCACAATCACATTAACTTAAAAAAAGAGACTAAAGTAGCACAAGTATGACATTATCATTTTAATCAATATTCTACTGTAGAATGAAGATCTTTCCAGGTTTAATCCAGTTTTTTCAATCCATATCAAACTAACAAACTTCTCTATTTTACCTTATATGTAATATCTTTTAGAATATCCTGAGATTCAGTTTAAAACTTGAGCAGTCCATCTATTATTATCTGTCTAGCAATACATCTAGCCCAGCTCCATTTTAGTCTGCTAATTGTTTCAATGACATCAATGATACCTGCTTGTTCTGTCATCTAAGTAGCTCAATTTTGATCCCTTTTTTGTTAGTCCTAACATGTATCTCTCCATACTTTGTTTTATAGTCTGATGTCTTTAAATTGCTCTTGTATTAAATGGCCAAGTCTCAGATCCCAAAGTAAAAACTGGTAAAATACTTCTATTAAAACCTTTTTCATAAACACATAGGCATATTTTCTTATAATGTTACATTATTTCTACTAAAAGTACTATATCAAAATTTAATTCTGTAATTAATTTCAACCATTATGCTCTACATCGATATAAAAAAGCTGACCAAGATATTTGAAATTATTAATTTCTTCTAAGTCATGATTATCAATTTTATCATCTTCTGAAAAAACTATTGATCATTAATCCATTTAAAAATTTCTTTAATCTTTTTCACATTTATCATTAGTTCTGTTTTCTTATTTTCATTTGATAACTTTTATAACATTTCCTAAAATTTGGAAACATTACAGTGGAGCCAAAAATTATACTGTATCTAACAATTTACTTCATTTATATGCTATCTAAAGATAAGTATAAACAAAGTAACTAAAATGTAAATAAATAAACAAAAAAAAAAAAAAATTGATAAATTTAATTATCTTTGGTAGCCATTTTTTCTACTTTGAGCACTGTATGCAATTATATATATACTAATAAAATTTGTTTGGTTTATGTTGAAAACACATTTTATTCTTTTATTATTTTTTCCAAATTTGATATACTATATTTTGCATAATAAAATATTTTCTGAGCAATAATGCAAAAAGTTTTACAAAATTTTAGAACATACTAAAAATTGATACTGATTTTAAAATGTCAAAATAATTAGAGAGATTTAATTTTTTTGTAAAAAGATTACTATTATATTTCTATAAGAGAAAAAAAATTATTGGAAGAAAAAAAATTGTCTAGAATGTATTTAATATCTAGAAAGTCAGTCATTTTGCTATTTGTTTTAAAAATAAAATTTAGTTGTTTTTTTTTCTTATATTTACTGCTTCAATGAATACATGAGTTGAACACACACACTAAAATATACACAAATGTTTCCCTTGAAAAGAACTGTGCAATTCCAGTTCAATAAACAACATGTATTCTAATATGAGCTATTACACCTTATATACATTGAACATAAGGGGAGCTTGAAACAAAATATAGCATAGTTCACTGTATTTGCAAAAATAACTACATCAGCTGCCAAAACTTGATAATTTTTATGCATTTCTATTGTCTTAGCTTTTCATTTTAATGGACAAATTATTTATTATAAAATTGCTGCACAAAGTTTTGGAGATATGGAATTAAACTATTGTATACTCTTGTCAATGTTAATCTCTTATTCTCACCAATATAATCTCTTTACTTCTATTGTATTTTTAATATTTTTGTGAATACGACAATATCCTGATATCTTGATGGTCCTAAGATTTAATCACTGAAAATACTTATCAAATATACATATTCATTACATCTTCATAATTTCTTTCAATACTTGGTATGATCCATAGCTATAAAACCACTTTTAAATCCAGATTGTTGTTTGGTTGGTTTGAATCCAAAGTTTGTGTAGACTAACTGCAACTTTTTTGGTAAGATGTGCATAGGATTTATAGATATCTTTTATTGCACTTTTCCAATCATCTGTTACAATTTTATCAATTAAAACCTTAGTATAAAGTTTTGCCAACAATTTTTCTATTTCTTTATCTGCTTATTTTAACATATCCATAATAATTCCATCATTTTCTGGAACTTTTTACTTCTTCATTGATTTAATTGCATGTTTAACCTCTTCATTTAAAATGTTTTGCAATTCAGAAAATGTAATAATTGTATTGATTAGTTTGTTTTCTTGTTCTCTATTGCCATATAATTATTTGTAGAACTCTTCAACACATTTCAAGATGTCATTCCTCTTTTTAATAATAGTTCTTCTTTTCTGCTTATTACTGAAATAACTTTTTCCCCAGTGGGAAGATATTATTTTTGTACTTTTGAAACTTTTATTATCTTTTCTAGCTTTTTTTGTGAATTCAGTTATATTTTCTTCTATCAGTTTGTAGAACTATAGTTCATTCACTTCTTAATAGATTATTTTTAAAAATGTTCATATTCCTTCTTTTGTTTATACATTCTCTTGATTCAGTTGAAATTTTATTGGTCAATTGCTACTTTTTAATACCAGCTATCTTTTAAGCCAATAAACATCACATGACCACCATTTCTTGCAAAACTCACTATACGTATTGCCACAAGTCAGAAACTAGTCTGGGGATATTGAATGAGTAGGTACTAGATGGGGATTTTATGCACAAGCCTTCTGGCATCCATTGATTACTCTAGCTTGCTGTGTGTGGCAATACGTATAGTCAGTTTTGCCTGTTTTAATAACCAGCTATTTTTGTTGCAGTTTTTATTGGAATATCAGTTATCTCTTTATTGATCTCTTAAGTTTAAATCATCTTCGAAGTTTGACAATATCTTACAAAGATTAGTAAATCTAAATTTTGTATTATTTTGTATTTAACATCTTTTACATCTCACAAATAGGTGATCTTTTTCTGTATTAAATCTAACATAATCCTAAACAGTAAATTTTCTATTAATCAAAATATAATATAATTCTGCTAATTTCATTTGGATGTTTCTATGTTTATTTATATGTAGTATTTTTCTCAAAAAAAAATAATTTATACAGTGGCTATGGGGGTATTTTTGCATATAAACTCCATCAGTTCGTGCCCTCTCTCATTTTTGTCACCATTACAAATTTGTCCACCTTATTACCAAATTTAACATTAAAGTCTCCCATGACAATTTTAAAATGTTACTTGTTTTAATCAAAAGTCTTTTGCATATCTATAAAATTTCTCTACTTTTTCATTGCAATGAGAAGTGGTTGGGACATAAACCTGAATTATCGGTAGTTGGTATCTTTTATTAATTTGAATAACTATTCTGTTCAATATTTTATGAATCTCCAAAAATGTCATCCTTTCACTTTTTATATATAATGAATCCCATTTCACTTGCACTTTCAATGCATGTGCCTTATTTGTGAAGTACATATACATCTTTCAAATCAATACTAACTAAAACAAATCCATTAACAGCTCAAATTAGTTATATTACAAACCTGCATGATAAAAAACTCTTTGAAATTAATATATAAACTAACTAAAAAAATTAAAAGAAAAATTAGTTTATGCATTGAATCTTCTTATTAAATATTTTATAAAATTACATTGTAATTACTGAGAAACAATAACATGATAAATTGCAATGTAAAGGTAGAAAGAAAAGTATTTTCAATACATGCAAGGTTGAATTACATAGTTTATAAAAATCTAAAGCCTTTAAACTCTTTAATAGTTTTAATATATGCACAATTGAATTATATAGTTTATAAAAAACTAAAGAATTTAAACCTTTTTTTAGTTTGCCTTTTTTGAATGGGGTTTTAAATACAATTTTCTCATTTTTATAGTAAATTTGATGGCAAAACTAAATATAATATTAAACTTTTGTAGTTAATAATATTTTTAAAATTATTAATCAAATTTTAAAAATCAATTATTTTTTAATTCTTCCTATCTTCTAACTAAATAAAGAGAGAAAAAACTTTTTCATGCATTTTATGTATCAAATCATGATGTAATATCTGTAAATTTGTTTCCACAATATGTTGTAATGGGAATAAAGAAAATGTTTTTCAAAAAATGTAAATAAACAAGTCAAATCTTGTAATTAACTGTTGATGAATCTGTTGTGTGAAAAACATCTATTGGGTAGGTATCAGTAGATTGGAAACAACAAAGGCATCATAGTCCAGTCAGGCAATCAAGTTTTCTCTAGTTTTATCTAAAGAGTCAAATCAAGATTCCATGAGGAGAGAAACTGAATCTGTTGTTTGAAAAACATCCATTGGGTTGATATAAATAGATCATAAACAAGCAATAAAGGCCAGTCCAGTCAAGCAGTCTAGTTTATTATAGTTTTATCTGAGGATCAAGAAGCAGTGTTGTCATGATTTTCCACTATAACTTTGATAGCTGTATCTTGTTGACTATTTTCCAATACTTTACTTATAACAGCAAATGGGATGATTGTATCTATCAGCAAACTACCATATGTGACTAGATAAAAAACCACAGCAGGTAATATGTCTGGAAAATGCAAACAGATCCAAATGCTAACATTATGATTTGCTAAAATCAATCCTTGCTTGCTTTAATAATGCTGTAAAGAAAGAAACAAACAGGACAGTACAATAAAAATGGCCAAAGACTTACTGATACTATATCCATTCTAACATCACTAATGGTACTGTTTATCTTATCTAACATCATCAGCACATCAGGAGAAACCATTACATATTTGATACAACCAACATTATTACTTGAACATCCCCTTTCCTCTGCTCAATTTCAATCCTCTACAAATATATATTTGGTGCAAACAATGTAGCCTGAACATCTTTCTTCTGCTCAATTTTGTCTATATAGCCATATAATGTACTGAATACTGGAGCATGTAAATTTAGCCTTAATGATGTAGAAAAGTAACATGCAATAAAAATATTTAGGTTTATAGCCTTAGTAAATATAATCAATGTGTGTTTAAATAAATTTATAATTATAACTTTAAACTATCGTAATAGATTTCTAACTATGAGATCTTTCCATTGACTCGTAAATTGAAAGATTTCGCAAGTACTAATGTGTAATAGGAATTGTGGACTTAATCTGTGAAGTATTGACTAGTTTCACGCTCTTAAATCTAACCGCTTCAGCTTCACCTATTCATATAGAAAGTAGGTTGAAGTAAAGAAGGGTTCACCTCTTTTCTTCCAAAGCATAAGCTTGTGGTTAATACCTGTAGAGGTCCCTGCCTTCCCATTTTCATGTGCATATTCTTGAGGTTTATAACCTTAGTAAATATTAAACAACAATATATATATAAATAATAAATTTAATGGTAATAAACTATTATAAACAGTCTTTCAATCTGCAAAAATACTTTCGGTTAATTTCTTAAACCTGCCTCAACTGCCATTAAATTAAAAATGAAAAAACAAAGCAGAAGCAAATGTCATCAATTCAAATCCCATGAATCCAGTATTTTAATATTAGCAGCTTGTCTATTTATTAAATGCATTTTATTCCTATTTATAAAAATTGCCTCCTTAATTTTTCTTTTATTATGGTTTCTCTCTTCATGAAGAATTTGCACATTTTCAAAATCAAATTTAAATTTATGTTGTGATTTAATGACTGCTTCAGTTTTCTTTTATCAGAAAAAAACATGTAAATATAAATTTAATTTTGAAAGTGTAAAAATTATTCATGAAGAGAGAAACCATAATAAAAGAAAAATTAAGGAGGCAATTTTTATAAATAGGAATAAAATGCATTTAATAAATAGACAAGCTGTTAACATGGGATTTGAATGAATGATGTTTGCTTCCGCTTTGTTTTTTTTTTTGTTTTTTTAATTTAATGGCAGTTGAGGCAGGTTTAAGAAATTAACCAAAGTACTCCTGCAGATTAAAAGACTCTTTATAATAGTTTATTACTGTTAAATGTATTATTTTTATTATAATTACAATTTTGTTTTAATTAACTTTTATTTGTATTATATATATATATATATAAACATTAAGACAGAGGTATACCACATTATTCTGGAGAATACTGCACATGAAGGGTTGAAAGTAGTATGTTTATTTAATGATAGTGTATATATTAAAAATATTTCACATGTTTGTAAACCAGCATAATAAGAATAATCAACAAAACAATACTAAAATATTTAGTTTTGTATAATGATGAAAACATGTTCGATAACTAGAAGAATGGAAGCATAATTAAGCATGGATCCATCACCAATACATGAACTAGTACAGCCATTGGAATTAGAGATGATTATATAAGAAGTCATTTAGACAGTACAAAAGTATTCAGATATGAAACCAGAAACCTTTAATATTGAAATGCTATGTGAAGTTATGAAGGAAATGCAATGGAGAAATCAAGAAATACTGCTAAAAGAATTTTAAGAAATGCATTTAAAAAATGAAACACAACAAAGAAATCAGGAAATGCTGCAAAAAGATAAAGAAATGCAATGAAAATTTTAAGAAAAATAATAAAAAGAGTCAGTGAATTTAAAGATATACATCAAGAAATAAAAAAAACATTTAAAGTGGTCCAAGAGAATATATGCAGCATGAATTTAGAAATTGCAGTTCAAATAAAGAGTAAGTAAAATAGAAAATGGGGTGTATAGAAAGAAAATTACATACTGATTCAGAGGAAATGATCCAAAAATCTATTAAATATAGTGAAATAAAATTAAAAGTGTCCAAATTATATTAGAAGGAATGGAAGAATTGCAAGTGAGAGAAGAATAAAGATGTAGAACAAATTCACAATACATTATTTAAAGAAATAACCCCAAGAGATTCAAGAGAAGATGCAGAAAACTCGGGAAGAAGTAGTTGGCATCATAAATAACATAAAAATGAATTACGCAAAGATGGAGTAAGATACACAAAAATGATTTATAGAAGTTATAAAAGAATCTAAGGAATATATTAAAAGTGATACAAAAGTAAAAGAAAGCTATGAAAATACAACAATTATAGCAGCAATTATGAGATCTTTTGTTGTATAAATCAATTTCTCAAATTCAAGTGTTCAGAGGTAAGGCAGGAGAAGTTCCCATGAAACATCTTGATAATCTGGGAAATTATTTCAAAATGAATCAGCTAACAGAATGAGAGCAAGTGCCTATTGCCTATATTCATTTACAAAAGCTTGCTAAGAAATTGTGGAACTCATTAGTAAATAAATCAACCTCCTCTGGATACAGAGAACAAATTTTGAATAATTTTTGGTCAGAAGAACACCAAGAAACAATCATATATCAAATTGTGCAGGAAAGATTTCACATAAAAGGTGATGAAAGTTATACACAATTCTTTTGGAAGCAAGCATCAAAATTTAAGGACATCTGCATGGGACATGACAGAATCAAACAAAAAAAGTGAGGCATCTATTAGATGCATTAGAGTAAAAGGTGACTAAGATTTCTGATCCTATAGATGGTGGCAAAAGAGAGAAGTTATGATAATAGATGTAGAACTTGCATAATATGTCATTCTAGATTTCCAAGCCCACGAAAAACAGATACTCCAGAAGAATTTTGAGAAAATTTACCATATCCAAGAACTAATACTGGAAGAGAAAAAGATAGGAGTTAGACCCAGAAAATGAAGAAAATAGGTACCAACCAGCAAGAGGAAATCAGCAATGATCTGGAAGATAGCAGATTATATCTCAGATGAACTAGAATGAGCACTCTATCACCACTACAGTAGTATCTTGATAGATGGGAAACTTGATGATAAGAATAAAAAATGATTTATTCTCTATCAACCCTGGATCTGTTTAAAAGAATAAATGAATTAAGGAGAAAGTTACTTGTAATATTTTTAAAGTTAGAATATATGACAATACCAAAAGTAACATTAAAATTAACAAAAATAGAAATTACCAGCTTGCTAGAAAATAAGAGTGACTTTTATGGATAACATTGATAAAAGTAAATAAATAAAAATAGTAATTATTTAACTTATAAATAAATAGATATGAAACGACCAGAATAGATAACTTTATTTCTGAAAAGAATGCAAAATTTTTTTTATCAAAGTTTGTTTAAATATATTCTACTTCTAGTCATGTATTGATATTTGGTCATATATATGAGTCACTGTATTGTTATGTGACATTTTGAAGTGTATATTGTATCAGATGCTGTTACAAAAAAATTTCCAAGTAGTTTACTCACTCACTTGTAAGTCTGTGAAGAAACAAGGTGCAGTTGGAGTGTTTGTTGAATTTATCAACCTCTAAAACTCAAAAGGCAGCAAGATTTTATTTTCAAATGTTATATTCATCAGGGTTTAATATTCAAAAGTGTCAAGGCCTATATTTGATTTTTAATGCATTGTGAGTAACTTATCAGAAGTCAAACTGAGATAATCATTCTAGTGTTTATGTGTCATCATACATCTTAATGTCCTATGATTAATTTTTTTATAAATCCTAAAGTTAAAATACTATTCATTCTTTATACAGTTTAATATCAATCAAAATCTTGACCAATAAAATCATTAACACCTGTAGTCTGCAAAATATTATTTATGAAAATGATTGAAATACAAAAATAATTAGAGAAATAATTTTTTTTTTGCAGTAAACTTAGAAATAAGAAGTTAAAAATTGCCTCATTTTAAAGAGAGGGGATTTGTAATTAAAGCAAATCTGATAGCAGCTCAAATTAGTTATATTACAAAACTACATTAAAGGAAATGTTTAACAAAAAAAACTCATCATTGAAATTAAAAATATATATAAATTGCCTAAAAAAATTAAAAGAAAAGTTAGTTTATGCATTGATTCTTATTAAACATTTAATAAAGTTACTTTGTAAATTTAAATTTAAACAGTTCTTATTTGTAAATGATAAATTGCAATGTAAAGGGAAAAGGAAAGTAGTTTTAATATGTGCCAGATTGAATTACAATGTTTTTCTGAAGGTTTGTGATGATAGTATTTTAGTTGTATTTATATGTCAGACTATTTCCATCATCTAATATTAAGTATTGAATGTCTTTAGAACAACTTTATTTAAATTTTTTAATTACATTAAACTGTTAGTAATACCACACAGGTTAGCATATGCTTAACATTTCAAGAGATATTATTTTTCTCTTCAAGCAGCCTGACTAGTGACCATACTAGCATGAGAATCAAACCTGTACCCTTAGATTCTTGAATATTGAATTTTAAGACAATGCTCTAACCAATAGTAATTGTTATCTTAAAATTCAATATTCAAGAATCCAAATTTTAAGTTTGATTCTTAATTTTAGTACTGTCACTGATCAGGCCAGTAACACTTAAAGAAGAGAAAAGAATATAATATCTCTCAAAATGTGCATATACTAACTTGTGCACTGTCACTAACAGTTGAATATAATTAGAAAAATTTAAATAAAATTATATTTTTTTAAAGACATTCAATTCTTAATATTAGATTATGGAAATAGTCTAATATAGAAATGCAAGTGAATTATGTAGTTTATAAATATTTAAAGCATTTTGAACCATTTTTAGTTTGCCTTTTTTGAATGGAATTTTAAATAAAATCTCTCACATTTTTAGAGTAAATTTGATAACAAAACTAACTTTGATATTAAAATTTTGAAGTTAATAATATTTTAAAAATTCTTAATCAAATTTTAAATGTCAGCAACAATGTTTTTTCTTCCTGTCATTAACTAAAGAGAGAGAGAAAAAACATATTTTTGCATTTATTCATTTATATATCAAATCATAATATAATATCTGTAAATTTGTTTTCACAACATGTTGTGAAGGGAATAAAGAAAATATTTTTTGAAAAACAAAGAAACAGAAGTCAAACTGTAACTAGAAGGTGATGAATCTGTTGTTTGAAAAACATCCATCAGGAGTTTATGAAATAGATCAGAAATAAGCAACTAAGGCAATATAGTCCAGTCTAGTCAGGCAATCTAGTTTACTCTAATTTTATCTGATGACTCATCTCAAGAAGCAGTTACCATCTATGCCAAGGAATGAAACTGCTGGTTAAAACTGTTTTCCACCATAACTGTATATTGCTAACTCCTTTCTTGTATTTTTCAATACTTATAACAGCAAATATAAGATTTTATCTAGCAGAAAACTATATACCATGGATGGCTAGATAACCAAAAATCATACCAATTAAAGCACTCAGAAAATGCAATCAGATCCAGAAATTAACATTGAAGTTTTCCAAAACAGTCATTGCCTGCTTTAATAATGCTGTAAAGAAAGGAATGAACAAGTTAGTGCCATAATTATGACCCCAGACCTACTGATACTATATCCTATCTAACATCACAAATGCTATGTCTATCTTATCTAACATAACCAGTCCACCAGAAGGATAACTACTACCTTTGGAGGAACTAATGAAGACCTATGAAAATATATTAAAAGAATGGCACCTGCATAAAACCATGGTTTGGAATTGTTTAATCATTTCACATAGTAAAATCTTATCATTATAGACATTATAAGGCCTTAATTTAAAAATATTTCATTATTATTATGTTTAATATTTTGTATATGTATTTATATTTACACATTTATAAGCAAGTTTCATATATTCATTCTTAATAAATTGTTGTTTTTATTAATCCATTTAATTTGTTTTTGCTTATCTAACTCAATCCAAACATTATGCTTTTAATGTCTAATATGCCAATAACATCTACAATCCTGGAAAATCATGCAATTTGCTGGGCAACATGCATGAATGGCAGTGATAATTTGTAAATTATGATAATCGGGTTTCAATAGATTTTCTAAAAGTAAAATTTCTAGTTAAAAGGTTTGATGCCTGAGTGTTTATTTTTTTATATTGAAATTGAAAACAAAATACTTTTGTGAGGACTTATACTTATGTTATAAATCATCATTATCATTGTTTGGTTAATTATTATATAAATATTTGAATTGAATTTTTTTTTTTATTTACCTTTCAACTTCAATCTAATATAAATATTTATTTGATATCAAAGATTTACTGTTAAATATTTGTATATCTTGGTTCAAACCCATTAAATATTTATATATCTTGGTTCAAAACCATTAAAATATATATGTATGATTTGAGGGGAAAGGGCAAGTAAATAAGCATAATATTAATTTCATGTTAATTATATTGAAAATGCTTTAAAAACCATATCAATTTATTTTCATTCTATTAGGATATGCATAATATCAATATGTGGAGGAAACATATTTTTTTAAATAAATGGAGTAATGTTAAGTTTTCATGTCATTTGTATTTGTAATTTTATAGCAAAATGTTTTTATATCTGCAGCATATAACGTGTTTACCTTTTTGCAACTTAGACACAGCTGAATGCTCTTTTGGTGAGATTACCAGAATCATAGTTCTCAGAGATTGATTATGTTTGCTGCTCTATTTAAACAGTGAGATGATTATTTAGGTGCTTATATATTAATGTTCACATACAAACTAAATTTTAAAAATTCCTACTTTAAAAAAGGTTATTGTTTACATATATCAATATTATGAAAGGTTTAAACCTGATTTTTTAATTATAAAATCTGTATCTTACGTACATTTTAGAGTATATTTATTAAATTATTTTTATCTATAATTTTTATTAGGGTTCAGTTCCATTATTTTTCTCTATCATTTATTTTCTCTAGTCATTTTAAAAATGATGGATTGAGATTTAATTATAAAATACAAATTAATATATTATCTTTATGTTAAAATTGAACTACCCTAGTTTACAAAAAATATAGATTATTATAAAGAATTACAATATGCCGCCTGGTAGTTTTTGAAAATCTTTGAAATTTCATTTTTGATATTTACCTCTATTAGTTCAGTTAATTTGATAATAATATTTGCAATAATAATAAGATATTGATAGAATAGCTATGAACTAACTTTTATATGTAAATGAGTATAAAAATTAAAATATAATAATTTTTTTTGAAGTAACAACATTTTTATGTGGATGCTTGAAACCCAACAAAAATGTCTTTTTCAATACTAGAACAAGTGATTTAAAACTGGAATGTCATCCTTAACTGTATAATTATCTCAATTTGTCTTGCGTATAGGTTAAACGTAAAATATTGTATTAAATAGGTCAAACTTTTTCAAAAATATAGTAATGATGGAAAAGGCTGGTGGACAAATGCTGGCTAATGAGATTTTGATTTCCATCTTTCATGTAACTAAATACTTACTGATTAATTTATGATGGTTGGACAGGTCATCTATTGGCAATCTATATAAAAAAGAAAATTCTAACCCTACTTGGCCAGGCTTTAAAATTTTCAAGACTAGTGTGTTGTTGTATCCCTGAGATTTGTATATATATAAGTAAATATTGTTTAAAATGATTCCAAATAAAAAGTTAAAAAAATAGATTCAGAAATGTTTAATAAATTGTTAGCAAAAAAACGTACATTTATGGGATTTATAATATTAATTTGTACTATTGAAAACATGATTATAAAAATATGATCTAATTATTCAAATATTCTTAATATTTAAAAACATTTTCTGTTGAAAGATTAAGATATTTAGCAATAAGTATTGTGACCAAAGATAACTTCTATCATTGATAATAATGTAATATTTATTTATCAATTCCATTTGTAAATAAGATCTAAAAAATATTCAAAGAAATTTTAATAAATTTCTTGATTAAATTATATTACAAGTTTGTGAAAGAACACATAAAAACATAAAATCTGACAGAGGTTAATCAGTAGAATGTTAAAAATTGTTTTTTTAATTATAAAAATTGTTCAGCTCAATTAGTATTACTCAAGTCTGAGTTGAGTTGTGCTGTTAGAAAAAATAATATGATATCATCTTTGTCTGATATTTTTAGTGTAAAAAATGATAAAATAAAGAGCAAAAATTATGTTAATATAAAAAGAAAGATTAAATGAAAATTATTCAGTCTGTTGCATTGGGATAGAAAAATTATCAACTTAATAAAAACAAACACTTTTTAGTAGTAAAGACATTCTCTTGAGTGTCATTTAATATTATAAAGAAAAAGAGAGTTATGAAATAAATTGCTCATTTGAAACTTAATAAAATACTTATTAGCATAAAGATAAAGATAAAAAATTAATCTTAATTTACTGAGCTTATAATAATCCCTTGTGAAAATGAAAGTATTTTTTTTAATGTAGTCAATTATTGTTTACATAAAAAAAGAAAAAGAAGAAATTGAGTAATATACATAAGTTAGAGAATGGGGAATTTTTAATGCATAGGAGTAGTTTTTGTTTCATTATAGTGTGAAGTGAAATAAAACTGAATGTAGTTGATCTGAATAGTTATAATAGACATGAAAAGATGACAATATTCTCTAGCAGGCATGTCAAACATGAGGGCCATAGGCAGATGCGACCATTGACAATGATTTTGTGGCCTAGGCCTGACAAAAGTGATAATTAATATAGTAATTTAATCTTTAGCAATAATGTATTTTTTAAAAATTAACATTATAAATACATACATAATTAAATAAATAAAAATAGTTTCAAAATATTGATATTTTCATTAAGAGTTAAAATATAAATCAACCTATTGTGCAATTTTACTATAGTGAACGAGAATGTGATATAAACAGTAAACTACATCTATGAGAAAGCAAATATTAATTCATTCATCCAAATTACTATTACTATTTTTAACACATTATTATAATTGTTATTGATTTCAGATTCTAATCACTTCATTCAAAATATTTCACATTGAAGTGTAGTTTTCTTTATTATTAATTAAGAATTGATTAAAATAATATCAAAATTTGCATTTCAATTAAAGTTAAAATAAACATCAATCTACTGCACAATTTGAATGAGCACATATTGAATACAGTGAACAAGAATGTGACATAAACACTGAGCTACATCTAATAAGAAGATTATTTTATCCATATGTCTTGTGAGAAAATAGAGATTATTTCATTCATCCATTGTTATTATTTTTTTAAAATTTTAGATTCTAATCATGCATCATTCAAAATATTTCTGCATTAGAAAATGTAGTTTTCTTTGTTATTAAAATAATGTCAAAGCCCTCTATAAGTATGAGTAAAAAATAATTAATTGAAGAAGAACTTTGCGTTTTTCAAGAAAAATTGGAATTAAAATATTTTTATATTCAAGGAATATATAGAAACTCTAGTGCAGTTTATAAAGAATATAATTTAATATTATATAATTCATAAAAAAAATATGCAAATCTGTTGAGAAATTTCATGAAGATAAATTATCAGAATTAAAGTTGTCACTTCCAAAACAACAAAGTATACTTAACTCTACCAAACTTGTACTGTTCAAGGTAATATGAAAAGGTAAAATAAAACTAATAAGATCTTAAAAGCTCTGAGTTAGCTTTCAACACATTGCTATTAGAATCATAGTCTGAATAGAACTGCACCATTAAAAATATGCATATATAGTGGCGAAGACCAACATGTAATTATAAGATCCATTTTTTGATAATTGGAAACATAAATCTTTTCTATTGATGGAATGAGGATTGTTTGCAATAGCCCAAGCCTCTTTATATTTTATTTTCCCATCATCCCTCTTGGCACATTACATTGGAGAGAGAAAAAGGGTATCTTGTAGCCAGCTCATGATCAAAAAAGATTGTTTTATATTCATGATTTAATTTAGCTTTATCATATGAATACATGTACTGAATGTCTGTAAATGATGAATTAGCATGAGTTTCACCATAGGTAAAGAATGAGGCAGGGCATGAAATTTTGTATATGATCTGGGGAGTGTATTCAAAAGGTATTCTGTCTTGTGTTGTTTAAAAGGTTGTTGAATGATGAAAGCAATCTGAACCTAATTTTGAATTTGTCCATGCAAGTCTTTCAGAGATTCATTACAATACAAGGGATGTAAGACAGGCTTATCCATGGTTTAGATGAGTTATTATTGTTAGCAACTTTATTAATGTTATTATAATTTTTTTCAACTGTTTTATTAGTGTGTTATACTTATGTCCGATATCCATTAAATTCTTAATGTAAGACTCGATATTGATTTTTCAATCAGCTTCATATTTGCATAATTTGTTGTTTTTATGTAAGAAACCTTTCAGGTATGCAAGTTTGGCTTCAAATGGAACTTTAGATGGGATGGATGGCTCCTCACACTTGGATTGGTTTCACATTCATTTTAAAATCCATTCCAGGGGTGATGCTTTATCAATATATTTCTAAATGTGTATTGTTAATCTGATCCTCTGAAGCATATATGAAAACTTAATCTACATATCTTAAATAGATGTCATTAGCTGCAGGGACCAATTGAAAATCAATAATTACAACCTTTGAGACTTATTTCATTGCAAATGATAAAAATACACATATACAGGATAAAGTTCAGCTAGCTGTTTTTATTTGCAAATATGATGTGAGCTTAAAAATAACTGAAAAGCTTCTAGAAGTTATTCCAATTTATGAGAAATTTAAAGCAATGCAATTTATGTTTAAAAAAGCTACTTTCTCTTGCAACTGATGGAGCTCCTTCCATGACTGGTGTTATTCCAAAGTTATCACAAAACTAAAAAAAGTGAAGAGAACAAGATAATACTTCTTTTCAACACTTTCATCACATTATTCATCAGCAAACATTATGTTGTAAAGTTTTAAATATAGGTCATGTCAAAATGTTACTAAAATGATAACTTACATTTATGCACATGGATTTAATCATTGCCAATGTATCAAAATTTTAGAAGATATAGGAAGTGAATATACTACTCTTTCTTATTATATAGAAATTTTGTTGCTTTCTAATTATAAAGTGTTAAGACAATTCTTACAATTGTTGGAAGAAATTCTTATTTTTTTAGAATTGAAAAATTATAAATGTGGACTATTAAAAGGTGATCAATGGATAAAAGACCTGGATTTTTCAGTTGACATTAAAAATCATCTTAGTCAAGTTAAACTTAAATTATCGATTTTTTCAAAGAAAAATTATTATTCTGGCAAAAATAAATTTAAAAAAAATTATTTCATTTTGCATGTTGCCAATTATTATTCCAAAGTCATCAGAATTGAAATTTCCAGAATATGCTAATCAAATTAAATTATTACAAAAATAATTCAAAAAAAGATTTTTGGATTTCAAGAAATATGAAAATCAATTTTGTCCATTTATTTTTTCTCTATATATTGATTTTGAAACTATTGATGACAATTTTACAACTGTAATTAATTCATATTGAAATAAACATATATGGATGTTGATAAATATTTACCAGTTGACCAAATTCCCTAGGCCTAGGTGTTATGTGCAATTAAGTACATTTTAGCTATGTCCAGTAGTACATATTTGTGTGATCAAAATTTTCAATTTTAAAAAACAAAACTTTGAAAAGGTCAAGGTTAACAGACTAGCATATACAATCAACTTTAAAAAATAATTACAGCTCAACAAATTCAAACACATTTTAAAGATTTAGTTAATGAAAAACAGTGCCAAGCTTCTTTTCAAAAAATTATATAATTTTATTTAAATAATGTAAACTTAAAAAAAAAATACTTTCTATGTATTTTTATAACATAATTATATTTTGTACATATGCTATTCTGCACGTGTAATTGCAATGTAAATAATAAAAAATTTGCTCCCCCTATGATTTTATTTTTTTTTTGTAATGAAGTCTGTGGTTAGATCTATAATGCTTACTGTGACCTTGGCTGTTTATGAATTTGTCATACCTGATCTATAGTATAGCACACATGAAATGTATGAATGTTTGGAAGATTCTATTTTTACTTGATAGTAATTAAGAGAAAATCTATACAGCAATTAAAATCTTAAGCTATATTTTGACTGAAATGATATATAAATGTGCAACTATAGAATATTTGTTTATATTCATTTATACCAATTAATAATCTTTCATTTTGCACGAGTAAGATATAAATATCGAAATTGACACTGAATGATTAAAAGTAATAGCTTTTTTTTTTTTAAGTAAATTATTTTAAAAGGAACAGTTTTATTAAATTTAACTCTTTCCCTGAAATTTAACTTGACAATTTTTTCCCTTGTTACAGACTTAAGTTATATTTTGACAATACTAATAATTTTATATTGATTGATATTTCAAATAGGAAGAAAAAAATATTTTACTTAAATGAGACACTCCCCCTAAATTCAATTCAAAGATGATAAAAAAAAGTTGTATATATATTAATTGTAAATAAAAGACATAATACACAATGTTTAAAATCTTAAATTATAATTTGATTGAGATAATATATTAAATCACAACTCAAGAATGCTATATGTATATAGATTTTGATATTTACCTAAAATAAAAGAGGAACTAGATAATTCAGATAGAAGCTCAAGATTTTTTGTATATATATGGACATAGTTTGATATGTAAATGAGGCTTATATTTAAAATAATGGGCCATTTTACATATTTGATTGATTAAAAATGGCATTCCTATAATTATTTAACGATTTAACATTTTTAATACCATGTTTAAATGAGTGTTGTACATGTACATCTGCCCATATGTTTATTCTTACATATATTACATTAGAATATTGGGTTTATTTGAGTATATTTTCACATTCTACTTTTGTTTTTAAAGCGATGATGTTAATACACTATTACATGATAATAATCATGTGCTATTGTTAAATCATTAATTAATTATAATTGAAGGATCAGAGAGTTGGTGTTAGAAAAAAATTGGAATAGTAAAACTTTGTTCTTCAATTATTATTTCTTTTAATAATTTAGTATTTATTTATAATAAATGATCTAGACAATATTAGCATTAGGTATTAATTTGGCTAAAAAGATATTTATGCTTTTTTAGTTAAATTGAAGTTCATTCATTTTAGAAATCGTCTCAAAATGTCTGGTAACGTTTTCTCTAATTAAGCTAAGTAATAATTAACTGTGGAAAATCAATTAAATATAATGGCAAGTTACAGAAAAATACTGGCATTTTATTAATACCTTTATTTGGAAGTAAAGAAAAATATCTGTTTGTTAAATAAAAATTACCTTTAAGAAATATTTCTATAATTAAATCATAGTATCTTATAAAACAATTTTCAATATTATTTTTTTCAATGTCATGATAGTAAGACTTTATAAAACTAATCACAAAATATTTAAAAAAATTTAAATATATTAAATAAATTGACTTATTAAAGGATCATGGCTGATCTTTTAATTACTTATGATAAAAAAAATATAAAGTATTTTTAAAAAAATGAATGCAAATTATTATAATAAATAAATATCATTGTTAAATTTTGAACTTTTGTTTATGGATTTTGTTTAATAAAAAATAATTTTACAGTAATTTTTTAAAAGTATATATATAAATAATTATCTGCTCAAAAGGAGAAATGAAAAGCAAATCAACTTTCTTGATGTCTTTTTCTTGAAATTAAAATATAATGAAATAAATGAAAGTTTTTCACTGCATTTAAAAACAAGAAAAAAACATCTTGATTGATTTATAAAAAATATTAGATATATTTCACAGATGAAATATCTAATATCAATTATTAGTAATAAGTTGAGTGTTCTTATCAACAAAGTTAATTTTGGTAGTAAAACCATTGAAATTTTTAAAATATTAGCCATAGTTATTAAACTTTATAAAATATATTTAGAAATGTCTTATTCTTTGTATATTTATATGATCAAAATGTATAATTTGTAGATTTTGTATATTTATATATGTCAATGTAAACATATCTATTAACAGTAAATCCATTTCTGACTGAAGGGAGATGTTTATTATTAAATTCAAAATATTAAATATTCATCACATGATCATTTCTGCTACTGTTATATTAAATATTGTAAGCAGAATTAATGCAAAATAGTGCTTTATTATTACTACTACTACCATCAGCATCACTCACCACTGCTATCACCATCACCACCATTATAATTGATAACAGGTGTCAGTATTTTTAAATTTATTTGATTAATTAAAAATATATTTTAAATGGATTATGTATTATATTTTATACCCCAAACATTTAATAATTTAAATGGATTATGAGTGATGATATTGATAATATCTTATAGGTCTATGAATTATTAAAACAGTTTAAAATTGTCATCATTCATGATATTTAAATATGTATGCTATGCATTTACAATAGAATATAGTTATCACATGATCTATTGTAAGATATTTCATATGATACTTTGACAAATTATCATATGAATTAAATGGTAACAAAATGCTAAAAAATAAAGTTTATGAATATGATATTTCTATTTAATAATAGTTAAGATGATTAAAGGTGAGGGACTTTTTATTTTCTTTTGTAATTAATTTAGATATAAGATTATCATGGCACTAAAATGAAATCACTATTTTCATAGGTCTCTCTTCAAGTTTATTTTTTGATAGTGATGCATCATCATTATTAATTTGTGGTATGTTAGTGAGGAAGGATCCAGCTTTCCCATCATGGTCTTAGTTGAAGTTTACAAAACGTAGAAAGATTTTATGTCCTTGATGTCATGTAGTTTAAAAGACGCTATTAAATAATACGATTAGTTAACTATAAGCTTTACCATTTAAATAAACTTAAAGATTTGGAATGGTGTTTTCTCTCATAATTTTATGAACCAAATATAGCTATAAATGTTATTATATGATAAATCAATCATAGAGATTAAAAAATGTTTTTTTTATTAAAACCAATTCAATAAAGAATCAACAGTTTGAGGAATAAAGATGTGTGTTTGCTATAACATTTGCAACAATCATACAACAAAGAAGTATCATTATTCTATTACATCTAATTATTTGTTTTAACATCAACAAATATCTATAAACATTAATATTATTCAGAAACTAATGATTGTTACAAATAAAGTTATTCATAATTAATAAAATGTGGATCACAAATAAATTATAAAAATGTTGAAATTTTAATTTAAAAATTAAATACAAACACTGCTTACAAAGTTAAAAATAAACCAATCCACAAACTTTAAATATAAATGTAGTTTAGAATTTAATATCTATATGGATTCCAAACTTTTATAATTTCTTCAAATTATAATTTTAATTAATAAAAATATTAATTAGTTATTAAATATGTATTTTATGAGATTTTTTTACTCAGCATAAATATATGAGATCTTATTGATGTCAAAGACTGCTTAAATTGAATATTTTGTAAGCCTTTGCAAAACAAGAGTGCTTTATAAACAAAATTCCGATAAGATGTTTTTAAAGTTGGTAGATTAGAAAAATCATCAATATGAACAAGCAAAATATATATCAGACAAATGGATATCCTTAATCAATAGCAAAGAATATTGAGATAAATCCATGATTCAGTCTATCTTAATTCAAGATTAAACCTTTAATGGTACCTAGTGTAAAATATTGTAATTACATGTCCAAGATTCTCATTTAATATTTAAGCACTCAAGTGTCCAATTATCTAGAAAATAATAAAGTAATATAAGAATATTGAATAGGATAAATAAATGTTCACTGCTTATTTTATTTTCATCACTAATTTCTTCATATGCTAGTATTTAATTAATTCTATGGTCAGTTGTTTTAGACAGAATAAAATACAGATTCATATACGGATAGATTATGCCAATAGTTATGTAATGTGTTTACTGATTAATGTTTTGTTGTTGTTACTATATCTTGATCAAATACCTGAAATAGATTTTTTTTTAATAATTCTGTTATATAACATACATTCTGCTGTTTGTTTGTTTATTGTTGTTTTTGCATTATTTAGATACCTAAGAAGAAGAAAAATAGCAATGTTTTAGAAGAAAAACATGTTTTTTTAATAAATTGAATGATTATCTCACCCAGAATATTTCATACAAATCTAATACAATTAAAATATACTCATGTTAATTTTGGATAATTAAATCCAGTTTTTGAACCAAAGATATATATAAAAGTCTGAGTATAAAGCAGCATATGTTGTATATATAAGCAAAATTATGTGCTTGGAAAAAAATATTGTAAATAGACTTTATGATTCTGTTAACTTTAATATTAATTAAGCCTACTTTTAAATGCATTGTCTTGGACATATAGATTTTCACTAATCTGGCTTATTTTCGGTTGACAATGCATTTAACTATTTTTAAGTAATTTCATAGTTTATAATTATTTTTTTATAATTTCCTTCAAATTCCAGTCTATAATTGTTAAAGAATTACTTTATAGATAGCAAATCACTATTATTTCTACATTGCCTTTTAATTGCATTTACAAATATCAAAGATTGAAACATTATTTTTACCGACTAAACAATAATATATATATATTGTGATTTTTAGCTTTTGCTAGAAGCTAAATGACTAATTACATTTCAACCTAATATCTAAAAAAAAAAAATTTTTTTCTCCGTAATTTAATTTTTGGAATGAATAAACTTTCTTGTTATTTAATGATGCTATCAATGTATAAATATTTTTGGAATTTTTATTGCTGTAAAGTGATTTTAACAGCCTATTTATGATATTTTAGTCCTATAAATAGTTCTTTGTAATTTTAAAATATATAAATTGTTAAGTATTTGTGAACTTAAAGTATTAGTTAATGTCATAATTTTACTATTAAAGTATTTTGAACTTTGATATTGGTATTAAACTTGAAAACCGAGTTCAAACTCCTATATTTAGGTTTGTTAATATTTAAATTAAATATTAGAATGCTTTAATTCAATTTCAATTGCAATATAAAATATTATAATTAAATGTTTTAGATTTAATTAAAAGAAGTCATAATAAAGCTGATAATTTTAAAACAAGGAATTAAAAGAGTAAATACATGAATATCTGGATGAATGAGTATAAAGTAGTTAATTTCTTAAACACTTCCTTATTTAAAATGTTTTTTAAATTTTTTTTTTTTTTTAAAAAGAGACATTTTTAAATGTTCTGAGTACTTAAATTAAAATGAATATATTAAATAATTTTATGTTAATGTTTTTATTTGGAATAATTTAATTTGCATTTTGTAATGTATTTTATTTTTACTATAATATTTAATTTTATAAATAATTTATTTAAAACGGAAGTGTAATAATTAATTTGTCTGTCTAGATTATGTAATGAGATTATTTTTAGAATTTCTCTTTAGAATTGCTAAGACAATGGATTCAAACCAATGAATTAAAGTGGGTGGAAATTAAAATGGCAATATTAGAAATCATAAAATAATTACATGATTTAGGATATAAATAAGAGAAACTGACATTTGCACAGACAATGGGTGTTGCATTCACATTTTTATTCATTGTTATTGGAAGTTATTTAATCGTTTTAATTTAAGAAGTTTAATTTTTTAAAATTGTATTTTTCTTAGTAAAAGTAATGGGTAGCTAGGAAATCAACTTTATCTAGGCATTATTTCTAAATTAAGGACTTTGAGTGCACAAGAGTTAGTTACATTGCAGTAAACATTATAGTAAAACTACCTAGTTGTTATATGATGTTTAAATTTACACTATTTAAATTTTATGCTTTGTGGAACTTTAAAGGACAGAATTGTATGTGCTTTGACTATGTAAGAACTATTATTAATTTTCATTCTGATTTAAAATTTATTTGATATTCAAGTTTACTTTAACATATTTTTAAATCTCTCCATAATACTAATGACTTTAAAATTATTTAATTGTTTCATAATGTTTTTCTTAAAAATATTTATCTTTTTAAAACAATGTTATTTGGGATTAATTCATTTTGAATGAAGAACTTTAAATTCCTAATAATAATAACATGCCTGTAATGATGAGAATATCTGACTTATTTAAATATGTTATATGGATATACATTTATGTATGCTGTTATTTTAAGAAAACATTTCTTATTATTCAATAGCAGTGTAAAAGGAATTTTAACTTATTATATCTATTTGACTTCGTGGAGAGAAATGTATTTTCTTGGCTCCATATAAAGAAAACAATTATCTTACATTATTTCAGAAGTTTTATAATATACTATTAAATACTTCAAAATAGTATTTATGAATTACAAATGGAAATATGAATAGTCTTAATATTACCTTCAGTAAAGTTTAATGTAAATTTTTCTGCATTAATAATGAAAACCTGCTTTCTCTCATCATCATTGTTGTTCTGAAAACCACCCTAATAATATTTCAAGTCGTATTTAAAAAAAATTGTTTCTATTGCTTACTATTATCATTTAATAAATGCTTTTAAGGATAAAAAAATAAATGACTATTTTATTGTGTGAAATAAATATTGTTATTGCTTATTACATGGAAAATTTCTTAAAATGAATCACCATATCTATACATTTCTGCTAACATTGTTTTAAATATTTTCTACTTAAATATAATTGTGAAGTATTGTTCATACTACCTAATTATGTTTCCTTCTTGTGTGCTGGATGTCTTCGTTATCTACATAATTTTTATTTGCTTTATTAACTGAATCCTGCTTAATGGTTGAAAACAGAAGGAGATTTAGTTTTAAGTTTTAATGTTTATGATTTTTACTTATAAAGTCATTATTATTTTTATATGCATATCATTTGAGTATAATTATGTATTCTATTTTTATAAACAGTTCTGTCAAAGTTCTCAGAATATTATTGTTTGATAATAATCTATTTTGAAAATGAAATTTTTTATTTATTGAAGGTGTAT
Organism: Epiperipatus broadwayi; assembly: GCA_028023455.1. Classification (NCBI taxonomy): domain Eukaryota; kingdom Metazoa; phylum Onychophora; class Udeonychophora; order Euonychophora; family Peripatidae; genus Epiperipatus; species Epiperipatus broadwayi. Next base: position 4,001,228 of record JAQFVV010006219.1, on the reverse strand, counting down.
AAATATGCTGAATGAAATATAATTATGTGAATATATATTTTTATTGCTTATTTTACTGCCTAATTTTACTAAGGTAGTGTAATGGTATGAACTCAAGGGTGGGGGTGATGGCACTCATCATCATCAATCCCAAGTAAACAAAATTTAAAATTAAATATAAAAAATAACTATGAGGAATAAAAGAGCATAAGAAGTCAACACACTAACTATAAGTATGTATTTATAAGTATAAGTTCATCAGCATTACGGACAATAAATAATTATTCATCATCATGAATGATCAACAGTAAAAATAAATAAACAGTCAATCTTGTGACTGGATTTGAAATGGGTCTACTATAAATCAGGCTAATTATTTAGCCCTTGCCAGCCTAATATGCCGATCATCATCAATGCTCTAACCACTTAATATCATTAATGTATTGGCCAACTATAAACTTAATTTCTAATAAATACTAAACTAAATAAAATGTAGTGCATGAATTTTAAGGATATCTCACTTTCACCAATCCAGGAGCATCATCAACTGGATGTTCATAAACACTAAATATAAACCCCCTTTCATATAACAGACCATTATGCATGAATCTAGCTCAGGGACAAAAGCTCTATAGCTGTTACTGTGAGCAAGAGATATAATCCAACATATAATAATTTATAATATTTTAGAATTAAATAAATTCATTGGAATAACTCTAACAATGAAATATCAATTTATTAATAACAATAAAAATGAAATTAAGGTCTTCAGAATACAGCTATATGTATAAATTAAGCCTTCTGTTTTTGATCAATTCAAAAATAAATCACATTGTGATTTACAAATATGTCAATACATAAAACATGCATATATAAGCAGACAGATGTGCGGAATAATAATTTATGAAAATATTTGACTTGTCATTAACCTATAAATGAAATTCATTTTTTATAATACATAATTAATGACTGATTTAACATATATATGTGTGCACATGAAAAAGTGTGCAAAATGGCATTTATAAAAAAATCTAATAAATCATGTTTTCTCAATATGCAATTAATTCAATGTCAAGAAACATAAAATGCATATATATATAAGCATTCATATGTGCTGTCTAATAATTTAAAAATTAATATATTCAAATTGTCAGACTTATAAAAAAATCAATTCATTTTTAATAATACATAAATGCATATGAAGGATATGAGTATATATAAAAAGTAAATGATATGAATTAAATCTATTAATTAGCCTTTTTTATAGTAAGTAAAAGTTTTTCTTTTAAAAAAGGAAAAAAAGCAAACTATTATCATTTGGAAAGTTTCATTTAAAATTCAGATCCTTGTGATTCTTGTGGCTAATTTTCAATATTTTAAAAAAACATATTCAGAGATGTCCTTTCTTTTTTATATAAATAATATTGAGAACAAATAATCTTCTAGAGACAAATGACATTTATTATTTTCTTTCCTTGTTTATTTTTAGTTGAAAAAAGTAATTTGCTTTTAAATTTATTAATTAGAAGTTTTAAATGTCATTTTAAGAAATTATTTAAAATACTACTCACCAGCTGTTCTTTGTAAATATGATGCAGTAACTTTATCTGCATATAGATAAAACAATATATGTGCAAACTAATTCTTCAGCAAGCTGATGGACTCTGGGTAAGCTGGTTCCTTATAAACAATAGACTGGCTTATTGTCATCTTTGTGAAAGGTATAATCTGGTAATTGATGATATTTAATCAGTTTCATTTAGTCTAAAATTGGATAGACTTCAGATATACTATCTAATAAAACATAAATTCTGATCCTGGCCTCCATGTGAATCAAAACTTCAATGTCACACTAGCTGCAGTAACTGGATCCATTGTCCCCTGTCTTTAGTTATCTCTTCATAATAACTATCATAATCTGTAAAACTCCCCTCTAATCTTTTTTCCAACCTTTATACTGAATGTGAAAAAATACAGTAATTAAAAATGTTTTCCTATCTTGATTGAAAAAAGTTAATGACTCTTTTTGAGTTTAACTTAATTCTTTGAAAAACAACTTTGTGGGATTTTATCAAACTATGTTATACAAGCATTAATTACAAAAAAATTCTAATCAAAATAGATAGTGGAATTTTATAATTACCAGTATATTGTAACATAAAAACATGCCTGTTTTAATTTCAAAATCAGAATTAATAAAATATTAATTAGACCTTTTTAAATGTTTAATTCTATTTTTTTTTTTAATTCAAAATTATTTAATTTTTAACTGTTATTCTAGCATAATATAGAAAATATCTACAAAAAATTTATGGTTGTGTGTATTTCTACTTTTCCTTTCAACTTTATATATATATATATATATGCACACATAGTACTATACTATATGCCATGAGACACATAACCATCTCAGTAGATTTAACATTAATTATTCATCATTTTTATGTATCTGTTAGTTTTTGTATTTGTGTAAGAGATGTAGTTTAGTCTCTTATTTTCTAAGAATGTTTATCGTGCCAGACTAGTTTTAGTGATTGTATCTTAGGATCTCTCTGTGTTTTTATATTTTCAAATGTATATTATTGCTCTTTATTATATTAAAGCATATAGTGATTTGTTTAAAAAAAATCCAGTTATTATTGTTTCCTGATGATTGATCCCCATTGCTTCATGACTAGAGATTAAGTCCTAGTTTATTTATTTATTGCCCTCAAAAGTAGGTGCATTTATTTATAAGTTCATGTCACCAAACTTTTACTTTGCCTTTATTTTGTTATCCAAATGTAGATTTATTTTGTTGGTAGTGTATTTTCAACAGGTATTGAAGAATGCCACTCTTATTTTTTATTCCACACCTACTTTATATGAATGTAAATTATATTGTTGATGTGTAGGTCTTGTATTTATGCTTTGTGCATATTTAGGATATAAAGTTGGTAAATAATGAAGATTCAAATTTTTAAGTTATGTTTTGCAAAAAATAATATACATCTTTAATATTCATATCATCATTGGATTGGTAAGCTTATAATTTTAAATTGTATTAAATATTCGTAAGGGATATTCTAATAGTACAAATGTTATGTAAGTGTGAGAACTTAGCATATTTAAATTTATAGAAAGTTTTATGGACAAGCCATATTAATATTTTTTTATTTATTTTATTTATATATTTTGTTGCATAATAAATTTATAAGTTCTATTTTTTCTGATATTTAAAAAAATGAAACTTATCTATAGAAATTTTTGCTTATTGATATTAGAAGATATGTCAGACTTGTTTATTTGTTCTTTGTTTAATGTGAAAATGAATATTATTTTATTGTTAATTAATTTTTATATAGCCAATTTTCCATATCCACTTATTATTCAAAGTATAATAAAAATCATAAGAATATTATAAATTACTTTATATCTTTAGACATTAAGAGTACATGGATATTAAAATTTTGACATAAGAGTCATTTTATTGAAATTGCATCTAAGATATTAGAATTACCACTAAGAAAGATGATTTTGTTCAACAAAGAATCATAATTGCATATTTACCATTCAAGATCACTTTGGTTAATTTTGTTTTAAATTATTTTTCCATATTTATATAAGATTATAGTATTATTCCATAATAAGTTCAGATAATGAAATTAATTTATTTAAGTTAAGAATTGTTTAAAGTAAGTTTATTGATGTGATATTTAGAATGGCTATAAAATCCCTTTTCCATTCTTAATATCTGAATGTTATCCTAGTAGATTATTTTTCTTTTATTTTAAATTAAGAGTTAGTCATGTATATTTAAAATATTAATGTAATTATTATTATCATAATTGTGGAAGATGTTATCTTAGGAGTAAAAGTATGTCTCACTGTTCTTGTCACTAGGATTTCATTCTTTGGCTAAATAATTTGTAAGGGTTAAAAGACAATTTATCATATTTAAATTTAATCATATTTACCCTGAGATACCCAATTTATTTATAAACCATCTTATTAAAGAAATTATTATTGCTAAAGGAAAAATTGTTTCAAATAAGATATATCATTATGCCAAATATTTAAGAAAACATGTTCATATTTTATAAATTAGATATTTCCTCTGATCATTGCAAAAAGAAGAATTTTAGTTCAACATTTAATGATATATGCTTCCAATATTAAGAGTCTTTACTTTTATAAGAGTGAGTATGAGAATTATTCTTCTCTTAAGTCATTAATGTTGTTCTTTATCTTGATGATAATTATTCCAATTACTTACCCTTTCCTCTTATTATTGTGGTATATGGTATATTTGAAACCTACTGAGCTTAGCTTATAAAATAATATTGTTTAGACTCTTTTTATTGACTACAATTTGGCATGCCCAACATGTTGGCTTTCAATTGGTTATAAGGCACCAAACAATCAGTTTGAGGCATTTGGTGGCAGATTGTTTATTTTATAAGTTACAGTAGTTCATTTACTCTTTCTATAATTTACAATATATACTTTAAATAATCAAATGCCAATGTTAAAATTTGTCCATAATGTCACCTTCTATTTATAAAATTAAAAATAATCAATTTAAAACAAAACTAAAATAGACAATTATTTCAATTTTTTTAAAAAAGATATGTTAACATTGAATATAAAAGAAGCATTTGAACAGAAATTGGAAGTTGAGAATGATTATGCTAGTAAAGGATATAAAAGAAAATATTTTTAAAAGATTTTCAGAAATAAGAATAAAAAAGATAGTGTAAAGCATGAATATAAAACAGAAAAAACACTCCATACAGTAGTGCCACTCAGTGCAAGCCAGAATAATCAATGGATGCACTAGTGTATAGAGAATTTTTCCTGTTTTAATAGTTTAAGCAAGCATAAGAAATAGTGGTCATGTGAAGGCATGTATATACAAGAGTTTCTGTTCTATATTCAGAGAATTTATATAACTGATAAAAGAAAAGTTACCTGATGATATTAAGATAGGATAGAAAAATAGTAAATTTTTAGGAAAATGGATGTGTAATCAAAAAGGATGGGTTATATTAAAAATAGGATAGCATTGGTTTACCAAATTAGTTGTGACCTTTGCAATATGATATATATAGGTCAGTCAGGAAAGTCTATCATAGAAAGAGATAAGGAGCATGATAAGGCAATTAACAGAAAGGATACAAGATCAGGGCCATATTTACATTTTTCGATATTGGACATAAAATGAATTGTAAAAAAAATAATGAGATAATTATGTTAAAAATTACAAGAAAAGAAAATGTTATAAAATTTTGTATATTTAAGAAAATTTAAACAAATGTGTAAACATGGTTAAAAGTCTAGCACAATTAGTGGACAATGGGCATTGTTAGATTATTGAAAACTTTAGAGATATAATTTTAAAAATAAAAGGGATTTTTATTATTGGTTTTTTATTTATAGTGAGTAGTCTATTTTAACTTTGTTTTAAATTGATTCTTTTTAAGTTACAATATATATAAACAATGCAGCAAGTTAATATGTAGCAAGTTAATACTTTTGACAACATAATTTGTACTCTATACAATAAAAGTTTGCTTTTAAAGCTAAAATAAGAATTAAGACTAAATTTACCAAGTAGCATAGAAAAAGGTGAGTAATTTGAGAATAATCAAGTATTAAATGAAAAAGACAGCTATCAACATTGATCTTTTATAACTTTAAAGGGCATATTTAAATGCCAAATGCTGATCAGTTATCAATTCTCTCAAAGTTTATTTACCACTAATGTGAATATATATCTTACCACCAATCTGATCCAATATTACTGAAACAAATCATAAAGATAAAGAATATTAATTATATTGTTATCTATAGTATCTAAAATTGCAATTGTTTTGGATTCAAGAATGTAGTAGTAGTAGTATTTCTAGATATTGTCAAGTAGTATTCAATTTATAGGCATGTGACCTCACTATTCATAGAGTTCCAATGTAATATGCCAAAGAAGTTTAAATTACTTTCTTCTACTCAATTTGAAATAATATTTTGCAGTTGATACAAATGTAATGGCTTGTTGCCAAAATTATAGCCTACTACTACTTCTGAATATAGTTGGTTGTTAGTAATAAACATTAAGAAAAATATAGCAAGACAAAATTGAAGAAAGACCATAAAAATTAGAAAAAAAGATGAATCTCTCTACAAATAACTTGATTATATTGTAGTTTCCTTTTTTAAAAATAATTATTTATATAAGACACAAATTAACATCTCTAAATAAATAAGCAATTGATCTTTTTGTATGCTACCTAAAATATTTCACTTTTAACATTAAGATGTTTATGCATATTTTCCTCTCAAAAATTTAATTTTAATTAGCTCAAGTCTTTTCATTGTTTAACATGGAAAAAACATAGTTTACTAAAATACCAAGAAGCCTAACTCTATGTTATCTTGTATGAATCTACTAATTTCTAAGCTTTACAAACAAACTGTGAAAATAGTCATGAGAACTGATCTTACTAATTGTATTTATAATATTATATTCTTTCAAGGTTTGACCTGCAACAGTAAATACATATAGCTTACTTAAACAATCTTTTATTAATGATTTCATGTTTTCATAAGAAATAAAACTCAGGAGTTTTGTCAATAATTATACTTTTTTTTTTGCTAACAAAAGTGCAGCAGAAAGAAAACAACTTCTATTTATATTTTTGCAGTATTATCTTTTTTTAATTTCTCTTGTTTATTCTAATACAAAATTCACATTAAAAAATAATCCATAAAGACTATGTACTGTGACTTTATATTAAAAGGCATTATTGAATAATGTGATTTGTAGTGAAATTTACTGCTTTGACTTTAGCAATCATAATTTTTTTTAAATGTCATATTATTAAGAATTAAAAATACTCAACATTTATTATGAAAAAGATTTTAATATTTTTTTATAATTGTTATTAGAATACAAACTTTCATATATTTATGCTTAACAGATTATAGTGTAACAATTTCATTCCTTTGACTACATTTATATTTTTTTCTAAGATAATTATTCTTGGTCAATCTTTTATAATCTTGAAAAGCAACTCCATATATTCACATAATATATTTGGGTCATATAAGTTTAGTGTGACTGATTTATTATCATCATCTAGTAGCCACTGATTGCTCAAGCTTGCAATAGATAATGCTGGATTAGAGAGCTGCTATGGTTTATAAGATCTCATTTCTTATTAAGTCCCAAGCAAAACAGTTCTTAAGAAGTTGAATGTCATGTGATGCTTTGATTTTATAAATAGTCAAAGCTATTTACAGCATGCAACTGAGAATAATAAAAGTCTAAGTACTAAACTAGATCAGAACTGTTTAAAACAAATATCACTTCTCGTTTACTTTACATAATTTACAGAAAAGACCTACTTTCATTAAAATATGTTTTCAAGTTATCTACTATTGCATGTTTAAAAAAAAGCTATAATGATAATAATATTGCACATTAGCTAATTATATACATTATTAATGTGAGATGATGGTTAAAAGAAAGAAACTTCATGCAAGTTTAAATTAAAAGTTAAAAGAAATATAATAATTTTTAATTTAATGCTGATTGTAAATAATTTGTGCATTTTATTGAATAATTATTATTTGAAATAAGTACTGGTTTAGAAATATGGCACTTCGTAAAATAAGATATCTAACATAAAAGAAATACCAGAATAGGCTGCTTGATGTATGTGTATGCAAATTCCATGCTTTCCATTAATAATAAACTAGATTGTGATGAAATTATAATCTGATGTCCATTAATTAATCAAGATTACAATAGATGGTGCTAGAGTAGAGTTAAATTAATCTATAATCATATTTAATACAAGAGAAATAATATTAAATACCATTGTTTTTTTTAAAAAGAAACATTTGCACGAACTTGTCTCAAATCGAATATTATCTTGTCACGCATCGTTAGCTGAGAGGTCATCACAGCCACCTTACAAGCAAGTAGTTGGTTGCAGACGGTTGTGGGTTCGCGTCCCGGCTGATGCTATGACATATGGAAAAATATATATATTATCTTAAAGAATAAAGGCCACGATTTGTACTTTTTTTTATAATAACTAAAGCGCTAATGAGAAAATTGTTACATTTTCATTTACCATTGTCAAACTTCCTCCACTCACAACTTTGATGCCATCCATTTCAGATAAATACACTAATGATTATTACTAATCATTTTCGAAACTAGAGATTATCTCTAGCACAGATATAAACTTTAAACCTCAGTTAAAGATTAATATATCTGATTTTTTAAATTTACACACACGGAGTTATTCACTTTTCTTTGTCCCGTATGTAATATCATTCAGTTAAAGATTAATATATCTGATTTTTTAAATTTACACACACAGAGTTATTCACTTTTCTTTGTCCCGTATGTAATATCATTATAGATATAATAAAACACCTCCATATTTCACCATTCTTTTTAAATTCATATAAATAAAAATATTTGTCTTTTATTATATCTTTATTTATATGAATTTAAAAAGAATGGGGAAGTATGGAGGTGTTTATTATATCGCTAATGAGAACTTTAAAATAATATTAACTAAGTCTTGCTATACCTTCAACAGATCACACAGTCAATTATTCTAATCTCTTCTTTATCATGAATGTTTTTAGTTAATTTTCATAGCTTATAAAAATATTGTTTTTATATGTATTAAGTGATTTAGTGAAAGGTTTCATGCCTCTAAATAATCTCTTAGGAAAAGATCCTGCATTCTAATAATAAATGGAAGATCATTATCAATAATAATGTGATTTATTTTTTCACTATAACTTAAAAAAACTATTTCAGTATCACATATTCAAAGTGCATAATAAAACAATGTTCCCAAAATGTTAATTCCAAAAGCAAAACTTTTTGCTTTCAAATATTTTGAGCTCTATTGCTAGTTATGAATTGTTATTGATATACCAGCTGCTGAAATGATTGATTTATTTTAATACTTAATTACAACTAAATATATTACTTTTAGGAGTAGATTATCTCTGAAGGATTACCTAAAATTAAACTTTACATTAAAATATTACAATTTATTCTGATTCCTATATGTTTGATCATTTAAATTAAATATATTATTTTTATAAACTGCTATCAGAAATAATTATCAAATTTTTGAGAAAATTTTTTCTGAATTATTTGCATTGCACTATATATCTCTGCATAATTTATGTTTAGAACAAGGTTTTTTAAAAAGATCAAATCATTCCTTCCATAAGTATGTTTTAAAAAATGAATCTTCAATATATTGTTTCCTCTAAGTATTTTTATGGATTTTTTATAAGATTTTCTTTAAGTCAATTATTTTATATAACGCAATGTTTTTTTATAAACAATAATATTTAAGCAGCATTAAACTGTTGCACATGCACTTTGGATTTTAATATAAAATGAATGAATACTAACACTTCAACCACATGATAAAGTCTTTGGAAAAGATAGAATGGCATCTATCTTTTCGAACCCAAACGCTTTTGTATGGGCGAATCTTAAGTGTTTGAAAGTGAAAGCGTGAAGTTATTAAATAATCACTTTAAATTACTTTTACATGCTTGAATGAATGACGCTGGTGAAATTTATTAAAATTTACGATACGTCATTCTTATTTGAAATTAAATGTATGTAAATAAGTCAATTATTTTATATAGCATGATGTTTTTTTATAAACAATAATATTTAAACAGCATTAAACTGTTGCACATGCACTTTGGATTTTAAATATAGTGATTATTTAATAACTTCACGCTTTCACTTTCAAACACTTAATATTCGCCCATACAAAAGCATTTGGGTTCGAAAAGATAGATGGCCATTCTATCTTTTCCAAAGACTTTATCATGTGGTTGAAGTGTTAGTATTCATTCATTTTATATTTAAAATCCAAAGCGCATGTGCAACAGTTTAATGCTGTTTAAATATTAAGATTTTCTTTGTATTAATGTAATGACCGATGTTTTTATTTTTTTGTACTTTTAAATTTGTAACACATTTTATTATAACTGTTGTCTTCTTCAGATCAGCAATTGATAAATATATTAAAATAATTACATAATTTCTAAACATACATTTCTACACCAATGTATTGTGAGAGTACCACATGAGCCTCCCCTAAACAATTTGATTCTTTATGAACTTATCTGTGCCTATATCAAATTAACAGATATAAATAACCTACACCTATCTTAAGCTTTTTATATATCAGCTATATATATAAACTAATTAAATATTAAAAGAATAATTCTAAAAATGAATTAATTTATTTATATGCATACATAAATAAATGTTTCCAACTAATAGTATTTTTTTATTAACCAAAACTTGACATTGACCAAGCCTTAAGTCAACATTGCATTTTATCAGTTGAAACAAAGAAAATAAACGTTTGGAGTTCATTACGAATTGTATATTTAAACAATAGAGAGCGTGAGCATGATTATGTGATATGCTTTCGAAATTAATCCAAGTATAAAAACGAACTAATATTGTTATAACAATAATCTTCTATTTAGTTATCGAAGCAATAATTATGTCGGTAAATTTAAATATGTTCTAAATTCGAACACATTTAAGAAAAAAAAGAAGATTCATTATTTTAAAACCTTCTTCAAGTAATTAATTTACTTACTTTTAATATTATAAAGAACTAAAAAAAAATAATCATTTAAATTGACAAGGTTATAAGAGAAATCAACATCTTCGAAATGAGTTTTCAAAATATATGTTTAAGAAGACAAAAATTTACAAAGATGTTCTCTGGCTAGACAATTTATGCCAAGGATTTCTGCTGATGTTTTAAACCTGAACATGTAAATTTATTCCTACTTAATGCCTAAAATATAATCTGCATAATTTCCATTAAAAAAGCTGCCTTAATAATGGACTATTTAATGAAGAAGATGTTAAATATTTTAATATGCAAATATTTAAAGGAATGAATATTTGGATGGCCTCTTCGAAGGATGATCAATGAACTTTATCTTTCAACATTCATCATCATTTTATTTTGTCTAAGGAGGGATATACAACCATTATTCTTTCTCATCTTGGATTATTTCATTGTGTACTTTAATAACTCTTAAACTTTATTTTGAATAAATTGTATTTACGTGGAAAAATTATTTCGTTTATCAAATTGATCTTAACAGGATAAATGGAGAACTGATAAGATGAACATTTTATTTTTATTTATTTAATAAAATCTAAAAGTTTTTAAATTATTTCAATTTGGAAGTAAGTTTTATTATATTCCAAATTTAACCTTACCTGACAATTATCATAATTTCTTTTTAATCAATAACATAATTAATATAAGAATACATTCTATTGTTATTCTAGTGTAAATGGTTGATATCTGGTACAAACATAGAACACCCACTGAATCATTTTAATGACACAATACGTAGATTTATAATGTATGGTGGTATTATTTATTGTACACATGATTTTAAATTATATATATGTAAATAATTACATTATGGGTTTTTTTTGGATGTTAAATAGTTTATTATTGTATCATATATAAGCACAGATTACAATTCTAAATTTTAATATTTTTAATTATTTACTTGATAATATTTTTGTTCCTATTACTGATTAAAATGTGTTAAACTTGATTTTAAAATTAAACAGGTCTCGTTTGTTTATTTTATTTAGTCATTTTATAAAACCAATAATTATAAATATACATACTCATGCATATATATGTTGAATCAACTTAGTGATTTAATATTTATAAAAAATTATATATAGCTTATATAAAATTTATCATTACTATGGGATATTTGTGGAAATGCCTGAAGAGAGTCAATTGCGATTTCTACTCTGAGCTCGAATTCCGAGAATAACGAGGTTATTAATAGAGGAGTGGATTGGACTATATTTTAAATCACATCATTCATGGCATTCTATAAGAAGACTCAAAGTCCGAATATAGTTAGATGCGATTTCCTTGAGTCCTGAAAAGGATCGTCCCGTTGTAGTATATTAATGTTCTATACATGCATGCATACAAACGTACATAGTGATGGCTATGTGTGATAGATAATTACAATGACAATTACATGTATTAAATGAAACAATGCACTCAAAGAACATTATCAATATAAACAAATGATGTGATCTCTAGTCATCATAATTCAACCAACTTCTATGGTAAAGAAAAAGCTTCTTATGGCCTCTTATTGCATATCCAGGGTTTTATATGGAAAGTTTTCTTGAATTACAGCATGTAAAGAAAATGAATGATAAACCAAACAAAATATTTATATGTATATAAATAACAGATAATATATAATATAAATAATAGATTTAAAAAATAATAAATTACTTAATTTCTTATAGATATACATATATAGAAAACATACATATATATATATGTACATAAAATATTAATACAAATAAATGTGTGCATATATAAGTCTGTGTAAATGATATAAATTATATAGTATATTTTATCAGTTTTTTTTTTTTTTGAAGAAGACTGATGGGCAGTGAAAAATTAAGAAAAAATAATAATAAATGCCATTGTAAATTTAAAAATGCAAAAAAGTAGAACATTAATTATATTGTATATAAAAACAATGGGGAAAATGAATAATATATATATAAACACTAGTGTTAAAACTATAGTGTCACGGGAAAGTTGTTTTAGGATTGCTTGAAAATTATTATGTAAATAGTACTGTAAAATTAAAGGGATTCATAAATAAGATAGAATTGTATGACTAAATAATATTAGAAGTGTATAACTAAATAATATTGGAATTATTTAATGTAAGATGTCATGTAGAAAATAACCATATATAGTTTGAAGGTTTAAATAAAATTTACTTCCAAAATGCCTCGCCTTATAAGGTGAAATTGGGGATAAATCAAAACCCATAGGGATGGCTCAGTTAGCAGAGTATATGAGGAGAGGTATTTATGGAATGAGAGATGTTTTGTTTGAACTCCAGAAGTCAGGTATATAATGGGATATAGAGGGAGAATTGGGGCAATAAAAAATTAAAGACTACAGTGGCCCTAACAGGTAGACCTATGATACCCAACTTTAAAGGAGTGCTTTACCAATGTATGTAATAGTTATGTATGTAATTGAATTTTGCTGGAAATTAAACTAATATTTTGACTTATGCAAATCTGTCTAAATTTCTCATTTGTTTGAGGCCCACATGTCAAAAACATTACAGTGTCTATAATAATATCTTAGTTCAGCAACCACTTTCCTTCACCCGGCTTGGTTTAATGCAGTTGGTAGAAACTCTGACTTGGGATTGAAAGGTGCAAGAATTGGTTCTGGGGCTCCCAGTTCTGATGCTTAAACTTCTTATGAACTCCCAAATGATAAAGCCATAAATCTTTCTGTCCTGTGTGGTTTGGGTGGTCCCAAGATCGATTCTGGGGCTTAAAGCCATAAGCCTTTTTTAAAATATAAATAGATATCTAATAAAAATAACTGAAGCTTCCCATGAGTTTATTTGCATTAATCCATTGGTAGCCTCAGTTACTTCCTATTCAGTTACAGATAATCCGAGTTATTTATTTATAAATAATAAAAATAGTAAAAAAGTTGCCTTGTCAGCAGAACGAAGATTTTTGGTGTAATAAGATTTGATTGCTTTCATGAGATTTACATTTAAAAACCAATCTAACTTTGAGTGAAATCAGCTTTATTATCTTAATAAATGGAGTTTAATAGTTTAAAAATTGCTACTTGTTAGTCTACTTTTAAATCAAGTTCTTTTTCCTACTTAATGGGGTAATTATTTAAACACCTATAAATTAACAATCTCAAACTGTTATAGTCCAAGTGTCAATCTTTAAGGTCTATATTATCATCGTAGACCAGAGAAAAAATAGTATCACCATTACCTTATAAATCAGGGGTGGGCAAATAGCGGCCTGAGAGCCACATGTGGCCTGCCAAGACAATCAGAAAAATCTGCTTGAACTGAGATTTCCTTCCCGTGCGTGACATTTGTCTTGTATTTTCCACTAGGGTGGCTACATCAATACACATGCACAGTATAGATATGATATGCAGTGCTTTTCCAGTTGATCTAGTTATTTTCAATTTTGTCTCTGCCTTAGCAAATATATACATTTCCAACTTTAGTGAAACCATGAACTCTCCAAAAAATGTAAAATCGGTGATGAATGTCTTGTGTTTAATGAAGAATGGACAAACAAATATTTCTTTGGTAATACAGGGAATAAAGCAGTGTGTTTATTGTGTCATGAAAAAAAGGTGCGGCTCTCCGCTAACCTTTGCTTCCACAAAGTGGCCCTCCACCAACCTCTGCTGCCCCCGAGCCAGAACAATTGCCCATCCCTGTTATAAATAATAATAATATTTTAAAAAGGCTTTGAGAACAGATTGAAGATTCTTGGTGTTGATAAATGTTGGTTGTGTTATAAATATATATATATATTTAATTTTGAATTTGGGATAATTTTAGTTAGATGTATATATATGTGTGTGTAGAACGTCACGTAATTTTATAATGATCTTTATCAAATAATTGTTCATTTAAGTATTTATTTATAAAACTACTATTATAATATGGTGATGAATGTATTAACAACTTTTTTTATTAAATTATACAGGCAGTGTAAGTGGGTTGTCATTACATATTTAATTTTATCTATAATTTTTAAGTTAAATATAGTGATCGAAGTTCATATATACTATAAATTTTTAATATATGTATATACCTCTTAGCGGTTTTTTTTTTATATCGAAAGTTTAATTAGTGTTCTAATAGAACAACGCAAATTATGTTTTTCACAGATCTTATTTATGCAAGTTGTTGATAGTAATTTGTTCATTTGTGCAGTGATGTCTATAAATTTGGTCTAAGGAATAAAAAATAAGGAAATTTGAGAAATCAGAAATTAGTCCATGTGTGCAAAAATCTCATCTGATTTTTTTGAGTCACAGCTAATAAAAAATTCTTATGTTTAATACTGCAGCTCTGCTCTATTATATTTATATGAATTATTTTATAAATGGCTTTTATGTGTGTGTTTATGTAATATATTGAAATAACAATTTTATAAACTATAAAATTAGTACACAGAGATCTTTTTATAGATAGTGACATGATAAGATAGGATAAATAGAGTAGTTTATTTAAACATATAACTATTAACTAGTTCAAATATGTTAAAATTCAAATATTAGTTAATTAGACATACATATAATAAAATCCAATTTGTATATGAATGGATTTATGTGTAATTTTTTTTTTGAATAGGATTTATGTGTAATTGTAGTCTAAGCTTAAGTAAATTGTCTAACTTAGTTTAAATAAATTTGTCTAGTTGAACTGAATAGAGAGGTAGTAAAAGTTATTGTTTTATCATTTGTTCTGATAACCAGTACCAAAAGATATTAATTAAACAAGCAATAATATGTCAAGCGTTGGTGGTCGAGTGGTCAGCACAGCCACCTTACAAGCAGTTGTCCTGGGTTTGTAGGTTCGCTTCCTGGCCGATGCTTTGACACATGAAAAAAAAACAAGCAATAATAAGAGTTAGTCTTAATGCTTCTTTGTGATTTATGCTAATTAAATAGAAGATGGATAGAACTTAAGGAAAATTGCTCTTTGTTTGCAATTTAAGTTGTTATAATGGTCATATTTAATGCACATATGACATCGCAAGGTCAGTGATTAGATATGTGGAGATAATTTAAGTAATAATTAATAACCACTATATATGCTAAATGTCAAAAGTATCCAATACCTAAATAACTTTGCATGCTAACAAAGAGTTCACTACAGTCTTCCTCAGGCTTATAAGGAAACAAACTCATAAATATTATGAAGAGTCATATTATTTTAAATACTTTTGAATTGAATAAAGCTTTAAACAATAATACATTTGTCTTTACATAATACAAAAAAAGTTATTGATGATGAAGGTATAATTCATGAGATTTGAAAGCTGTCAATGAAATATCTAGATATCGATCTAAGATTGTTGTTGATTCAGCAATATCATAGTTGCTATTGTCATTAAACTACTATGGAACAGTTATTGTTGTAATATTAATCATCTGCCTAACATTTTGGTAATTGCATTTAATTAATATATACTAAAGAACAAATTTTGAATACTCCATAATATTATTAGATTAAAAAAAAATTTGGATGAACAGGCATATCTCAATTCAGTTTTTTTTAAAGAATTTCATCCAGGTTTTCCAGAAAGCTAACACCTAGAGACAGCATTTTTTCATAGCATCAGTAGATTGCATTGTTTCATGGACTCAAGTGAAAGAAAATCTGATCTAAAATTAGCTCTTCTCTGAGAATGTGTGGGCCTACTACTTATCAAATCTGGTGAATGTAAGCAATGTTGGTACATCCCTTTAAGCTAATGCTTGAGAGAGCTATACAATTTTTAAATTCATATTTGAATCCAAAACTTCTAACTATAATTTAAATGTGCAAATTTAATCTGTGCAACTGTGAGAATGAGCAAGCTATTGATTAGTCGATAAATTCCAGAGGACAATCTTGCTTTGAACTCTAGATGAAATAGCTAGAAATCATTTTACATATAGTATGCAGGACCACGAACTGAGAGTAAAACTTTTAATTGAATCCAGTATAATAATTTTGTTCCACATGTTGTGAAAAGAATAAAGAAAATGTTTATCAATAAACAAGTTGTTGTCTATAAACAAATTTTAAATCTTGTAACCTGTTTTTGATATATCTGGTATCTGGAAAACAATCATTGAGTATTTCAATAAATATGTAATCAAATGAACAACTATGGCAATCTATGGGTATTCCAAGCCTCAACTCCAGAAGAAGTGTTGCAGGAATCCTGTGCAGGGAAGAGAGATCACTAGATAAAACAGTTTTTCACCAAATAACTAGGATAACCATAACTGGCTGACCATTTTAAAGAATTTGTCAGTACTTCATTTATAACAGCAAGTATGATGACCTTATCTAGTGGAAGACTATCTACTATGTGTGGTTAAACAACTAAAACCACATTGGTCATGAAACCCAGAGTTGCAATCAGAT
The DNA here is from genome assembly GCA_028023455.1 of Epiperipatus broadwayi. NCBI lineage: Eukaryota > Metazoa > Onychophora > Udeonychophora > Euonychophora > Peripatidae > Epiperipatus > Epiperipatus broadwayi. The sequence continues at coordinate 3,984,179 of JAQFVV010006219.1, read as the reverse complement.
CCAGAGACAAATATGGAAATTTGCTAAAGTCAGCCATTGCCTGTTTAATCATGCTGCAAAGAAAGAAATGGGATATGCTGTAAAATATACCAGAACTACTGTATGCTCTCTCTAGTGTCAACAATGCTACTGATATTATACCCTATTTAACATTACTAGTGTCTAAAGATAATACCTATCTTCCTGAAAGAACTAATTAAGATATTCAGAAATATAGTAAAATAATGATATCTGCAAAAAACCATGGTTTGGAACTTTTTAAAACTTTTGACTTGGTAATATTGTCAATATCATCATTCTAAGGCCTTAATTTGAAAATATAATATTTATTTTATTTATTAATTTTGTACACTATATTTAGTAATAGTTGCAAGTATATAATCCAGAATTTTATATATGTAATGTTGTTAAGACATTGTTTTACTAATTCAATTAGTTTGTAATTTGTTTAGCAGTGGCAATCCAAACATTATGCTATTAACTTTCCTTATACTATTAATATCTGAAACCTTGAGAAATCATATAGTCCATTGGGGACATGCAGGAATAACAGTAATAATTTATAAATGATGATGATTAGGTATTAATGATGATTAGATATTAATTTCATTTTAAAAGATTTGGCATCTTAAAGTCTCATTTTTTGTATTTATTGAAATTAAAAAAATAAATTAAAAATTCTTCTGAGAGGACTTATACTTAGTTTAACCTTCAGTGCTAAGTTATAAATCATCATCATTCTAGATGTGTGGTTAACATTATTATATATGTTTGAATTTAATCACTTTTATTCAAATGTATATTAACCAGTTAATATAAATATTTATTTGGAATCAAAATTTACTGATTCACATATGTGTGAATTGGAAAAGTTTAAAATTACTGCTACATATTTGGCACTCAATTTGGGATCTGACACATCCCCTTTTTTTCTGCTCAACTTCATTTCTGTACAGTCACAACCCTGAGAAATAATGTAATCAACTGGGAGACATGTAAGGATAATGGTAATAATTTATAAATGATCAGCTGTTAATGTTTTCCAAAGTAAACTTTCTATTTAGAAGGTTTGGCACCTTAAAGTTTCATTATTTTTGTATTGAAACTAGAAAAACAAAAATACTTTTAGAGCACTTGTACTTTGTTTAACCTTCAGTCTTACATTATAAATCATTATCATCATCCCAGATATTTGATTAGTCCTATTATATGTTTGAATTTAATAATTTTTATTTGAATATATATTAACCAGTTAATATAAATACTTATTTGGAAACAATTTATTGTTACATATTGATCTATATCGAATAAGCCTAAAATTACCATTACAATATATATTTATACTCAAGTGTTCATTTTTATACTCCATTTAAAAAATTTAATTATTGAATTAATACAGAAAATGAAGAAAAAATTAAGAATTCTTAAAACTAAAATATTTAACTGGAGTCATAAACATTAATTTAATATTTAACGAAAGTTCAAAAATGTTAGTTTAGTTTCTTTTAAATTAAAAATTTTTAAAACAGAATTAATGAGGCAAAGACATTTTTATACTTTTAGTTACTAATTGTATAAGTATATACATATTTATATGAACAAAAAAATTGAAAAAAGCTCCAATTGATAGAATTATTATGTCAATCAACTAATAAGGAAAACTATATTTTTAGTATACGTAGTTTTAATATTTTGGATAGATGTTAAAAGCCAGTGTAATTTTATATTATTATGAATTAAATATTTGTATAATATGGAATACAGGGTTTTTTTTAGATTTATGAATATATATCATGCATATAGGAAAATTTGTTTTTAAGAAAAATCACTCTGGGGCTACTTTGATTATACAGCTTGTAAACCCTATAGAGTTATTTTAGCTATTAACCTGTGAAGATAGCTAAGGATTCTGTGTTTAAGCAATTGAATGTATCCTGTGCACTAGCTTCCCCTATTATATATATATATGTAAATAATCAAAATTACCCCAAGTTTACAACTCAATCAGACTAGACAAAGGAAAATAAACTCTAAAACACAACCAATGATTTCACTGTTACAAGCAGATCTCTCAAGTGCAAAGAAGCCTGCCTCCGGCAATAAAACCATTGGTTATGTTTTAGAGTTTATTTTCTTTGACTAGTTGAGTTGTGAATTTTGGATAATTGTGATTATTTTATTAACTAGTTTAGCTTTAGGCTTTTAAGCTTTATATATATTATAACAGGGCTGAGTTCAAACCCTGTTCTAAGTCATAGGGCGATACCACCGAGCATACATATATACTCAAATTATAGTCAAGGAAAGTACTCAGGTTCACCAATGCCAAAAGAGGGCAAAAAACAAATCACGAAAATGGACGCTGATTCTAAAAAGTTTTTTTTTTCTTTTGTTCTCTTTCCTTTTTATCATTATTGTTAGGTGGTGGGTTAACATTTATAATATTATTATATGGGATTTTATACGAAATTGAGTAAAAGAGAAAAGTAGCATTTTTTTTTATTTCTTTTGTTTCGTGTGTGTAAGCTTAGAGAGTTAGTGAAGTGGTCTCGCAATTCTGTCGGTGGATGGTAAGTTTGGCTGCTGGATCGATCACATTGTGTGTTGTGCACTGTGTGTGGCTGCTACTATTTCTGACATGGTCGACCTATAATGTAGAATGCAGGTGCTAAAAGTCTGTTAATTCAAGCCGACGAGACTCCACAGTGAGCATGGCAACTACATACAGTCCCACCTGTAAGACTCCAGAAGTGAGCAAGGTAGAGGGCAACCCATACAGAACCTGAAGGCTCAAAATAAGAGCCAGGTATCATTCTAACTATCTACACTCCTAAAACTCCGAAGCAGCAGAGTGCAGTTAGAAAAGTCCTTCTTTTAATAAAAAAAAAATAATAGTTTTTTTTTTAGACATAAAAGGTTTTTTTTTCAGGGTCGTGTGAATACAGTCAGAATGGGGGTTAGCTATATGTTGTGCATCGCACGCAGTGTGTGCATGAGTAGTGGTCGGATTCATTGTGTATCGCAGGGTTGTTGGTCATTTTATTCTTTGGTTCTAAAGTTGCAGAAGGAAAGGGAAAAAGAGGCAAGACAAGTCGATTCAAGAAGATGCGTTTTTTCTTTTAAGAATTATTTAAAATTATTTTGGGTTTTAGGAGTGAGCCATTTAAATAGTAAAATGGTATTTAAAGGCTTTCAATTGGGGGAGGGGTATTTTAACAGGGATGACTTCAAACCCTGTTCTAAGTCATAAGGCGATACCACTGAGCATACATATATACTCAAATCAAGTTAATATTAAGTTAAATTATTATTTTTTCTCGTTGTTGTTTTGTACGCGTGTGTGTATATATTTTAAGTAAGTAAATAAAAATATATTGAAACATAAGAGGGATGGGGGATTATATGGTTTGTGCTCTTATATTTTGTTTATACGTGTGTTTATATTGCTGCATGAGTGAGTAAATGTAATAGTTTCGTAAAAAGAAATTGATTCCAAGATGGACGATTAAAGGAAAGATTTTACAAATTCTAAAAGATATGTTAATTGGAAATAAAGAATTCAGAAAGTTATAGATCGCTATCTCAAGGAATAAAGCTATTTTAATTTAAAAAGAAATTGATTCCACGATGGTCGACTAAGGAAAGATTTTACAAATTCTAAAAGATAAGTTAATTGCAAAAAAAGGACCCGAAAAGTTGCAGATCACTATCTCGATACAAAGCTGTTTTAATTAATAAAAGAAAATGTTATAAATAAAAGACAATGGACGGTCGAGTGTAGATCTCAAGGTAAATTTGAAATTCCTGAACATAGATAAAAACAAAGAAAAAAAAAGTTATTGAAAAGATTTTCTATTTGCAAACCACATGCTTTAATTAAAAAGAAGAGAACAATAGCATGATTAGTTGGAGTTGGAAAGCTTAACTTTGAAGGGAATTCTAGAACCGTGACTGCCACGAGCAGGATCGAAGGAAAATTAGTAAAAGAAAAAAGTTATATATCTTAAAATCATCAACAGGCTGGAGTAGAAGAATAGAGCGGATCGGGCTATGCCATCCATCCTGCGGAGATACTATCATCACTGTCCATGTAGGAGGAAAACCCTTCCTAAAGTTGTGGAAAGAACAGCATTCACCGGATGCCATTGATTGCCTTACGGAAGCCTACAAAAGAAAGAAATCATTTACTCATAACATCGCAGCAATTACCGTTAATCTACTCCCGGGTGAGATATAGTAGGTAAACTCAAATATTTTCGTAAATGACAGTAACCTCTTGAATGAGAACATATCTTAGTAAAATAATGCATAAAAGGGTTGAAAGTAAATAAAGAGACAGTTGAAATAACGCCCTATATAACTATATGCCTAAATAGACAGGATAATGTCTGATTGCAGTTATTTTTTATGCTATGATATATATGTTTTGTTTGTTACATTTATGAACTTATGCGAGTGTGTATTTACATGCATGTCATTTAAGTATTCGGACACAAACCAATATCCATATGTGGGATTCTATTGGGTTTTATTATTTTTTTGTATTAATAAATGTTAAGTAGTGTTTTAAATATAATTGTGTGTGTTTAGTATTAATTTTTTAGAGTAGCATTAAGAACAAAAGTAAGAAAGTAAAACGAATCATTTATGCGGTCAGTGCGCATTTGATCTGTTCCCCCCACCTCTTTCCCACGGTCAACGACCACTACCCCTGAGTGAGCTATCCAGAGGTATAAGCTCTATCCACTAGAAATAGATACTCGTTCTCTCCCAGCATAATTCTTACTTAGTCGTAAGTAAGATTGGTGCTTGGAGTCAAATTGACCTCCATAAATATGCTGGGCGAGTAATAAGAGTACATTGTAGAACCAACTATATATATATGTGTTCGCATCATAATTTTTGTTTAAAGAAAAAGAGCAGAAACTTAGATTTGAAATATGTAATAAATGTTTACCACCTATATAGGGTACAAACCGTTACAATGGTGCACCAACAAAGAAGCTTTCGAAGAGTGGAAAATAGGGGAGGGGGATAGAATATAAGTTAAATAAGACAGTTTACTATGGAGTTTTGCTTTATATGGTTTTATATAAAAAAAGGAAAGAAATATAGTATAAGAGCTATAAAATATAACTTGTATAGATGGATTATTGCTGGCAATTTTACTTTATCTATATTGAAATTAATTAGTTTAAAATCACATTCGAGTTAATATTGTAGTATATATGTTAATGTATTGAACAGTCCGTGGAAATTGTGTTGTTTGATTCGCAGTGAAATAATATTATATATTCGAGTTTTATTTTCTGTTTAAGATTTTTCTTATTATATTTATGATTTAACTGCTTTTGACATTTACAAAAGTGAATAAATAAAACTTTCGTAATTTTTAATGTGATATAATTGAGAGTGATTAACTTTAGAAAGCATTGTATTGACTACATTTTACATGAACTCTGATATATATACATCTAAACAATACATCTGAATTTTTTTTTGTTGATCCGTTTCATATATGTGTATGCGATTATAAGATTAATATTTGTTGAACAGTTTTACCCATGAAAGGGCATATTATAATATACAGCTAGTGCTAAAAATCTATGGATTCATTTTGAATAAGTTAATATTTTAGTTTAATAGGCAAAGTAACATGAAATACTAATTGTCTCGGTGAAATAGAAAGAAAGAGATTAAGGAATAGGGTTCAAAGGGGCTAGATAGAAAAATTAGACAGAGGACACAGTATTTTGGGGATGGAGAGCAGGTCTGGTGTGTCTGATATAGAAATAGTAATATAAAATCGTTATAATTAATCATTATTAGAAATAGTGATAGATATCTAAAAATAGAGTAAAATAAAGCGAATGATAACAAGATCAAAGAAAAAAATGGATCAGCAGAAGGAAGAAAAGGAGAGAGAATGGAGTATGATCGAAATTATTATGGAAAGAATAGACAGAAGATTTCAGGAATTAGAGGAAAGGATTGAGAAAAGGTTTCAAGAGTTAGAATGGAAAATAGAAGGGAAAGCAGATAAGTGTATAAGGGAAGAGAGCGAGGAAGAGCCAGTAGAGGAGGAAATTATAGATAAAGACGAGAAGTCTAGGGAAAAGAGAATAGAAGAAAATTACGGTGAGTGTGAAGAGAAAGAAAAACAGGGAGACAAGGCAAAGGTAGCAGGGACATGGGAAACTACTATGAAATACGTAACTGTGCAGGCCAACGTCAACCAATTTCTAAAGATTCAGCCTTTCTCCAGCCAAATGGGAGAAGCTCATGTAGAGTACCTGCAGAGCTTGAGGAGATACTTCAGTATCAACCCGATGGATGAAGAAAGCAAAATTGCGATAGCATCCACCCATTTAACTGAAAATGCACAGATCTGGTGGGATTCATTGTTGCAACATCCCACAACTTTCGAAGGATATCAGAAAGAGGTGAGGGGTATTTTTTGGTCTGAGGATCACCAGGAGCTAACCAGATATTGGGTTGTGAATGAGAAATATAGGGAAGGGGGCCAAGAAAGCTATTCCAAATTCTTTTATCGGCAGGTGGCAAAGCTGCGGACATTAGACGCATGCAACTTAACTGAAAGTAACATTGTACGAATCGTAAGGCATAATCTGACGATGAAAGTGGAGCAAATTATGTTTGGGATGAGGAAAGCATCAATTGAGGAAACGGCCGAGGTACTAGAGGCAATAGATATGAGTGCCTATGATTATGACAGGCCAATGGATCAAGAAAAAGAGCCTCACAGAGCATGGGTTGTCAGATTTGGGGAAAGAGAACAGAGGTTAGATTGGAACCCACAGAATCCCAGAAGAGGGAATAGCAGTATTTGACCAAAATGGCAGGATGATCGTGAAGAGCGGAAACCACCGAGCAAGCCAAATTATGGTCAAGGAAAGTACTCAGCTTCACCAATGACAAAAGAGGGCAAATAAACAAATCACGAAAATGGATGCTGATTCTAGAAAGTTTTTTTTTTGTTCTCTTTGTTTTTATCATTATTTCTAGGTGGTGGGTTAACATTTATAATATTATTATATGGGATTTTATATGAAATTGAGTAAAAGAGAAAAGTAGCATTTTTTTTTATTTCTTTTGTTTCGTGCGTGTAAGCTTAGAGAGTTAGTGAAGCGGTCTTGCAATTCTGTTGGTGGATGGTGAGTTTGACTGCTGGATTGATCACATTGTGTGTTGTGCGCTGTGTGTGGCTGCTACTATTTCTGACATGGTCGACCTATAACATAGGATGCAGGCACTAAAAGTCTGTTAATTCAAGCCGACAAGACTCCAAAGTGAGCATTACACACAGTCCCACCTGTAAGACTCCAGAAGTGAGCAAGGTAGAGGGCAACCCATACAGAACCTGAAGACTCAATATAAGAGCCAGGTATCATTCTAACGATCTACACTCCTAAGACTCAGAAGCAGCAGAGTGTAGTTAAAAAAGTCCTTCTTTTAATAAAAAAAAAATAATAATAGTTTTTTTTTAGACATAAAATTTTTTTTTGTTTTCGAGGTCATGTGAATACAGTCAGAATGGAGGTTAGCTATATGTTGTGCATCACAGGCAGTGTGCGCATGAGTGGTGGTCGGATTCATTGTGTATCGCGGGGTTGTTGGTCGTTTTACTCTTTGGTTCTGAAGTTGCAGAAAGAAAGGGAAAAAGAGGCAAGGCAAGTCGATTCAAGAAGAGGCGTATTTTCTTTTTAGAATTATTTAAAATTATTTTGGGTTTTAGAAGTGAGCCATTTAAATACTAAAATGGTATTTAAAGGCTTTCAAAGGGGGGGGTATTATAACAGGGTTGAGTTCAAACCCTGTTCTAAGTCATAGGGTGATACCACCGAGCATACATATATACTCAAATCAAGTGTAATATTAAGCTAATTTTTGTTTCTCGGTGTTGTTTTGTATGTGTGTGTGTATATATTTTAAGTAAGTAAATAAAAATAGATTGAAACATAAGAGGGATGGGGGATTATATGGTTTGTGCTCTTATATTTTGTTTATACACGTGTTTATATTACTGCGTGAGTGAGTAAATGTAATAGTTTCATAAAAAGAAATTTATTCCAAGATGGATGACTAAAGGAAAGATTTTACAAATTCTAAAAGATATGTTAATTGGAAATAAAGAATTCAGAAAGTTATAGAGCGCTATCTCAAGGAGTAAAGCTATTTTAATTTTAAAAAGAAATTGATTCCACGATGGTCGACTAAGGAAAGATTTTACAAATTCTAAAAGATAAGTTAATTGCAAAGAAAGGACCAGAAAAGTTGCAGATCACTATCTCGAGACAAAGCCATTGTAATTAATAAAAGAAAATGTTATAAATAAGAGACAATGGACAGTCGAGTGTAGATCTCAAGGTAAAATTGAAATTCCTGAACATAGATAAAAACAAAGAAAAGAAAAGTTATTGAAAAGATTTTCTATTTGCAAACCACATGGTTTAATTAAAAAGAAGAGAACAATAGCATGATTAATTGGAGTTGGAAAGCTGAACTTTGAAGGGAATTCTAGAACCATGACTGCCACGAGCAGGATCGAAGGAAAATTAGTAAAAGAAAAAAGTTTATATATCTTAAAATCATGAACAGGCTGGGGTAGAAGAACAGAGCGGACTGGTCTATGCCATCCATCCTGCGGAGATACTATCATCACTGTCCATGTAGGAGCGAAGCCCTTCCTAAAGTTGTGGAAAGAACAGCATTCACCGGATGCCATTGATTGCCTTACGGAAGCCTACAAAAGAAAGAAATCATTTACTCATAACATCGCAGCAATTACCGTTAATCTACTCCCGGGTGAGATATAGTAGGTAACTCAAATATTTTCATAAATGTCAGTAACCTCTTGAATGAGAACATATCTTAGTAAAATAATAAAAGGGTTGAAAATAAATAAAGAGACAGTTGAAATAACGCCCTATATAACTATATGCCTAAATAGACAGGATAATGTCTGATTGCAGTTATTTTTTATGCTATGATATATGTGTTTTGTTTGTTACATTTATGAACTTATGCGAGGGTGTATTTACATGTGCGTCATTTAAGTATTCAGGCACAAACCAATATCCATATGCGGGATTCTATTGGGTTTTATTATTTTTTTGTATTAATAAATGTTAAGTAATGTTTTAAATATAATTGGGTGTGTTTAGTATTAATTTCTTAGAGTAGCATTAAGAACAAAAGTAAGAAAGTAAAACGAATTGTTTATGCGCTCTGTGCGCATTTGATCTGTTCCCTCCACCTCTCTATCCACTAGAAATAGATACTCGTTCTCTCCCAGCATAATTCTTACTTAGTCGTAAGTAATATTGGCACTTGGAGTCAAATTGACGTCCATAAATATGCTGGGTGAGTAATAAGAGTACATTGTAGAACCAACTATATATATATGTGTTCGCATCATAATTTTCGTTTAAAGAAAAAGAGCAGAAACTTAGATTTGAAATACGTAATAAACGTATACCACCTATATACGTGTTATGCCGGGTACAAACCGTTATAATATATATATATATTATAACGGGATGGATATCTGGGTGGAAAAATATAAAATTTTAAAAAATGTTAAAATAAAGTGATATTAGTGTAAGACACTATTAAAGTAAAGTAATGATATAGAGTAAGATATTATAATAAAACATTAATATCACAAAATACAAGTAAGTTATATCTGACAAGAGCATGAGATAAAGCTGTGAGAGATCAGGCCAGTTAACTCCTTAGAGCAACTATAAGTATAATTAACCATTCATCACCAAAAAATATCAATAAGTAAAAGTAAATATAAGTAATAATCATCCATCATCATGAATGATTAACAATCAAAATATATCAACAGTCAATCTGGTAACTGAATTTGAAATGGGTTTACTGTAAATCAGGCCACCTTTTGAACCTTTGCCAATGTAAAGCAATTATTTAAACATTAATTTGGATGCACCAACTTAAGTACTTATCCATAAGAATATATACAATCATAAAAGCAATAATTCTGGGATATTAAACCATGTTGATTATCATCAATGCTCTGGACATTTAGTATTATTAGTGTACTGACCAATATAAACTTTATTTCTAATAGAGACTAAACTAAAAAATAAAATGTAGTGCATCGGCTTTGAAGAATATAATCCTCATACCAAACCAGGACAATGTCATATTGGAATGCCCCTGCGCTAAATATACATTCCCTTCTATATATCAGACCATTAATCTCAAATCTAACTTAGAGAACATAAGATCTATAACTACAACTGTAATCAAGAGATGATGCAATACTTAAGATCTAAAAACCATTTAGAATTAAGTCATTGGAATAATTTTAACAATGAAATACAAGTATATTAACAACAATAAAAAGAATGAAGTTAAAGTCTGTAGAATATGGCTATACACATATCAATTAAACTTTTGATTTTGAGTAACATACAATTAAAAAAAATCACATTATGATTTACATAATTAATACAAAATTCAAGTTATTACATTGATTTACAATATCTCTTAATGGGTTTACATAAAATACATATGTATATCACACAGATGTGTATTATAATTTTAAAATGAAGTTATTTGAATTGATATTTAATAATAATAAAAAATGATTAAAATTTACATGTGTTTACTTGATACTCATTGATATATATATGCACACAGACATATGACAATAATTTCTGAACATGTTTGACTTGTTATAAAATAATAAAATAAATTATTAAAATTTTATATTGTATAAAAATACTGTAAATGATTAAAATTTGCCTATACATGTCTATATGACACTTGATATATATGCACACAGATGTGAAGTACATTTGATGGATATATTTCAATTGTTATATAAAACAAAATTTGATTAAAATTTTATATATATGTCTGTGTGTGTACGCTCACTGATGTTTACATATTTTAATTTGCCACAACAATTAAAGTTATTCAAAATATACTTGCCATAATTAATTCCTTGATTAAAATACATTAAGAGTATATAAAATTCACATATACATGTGTAACAAAAAAAAAATAGTATGAAAAATAGTCAATTTTTTTGACAGGTAATTTTGTTGATTGATTATCAATATCTTTAAATTTAAAATGTTTTTTTTCTAATCTAAAAGATTTTTGGAAATCTTTTTATTTTAAAATATCATTGTCCATGAATTGATTTTAATCCAAGCAAAGTTATTACTTGTGTTATTTTTTTATTTTTAAATATAGATATTAAATGATTTAAAATTATTCTCTCTATGTATCATTATCACAGGTTCCATTTAATTATAACATCTTTAAATTAATCTAAAAAGACTTTTAAAATGTCTGTTAAATGAATTATTTTTAAAAATCACTTTATAGAAATATGATGCAATATGTTTATCTGTAATCCCTTACATCTAGATACATCAGCATATGTATAATTTAATTCTTCAAGCTTTCTCTTGGTGAGACAGCCATAGTCCAGGATTGCCATCATTGAGAAAGATATAATCAGGTAATTTGTTGTCATTGACTGATTCACTTTTGTCTAAGGTTGTTAGACTTCAGGCAAGCAAACTATCTAGGATTGAACTTCAAGTAAGCTAGCTCTTTTCTAGAACACAATTGTAGCTATGAAACACAAAGAAGTTGTGCCATTTTCCTCCATGTGAATTTAAACTCCACTATCACGAACTGTTTGACTTCATTTATCTACCTCTGATCCATGATAGCTATCTGTATAGCTTTGGAAACCAACCAACTCTGCAAACTGCTTCTCAAAAAAATTACTAGCTAAACTCTATTAAAAAAACTACCAGCTAATTAAACTAATCTTTTTATCAGCTCTTTATATGGTCAGTTGAGGTGACAAAAACACTAAATTAAAAACTGCTTTTATCTTTTTATTTTGATTAAAAACAATTTCAATCGTCTTGATAACAACTTTGAAATTTTTATTAAAGTATGATATACAAAGATTTCAACATAAATAGAAATTTACCAATTAATTTAAAAAATTTCAAAATAGATAATAGAAATTGTTTACAATTATCAGTTCTATTTTAACATAAAACATGCTCGTTTTTAATTTCAAAATCAGAATACAATATTAATATTTATTTAGACCTTTTAAAATGTTTGACTTATAATAAAATTTTATTTTAAATTCAGAATTATTTAACTCTTTTACTAGGATTATTTTTTTCCAGAAAAGTAGAAAAAATCTACAAAATTTTTATCCATATTAATTTCTACTTTTCCTTTCAACTTTATATATATTTGTGCACACACACATAGCTATGTTGTTGTATGCCATATAACCCAAATGGTTACAATATATAGATATATATCAGTGATGAATCATGACTTTTTAGGAACAGAAGCACACTACATAATCTTTTTTTTATAATGTTTTCATTTTATTTGCAATCATTTTTACATAATATTACATACATCTAGAAAAATCTGGAACTCTCATCAATATTTTTATTTTCTAAATGCTTTTAACATTCTTAAGTTTTAATTTTAACATTGTTTGAACTTCTTATAATTGATGAATAATGTGATAGTCAAATTTATTATTTGCCTTACATAAAAACAGTTCAACAGTTAGTAAAAAAATTGAAAGTTAATTGAAATTCCATACAAAAAATAATGAGTTTGAATGGTTCATTCTTTTTTTATATTTGACAAAATTATTTGGAGAAAAATATAGAACCATCTTATCTGATAAAGAGACTGTGGCTAGTTTAAGTATAGATAATACATTATCAAGATATTTTTATCTTCCAAATGCTTTTAACATTTTTAAGTTTTAACTTTAACATTGTTAGAACTTTTTATAATCAAAGAATGATGAAATGGTCAAACTTATTATTTGCCTTATATAAAAACAATTCAACTATTGGTAAAAAAATAGTTTAGAGAATTTTTTTTTACATTTGTAGGTGCAACTTGTTGGATCGATTTTGTAAATTCAGTAATCAAAAATTTTGAAAAAGACAAAAAATGTAATCGTCACTTAGAAGTGCTTTCGACTATCCTCGTAGTCTTTGTCAACTAATTCTTTGAAAGATTAGCTTTCCCATAATTCCATGATTTTAATGTTTGCTGCCTGCCTATTGATTAAGTCTTGCTTGTATTTATATATTGTATAGCTTCCTTTATTTTTCTTTTATTGATATTTCTTTCAGTTTGCAATATTTTTACATTATTATTATAATTGAAATTAAAACCATACACACACACATATATATAGGGAAATCAAGATGTACATTGGAGAAAAGAACTAAGCTCTTGCTGTTATTAAAAAGAGTTCAAAATATGAAACAAAATTGCAACAGTAATAATAACATCAGCTACTGTTTTTTACGACCATAATAAATTCCATGTATATAAGGTTTTAATTTCAATTATAATAATGTAAAAATATTGCAAACTGAAAGAAGTAACAATAAAAGGAAAATAAAGAAAGCTATGCTGAAATATATAAATAGAAGCAAAACTTAAACAATAGGCAGCAAATCATGGAATTATGGGATAGTTAACCTTTCAAAGAATTAATTGACAAAGATTACGAGGATAATTGAAAGCATTTCTAAGTGATAATTATATTTTTTATTCTTTTCAAAATTTTTGATTACTGCATTTACTAATATTTATATATAAGATTATGTATATTGCTTCGAAGAAATACAGACATCAATTTATAATATTATTACATATATATATATATTAATGATAACTACTCTTTTGACAATTGGAAATAATCCAGTTGACAATAAAATAAAATAAAAATACAATATTCGGCAAATTAATTTTTGTCTAGGGGAATTTAAAGATAATTAACAGGTAGCCATGTACATGATGGATTGACTGCATACAATTTATTTTTAACAGACAAATCAATACCAGACACAAGCCATGATCAAATTGAACATGCACAAAAACAAATTTCCATACACATTCAATTATATTTCCTGATCATTACCCCCCTCCACTTAAAATTTATTGCGTTAACAAAATGAATAATCAACTTAGTTCAGCTGAGAAATGGCCAACAATAAACTTATTAACAACAACAATAACTTTAATTAATTTTGATAATAGTAATGATAATACAATACAAAATGTATTTACATATTTACAATTAAGAAAATTATATGGCAATCTCACACGAGAGGCAAAAAATATTAGTAACTTACATCTTTTTGAGGATAGCTATAGAAAGTTCAGTTATTTTATTTTAATGTTTTTGTGAGATCATATATATATATATATTGTATCTATAAATGTGGGAACATGGCCATTAATCATTAAATTTTAATGTCTGCTGGTAATATAATATTTTAGCTTCTTTTGATTTATTCGGTGGAATTTTTCTTAGGAGAGTTTCCATCACAATTTTCTTTTGAGCATTTAAAGTATAGATTCACAGATTATTTATAGAAATACATTTCTATGGAATAATCATTTTAGATGACTAATTTTCCTTTTATAACAAGTGACTGTCAAATATTTCTTCAGCATTCAATAGTAATGAATAGATTGACAGAATCAAAATTAAATTTTAATGCATTTCTTTCTCTACAGCTCTATACTCAGCTACGATCCTCAGGTAAAACATTCTGGATGGTTTTCTACTCCATAAAAGATATGATATAAACGTAAAAATCCTGATAAAATTTTTTGATTTACTACAATTCTTTCCAAATTGTGGAAAGCAGATGATTTTAGAAAACTTCTGCTGGTTCCCATAGCAATGTTTTTAGTTTTTCTTCAGTCATTTGTGATTGGTTTCTATAGCAATGGGTTTTTTTTTAATTGTAATATTATTTTTAAAATAATAAAATAATTACACATTTTATCTTTACACTTTTAACATTTTAAAAACACACATAAAATTTATTCTAGATACATGATCTTTAGTATTTTGTTATACATAATAATGAAATATATTTGCATTAAAGCAACACCTATAAACTTTAAAATTTATTCTAGATACATGATCTTTAGTATTTTGTTATACATAATAATGAAATATATTTGCATTAAAGCAACACCTATAAACTTAGATATTAGGGTTACACTATATATGAAGCTGTAATAAGTTGATTGTAATAAACTTATTGCCATACTTTAATAAATAATATATCATGTGAATAAGACAATCAGATTTGTAGATATATTGTGTAAAATCACCTTATATTTGTACTGGCAAATCTATATTCAGTAAGACATATGTTTAAATTAGAATAGGTGTTCAGTGTGTTATTTTTAATAAGTAAACATAAGAATCAAGTTGATTGCTCGACACTATTCTATATATTTTTAAAGTTATATGAATAAGAATATTTTGACATAGTATTCATTTCTTAACTTAAGTAGAAGTTTATGGGTTAATGATGTTATTACAGATTAACATTACTGCTGGACTACTTATTCATATTTAAAATGTGTGAATCTATAAACCATTCTAATTTCAATCCTATTATTGGATGTTTCACATCATCAGTTTTGTTTTCTATACAATTATTACTGATGCATTGCACTCTACTATCTTATGTCTAATTATAAAAAATCACAACTGATATATTTTTTGATTAGAAAAACAACACAGTACATTCCCTGTAATAGCAGAATATAGAAAAAAAGTTTTCTTACATATATTTAGAATAAATGCAAATTTGAACAGGATTTAAATGCATGTCATAATGTAATCAGTAAATTCACACAAGTTCAAGTTCTTACTTGTTTATGCTCAACCACTTCACTTGTTAGAACTAGGATCAGAATAATTTAAGATTTTAAGAAATAACAACAAATAATTCATTATAAATAATTTAAAATATAATTAACATTTAAACAAAAGTAATTTATTTTAATATAATTTATGAATAATATTTTTTTAAGTATTTTCTCCTCACCTGGAATCTTTGGCATCTGAGTAAATTTCATGCATTGTTCATTGGGCAAGCATGCAACACACAGTATTCTTTAGTTTGTCTATATTAAAACGTTTTCATTATATATATATAAATTTGATTTCTTTTACTCTGTATGTTGAATATATATCATTCATTTCTAACTATGAATTCATATTATTCACACATTATCAGTTTATTGCAGAATGATGATGTATCTAATTTTAATCCTGTTTTTTGAATGCAAGTTTCTTCATATCATTCCAAAATACATTTTTAACTTTAACATTTACTTTCCATGTGTTTTCTTTCTAAATCTTTCACAATTTTCTCATATATAACTTATTTCTAGATCTTTTTCAATATTTTGGGATCCAATTTAAGACTTCAACTAGATACCTTATCATCTTTTCTCTAGAACATGTCTAGCTCTGTTCTATTTCAGTCTCTTATTTTTTTCAATAATGTCAGTGACACATATTTGCCTTTTCATCATTTTGTTTTAATTTTAATCCAAATTGTTATTTTTTTCAGACTTTTCCATATATTCTGAAGTAATTGTATTCCTTTTTTATTAAGTTATTTATAACAAAAACATTATATTGAGATTTAATTCTATGATAAATTTTATCTATTACATTCCTATCTATATTAATAATATGATTCAAATATTTATGGTTCTTATTGTAAAAAGTACTAAAACAGAGTTACCAGTTACCTAAAACCTGAACATTCCACTCCTAAAAAATCCAAGAACTCTCATTTATGAACAATCCCTTGCAGCCTCGAGCTCAACTAGGTATCGCTGGAGGTTTAAACACAATATTAACCATAGACAGTAATGCTGAATATCTATAAAAAAAACATTGTATTCATATTGTATTTCTAATTGCCCAATAAATTATTTTTTTTGTAAAATTTTTTTTTGAAAAGTTAGTAAGACATATTTTATTAAATATACTGTCAATGCTTTTGCATCATATTTACAGTTAGTCTGTTGACAACATTAATTTTTTGGTGATTTGAAAGCTATTTGATTTTTGGTTCATTATGTATTCGTTTTCTGTAAAGAACCATACCTCTTTTATTTTACATTTGTAATTGATTCTTTCTTTACACATAATTTTAACAACACTTGGCTCACAACTATGGCCATGTTCTCTTTCATGATTAAGAAAGACTGATGAATTCACAGCTTTGAAGTTGTGAGCCAAGTTTTTAAATTTATGTGTAAAAAAATAAAAGATCATAGACATAAAATAAAGGAGGCATAGTTTATTACAAAAAATGAATATGTAATGAACCAAAATTCAAATAGTATTCAAATCAGCAAAAAATTAATGTTCTCAGCAGACTAACCATGAATATGACATGGAACCTTTGAAAGTATTCTTGGTACAATAAATCTTACTAAATTTTTCATATGTTTTACAATAATAATTATAATGATAGAATATCAAAATGTAATTATAGTTCTTAACTTATTTAGTACTATCAACATTTATTTTTTGAAAAACTATTGAACATTACTTTAATATTTTTATCTGATAGCTTTTATAGCATTTTCTGAAGATCTGAAGCGTTATTTATAAAGCAAACATAAAATTTACAAACTCTATATGTCTTAAATTATTTCAATTTATTTTTACTGTCTTCTCATTTTAATTCATAAAATACATCTCCTAAAACTACTGTAAAAAGGTTTGTAAATATAGGCTTAATATTGATGTTTTTAGTTCATTGAGTAATCTAATAGTTGGTGTTGAATTTTGATAATATTTTAAATCTCTATTTTAATATTTCAAAGTTTAGAGTCAAATATATTTTTTGTAATCTACAAAGTCAATGAAAAATGGCAATTTATAACCATTTTTAAATCAGCTTTTTAAAAATTAGTATGAGCTGCAATGACCTTAGAATTAATTTCATTTTCACTTATCTTAAATATTAATAGTAAATTCTTTTAATCGTATGGTTTACTTTTATTATTTAGACATCTGGATATAGTACAGCCAACAATTCCTCTATTTCTTGTTTTTTTTTTTTTTTGAGATATCAATAATAATTCCATCATTTCCTGAAGATTTTTAATTCTTCATAGATTTAATTAGAAGCCTTATCATTTCATAATTCATAATATGTAATAATTATAATATGTATCTTTTTATAGAATTTCGCCACACACTTCATGATATTATCTCTCTTTTGATAATGCTAATTTTTTTCCTTATCACTGAAACAACTTTTCTTTCAACACCAAAATTTTGTTATACACTTTTGAGATTTTTGTTTTTCTACGGCTTTCCATCCCAATTTTCAATTATATTTTCTTATACCATTTAATTATTTATTTATTACCTTTTTACAGATATTCAAATATTTGGCTCTTCTAAATGTGTTATTGTAGTGTTTTTTTTTTTTGTATTAGCTATCTGTATAGCAGTACTGAGTATTTTTTTTTATCAAATTTTTTCAAAACTAATAATAGCATTTTATTAAATTTTAAAATAATTTGTAAATTTTAGTTTAAATTTACTGATGTATTTTTGAAAGTTAGGAATATTATTAATAAATGTTATCATTTTTAATAGTTTTCATCTCTCTAGATTAAACTAATATACATCTTACATTTCACAAATAGATAATTGTTTTCTGTATTTAACCTATTAAGTATAATCCAACCTTTCTATTAAACAAAATATAATCCAATTCTGATGTAAGTCCCATTTGCATATATTCTTTTTGTTTTGGATTGTTTTCCAAAACAAAAAATCAAAAAAATAAAAAGAAAGAATTCATAAAGTATAGATTTTTTTTTCACAAATTCTATGAAGTCCTCTTTTTTATCTTCAAATTCACTTGCATCTTTTTTTAATTCTTGCTTTAAAATCTTCCACAACAATTTTAAAATGTTCTTTGGTATGATGAAAAATAGTCTGTGCATCTATTTAAGTTCTCCACTTCTTCAGCATAATAAACACTTTTTGGAATTTAAATATGAAATATCTACATTTGGTATTTTTCAATCAAGTTGGATAACTAATATTATTTCTGTCTGACATACAATATCATAAATCTTCATAGGCTGCAGAAAAGATTTCTTGAGGCCTTAAAGGAATGGAGCAGGGCAAATTTTTAATGTCTACTCCATAAATTCATATAATTGCAGCTGTTACTATGGGATGCTTACCAACACACATTAAACAGTGTGGTGAGTTTATTGGTTTTTTACCTTTGAGTAACACCATGGTCCTTCTTCTCACTTGCCTAATAAGGCAGAATAAATGTGTATGTGAATGAAAAAAAATTCCTAATAGATATATACAATCATGATGGACAAAAATAGATCATGTCCTTTATTCCCAGGAGGCTCTAAAGTCACCAGCCAAGATAGCAGTTGGTAGCTGAAGGGTGCTAAGAATCACATTATTTCAGGCTCAGGTTGCTAATTGATGATGATTTTTTATTTAGCTACTTACAACCACAGATTGCTTTCAAGTGAAGAAAGGTTGCAAGAATTGTAAGAAGAACTGTTTTATATTAAATGGGACATTATTGGACTTTGAGAAGTTAGAAGAGACAATTTAAAAAGAGGACATGTACTCTACTACAAAGGTACAAATATTATAAGTACAAGTGGAATAGGATTCATTATAAATAAAAAGTGGAAGAACAGCATTGTGGAGATTTCTGGTGTATTAGACAGAGTGGCAAAATTAATTATGAAAACTTAATAGCAAATACCAAATGCAGATAATTCAAGTTTATGCTCCACAAGTTCTTATAGTGATAAAATAGTAGAAAGATTTTTATATGGATGTACAAAAGGCTTTTAATCAGACTAAACAACATTTTATTTTTTTTTATGGGAGATTTTAATGCTAGAATTGATAAACAAATAAAAGAAGAATGTGCTGTAGGTAAATTTGGTTATGATAATAGAAATTAAAGAGAACATAGACTTGTGGAGTTTGTAAAAAAAGAAAACTTTATATTATGAATTCTTTTTTTGAGAAAAATGTTAAAAGAAAATGGAAATGGAAGCATCCAAATAAAGATACAGCAGAATTGTATTATATTTTGACTAACAGAAAATACATATTTCAAGATTGTAATGTTCTTAATAAATTCAACACAGGAAGTGATAATCAATTAGCAAGATGTAAGATACATGTTAATGCAAAACTAGAGAGACAAAAATTATTAAGAAAAAATAATATTTATATTTGATATTCTTAATCTTCAGAAACATCCTAATGAATTTAAATTAAAACTTACAAATCATTTTCAAATATTAGTAGTTTTTGAATAAGATCCAGATTTGAATGAAATTAATATGAAAATAACTGATACACTTTTAAAAACTACAACAAAGATAGCTGGTAGAAAAAAGCAGCAATTGACCAATAAAATTTCTACTGAGACTAGAGAATTTATGAAGAAAAGAAGGAATATGAAGATATATACAAATAATGCATTAAGAAGAATTAAATATCTCGAATTTTGTAAAATTGGTGTGAAAAAGAATTGATAATAATATAAGAAAGTATAATTAAGGATGAGTAAGAAAAGTTGTAGAAGAGAATAAAAACTCAAGAGTATTAATCTTGGTATCTGCAATAAGAAAAAAAGATGGAACTATTACTTAAAAGAGGGATGACATCATAAAATAAATAGAAGAGTTCTATCAAGAATTATATGTAATAAAGAACAAGTACCTCTTACAGTTATTACATTTTCTGAATTTTAAATGAAAAAGTGAGACATGCAATTAAATTTATAAAGAAAGGAAAAGCTCCAGGTAATGATGGAATTATAATTGATATCTTAAAAGAAGAAGGTGAAGAAATAGGAAAAATTTTGGCAAAGTTATGTATCAAATGTCTAAATAATAAAGATGTACCAAATGATTGAAGAATGCAGTATTAATATTAATATTTTAAAAAGGTGATAAAGAAAATATTAGAAATTACAGTCCTATCAGCCTTTTATCAGTTTTATACAAAATTTTTACCCAGATAATTACAACTCATCTATGGAAAACATTGGATTTCAACCAACCAAAAGAACAAGCTGGATTTAAAAGTGGTTTTAGTACAATAGATCATATCCAAGTATTGAGATAAGTTATAGAAAGGACCAATGAATATAAATTGTCATTATGTTTTGGATTTGTAGATTATGAAATAGCATTTGATTCTACAAACATTTCTTCAGTGATTAAAGCAGTGGATCATCAAGGTATAGACCCAGGATATTGACATATTCTGAAGAATATTTATAAAAATGCAACAGCAACAATTAGATTACATAACTATACTAGGAATGTTAATATTGAGAAGGGTATAAGGCAAGCAACTCCATATCTCCACAAAACTTTTTACAACAGTGCTGCAAGAAGTATTTTGTGAATTAAAATAGGTAGCTAAAGGAGTAAAAGTAAATAGAGATTATTTATTTATATTTTGCAAATGATGTAGTTGTTTTTGCAAATAATGCTTTAGAGCTTCAGGAAAGTAGGACTAAAAGTGAATGTTAAAAAGAATAAAGTTATCTTCAATGGATTTTCTCAAAAGAAAAAAATAAATATTGATTATGACGAGTTAGAAGAAATTAACAACTACAAATATCGTGGTCAGATTATTACTACAGATGGAAACATAATGGATAAAATTAATCATAGAATTAAACTTGCTTGAAGTCTTTTTGGTAGAAATAACTTAATATTAAAAGGAAATATGCTTATGTGTTTAATAAATGTGTTCTACCAGTTCTTACTTATTAATCTTAGACTTGGACACTTAATATAACAGCAATACAGAGATTTCAGACAACTGAAAGAAGTATGGAGAGATGCATGTTGGGAGTAACAAGAAGAGATAGAAAATGAAATATATGAGTCAGAGAACAAACAGGTGTTACTGACATTATTGAAAGGAATAAAAGGCTGAAGTGGAATTGGGCTTGACATATTGCTAGAAGAGATGATAATAGATGAGCAATTAAAATCTTAAACTGGATTCCATGAGATTGTAAAAGACTCAGAAAGAAATCATATGTGAGATGAATGATTGAAATAAGAAAGTGTGCAGGGGTTATGTGGAGAAAAAAAGGCTAGAGATCGGAGCTGGTTTGAACTTGAAGAGACCTTCATCCTGCAATGGAATGATAATGATGAAATCTTCATAATGTTTTTTTTTATTTATAAAAAATCCTAAATTACTTATACTTCAATTTATCTGCCTTTATGATAATATACATGTGGACTTTTCACATCAACTGTTTAGTCATCTTTTTTTTCTGACAATGTTCCATTTAATATATGTTACAGGTATTTTTTTTAGTTACTGCAATCTTTCTTTTGCCTGAAAATGATTTACATTTGTAAAGTATCTGTTCATCATCAAGTGGCAATGTAAGTTCAAATCCTAATGATTTTTAGCACTTTCTGCATTCAGTCACCAATTGTTGCCATAGCTAGTGATATTGCAATCTTTAGGGTATAATATTATATCTATCACAATTGTAAATATAAAAGAGAATCGGCAGTCTGATTCATATGTACACATTCATTCTACTTGTAAAAATTTTAATCAATGTTTCAGTTAAAAACTATCATGCATCTGAAAAGGCAGATCATGGTAATTTTTTTGGTTTTAAATTTAGAGAACAAAAGTCTGCATTTACCACGTGAATAATCACATAATAATAATGGATTACAACATCATTGTGTGTTGTACACATTATGGTTTTTTTGAGAGGAATCAAAGAGTTTCTTTCAAATAAATAGCTCAAATTCTTTTTTGGCAGCCATATATACAGTATGTTTGTAAGTGGATATAAATAAAAGTTTAAATTATCTCATTTTCAAATTAGAAGGAAAAAATCACTTCCATTATGTTTCACAATATGTTTACTGATTTACTCATATTGACTATTTCTATTGAAAACTGTAATTAGCTGTTTCAGAATTGGGGAGGAAATTAAAGGAATATTATATTCGTTTTTCTGCAAGAACTAACTAAATAAAATTTTATCAATGGCAGGAAATAATGAACAAGGGGAAGATAAATCTCTCCATATCTCATTATTTTCTTCCATTATAGTCTTTGTTGAGGTTTTCTGTAATTACAGTAAAATGCTTTGGTTGTTAATGTTGCAGATATTATAATTTTTCTTTTGAAAATATGCAAACAGATATACATTGACAAAAAAGAAAATTATTTAAAAATAAATACAAGTAAAAAAGTTTTTCAGCATGTTTTTATTGTGTGTAGCAATCTACATTATTATTATTATTATTATTATTTATAAAGCCTTAATTCAATCCATAAACCAACTGAATTTTAAAACCCTTTTGTTATTATCATCGCTGCAGTTTGTAGAAATTTGACCGTTGAACTTGAGAACACAGAGATATTTTACAACACAGTTGGCCCCTATATACACTGTCTTCTGATTTTAAGCATTCTCTTGAATAACTAAAACGATGAATAATATTAGGATATGAGCACAGACAATCACACAACCCACCACTCTCCACTCCATCTAATAACACTGATACACTTAAACACATATATGTGGTGATTATTTATCTTTTCAACATATATGTGTTTAAGTGTATCAGTGTTATTAGATGGAGTGGAGAGTGGTGGGTTGTGTGATTGTCTGTGCTCATACCCTAATATTACATATATATAGAAACAGGTATAAATAAGCTTGTGTTTCAGTTAACTATGAATAATAGTAAACTGAATATAATATATATATATATTTAACATATATATATGAACATATTTATTTATAATAAAATTTAATTTAACACTTATACATACAATAAATTTAATTTTTTAAATAAACATATTTAATAAAAATAATAATAATTAACAAAAAAATAATAATACTGCCTCTACATAATAATAAACAATTCATTGATAATAAATCTAGAAAGAAAAAGTGAGCAAATTTATGACTCGCTGAGTGCAGACGATGAGGAAGTGCATGAGAGATAATAGTGTTAATGCAGATGAACATGCTTTAGAAACATTATAGATTCAAATTTACGAATTTGTAATTTCTTGTATTTAATACTTTTTCCAAGGATTTCACTGAATGTTTACTGCATAGTTGAAGAAGGACAATAGTTCTGATGCCCATTGTAAAATGCAAATATTTTTGTTAAATAATACTTCAAATCATATAGCTTGTACTTTATTTAAATGTAACTCATCCATGTAAATTCATATATATATATACACACACATATGTATTTACTATGTATATTATTAACTGAAATACAGGCTTATTATATACCTGCATCAATATATGTAGTATCTAGGGTATATGAGCACAGACTTTCACATGACCCACCACTCAACACTATCTCAGATCACTGATACCCTTGAACACATATATGTTGAAAAGATAAATAATCACCAATATACATATTTCATGCTAAACCAGCAATCATCAGTTAGTCCAGATTATCATCTCTACACATATATGCAGTAAGTGCTCAGATATATATTAAGACAGCCAATCTTCATACTCTAATGGACAGGCTTTAATCCACTC
Source organism: Epiperipatus broadwayi (assembly GCA_028023455.1). Lineage (NCBI taxonomy): Eukaryota > Metazoa > Onychophora > Udeonychophora > Euonychophora > Peripatidae > Epiperipatus > Epiperipatus broadwayi. The sequence continues at coordinate 3,959,673 of JAQFVV010006219.1, read as the reverse complement.
CACACTCCAACTCTTCAACCATCCATCTTATTGAAAATCTGATGATGGAATGCTCAAAGGCCATTCTGAGGCCAAGATTCTTGTCACACCTATGTTGACCTAAAGTCAATCTGACCCCTCAGGTACAAGAAATAATCCATTTAATACATATACAAGGACTTGGCAGACATCTTGGCCTCAGGGTGGCTTTTGAGCATTCCATCATCAGATTTTTAATTGGATGGACGGTTGAAGAGTTGGAGTGTGGAGTGGATTGAAGTCTGTCCATTAGAGTATGAAGATTGGCTATCATAATATATATCTGAGCACTTACTGCATATATGTGTAGAGATGATAATCTGGACTAACTGATGATTGCTGGTTTAGCATGAAATACGGATATTGGTGATTATTTATCTTTTCAACATATATATGTTCAAGGGTATCAGTGATTTGAGATAGAGTGGTGGGTCGTGTGAAAGTTTGTGCTCATATACACTAGATATTATAGTAATAATAACAAGTCAGATGTCACATGACTTATATATAGCTTGCACTTAACAAATATAAATTAAGAGCATGCTAATAACTCTAAACAAGCTTTTTTTTTTTATTTATAATAAATGCTACTACAAGAGAAGGCATTCAAATCATTTTTATCTCGGATTGTCCCCATCCCCAGACCGGTTTCGACCTATGGGTCTCTTCAGTGAGGAGTTGGGACATTAGATCTAAAAAACCAACTCAAGCAAAGCATTTATCTAAAAAATAATTGTTAGAAGAAGATCTGAAACTTTTAGACATCTACATGTCTTTAAAGTCAGCTCTCCAACTGAAAAAATCATATGGGCCTGAACTTAATTCAGATACTCCATATATTAGTAGGCTTAGCTCTTTAATTTAGCTAAAGCCACAACAGCAAAATAATAATAGTAATAATAACAAGTCAGATGTCAAGAGACCCATAGGTAGAAACCGGTCTGGGGATGGGGACAATCCAAGATAAAAATGATTTGAATGCCTTCTCTTGTAGTAGCATTTATCATAAATAAAAAAAAAAAGCTTGTTTAGAGTTATTAGCACGCTCTTAATTTTACATATTTGTAAGTGCAAGCTATATATAAGTCATGTGACATCTGACTTGTTATTATTACTATTATTATTTTGCTGTTGTGGCTTTAGCTAAATTAAAGAGCTAAGCCTACTAATATATGGAGTATCTGAATTAAGTTCAGGCCCATATGATTTTTTCAGTTGGAGAGCTGACTTTAAAGACATGTAGATGTCTAAAAGTTTCAGATCTTCTTCTAACAATTATCTTTTAGATAAATGCTTTGCTTGAGTTGGTTTTTTAGATCTAATGTCCCAACTCCTCACTGAAGAGACCCATAGGTCGAAACCGGTCTGGGAATGGGGACAATCCAAGATAAAAATGATTTGAATGCCTTCTCTTGTAGTAGCATTTATCATAAATAAAAAAAAAAAAGAAGCTTGTTTAGAGTTATTAGCACGCTCTTAATTTTACTAGATATTATGTATATTATTATTATTTTTACTGTAAATTAATAAAATATTAGTTACATTTTTTTTTTACCTTAGTTTTAACACATTTCTAAATTTTTAGAATTATTAAAAAAAATTTCATCACCAATGTAATTTTTAACTTCAGGATAATTAGATTTCAGAGACCCCCCCCCCTTCACCAATCATATTGTAACCATTTCTAAATTAGCATTGAATATTAAGTCTATACATAGATAGCAGTGTAAATAAATTTCCACCAATTAAGAAATGACTGAATAAATATAAAGCTTTTTATGCAAAGTATAATTAGAAACGTTTTTGGAAATTATTTAACTGCTTTATAATAAAAAAATAAATTCTCAATCTTTAGTGTGAAATAATATGTTCTAGAAAAATCATATGATGCTTTGTTTGGTATTACAATAAAATCTTGATCCATTACTTTTCAAAGGAATTGAGTGGGAAAATGACAGTATTGAGAACCCATTAAAAATTATAGATAAGAACAATTTAATGCTTATTCATCAAATGCGTATAAAGTGCATGTAAAGTACAATTTAGATTTTTATAATTCAAAACATTCAGACACCTATTTTTTTTTAAAATATGTTGAGAGAATGTAATACACATATTCTTAAAAACAAACAAAAAATTAAATTACTACTTACAAAAAAAAAATATTGACTCTTGATTTAAGTAGTCTTTGTCTGATTATCTTAATCAAAAGCTGATTGTTCTGTGCATTTCCAATAAAGATGTTTATAATTACTATTAAGTACAAGATGTTACATATATAGAAATAGAAAAATAAAGTTTAATTACTCAATGTGTAAGCATTTAATTAAAAAAAACATATATATTAATCTTTAACTGGTTTAAAATAATCATTGATGTGTTTATCTGAGATAACTTGTGTTAAAGTTGTGGGTAAAGTAAGTTTGATACTTGAAAATCAAAATATAACAATTATTACTAATTCTGTATAATTTGTTAGAACTATTTGATATTTTCGTAGAAGTGTAATACTTGTACAAAATCATCCACATGATTTGCAAAGTCTAGACAGGTTAAATAATCTTCACATTGACTTTTAAAGCATGCCAATTACATTTGTAATAGAAACTCATTAAATTAAGTCATGTGATATATTACGTGATTTCCTTGCAATTATTGTAAAACTGTTGTAAAAAGTTTTAGAGATATGAAATCACTCTGTCATACACCTTTTTTTTTAATGTTCATCTTTTTAGTCTCACAATGTAATCTTATTATTTCTGCTGCATTTTTGATAAATATTTGTTTGAATATGACACTATCTTGGAACTACAATGCTTTAATCCCATAGATATATTTATAGAATTAAATACTTTTACATAATCTTCAAATCCAAAACATGATGGCAACTTATTTTCATTGAATTTTTTTATAACTTCTCTTACTACTTAAATGTAATTCATTGTATTAAAGCCAATTTTAAATCAAGCTTATTCATTTGGTTGATTAGAATCCAAAATTCACAGTAGACAAGTTATAATTATTTTAATAAAATTTTTGTATAAAACTCATTAAAAACTGATAGGTCTAATTCATTTCTAATATCTTCTTTATTACCTTTTTTAAATGTCAATATTATTATTGCATTTTTTCAATCATCTATTCATCTTTATCGGACATTTGATATATAACTTTGTCAACAACTTTTCTACACCTGCTTTTTTTAAGATAGTAATAACTCCAATATTTCTGGAACTTTTATTTTCATTCAGATTTAATTACGTCTCATTTCTTCATTTAAATTTTGGGCAATTCAGATTTAATAATTATAGAGGATACTTTGTTTTCTTGCTCTTTATTACTAAATAATTCTTTATAGAACTTTTCCATACATTTCATAATATCATCTCTCTTTTTAGTAATAGTTTCATTTTGGATTCTTATTGCAAAAAATAAATTTCCCACCAATACCAAAATTTTGTTTGACACTTTTGAGACTTTTATTATCTTTCTCTAGTTTTCATTGTTAATTCATACGTATATTTTCTTATATAGTTATTAATTCTTTTTCATAATATTTTGCAAAACTCTAGATACCCAATTCTTCTTAATGGATATTCTTTTTTTTTTATAGACTGTCTTGTGTCAGTAGAAATTCTTTTTTTTTTTCAAAGACTGTCTTGTCTCAATAGAAATTTAACTTTAAATTGCTATGTTTTTGTACTAGCTATTTTTGTTGCATTTCTTAAAAGTATATCAGTTATTTTCCTATTGATTTCATTCATCTATTAATATTTTAAAATGATTTGCAAGTCTAATTTAAATTTATTGGAAGGTTTCTGAAGAATATCAATAGTAAATATTATTTTTCTTAATTTTTTTGTCACTTTAATTTTACATAAACATTTACCTTACATCTTATTAATTGATGTTTACTTTCTATGTTGAATCTACTAATAATATTATAATACTGATATACCTTTTAGTCTGATCATAAGTATTTTGTACATCTGCATAAAAAGTCTCTACTTCTCTCATCACAATGACAACTTGCTGGGACATAAATATGAATTATCTACATTTGGTATTTTTTATTAAGTTGAATAACTAATTTTGTTACCCTTTCTGATATATTATTCATCTATACATTATTGTTGTTCTATGTTTTATTTATAATGAATTCTACTTTACTTATGCTTTCAGTATTTGTCTCTTTGTAGTAAAATATGTGTTCACTTTTTAAATCAATTGTCCTTTCACCTTTTCTTCTAACTTTAGCAAGTCCAACAATATTCTATTTAATATTAGATATTTTTTTTCCCAATATGAAAGTGATATAAACTTGAAAGTACCTAAATAAAAAGTCATATCAAATGCTGCTGAATCTGCAGTCAAAATGACTTTTAGCATTCTTTGCTATCAGCTATTAATCAGTGCCTTAACTAATGACTTCACAGCATTCTGAAAATAAGTGTCATAATTTTATTTTTGTCTGTTATGATTTTAAATTCTCATTTTAAAAAAATTAATTCACAAATACTTTCATTCTGTGTTCATGAAAACTCAACTGGCTATGATATTTTTTACACTCAAGAGTTTAAAAAGCCAATAAACTCACCAAACTGGCTGATGCATATTGGAAAACAGCATATCTGTATTCAAATACTATAATCATATAATGACAAGAATGTATGGAGTGAACATTAAAAAATTGCCTTTCTTGATTCTTTTAAGGCCTCAAAAAGAATTGAAAGGCGCTTTCCAGTTAGTAGCAAACACTAACATAAAATAATGTCAAAGGTATTGAGAGAACTTTATAATATTTTTAACATATAATTGATACTAAAATTTTCTGCAGAACCTACTGATTAAAATAAATGCACTCTTTTTGTCTTCTTGTAAATTTCCTAATATTTCTTTCTATATTTTGAAACTATTAACAGTAATATTGCTAGAATTTATCAGGATGAACAATTTCTATATTTTAAAATATAATGTTCCAAATGAATATAAATATATGCTAAATTCTCTGGCCCAAAACAGTCTGACTAATTAGGCAAATAAGCAAATGTTATAGATACATGACTGTAATAATCACAGACCTGCACAATACAGTTAAATGTTTTATTAATATTTATATACAATATATATTTACATATGCATCTATTATATTGCTTGTGATAACATGGGATAGTTGTTTCATGTAGTTGCTGTGCAACTCTTGAATTTCAGGTCCCCTTCTAAGTTGCCTAATACTTTCATCTATATCATAGCAGCTTGTTTCATGCCCAGGTACAGTGACATTCTCATCTGTATCATGGCAGATTGTCTTGTGTCAAGTTTAATCTCTAGCAGCTTCCAGTTCAACTATAAACATGCCTCACTGCTTTGCAAACAAGTATGGGGTAACCAATGTAATATTCATTATTGCCTCACTTCAAATATCCTGGGAGTGCCTTATATATTCTGTATTACATTGGCAATTTGAATCATGTTAGGTTTAAATTCCTTCAGCTCTGACAATTACATGTTTCTGTCTCTTAACCCTCAAAAAGCCTGCCATTTTATAGTTAAGTCTCTTTCCTTAATGAGAGCAGAGAGATTTACTGAACATCTTTATCTATTGATCTGTTTTTATTATTAATTAATCTGTTTACTCATTCATTGGTTAATTATGATAATTGCTGATTCTGAGCAAGTCATTGTTTGAAGGTAAGTTGTCTATAATAATTATCAACTGATAAACATTAGTGATACTTAATCATTGGTTACTAAGTTTTTAAAACAATTTATCTTAGCAATTCAAGTTTAAATCTACATCATAAACTTTAATGAGATTTTAGTCTATTTTATATACAGTTTTACACATTAATAATGTTATTTTTAGTATAATTACTATGATCTTATTCACTTTTTAAAGTTTGATTTATATGTTTCATTAAAAATTAAATATATATTTTTTAAATAGTAAAAGTTATTAATAATGTTTGTTTATTGCTTTTTTTTTTATAGAAGCGTTTCTGATTAGTCTGCTAATCTGATGCAATCAACATATGATTGGTTTAAAAATACTCAGTGTAAATAATGCTTTGGTTTGTTTTTTAATTGCATTTTTTTTCTTTCTTAGAAACAGATTTTTTTTTTTTTGCACTCTCTATCTCAAGTAAAATCTTAAGTTTTATTTGTTAAATTTTTGAAGAAATAGTTATTTTAAGAAACTACTTAAATATTATACCCACCCACTTTAATCTTATATGATTTTGGCATGGAATATTCAAATTCTCATTCAAAACAAAGTTTATAATTATACATGTAAATATATATTGACATATGTTTCAAGCCAAAATTATTTTCTAGAAATGTTTTATTTGTTTGCTAATTTGCAGCTTATAATCCATCTTGAAGCAATAGTAATGTCATGGTAAGCAATGAAAATAAATGAAGAGTTAAAAACAAATAAATATTTTTTTGTTTTATTTCATTAGCAGTAAAACAACAGAGTTTGATGACGTAGCAACTAATATCAACAAGCAGTGGAAATTTATTATATATATTATATTTTCATTTACAAGTGCCAAACTTTTTGCATTCACTATTATGCCATCATCCATCAGATAAATGCATTCACAATTATTAACATTCATTTATTAAGTTAGAGATTATCCTAGCTCAAATATAAACTTTAAACCTATTAAATATTAATGTTTGTTTTTTTATTATAAATAATTATTCCATGCTTTATATTTAATTAAAAAGCAAATATATTAATCTTTAATAGGATTTAAAATTTATATCTGGGCTAGAAATGATGTAATAATCTCTTGCCTAATAAATTATTAGTAATAAATTATTAATGCTAATCTGAAGTGGATAATGTCAAAATTGTGATTGCAGAAAATTTGGCATTTGTAAATTAAATTGTAATAATTTGATATAAATAAATACTGGACAAATGATGAAAATGTGTGTAAAAGATTGTGACTGGACCTAGGTGAAGAGTTCTGGTTTAGCATGAAATGCATTTTAAGTGTCATTTATCTTTTTTTCTCATGTGTCATAGCATCAGCCAGGACACGAACCCACTAACCTGGGACAACTGTTTGTAAAGCAGCCGTCGCTGACCTCTCTACCACCAATGCTTGACAAAAAAAAATACTTTCAGATAATTTTTTTCACATATTTCAAAAATGTGGAATGGAATGTACATTTTAAGTATATTTAAATGTATTCAGCAAATAATAAAAAGAGAAAGCACATTTATGTGTGAAAAAAATATATACTTGAATAATTTTTTACTATTATTTAGGTATAAACAGGACAACAAATTTTATTCTATAAACACATTATATTTCTAAGTGGACAGATCTCAGAGCAGTTGTAAGATAGTAAAATTGTAGCAAATGGCTAGAAAATGATCAATTTTAGGGTCTGGGACAAACCTTAAACATTGTGCCTTCATATTTTTGAAAAGACTATTAAAATGTCTTTAAAATGGTCTATTAAATAAAGCATTGGATTTAATAGAAAAAAAGCATGTTATTTTTTTAATGAATTTTTCTAAAAAAATACTTTAAAAAATACTGTTTTACTTTGTGCCTATTTCTATTGTTTGCCTAAGGGAAGCATTTCAGGAATTAATTATAAATTGTGTCATGGTTTTTGCCATCTGGATGTGATATTTTGTTTTACTTACTTTGTGATCAAAGCTATTAAATTAATTTTAATATTAATATTATTATTAAAAAACATTAAAATTATTATTCTAGGTTAAAATTGAAAAACATTAAAATTATAAGAAAATTAAAGCATGACTGCAAATAAGCAATAATAGAAATTTAAATATTTATTATTCTATACAGTAAATCTTTATAAAATGTAAATCCTTCAACATATTCTATTTTACTGTTTGAATGACATTTCATAAACAGGAAGACTTTTCCTTTTTTAAAAAACAAAACAAAACATGTATACATTAGTAATAAAATTTAAAAATTACAATTAAAAAATCTAATATGCATAAAAGAAATAAAATTGAAAATAAACACTCTAATTAAATATTATTTCTTACAGATACATAATAATAGGGGAATAAAGATAAACAAAAATTTAGAAATGTTTTATAAAGAAATATAAATCTACTTCTAATTACAATTTTTTTTAGATTTCAAACTCATTATTTTCAACCAATATAAATCCATTGCAGAATAAAGATCTCTCCAAGATTAACTCATCTTTTCAGATCCATAGCCTTTCTTCTCTACATCACACTAACATTTTTCCCTATTTCATCTCTCTCGTGATCTTTTTCTGGAACTTTTGCAATTTATGAGGATCCAGTTTAAGATGTTAATTTTCATCTATTATTATCTCCTCTAGCAATATCAATCTCTTATTCTTTCAGTAATACCAGTGATATTTGTTGGTTCTCGCAATCAAATATTTCAGTTTAGATTCTTTCCTGTTATTATTCAATATATTGAAACAAACACGCTTTTTTACGTATATGTTTAGAAGATCCCCCTCCCCCAAATTAAAAAGACTAATAATATTTTAAGTCAGACTAGTAATATTTTTTTTTAAAAAGACTAATAACATTTTAAGGAAAACTAAATATTTTAAAGAAAAATAAGTAATGAAATTTGACCGCAATTAAAATGATAATTTGTTAATTCATAATGATTTGGTCAAATTAAAAGGAATCAAATTTTGCAATTAAAGAAAATATAAATCTTTCTTTATTAAAATTAATAAATTCAAGTTAAAAATCAAATAAAAAAATCTTCAAACATTAAAACTCAGATTGAAGAAAACTTCTAAGACAGAATGGCTGTAGGTGTCAAATCACTGTGCCACATGCAATAAAAAATTAAGATTCGAAAACACATGAAGGCAGATAATCAAAAATAGTCAATAATTAAGTCAGTTTCTGCCAAAGAGAAACTGTCCAATGATCTGGGGGATTAAAAAAATGTGGTCAAGGATGAAAAAACTGCTACCAATGGGACATGTAAGATGAATCCATTTGTCAGATAGAAAAAATATATAAATAGTATGGAAAATCAGATTAATATTATTATTATAGTTAATTGATTCAGAGATACAAGATTTATCTACAAGACTACTAAAAAAGTGACTTAACAGCCTAATGAAAAATCCTAATATGACCGTCAGCTAGAGACCGCTTGTACTTTCTCCATATGCAAATTATGTGAACTCCAAGCCTTGCCTAGACGTTTTAATATGCCATTCAAGGCAGACCCCCAATTATTTAGTAATGCAGTAATAAATGAAGACATGAAATTTAGAGGTAAGCAATTAAAAATGATTCAATTACAATAAAATATGAATTAAAATTATAGCTATTAATTTTTATAAAACAAAAGAGAGAAAATGTTATACTATTAGTCTTAAGAAAAGTTTTCACAATTGATTTTTTTATTATCTTTATTTAAAAATGAAAACAAAGAATGAAAATCGTTATTATTTAATTAAAAACACTCACACAAACATATATGTGTTATATATTTTATTAGTTAAATGCCAATTATTTCATAAAATTTAAGATATGTTCAAATAATAGAAATACTTCTAATAATAATTGTAATAATTATTTCAAATGAACCAGCTAAATGGAAATGTCAACCAAAGATATGGTAAAAATAATAAAATGCTATATGAATCATGAATACTTATGTGCAAGTTATCTATATCTTAATAAAATAATAAAATGTGTATAAATATACATCTATACTGGATTAGATTATAAATGTTCCACAAATATGGAATTTCTGATATTACCTGCTTACCTACCTGTAATGATTCTTAAAAATAATAAAATGCTATATGAATCATAACTACTTACATGCATGTTAGCTGTATCTTAATAAAATAATAAAATGTATATGTATAAATATACATCTATACTGGATTGGATTATAAATGCTCCACAAACCTGAAATCGCTGATATTACCTGCTTACCTATCTGTAATGATTCTTAAAAATAATAAAATGCTATATGAATCATAAATACTTATATGCATGTTAGCTATATCTTAATAAAATAATAAAATGTATAAATATACATCTATGCTGGATTGGATTATAAATGCTCAACAAACCTGAAATTGCTGATATTATCTTTTTACCTATCTATAATGATTCTTAAAATAATAAAATGCTATATGAATCATAAATACTTATATGCATGTTAGCTATATCTTAATAAAATAATAAAATGTATGTGTATAAATATACACCTATACTTGACTGGATTATAAATGCTCCACAAACCTGAAATCGCTGATATTACCTGCTTAACTACCTGTAATGATTCTTAAAAATAATAAAATGAAATGCTCCACAAACCTGGAATTGCTGATATTACCCATTTACCTATCTAAAAGAACATACAGACCTGGAACAAATAATTAAAAACATTCATGCATTAATTGTATATGCATGCTTATGTGAAAGACTTCTAGATTTCTTCTCATAAATGAACTAAAATGAGTTTTCACATGGATACGAATAATGAACTATATTAGAAGGACTTGCTAATGACTTCTTGTCATAAATGAACTAAAATGAGTTTTCACATGGATACGAATAATGAACTGTATTAGGACTTGATAATGATTTCTTCTCATAATTAAACTAAAATGAGTTTTCACATGGATATGAATAATGAACTATATTAGAAGGATTTGCTAATGAATTGTTGTTAAATAAAATTGTTGTTTTTAAAAATTAATCTAATTGTTTAGTTCCATTTTTACATCACTAGTTATTCATTGCATCTTGCTCACAAGAATCTCTTGTCTCCTGAGCTATTTTCAGTATAACCAGATGATGGTAAGTAAGGTTGTAGTGAGATGGAACTCTAGTGGCACCATTTGGGAAACCAAACACATAAATTTCTAGATACTTTCAATCTCTATGGTGCTACATCCTCTGATGATCAGGAAATACTGTTGTAGGTGGGATGACTTCTGTGTTGGGGAACACCAATCAATAGTTCCTTCCTGCAATATGTACATCAGGAAATAAAACCAATGAAGAGTGGGGTTGGTTCTTGTCCGGTTACAATATATATATATATATACTTCACTGAGTGATCTGATGTCTTTGTATTGCTGATAAAACACTGAAACAGTTAGATCTGTTTCACCTATTATATTCTATAATAGTGTATTTCATTGCACTCAGATGGCGTGTTTCTTTAATTTAAAAACTTTGAGTGTGCTTATAGAATTGTGAGTATGTGCGTATATAATCATCCTATTAATTATAAACATGAAAATACAGTCTTAAATATTTATATACGCGCATATTCATTTACGTTTGTTAAAACTGAAGTAAACATAACTGTGTGTAGTTAAAATTTATATATATAACAGAATAATAGGCTTAAATTTATAAAATTACTTATTTAATTTTCAAGATTCATTTTAAATAATTTTCATTTCTATTGTTTGTTTAAAACTACACAAGCTGATAATTTGTTTATGAGTTTTAACATTTCTAAAAATAAATCTTTAGCTAAAAACTTGATCTATTTAAAATTATAACTTAAGACCAATTATAAAATTTAGTCAGGCATAAATTTCAGACAAAGTGCTATTACAACTCTTTTGGGAATACCATCTTTGACCTGAGGTAACTGTCATGCAAATTGGAATACTCTTGGAAATATCATCTTTGATTCTGGAGTTAACTATGATGTCAATTGAAATAACAGAGCCTTTAAGTCCAGTTTAACTCTACCAAATAATTTACTAAGTAGATATATAGTTAAAGGCTAGTTAGAACCAATAATCAAGTGATGTGGCAAGACTAAAAGTAGGAGGTAACTACTGTCAAAAATATAATATAAAAAAGGCCTGTAGTAGCCATCCTCCATCCACCTTTCTACTTCTTCTTCAAGTGCTTGTTGCTGTTAAAATTATTGTTATTGCTGCCGAAAATATTTCTGAAGACTAGTCCTGAAAATTTAAATAAGACAACTGTTTCTGCTGTACTTTAGCAAGCTGAATCCTAGAAAGCCAGTACCCAAGCTGTTCCAATGATGACCATTGGCTAGAGACAAAGAGGCAGCCATTTGCTCTTCCACGAGCAGCTACCAATGAGAGAAAACACCAACCTCCACCATGCCCAGCCCAGTGAGAAAGAAGCTATACCTGAAATGCCAGAGAGTTCCTGACCAGAATAATGGGGAAAGCTGCCACAGAAGTAAATTTACAAAGCTACATTTAGACTCAAACCCAGAGAAGCCCATCCTGATTTGATAGAGAGAAGCACATTAAAGAATGCCTTAAAGACTTTACTGGTAAATCATTCTGCAGAATATTTAATTTCATAACTAAACTTATTCTAAATGAAAAGCTAGCTAACTAATAAATCCCATAATTAATTATATCATTTAAAAGTTACACTAAACTGTTATATTAAATTTATTTAAAGCTTAGAGCACTCTCAAAATTCTTGTTTGATCATTAATATTTTGAGTAAGTATAAATATTTCATTTCTATAAAACCATTCAAACAAAATTCCATTTCTAAATTATAATTTTATTGATAGTTTCATGCAATTTATTCTTATGCCATCTATCTTTAGTTTTAAGTTAATGTTTATTAATTTATGCTATGTTTCAACAGAATGGAGTTTTGTACATTAAATAAATCATCAGGGAGGGGTGAGTAATCACTTTTATTATATCAGATTATGGTAATATAAATAATATAGGCAAAACTTCTTTCTGAAATCAAACTATTATTTACGCTAGAGTGAATCAGTTACTTAAAATGCCCAAAAAAGTTGTTTAAAATGCACCTTTTGTTTAAGTTATTTAAAATATGTATTTTGCCAGTTATTTAAAAGTATATTTTATGCAAGCTATTTAAAAGGTATATTTTACGTATGTTATTTAAAATGCAGTTTTGTGTATGTTATTTAAATGCATTTTTGGCTCCAGTTATTTAAAATGAAATATTCTGCTAAAATTATTTAAAATATGTATTTTGCCAGTTATTTAAAAAGTATATTTCATGCAAGCTATTTAAAATATAGGTTTTTGCGTATGTTATTTAAAACATATTTTGCGTTATTAGTAGGGCTTATTCTGAGGAGTTACTTAAGATTAATATTTGAGTGGTTTATTTAAGAATCAATATTTTGTGTGACCTATTTGATAATTCATATTTTAGATTATTTAAAAATCAGTTTGTTTGATATTAGATGGAAGTTATATTACATATAATTAATGTTCAAGTTTTAATAAATCTTTAAATTTGCTATAACTCCATTTAATTAAAGATTATGAAGCTAGGCAGAGACCCTTAAATCAGATTCTCATTAATCACCTTTATCATGTGACTTAATAATCTCTTTATGAACTGACCAGCGGTAGTAGCTCTGAAAGAAGCTAAGATTTAGCGTAATAAATTTATAAAATATTAATTTAGCATTGCGAATGTATTGTTAGTTTGCATAAATATACATATCTCCTTGTTATACCTATAATGGCCTACATCAGGATAGTTTCCATGTCAAGTCATGCCTCAAAAGTTTAGGTAACTGTGACATTTATTTGTATTTAATGGAACCAAAGCATTCCAAAAGGCTCATAAGCCATTCTTCTGCTCACTTTAATAAAAAGGCCTCTTCAATTATAGCAAGCAGATTGGTTAGGAGAACCGTTTACTAGGTAATAAACCTCAATTAAAAATACATTTGAGGTCGCATTTATTGTGATACTATAATTTATAACGCACTGGAATCTGATGTTCAACTGCCACACCTCAATTCAGCTTCCCTAGAAAGTAACCTCGGCTTTGATCCGATTCAGAATCTGAGTTAATGCGTTTATCTGTATAGCAATTATATATCATGCAAATATCTTTATAGTTAAGTTTGGACTTGGTAATAATAATATAATCTGTAGCAATTATATAACACACAAATATCTTTATAGTTAAGTTTGGACTTGGTAATAATAATATAATCTGTAGCGATTATATAACATGCAAATATCTTTATAGTTAGGTTTAGATTTAGTAATAATATAATCTGTAGCAATTATATATAACATGCAAATATCTTTATAGTTGGGTTTAAACTTAGTAATAATAATATAATCTTTATCAGTTAATAATAAAATGATCACTCTAATTGTTACTTATTTTCACTATATAAAACATAGCGTAAGTTAGAACATGGATGGCATAAGCCTATTAAAAAATCATAGACTAATTAAATCATTTGTAACACTGAGCATCCACTCACCTGCATGTGAGCTCTATATAAATTGCTTTATAATACTATTATGATATTCTTTTATAAACCTGAGCCACTCACCTGCGTGTGAGCATGCTACAAATTGCTTTGTAGTATTATTTTATAACCCTAAACCATTCACCTGCGTGTGAACCCTATATAATTAGCTTTGTAACCCTGAGTCACTCACCTGCATGTGAGCACACTATATAGATTACTGTAATATATTCTTCATAACCCTGAGTATTCACTCACCTGCGTGTGAGCCAGCTATATCCAATTTATTTTGCTCTAAAGGAGTTTGCTATTAACTGAAAGGAGACCCTTTGATTCCTCTTGGAGGCCTTAAAGGAACCGAGCAGGGCAAATTCCTAATGTCCACTCCATACGTTCTTGTCGTTGCAGCTGTTATTACTATATGTTTATTCATATAGTATATGAACATGGATGGGCTGCTCACCAACACACATTAGCCAGCGTGGTGAGTTTATTGGCTTTTTACCTCTGAGTTTAAGATCAAGAAACACCATGGTCTTTCTTCTCAGTGCCTGATAAGGCAGAATGAATGTTTGTGTAAATGATAAAGATTTTTCCCAATTATACAATTATGACAGACAAAAATAAAGCATGGCCCTTAATCCCAGGAGGTTGTAAAGTCACCAACCAAGGCAGCGGTTGGGGCCAAAGCGGAGGGTGCTAAGAATATCCTGGAGGCGGACCCAGGTGCCATTTGAGCGACTTTTTATTTAGGTACTTACAACTGCAGATCACTTTCAAGTGAAGGAAATTCAAGAATTAGAAGAAGAACTCTCTTATATTAAATGGGATATTATTGGACTTTGTGAAGTTAGAAGAAAAGGTGAAGAGACAATTGATTTAAAAAGTGGACATATGCTCTATTATAAAGGCACAAATATTGGAAATACAAGTGGAGTAGGATTCATTATAAATAAAAAGTGGAAGAACAATATTGTGGAGATTATGGGTATCAGACAAGGGCAAATTAGTTATACAACTTAATAGCAGATATCAAATGCAGATAATTCAGGTTTATGCCCCAACAAGTTCTCACACTGATGAAGTAGTAGAAGATTTTTATATTACAAAAGCTTTTGATCAGAGTAAACAACATTTTAAAATTGTTATGGGATTTTAAGCTAGAATTGTAAACAAATGAAAGATGAAGTGTTGTAGGTAATTTTGTTATGGTAATAGAAATGAGAGAGGACATAGACTTTGGAGTTTGCAGAGAAGAAAAACTTTATATTATGAATTTTTTTTGAGAAAAATGTTAGAAGGAAATGGACATGGAAGCATCCAAATGAAGGTACAGCAGAATTGGATTATATTTTGACTAACAGAAAATACATATTTCAAGATTGTATGTTCTTAATAAATTTAACACAGGAAGTGATCATCGATTAGTAAGGGGTAAGATAATGTTAATGTAAAACTAGAGAGACAAAAATTATTAAGAAAAACTATATTTACAGTTGATATTCCTAATCTTCAGAAACATTCTAATGAATTTAAATTAGAACTTACAAACTTTAAGTATTAGTAGTTTTGGATTAGATTGAATGAAATTAATATGAAAATAACTGATACACTTTTAAAAACAACAAAGATAGGAAAAAAACAAATTGACTAATAAAATTTTACTGAGATAGAGAACTTATGAAAAAAGAAGGAATATGAAGATATGCAAGAATGATGATTAAAAAGAATTGAATATCTCGAATTTGTAAAAGGGAAAAGTTGAAAAGATATAAGAAAGTATAACGGAATAGAAGAAAAGCTGTAGAAGAAAATAAAAGTCTTAAGAAGTAAAACAAATTTGATTGGTAGAAATTATATCTCAAAAGGAAAAAGATGGAATTATTACTAAAAGAGGATGAATTATGAAATTGGTAGAAGATTTTTATAAGAATTATATAGTAATAAAGAACAAGTACCTCCTATATCTATTACATCTCCAATGCCCAGATTTTAAATGAAGAAGTGAAAAGCAATTAAAGATAAAAGGAAAGCTCCAGGAATGATGGAATTATAATTGATATATTAAAAGAACAGGTGAAGAAACAAAAAAATATTAGCAAAGATATACCAAGCTAAAGATAAAGAGTACAAGAAAATGAGTAATAATATTAATATTTAAAAAAGGGATAAAGAAGATATTAGAAATTACAGACCTATGCCTTTTATCTTTTATATAAATTTTTACCAAGATAATTACAACTCGCTACAGAGAACTTGATTTCACCAACCAAGAAAAACTGGATTTAAAGGGTTTTAGACAGTAGATCATATTAAGTATTGAGAGAAGTTATAGAAAGGACAAATGAATATGAGTTGTATTAGTTTTGGATTGTAGATTAAAAGGATTGATTCTATAAAATTTCTTAGGATAAAGATTGGACATCAAGGTATAGATCCAGGATGCATATTTTAAAGAATATTTATAAAAATGCAACAGCAACAATTAGATTACATAATGATACTGGGAAAGTCAACATTGAGAAAGGTGTAAGACAAGGTGACTCCATATCTCCAAAACTTTACAGCGTGCTGCAAGAAGTATTTTGTGGATTAAAATGGGAAACTAAAGGAGGAAAGTAAATGGAGATTATTTAAGTCATTTAGATTTCGCAGATGATGTAGTTGTTTTTGCAAATAATGCTTCAGAGCTGCAGGAAATGTTGCAGGAGTTATCAGATGAAAGTAGGAAAGTAGGACTAAAGATAAATGTTAAAAGACTAAAGTAATGTTTAATCGCTTTGTTCAAAATATGAAAATAAAGATTGATTATGATGAATTAGAAGAAGTTAACAGTTACATATACCTTGGTCAGATTATTAATACAGATGGAAACATAATGGAGGAAATTAATCATAGAATTAAACTTGGTTGGAGTGCTTTGGTAGAAATAACTTGATATTAAAAGGAAATATGCCTATGTGTTTGAAAAGAAAGGTTTTAACAAATGGTTTACCAGTTCTTACTATGGATCTGAGACTTGGACACTTAATAGAAGACAATACGGACTTAGACCACTCAAAGAAGTATGGAGAGATGTAGTTGGGAGTAACAAGAAGAGACGAAACAAGATGGGTAAGAGAACATTGAAAAATTAAAAGGAGTGGGTTGGGCGGACAATTGCAGAGGTGAAAAGAGGACAATTGAAATTTAAACTGGATCCAAGAGATTGTAAAAGACCCAGAAGGAGACACTGTAAGATGGATGGATTAAATAAGAAAATGTGTAGGGGATGTGGGAGGACTAAAGACGGAGAAGATGGATAAACTGGAGAGACCACGCGTGGAGAAATGGTTGAAATGATGATATTAAATTTATGAAATATAAATTTTGTCTCAGTCTCCATTCTTTCTCATTACCTTATGAATTGCTAGTTAAGTTATATAATATAATATGTAATGGGAGGATGTCTCATGTTTTACTGCTTTGCTATTGCTGGAACGTGAATAAAGAGATAGCGAGTGTAACCTCAATCATGAGATTTGCGATGGGTGGATTTGGAAGCACGAGTGAGAGAGTTGATATATGATCAGATGTAGGATATTACTATCCCAACTTGGTCAGCCTTTTGTTCTCTGACTCAGACTCTCAGTCCGTTGAACAAATGTACAAACCTGACTATTACAACACATGTATTAAAAACTTTCCTTTTCAAACACATAGGCATATTTTCTTTTAATTTCATTTCTACCAAAATCATTCCAGCCAAGTTTAATTCTATAATTTATTTTATTCATTATGTTTCCATCTGTACTAATAATCAGCAAAAAATATGAAGTTCCATAAAATGTGGAAAGAGTTAATAATGATATAAGAGCATATAACTGTGAATTATAAATTAAAATAAAAAGAGACTAAACATTTCAAAAATATAAAACAACATTTTGGTAGTGAAAGGAAAGTGGCTCAGCAATAAAAATAAAAGATGAAACTATTACTACTAAGAGTGAAGATATCATGAAATGTGTAGAAGAATTCGGTAAAGAATTGTGCAATTAACAGAGAACAAAAAATAGAATAAACCCTAGAATTACATATTTCAAATTGCCAAGCATTTTAAATAATAATAAAAAAAGAAAAATGTAATTAAATCTATGAAGAAATAAAAAGCTCTAGAGAATAATGGAAATATTATTAATATGTTAAATGAAACAGATAAAGAAATATAAAAATTGTTGGTAAAATTATATATTGAATGTCTAAATAATAAAAATATGCTAGATGATTGGAAGAATTCAGTAGTAATATTAATATTCAAGAAAGATGCTAAAGAAGATATTAGAAATTATGAACCTATCACTTTTCTATCAGTTCTATACAAAATCATTACCAAAATAATTACAACTTATCTACAGTGAATAGTGGTCTCTGTCATCCAAATGAATTAGATTTAAAATTGTTTTTAGCACAATGGATCATATCCAAAATTAAGAAAAGTGGAATTCCTATTATATTTTGAATAGTAGATTATGAAAAAGCATTTGATTCTATAAGTATTTTTGCAGTAATTAGATTTTTGAACAATCAAGATATAGACCAAGGATATTGCCATATTCAGAAAAAATAATTATCACCATGCAACAGTAGTGATTAGATTAGGATGGTAACACTAAAAAATTATAACATTAGTTTTTGAAAAGAAAAGAAGTGGTTTTAATTATAGAATTATATGGCTATAGTAATAATTTATGGCAAGATGATGTTATATCTTCAAAATGTAATTACAGTAGTTTTACAAGACGTATTTTGTGGTTTAAAATAAGAAACTAAAAGAATAAAAAGATGTGATGATTATTTAGGTCATCTAGATTTTGCAGATGATGTGATTCTTTAGACTTTCAGGAAATATTACAAGAATTAGCATATAAAAGAAGATAGAACAATGGGAAAATATTAAAAACTCTAAAGTTCAACGGATTTTTTCAGAAAAAAAAAATAAAGATTGATAATATGAATTAAAAGAACTTAGCAATTATAATAACTTTGATCGGATTATTCAGAGCCAGCTGAGAGCAGTGCAAATAATCTGACCATTCAAGGCCTATATTTATCAAGACCTCACAACTGCATGATTTAGACTTTCTATAAAAGTCAAAAAAGAAAATGTTTTATTATTTGCTAATATAATTATGTTTTCTTATTTTGTTCTTCCAAAATTCTAAAATTTGAAGGCTCTATCATGTCGAAGTAATACAATCATAGAAGCACTGTTTGTGCATGATGTAGATTTTTCAGCTTTGTACAATCTGTATACTTAAATATTTCACTATGTTCTGGTCAAGTTAATGTAAAATTAGAATAGATTAAGAATGATTCTCTTCATTAGTAATTTTATTTATTGAATCAGAATTTGCAAAAAAGAATAAATTATGATTACGATATTAATAGATTTACAATAAAACATTCAAGGAAAGAAAATATAATATTTTGCATTATAATTATTTTATTTTTTCTCAAATATTCATTCAATAAAATTTCAGAAAACCATATTTATAATTTATAAATAATCATAAATAAGTAATTATTATGAAAACAGACAAAACTCTCTATACATATTGCCACTCAGTGCAAGCCAGAGTAATCAATTGATGCCAGAAGGCTTGTGCATAAAATCTCCATCTAGTGCCTACTTATTCAATATCCCCAGACTAATTTCTGGCTTGTGGTTTTCTTCACTGAGGAGCCTTGGATCTGAGAGCACTGCACCTAGATCTTAGGATCTAATGCAACTACAAAACTATGAGTCTTAAATTGAAAACATTATATTTTTAATTCAAACTCATTAGCTTATATAGTCATATAGGTCTGAATTCAGTTCAGTACCCATACATTTTGGTCACTTTGGTTCTTTAATAACCATAGCCACTGAGTAGCAATACGTATAAAGAGTTTTGCCTGTTTTAATAACAATTATAAGTAAGCATAAGAAATTGTGAATCATGTGATGTTTATTGGCTTAAAATAAGTAATTACTTATACATTATAAGTATTAATTAATGCAATTTTATTTTGAGTAAACAAAATAAAATAGACAGTGAATATATATTTTGGAATGTTTTTTTTAAAGCAAATTCTCTTTCAAAATAAATAATTTTAATAAAAAGACTCACTCTCGACTTAATTTGTAATAATTGTAAAGCATTTTATCTATATCTGTTAATATTCATATCATGAACCGGAACTTTGAAATGGCAGTTACTGTTCCTCTCTATTTTACAGTTATGTTTATACTCATTATCTTTTAAATAATTTTATGCATTTAACTTTATCTCATTACATAACAACAACTCACTTAATTCATTACATACATGATCAAACAAAAGTAGCTGTAATATTCTAATGCCATCTATAGTATGACTAAATAATCAATGAATACAAGAGAACCCTTGTTTTATCATATTTTGTAAAGAAATAAAGTGATGGGATATTATTAACATTCCTAGTCAGAAAAAAAAAAGTGTTTATAAAGAATACTAAAATATATAGTTATTAACCTAGAATCTGATCCATATAATTGTTCAAGAAAAGATCAGTATGAGTTTAAAATCTCACGGTGCTTTGGATTTCAGGCTTTTAAATTGAATAGTAAAGCAGAATTAAAGATCTTTGAATCCCAGCCTCATTAATAAAGGCAAAAGCCAGAAACTGCTATGGGGATAGGGATTTAAATGAACTATTGTCTGATAATCATTGATTACTCAAGTAAGCTATAGATCTGCTTTATTTTATATCATTAAAGCTGGTGTTTTACAACCGTGATTCGCATTCACGTAGAAGCAGTAAATTCATAATCCTCCTTTTAGAGCGCCTTTTTTTAACCTTAAAAATAATTGCAGTCGCACACACGTATACATATAAACATATATATATATGGAATACTTTTATATATTGTGTTTATCAGTTCGTGTTTTTATTAGATAAATGAAATGTATATTATGTTCAGGTTTTTACTTTTTCGCTCTAAGTTTGAAATATGTAAGGTCAGCCTAATATCATTTCACTGAATGCTTTTACTACAAAGTCAAAGTATTATACCTGAACTGTAATAATGGATAAAAGATTTTTCCTTTTATCTAAGTTACATATTGATTTTTTCTTATCAATGGTCTTCATGAATATAAGGCAAAGAATAAACGATTTTAAACAATCGTGCTCTTTTAAACTGTCAATTTCACCTGTTATTTACTATTTTAAAAGAAATATTTATTTTTTATTATAAAATTTATTAATTGATATATATATACACACAATGATATTTTTAAGTCACTATTGATTTTTTTTCTTTTTTTTATTAAAATATACGTCAATTGTTTCTCTTTTTGAGTTTTGAATTATTGATTCAATAAAACATTTTTATATTTTTATTTACAATTTTCTTTTTAAAAAGATCTATCGGATTTAATTAGTAAATTTATTGTAAAATAATAAGGTGGATGGGGAAAAATCAATACGAATTTGCTGAATTAAGTTATTATAGTTTAATTTTTCTTTCGCGAAAGAATAATAAAGAATTTTAGATTATCTTTTAATAATAACACTCTGTATCAAAAATATTTGCTTTTGTAATTTTATATATATTTTTAAAAATTCTTAAGCTTTGTTACAGGTAATGTATGTTTGCATAGGGTTTCAAATATTGAAATGATAAATAAGAATTGGTAATCCGTATTAAATGGCCACCGAAGTTATGTTGACTCACGTAGGCAACACTAATAATAATAGTTTCGTCTTAGAGCAGTGGTAGAGTGTCAGATTCTAAAATATAAAATCCTCGAATCGATTCCAGCTCTGGAACTTCCGGCGAAAATCTTATGAACTCCCGAGCCGTAATTAATATATTTATTTTAGCATTTTATTGTTTAAATAGTCTATCTATTATTGGATAAAAAACCACGCAAGGCTAATTGATTTGGTATTTTTTCCTTTTTTTTTGTCTAATAAACAATTGATTAATTATATATAAACAACATTTTTCTTAATACTGTTTATCTCCTATTTCTTTTACTATTTATTTAGTATACAAATTAAAAAGCGTTTGAAACGCTTGAACGAGAAGCTATAAAGATTCCACAAATTATTATACGGATAAGTGAGATAAGAATAAGAGGATTCATTTTATCAATCTTGCCGATGATATGATTGTTTTGTTCTTAGGTTAATCATCATGAGTTTAACAAATATTCTAAATAAAATTAATAGAGTTCGTAAAAAAATATGGATAAAAATAAATATGGCATATATTTAGTTATTTTCGAAAATAAACGTAGCAGATAAAGAATAAATACATGAATATCTGATTGTTAATGACAAAATTCAGAATAAAAAATTTGATAGGAGATTATATTAGTTAAATAAATTTTGAATAATAGATAAGAAAATATCTTGTGACCCATTAAAAGTTCAGTTTAAAAAAGAGTTCTAAATATTTTCTCATCTGTAACTTTTTCTCAATCTATCTTTTTATCTTTCCTTATTCGTTTGTAACTCAATATATAGTGAAGGTCCACTATGCCGGAAAGATTGTAAACTTCGACTCCTTTAAAGACTTACAGCCTAGTACTACTTTCGACCAGGCTGGTCATATGGGAGTATAGAAGAGAAAACTTATAAATTAAATTTGTATTTTTAGAGCATGAGAATGACTTGGGCCACAATTTCGAACCACTTAATATCAAAGTCGTTTGCACTGAGTGCAATGATTGAAAGAAAATATAAAGAGGTATGGTTTATTGCAAACTACACCCATGATAAACAAAAAAGACTCTTTATTGCATTATCATGTAGATGGTATATTTAAATTTACAAATTTGCATACTAATTAACTTATAAGTTCTCTCTTCTAGACTCCTATATTAGTGCTGTGATTGATCTGTCGAAAGCAGTGCTAAGCTGTAAATCTTTAAAGGAATCGTAAGTTTATAATCTTTCTGGCAAAGTGGACCTCACTATTTATTGAATTGTAAGTTTTTCTATGGATCAAAGATTTGGACAATTAGAAGAATAAATAAGATGCTTTAGAAATGTAGTTTTGGTGAATAATGGAAAAGATAAATTGAAAAGATAGGATCAATGTAACAGAAGTATTAAAAACAGAAATTGAAAAAAGTTTATTAATTTTTTTTAAAGTATGAATGAATAAATAATTTCTGATAAATCTTTCAAATTGTGCTTTAAAATCTTAAAATTGCTTAATACTTTTTAGAATTACTTAAAAAATTTTAACAGAATGATGATTTTGATAGATTATGATGCTACATATATCATAAAGCCTTGTCTTCTCAACACCATAGTTTATTTTGTTAATGTTATGATCAAATTTATTAACTTCTATTTTTAAAAATAAAATATATATGAATAAAATCAAAATGTTTATATGTATTCTTTTTGTTTTAAATAATTCAAAAATATTTAATAAACTAGCAAAAAATAATATTTTATTTTATTCCAAAATTTTCTTGATGTAATATCACAAATGTATAGAAAAACAAATGGAGTAAAGATCTTCAAAGATTTCCATCAATCTGTAAGATACTAGCCTCTTTGGATTTTTTGAAACTAATAAATTAATAAAAACAGGACTAAAGTTTTAGTAACATTAAAAAAACTCTACATTAATATCAGTTAAGATAAAAGTAAAACAGCAATTTAAAATGGCAAAACTACCCTGCTATTTTTGAAGTAGATAAGCATGAATATTAATAGAACTGATCATGGAAAAGTTAATATCATTTAAATAATATATTTTACAATAATTACTGGTTCAAAATTAAATAAAATATATTTTAATCCAATTATTATTTAAAAACTGTGGTGTTAAGAAAGAAATGGAAACACAAAAGCTATAAAAAAAGATTTTGTTACATTTCAAAGGTTGTAAAATTAATCTTGGAAATAAATTTCTTTCAATGTGTAAAAAAAATTTGATAATAAAATGTCATAAATTTACATAAAATTTGATAAGATTAACACTGTAATTGCTAATCTACTTTGGTAACTGTCTGATAAGACTAAAGAGTATATAAAGAAAACAAATTTATAAAGTTAATATTTATAGTAATATTAGTAATGAAGCCAATGCACATGCGCTTTAAAGATAAATTATAAATGAATACTCAATTTTTTCAGACATGAGATATAGTATTTTAGAAAGAATGGAATGAATCCACCCATTCTTTTCACCCAAATGTTTATGTATGGGCAATTCTTAAGTGTGTGGAAATAAGAGCATGAAGGTGTTACACGATCACTTTAAATTACATTTGTTATGTCTGAACAAATGACACTTGTGAAGTCTTTACAATTTACAAACCATCATTCTTTAGTTGAAATTAAACATATATAATGAGATATTATTTTATATAGTGTATTCATTCATTTATAATTTATCTTTAAAGTGCATGTGCATTGGCTTAATCGCTAATATTACTATTACATAAAAAAACATAGCACTATATAAAATAATATCTCATTATATATGTTTAATTTCAACTGAAGAATGATGGTTCGTAAATTGTAAAGATTTCACAAGTGTCATTCATTCAAACATAACAAATGTAATTTAAAGTGATTGTGTAACACCTTCACGCTCTTATTTCCACACACTTAAGATTTGCCCATACATAAACATTTGGGTCAAAAGAATGGGTGGATTCATTCCATTCTTTCTAAAATACTATATCTTGTGTCTGGAAAAATTGAGTATTCATTTATAATTTATTTTTTAAGCGCATGTGCATTGGCTTAATCACTAATATTACTATTACATAAAAAATATAGCGCTATATAAAATAATATCTCATTATATATGTTTAATTTCAACTAAAGAATAATGGTTTGTAAATTGTAAAGATGTTGCAAGTGTCATTTATTCAAACATAACAAATGTAATTTAAAGTGATTGTGTAACACCTTCACGCTCTTATTTCCACACACTTAAGATTTGCCCATACATAAACATTTGGGTCAAAAGAATGGGTGGATTCATTCCATTCTTTCTAAAATACTATATCTTGTGCCTGGAAAAATTGAGTATTCATTTATAATTTATCTTTAAAGCACATGTGCATTGGCTTAATTACTAATATTACTATTACATAAAAAAAACATAAAGCTATATAAAGTTAATGTTTGGAAAAAAAACAGTTTTTGATTATTTTGAAAAGATAATGCTTTAAATAAAAATATGTTTTTTAAAAAAGTAAGAAAGTTATTAGTTTCATCTTTGATAGGGCATAATTAAACCCATACCTAGCTAGAGTGAAGAATAATGAGGTTTTCAAATTCCAATGTAAAAAAATATTTTAATTAAGAACTAAATTATTCTATATTTAATTATGTTCACTCTTCAGAATTTTGTAATAATAAAAATCACAAATAACTTTCAGTTTCATATAAATAATCATGACAGCAAAGTGAAATTTAACAATATTTTACAAGAAGAAATATTTCCATCTCATAAGCATTGAAAGAATAGAAACATTTAATATTTCTGGATCTGATTTAATTAAAGAAATTATTAAATTTCATCACTTTTATTCTTTACAAATCTCAATACAAACACACACAATATAAATAAATTCTATTATCTTTAATTCCAAGAGAATCCAAAAAGTAACAACCAATTGAAAAAAGAAAAAAAAACTTAAAATGGAAATAGCTTTATAAACTTTGTAATCAATGTTAGAAAATAAACATTCTTTTCTAGTGCTTACAGTTATAAAATAAACTAAATTATTAATGTACTTATGGTTTTACTCGTGTATTATTTGTTGTGTAAATTTTATATTTCTTCACAAGATGCAATAATAAACATATGTTAGAATCATTTAATATTAATAATAAGTATTAAAATTTGTTTGTTCTTATACCTGGATTAATAATAGGCAATGAGTGAAATATTGGAGAAAAATTCTTGGATATTACAATGTAAAAAAAAATAAAATATGCATTACTTTAGGGTTGAATTGAAAATGATTTATTTTTCAAGTATAATAAATAATAAATGTTAATATTTTATATGTACAAAATTATATAACAATTTTGATTAAAATAATATGTTAAAAGTGTTGTGTGTGCATGCAGAAAGAAAATGAACATTATGACATATTAATGAATTGGAAGTAAGTCATAAAATGTAATTGTTTTATTTGTGGTGCATAAAAATTTTGTGCGATTAATATGGATAAGCTAAAATTTATTTGGATCTACGGTTTTATGTATATTTATGTCAATATAATTAGCAATAATGCTCCTTGCTTAATTAAATTATCATTTATTTATGATGATTTAATATGTTGAGATGACCAAATATACTTGAATATAATCTGCTATCTTTTTAACAAATCGCATAATGAAGACAGTGATGTTGTAGTCACTATAATAGTGCGTAATATTTTAAATGTTTAAAGGTAGGAAGAAAACCATGCTATTTCAATCACCACACAGATAATGAAACTTTGACCATTGATGTAGCATCACTTATGATAATGTGTATTTTATATTTTTATTGGTTCCCAAAATAGGACTCTGAATATTGTTTACTTTTATTGAATGAGAAAGAACTATTTGTTTTTATAAATGAATGTTATTTATTATGAGAGTGTATATGTATACTAATTTTAATTCCAAGTAATGAAATGATAGATTTATACATATCATTATATTATAACATATGGAAGATCAATAGTCTCATTGAAATTTACGGGTAGTGATATCTAGCAATATTTGAAAATATCTTCCTTAGGTACACAAAGATGTAGTTAATACACACTTCATTCATATATATTTCATAAAATATATATATATTGATTAGCCTAATATGAAAGAATAGCTAATTTTACAAATTTAGGAGCAACCTTTATATTTCCATTGATTCCAAATTCACTTATGCATTGTTTTATTAAGATTGAGTAAATCTGCATACTAATATTAAATAAGATTTGTTGTATTATGTAGACATATATTGGATGTTTCATTACCTAGTTAAAATTGTTAAGTGCTTATAAAAAAATTCAAGCTTTATTTATATAGTTTAAAATATATTCATCTATTTGTACTTGAATGGAAGATTATGTAATATACATTTACACAGGGTTTTTTTTTTTGTATGTCTTTAAAATATTGTATGGTTTTAATGAGTTATACTTAATTTTATATATAAAAAAGATAGATGTCGCTATGTATGCAATGTAAATTATATTGTAAATTAAAGCACATTTGAAAGGGCAAAAATTAATATTTGCCGAAAAGAGCTTTTTTGTGTATGATTATTATTATATATATTATTGCTATTATTTAAAGATATTTTATACTATATCATTGACTTATTTGTAATGAAATATAGGTTAGTATGGAACAATTATTTGCATGATGTTTCTCCACTCTTTTTCAAATATTATTGGCCTGAATACTGATAGATAACATGGGAATTGAACAAGTGACTTTTACATTCCTGAATACTGAAATGAAGTGAAGCTCTAGTTATCAATGTTATTTGTTGGAGTGTCATCTCAAATTTAATATTTATGAATCTAAAGTTCCTAGTTTCATTCCAATGCTAGTATTGCCATTGATCAAGTCAGAAACATTTGATGAAGAAAAAATAATAATGTTTCTAGAAACATTATGTTCATATTATTATCCTGTATGATTGGATGTACTTGAAAAATATAAAGAAAGCTTGAATTTTTCTAAAAAAAATTAACAATTAGTTCTAGATGATGAAAACAGTTAAACATATGATTAGAATAAAATGTTGTCACGATAAACCTTCAGACAATCATTTTTCTGTTTTAGTAATAATTTACCCATGTCACTTAGGCATGCACATTATATGTAATTAAAATTAATTCAATAATACAATTCAATTGATATTTAAAAGGATTTATATATCTCAATAAAATAACTTATTTAAACATATAATTAATAATTTTAAATAAATCTTTTGTTTGATGATAGTTTACTATAAAAAGAATACTTTTAGTTGTTTTTTTTATTTAAAAAAAAACAACTATTAGTCATGCCTGAATAATTCATGCTAATTTAGTCCTAAGAATCCAACTTTATATATATGGATATGTGTATTTTACAGTATACAGATTTTAAGTGTATTATGGTATAGTGATTAGCATATCTGCCTGCCTTATTCCATTACTAGAGTTCAGATCTATAATATCTAAAAAAACTTTTGTTGACTGAAAGAAACAGGAGAGTTATAAATTTTTTTTGTCAATAAATGAGTGTGTAGATATTTTTTATCTGAGAATAAAACAGGGGAGGGGGGCTCCTGACTATCCGGCATTTAATTAACATGGAGAATATTGAATTCTTCTTTATTGTTTCTCTTAGAGGAAAGCTATTCAGTCTTTACTTACAATAGAATGTTTAAAAGCTTTTTTACAATTTTTAATGTTTTATTTATAGTGACTTGTAATATTGTTACCACTGCTTTAAAACGAATTCTGAACCTTAAGTTAAATTAAAGGTAATGGTGAACTATTTTGATGGCAACAAATAATTTAATCACAATGTTCATTATTTGCTTTATAAATAAACAAATTTGCATCCACTACATTATTAAAAATTTCATTGTCTTTATCAAGGCAATAAGGCACTATAACCAAATTCACTAATATACTCATTAATTATAGGTGATAAAATATTATTTGTCAATTCTATAACAATTTCTTTTAATTTACAATATAAAAACATGTTTATTCCAACTGTATAGTAGTTTTTACATGATATCCCACAATATATTACAAGGAAACTTTATTGCTTAATTATTCTACCTACTTTTTAGCAGAACATTTTACATACATATTTGTAAGTAAATATAATGTAAAGAATGTCCTAGTGCACATGCATATTGCATTACAATGTAATCAAATAAAAAATAATATTTGATAGTAAAGTTACACCTTACTAAGCTCTGATTTGCTTTAAATGTTTAAACAAATGGATTATTTAAAATTAATATTACAAATGCATTTGTGATGGTACGGCACACTAACAAACCAACTGCCTTCAGAAAATTCTGAATTAATTTACGGAATATAAATATATTAATTATTCTATCTGAAAGTTAGTTAAGAGTAACAAAGTAATAAGTTTAATGATTAAGATTTGTTCAATGCTGATTGTACATAATAAAGCAATTTCTTTTTTTTCTCAGTTTTTTTTTGCAATGCACTCTTTATCTCAAATTCCTTCATAGTGAAATTGACCACTAATGTAAAAATTCCATATTATCATTTTTTTGCTATATATGTATTTAACAAACAACAATCACTCATTGGTGATCTGGAACTATCAAAGATCTCATTTTCCTTTCCCTATTGCTTGCCATATTTTGTACTATAAAATTTTTAAATGAATATTAATCATACATCAATTATTATTAATAGCGATGAATCTAATATATTTATTCTGGGTAATGCCATATAAAATAAATATCTTAATGCACTTCTATGTATATTTCCCATTTATAGTACTTTAATAATATATTTCTGAACATTCTCTATTTATGCTAATATCAACAAAAAAAATTTCAGTAGTTTATTTATAATATCAAAAACAAGAATATTACTGAAATTCTAAAATTCCATAGGCATGCTATTGTATATATATATATGAAATAAAAGATTGTTATAATAATGAATGAAAATGAGAGATAATATCCCTGTAAATAGAAAATAACCTCTAATCTCTGATGTTACCAAGACACATCAAAGGTTAAAGGTTATTTTCTATTTACATGGATATTATCTCTCATTTGCCATTCTTTATTATATATTCAAGAAAAATTCACTTCACAACCATGTTTACCAAATATAACTTAAAAATTTAAATCATATAAGTTTTTGTTAGTTAATTAGTTTTTTAATTTTATAAATGATATGTTAGAATTATCACTCTAATTTTTTAATATCAAGCTATAGTTTAATGATGTTTTTTTAAAAAAAATAAATTATGTATATATATTATAATGCTCATTCTAATAAGCATGTATAACTAACTGTATATCTATGCTGATGTGTTTGATAGTTAGAAGTCTCTTTTTATAACTAGACATACTACAGCTGCTCAAGAAAACTCCTTATGCCATTTACAGTCCATTTGAAAGTTTATATAAATCAAACCGTTTTGGAAATATTACATGATAAACATAATATTTATCACAATGGGTGCTTCAGACTTGCATGCAGTCTTGGAATAATGTCATGGGGTAAAAATATTAGAGAAATTTCTTCTTTTCACACTTATTGATATATTAAATTTTCATGTGATTTTCTTTTCTAGCTTATAACTTTTATCAATGAGAAGCTTTGAATTTTAAAAGAGTACATCTGGACCTTTAAGATATAATGCATCCCTTTCTTTGCAGCCATTATCCCCCTATTTACAGTACTATCAAACTATCAACCCAAACTGAAAAACATATCAATGTTTTTCATTTTAGCCAATTTCCTTGAATAATTATACAGTATATATCTAAAATGATTTCAATAAATGACATAGAGATGTTGGAAAAAATGTATGCCACTAATATAGCACTAAAGTAAGCTAGAGCCATGTGATACTTTTATTATTTTATACCAAATACTGGCTATCAGATTGTGTCTATAGTTGTTAAAAAATAAAGAACAATATGAGATATAAAAACTAAAGTCATTTCATATTTACATGATTATACAAATAAGATGACTAAGACTGAAAACATATATATATATATTTTTCAGTTGGGCTCATAACTTAATAGTATAACAGAAAGATAAATGATGGCTGCCAGAGATAAAGTATATTTCCCAAAGGCTCTGTTCCAACATCCAAAGTTACTCATTTACTAAAGCTTACAATAAGTAACATACAATTGGGGAAAGAAACATTATGCTGATAAAACAGCAATATATAAATTAAAGTCATGTGTTATCTTTATTTTTTTATTTTATTACAATTAAACATGCTCTGGATGGTATTCTTTTTCTTCAATAACTTTTTTTTCCTGCAGAAGAATAAGAGAAATCTTATTATCAGCAGCAGATTTTATGGCCTTTCTAATTGTTTTGAGCAGGCATGACAAACTCATCCAAACAATGGGTCATTTAATGTGACTAGTAAGATTCTCGCAGGTCATATCACACTTATAAATTTTCTTAAAATTTTATTTTGAAGTGAGAATGCAGGAAGGTGGGGTAATTAAAGCATGTTAGGTAATTTAAAATTGACAAAGTGTTGCTTTTATTTAAACATTTATTTTATTTGATTACATATTTATAAAAGTACAATTTATTGTTTTGACCAGAAACTTCTCAGCGCTTTCCTCCTACTAGTTTTCCAATATCTGGATTCAAAGACTGAGCACAAACAATTTTCATTATGGCAGATAGATGTTTATCAGTTAATCTTGATCTGTAAGCTGTTTTATTTAATTCCATGCAAGAAAATAAATTGCTCACGTAAATATATACTTCCAAAAAAGCATAAAATTTATGCAGTAAATTTTTTAATTTCTGGATATCTTTCACCTAAGTAGGAATATATTTTGGGAGTTCCTACTTCTCGATATTTGTTTTTTAAAATCAAATCATTCTGAAAATCAATTAATTCGAGTTGTATTGAAATCGGAGCTTTTTCAACTTCAAAGGCAAAAGGTCCATTGAAAAGAGAAATTTTTTTCCTTGAAATCATCAAAACTTATAGAATTCATTTTTTATTTTTTCAATTTTTGCAGAGTATTGTGAAAATGAGCAACTTTGATTTTGTCTTTTAACTGCTCACATATAGGAAAATATGTCAAAATGTTCTTTTGTAAATGATTTTTAAACAAATTCAGTTTTTGTACAAAACTTGCAACTGAATCATACATATTCATTATAAATTGATCTTTACATTGCAATGTAATATTAAGATTATTTAGATTGCCTGTAATATCTGTTAAAAATGCTAGGCCTTGTACCCACAATGGATCTTTTATAACCAATATATTTTTTGTTGTTTTCATCTTTCATTTCAAAAAATAATATTATTTCCTCCAAAAGCAGATAGAAACTCTTTAGGACATTGTGGCAGGACAACCAATGAACTTCTGTGTAATAAGAAAGATCTTCGAATTCAGATTCTAAACT
Source organism: Epiperipatus broadwayi (assembly GCA_028023455.1). NCBI lineage: Eukaryota > Metazoa > Onychophora > Udeonychophora > Euonychophora > Peripatidae > Epiperipatus > Epiperipatus broadwayi. The sequence continues at coordinate 3,927,242 of JAQFVV010006219.1, read as the reverse complement.
TTAGGGAACGAAGTAAATTGGTGATGGTTAAGTGCTCTCGATGAAATAAAGTTGACTATCTTTGTAACTGTTTTAAGTACTTGGTTCATTTTTAATAATTTTAAACAGAGAACTTGTTAGTGAATGAGGCAATGAAAAGCTTTGATTTTTGGTTTATCTGGATACTCATATTGTAATTTCCTTGTCAGTCATGAAACAAAACCTTTAGTTTCACCTGTCATTGATTTAGCACCATCAGTTATCACAGAAACAAGCTTATCAAGAGGCAAGTTAAATGTTTCTAAAATGCCCCATACGGCATCAAAAATATCTTCACCAGTTGTTGTTCCATGAAGAGGGATGAATTCCAACAATTCTTTGGTGATCCTCATGTTATTATCACAACTACAAAAAAACAGCAACTTGTGCAACATCTCTTATATCCGTGCTTTCATCAATCACAATTAAAAACAACTGGATTTTGGTAAATATTTACTGTAGTTGTGAAGTGATGTTATCTGCCATTTCAGTAATTCTATCTGCCATTGTATTTCTTGATAATGAGATGTCTAGAAATGCCTATATCTTTTCTGGACAGACAAATTGGCAATTTTTATCATACATTCCTTGATTAAGGAACTATCAGTGAATGATTTTGAATGTTTTGCTAATAAATAACTTATTTTGTAACTAGCTCTTGTTACTGATTCATTAGTTTTCATGAATTTTGTAAGACTCCTTGCTGGCTACTTAATGAATTCTTCATTGTTTTTAATTTTTCTTCTATTATTTTTGCTTCAAAGCATGAAAATTGCTCTTCATGATTAGTGCTATGTTGCTTAATGTTGTATTCTTTAGCTACACTAATCATTTCTTTGCAAATTAAGCACATAATCTTATTGTTCACTTGCACACAAAAATAGTTCAGTTCCCATTTTTCTTGAATTTTCTTTCCTCGTCATCAATCTTTCATTTTTATTTAGCATTGGAAGGAAATAGCATTTTCTGTAATAAAAATAGGGCTTTAGATAAAAATGTAAAAAATTGCAACTATGTTTACTTACATTTTTTGAACGAGTTACAAAAGAAAACAACCTACAAATTTTTAACACACCAATTGGGACAAAGAAACTAGCACAACTGCCTTTTGTTACAATTCTAAGAAAAACCCAACATCTGCAAACAAGATTGCTCATTGGTGGCGTGAATAGCTGACTAATGTTTTTCTGGAATATATTTATGTTCTTGGAAGCACATAAGCACATTATTGACGTTGCCAGCTTTGGTGTTCATCATATCTCAAATGCTTCGTCATCATAAAAGTGTTTCATCAAAAATATTCAGCTATGTGTGTAACCAAGAATTATAAATTAATTATGTATGTAGCCAACAATTATTATATATATTTTAGTTCATGTAATTAAATATAAAAGTTTGTTTTTAAAAAAGTTTTTAAAATTAATTTATTGTTTGCAACATATCGTCCTGTTTTCATTTTATTGCATAGTATCGTAACCGTGGGCCAAAAAAAATCACATCGAGGGCTAGATGTGGTCTGCAGGCTTCCAGTTTGACATGTCAGGTTTTGAATGTTTAAATCTGTGCCAATTTCAGAATTTATACAATTCTTCTCCTTACCATTACATATTTGAGATTCTCAATTAAACTCTTCAAACATTAAGTTTTCTGATGCAATACAAGAACATTTTACAACCACCCTCCCTTCTAAATTGATAACATTATTTTATTATTTAACAAAATTATTTTAGGAATTTTCTTAAATTTCATAAAACTTTTTAATTCTATATTTAGAAAACATTTAATACATAAAATAGTGCATTACATCAAAATTCATAAAGAATAAAATATATGAGTTTTAATGTAATCTGGAAAAAACTTTTCAATAAAATTTGATTATGTACAATACTCTAAATTGAAAAATGATTAGTGCTGTATTATAAAATTTATTAAATTTTAATGTTTTTGTTTATTTACATTTTTTGTTTGTTTTGGAAGCATATAAGTAATATAGCTTCATTTTACATTTTTAATATTATCAGATAAATATATCAAATTTATTTTAATTATAAAAATAAAGTTTATCATACAATATTAATATTACTTACATTTTACAATCTTTAGTTTGTTAAATAAATTGGCAATATAATAATATTTACAATGCATAATTATGTTTTTAAATGCAGTATATATAGTATGACCAAATTCAATTAATAATTTATTTATTTCTGTATTTCATCTTTATTAATATTATAATTAATATAAATTCTTGAAATATATGAATATAAGCTAAAATTTATTTTATTAGGAAAAGTAGACTCCCTAAGTAGATGTCTTCCACCCAAAACTTACATTACGAAAAAATTGAAGGATTCTTTTTTTTTTTTTAAAAAAGACCCTGTTATTAATAATGTCATTTTATTGAATTTTATCTAGAATCATTTTAAAGCATTAAAAAAAAACCTCTTGCTTTTTCTTGCTTGTGATTTTTTTTTTCGTATCAGGCTTTTAAGAATAAAGAAGACAATTTACGAGGAAAAGTTTAATATTTATATCCAAATGTTTTATTGGCTTAAGAAAATATTAGTCTGTTTTGATTTCCTAACACGCCTAACACATGCCTAACACTTTCCCTGGTAAAACCAGACTAATCTTTTCATAAGCCAATGAGCAAAACGTTTGGATAGTTATTATAATTAACATAATGAAAGATAAAAATTGTTTAAAAAAAAAAGGTTTAGTAATCTAGAAGTCCTTAAACGTTATCTTTGCTTAAACCCAATGAGTTGATTTGGTACTGGATTTGGGACAAGAGCTTTAGTTTAGCAAAAATTTTATATTTAGGTAACCTTATTTAGAGATCAGACTGCCTGCTATAGAAGTAGAAGGAAACTAAAAAATGTTTTTGAAAATTACCTGCCCCACACATTCTGGATAGGTTGTCATGGCCGGTAAATTCTTCATTAAAGTGATAAAAATAACAAATTATCAGTAGTATCTGTAAAGTAGTAAACAGTGAGACAGATATTATAATTTTTTTTTTTTTTTTAAATATAAATATATGGAATGTGTAAGTTTTATTTGCTACAAAGTCTTCAAGAACTTAATGAAGAGTATTACTGATGTTTTTAAAATGTTTTTAGTGAAAATCATTTTCCAGATGAAAAAATTTAATATAAAAAATAGATGGCTACAAGTTTTTTTGGAAATGCAGATCAATCAGTAAAAGGAAACTGATACTGATGTAAAATCTAACTTTTACTCTGGAAATGTAGTAGGTGGGTCATGGTGGACAGTGGTACCAATGCTTCTTTTATTACTATATAAGCTACAATATAAGAGTCAGAGAATTCAGAGAAAAAAACTGTTATTTTTTGCTAGGTATCATTATTATCCAATACTCATTGAAAGATTGAAATTTAGTTCTTGAATACTTTAATGCACATGTTGGTAAAAAATAGTAAAATATGACAAAAGTTATTGGATGATATTGATATAGAAAATCAAATGATCTGTTATTATTGAATTTTGACACAACATATGGATCGGCTCTCACAAATATTGTTTTTAGACATAAAAATCAATTTAAAAAGACATGGATGCATGCATCCATGCTCAAAAAAACAAAACAATGGCATTTAATAAATTATATTACAGTTAGGAATCAGAGTGCAATGAAAGTTCATATTATGTGAGCTCTTATAAGTACAGATTGTTCAACAGACCAGAGATTAGTATGCTCCAAGATTAAAATGATAGGTGGCTTTAAAAACAGATGTTATTCCTGTCATGTTCTCAAAAAGATTGATATTTGTTTTTTAGAAATATCTACAATTCCTGGTAAAGTTCAACAGTTATTAAATACTAAAACTTTCAATTATTGTTATGTTTCTGAGATTTAGAATCATCTTAAGGAGTGTGTTATAAATAAAAGTAAATTTATTCTTGGATTCATTTAAAAAAAAATCATGACTTTCTTTCTGACAATTAGGACTTAATTAAAAAGAAATATGTAACATTTTTAAATTGGAAGAATAATAAACAGAATGTGAAATTTTATATTAAATGTAAAGTTTTAAAGGCAGTAATTCAATAACTGACAAAGAGGCTTAAAATGATTAGTAGATTAAAATTGCAAAGGAGATATAGATTTTCACTAACTACAGTCCCTTTAGATTTTTCCCCAATGAATTGAAAGTAAAATATGATTGTAAAACAGTATCACAATCCTATTAAATCCTTTCTTATATGATGACAATGGTGAAAAGAATATATTGATTGTATTTTAAATACTGGTACAAGAAGTGAGATAGTGATTCTAATAATATGTAGTCATTTAATCTACTCTTTTAAATTAGAACAAAGATATCCAACTTAGTGATTTCAAACAAGTTTTTGTAATCTTAAAAATGAAATGACCACAGGTCCTGATCATATAACTAAAGAAGTTCTAAAATATGGAGATAATATGTTAGCTTCAAAAATATTGGAATTATTTAGGAATATATAGTCTTATGAAATTGTTGCCATTTGAGATTAAAGATACTTCTATTCTTCCGATTTTTAAAAATAAAGAAAATATCCAATATTGCAATAATTATTGTTGAATACCACTATTTTTCAGTAGTGCAAAGGTACTTTCAAGAATTTTGTTGAAAAGCTTATTTTCAGTCATAGATGAATGATTATCAGAAACTCAATGTACTTTAGAGAATCAAGAAGCATATACTATAAACATGATGTTTTTATTTTATTTTGTTTTTTGCCAGGAAAATGCAAAGAAAAAATATCAAGAACAAAAGAATGATTTATACATTGATTTTATTGATTTTGTCACGACATTTGACTAAATTAAACAAACAGGTATATGTTTGAAATTAGTTAGATGTACATCAAAGTTTATTCATACTATACAGATTCTACATGATGGTTGAGAAGGAGAGTGTTATTACAGATCAGAAATGTGAGACATTTAAAATGAAGATTGTTGTAACCCAAGGATGTTTGTTGACTCTAACATTTTATATAAGTTCTGGCTGGTTCTAGATTGCTGCATTGGAACAGAAAATGATTTTGATACTTCTATTTTCTATGGCATAGGCAATATATGACATCAATGTTATTATATATTTTATATTTGAAGAAATGTACTGTTGGTAAAGATCTCAATATTATAGAATTGAATAACATCACAAGTTGGTGAACAATGAAACTCATTTAAAGATTAGAGAAGATTTTGTTAAATAACCATTCTTTCAGCTGAAACTTCAACATGTTAATTGAACAGAGATTATATAAAAACAAAAACAGCAATACTTTCTATTATTCCTTATTTATCTAGCATTTTGTTAATATTTTAATTTTATTTTCAATTTATCTATTAAAAAATATAAAGGAATTAGTAAAAATTCCAATCAGAAGATAGTTTCACTAGTAAGTTCTTCAAATCTACCACTATAGCCATAGATTCAACAATCATTACTATGGGATTCATAATTTGTGTTTCTCCATATTTAAATAGATCGGTATTATGACAATAAGCCTTTGGGCTAAATAAGTAATATAATTAATGTTATGTGAATAATAGTTGTTAATCTATGTATCTGTTGCCAATATTGTAGTGCCCAAATTTTATTGGGCATTTATTTCCAACAAACCAATCTCCCAATTAAATATAATTTTAATAAAGTAATATTTGTGTAAACTTGATTTCCATACAGAGCAGGAAATTAAATTTTATTTGAAGTAAGTTGATGAATACTATGTATAGGTTGATAGCTGCCAAAATAGTTTTATACGTAGAATTAATAAGCTAACACCAACTTCTTTTGAAATACTCTTTATCATTTCTTTGGAGTTCTATTAGTAAAAGAAAAAAATACATTGGCATATTTTTAATTTCTGTACTATATGACATTAAAACTATTGTTATAATATTGTAGAGGTTTTGATTTTTTTTCACTATGATATTTACATTTTTTTAAGCTATTGCATAGCCTTACATGGATTAAGGCATTTGGCAAAATAGAAAATTCCAGAAGGAAAGGTCCATGGATTGCAAAACTCTACATACAGTAACGCTACTCAGTGCAAGCCAGAGTAACCAATGGATGCAAGAAGGTTTGTGCACAAAATCCCTATTATGCGATCATGTGATGTTTAGTTGTCCATGAATTGCAGCTTAGCTTTGGTCAAATATCATATTATTTCCTGCATGGTAATTAATGTGATTACTTTGTATAAGGGTTTACTTTTTTTTTTCAGTATATAGCCAAGCCAGATAACCATTCTATTTTGGTCAATAAATGGGTACTTAAACATCCTTAGTGAGATAGTTAAAAGCTCAAGACATTACCATCTAACAATTGGCAAGCTTAATGAACTGTGTCTTCTTCCTCATTCTTTTTCTGTGAGAAGTTGCTAGAGAAAGATAATAATTGTTCAAAGACAGTTTTATATATTTTTACTTATATGTTGTTTCCTGCAAAGTGTCTTTAATGAAATGGCATTGTAATTTGATTAAAAATTTTTGTATTGCTCTGTTTTTAATCATCATTCAATTCTAGATATCAGCTAATATTCAAACATTAAAAAAAAGTCTGAATACAATAGGTTATGACTACACACGATTTTTTTTTAAATTTGCTCATCTATACATTAATCCAAAAACTTTTACCGTCGAATTTGTCATTCTCATGTCGGACTAAATTGTTCAGATATCAAACATCTTTACCTCTTGAATCTTCCATTTTTAAACTTCGCTGAATTGCTCAGGTATTATTACTATTGATTGTAGTATACCACTGCTAACAATATATATATACAGTACGTATGCATAAATTTATTAAATTAATTGTAAAGATTTCGCAAGTGTCATTCGTTCAAACATAATAAATGTAATTTAAAGTGATCTTGTAACACCTTCACGCTCTTATTACCACACACTTAAGATTTTCCCATACGTAAACGTTTGGGTCGAAAGAATGGGTGGATTTATTCCATTCTTTCTAAAATACTATATCTCGTGTCTGGAAAAATTGAGAGTATTCATTTATAATTTATCTTTAAAGCGCACGTGCATTGGCTTAATCGCTAATATTATTATTACATAAAAAACATAGCGCTATATAAAATAATATCTCATTATAAATTAATTTTTAAAAATATCTAGAGTGAACACACTATTCGTTTAATAATATATATATATAAGAGCTTTGAATTTATTAAACTCTTAAGCATTTTTTTATTTTTAAATTTAACAATAGATTTGCGGAAAATATATTTTGTGAATGTAATTCTTGTTTTTTGAATGGTCAATATAAACTCATTCATAACATTGACAGATAATAAATTGATTAATTATTGTCTCTACATTCAATGAATTGAGAGTTGAAAAACAACCCTTTTCCTATTAAAAACAATCTACCTTGTCAAAAAAAAAGTGATTATATAACTAGAAAGATAGATGAATCATTAGCAGCAACATTAAACTTTTAATGTACAGAATGCATATTTTTTTAAAAAAAAATGGATTTAGTCATTCTAATTACAAAATTTTAACTCATTATTTTTGTAGTATTCTAAAGTCTCTCCTCCACTTCCTTCAGATGATATTCATCGCTGCCTATGTTTAAACTTCTTATAAAGTCCCGAATAACCATGACATTTTTTTTTTTTATTAAGAAGAGAATCAAGGAATTTAAATCCTGAAATTGAAAGATCATCTTGTCTAAAGTATATGTCAACTTCGATGGAAGCTGATTACAAATCCAAATTAAGCTTTGAAAGTCAAAAGTGGAGTAAAATGATCAAAATTAAATAAGCGAAACATCATTATTATATAAAAATATAAATCCCCACTAACTGTTGATAATGCAGATAAATGACTATTTGAATAAATGACATGTGCAGTATTCTTGATTTATCATAATTCTTCAATAGTAAATAGTCTCTTCAATATGTTTTTCAACACTGATTATATTAAAACAAGAATATAAATACCTGAAATTAATTGGATATGTTAGATACTTAGTAATGATAGAACTAAGACTGAAGTAATGATGCTTTGTACTGAGATGCCAATTAAAGACTTAAAAATACAAAGAGCTATTTAAGCAAATTAGATCTGAAATTTTATTTGTAAAACAAATTCAGACAAAATTGTTTCAAATTAATGTAATTTTCACATTTTATCCATTACATCTGACTGCATAAAACTTTTCACAGAAGCCAAGTGTACAATAAATTTAACAAACTGGATGATTTAATAAAAATCATTTCAACTACAAAGAAGAAAGATATCACATGCATGCAACTCATACAAGTTTATAATGAGGAAAAATGAGTTTAAATAGCCACATCATACTAGAAAAAGACTAAAATAAGCCTGATAAAAAAACAGTAAGACTTGAGTTTATATAAATGGCTAAGAAGAGCAGAGGCTCACTGTTTCTATACTCTCTCTCCTGCATATATATATATATATTTTGCAGGGTCATCCATGTTAAAAAATTTAAATATTGATATACCAATGTTTCAATGATAACACAAGTCATCCACTGGATGATAAAAGGTAGAAAGATGGTTGTAGAGGTGCTACAACTACTGATTTAAAAAAAAATATTAAAAGTTCCACCAATAGCAAAAATGTTAAATTAAGAATGTTTTTTAAAAAATCTTTCCAAATAGGAGGAAGTTTGCATGTATAATCTCACTTATTGATACAATCTAGCTTTTTAAGTATCTCAATGGCTTCTCTAATTTTGCACTGGTAGAGATTATCACATCTGGATGTGACCATGGTACTAGAAAAATCAATTTTATGACCTGAATCTATAGTATGTAGTGAGTGTGCTGATGATGATGATAAATATTGTTTAACTGCATTAGCATGCTCATCTCTCCTAACACTGATGCAACAATTACTCATACCTATGTAAGAAGCTTTACAATTTTCACATGAGATTTGATAAACACCATGAGATTCGAGAGGGATTGAATTCTTAGGCTTGGTTATTATATTGTTGATCTTTTGATAAGTAGAAAATGTTGTATCTATATTATAGTGTTTTAATATACATCCAATGCTGTCTGTAGTTCCTTTTACATATGGAACACAAATCCTAATAGCTGATTTATCATCTTTTTGTTTCCTATTTTGTCCATTTTGGGCTTAAAATAAGGCTTTTTTTTTATAAATTTATAATTATAACTATTTGCTAATAAAACACTATTAATATGATTTATTTCTTCTTTCAGATATGACTTATCCAAAAGTCTATTTAAAAGAGTTTTTCCTTTCAAATCAGTGATTGTAGTGCCTCTACAACCATCTTTCTACCTTTTTTCACCCAGAGGATGATTTGTGTGATCAAGTGAAACATCGGTATATCAATATTTAAATTTTTTAACACAGATTAACCTGCAAAATATGTCTTTTATATATGCAACCCATGAAAATCTTCATATCAACATATATATATATTGTGTCTATGTATTTGTCACAGTCATTTTTAAGTAGAAATTAAAAATAGCTAGTTTTAAAAAAATTTTAAATTTATAGTAGTCTATACTATTATATATTAATTTTATGAGCAAGTATTATATAATATATCTATTATATTATAAATAATTTAAATTATTATTTTAAATAATTAGTTATTAAATCATTCTAGAATGTTCTAAAAGTAGCATATATTTTGAAAATGTGTGTGTTTGTCTGTAAGCTTTTATGTGTTAGGCAGAAAAATATTGATTTGTAGTTTTGTTAGTAAAATTAGAAACATTTAAATGTTGAAAAATAATATTTTAAAAATAATTAAATTTATTGTATTGTTTAAATAATATGTTTTGCTTCAAAATTAATGTTTCAAATTATTAAATATATTTAAATTGTTTAGGTAATAACCTGTATGTTTATACTTTACCTTTGTCTTCAATATAATAATATTAAATCATGCTTTCACACTTCCAACGTAAAGCTATAACAACAAATTGAAAAGTAAATTGAATGGCTGAGGGCTATCTAAAAGATGGTCTTAGTGACTCATTTGCATATCAGATTTATTTATATAATGATTCCAAAGAAAGGATCATAACTGGCTATGAGTATGAGAAGTAACATCTTTTTGAAAGCACTCAGCCATTTAATTTACTTTTCAATTTGTTGTTATAGCTTTATGTTGGAAGTGTGAAAGCACAATTTAATATTATTAAATTGTTTAAATAAAAGTATTTTATATTATAGAAATATTAAATAATTTTAATATGCTATATAAAATGATGAGTCATAATTTTAAAAATTATTTTGTAGAGAAAATAATTTGGTTTATATATAAATTAGTATTTGCTAAGAACTTGGATTAACCACTAAGATTATTTGATAGGATAAGTATAAATAGAGGGGTTCAATCAGTCTAGACAGAATTAATAATTAATATTTGTTGTTTAATCTTGTTTTGTTTGTCTCATTATGTCTTGTTGTAAAGTTTAATTTTTTTATAAATCATTTTTTTATTTAAAAGTTAAAAGTATAATTTTAAATAGTTATTTTAATGTACATAATGTCTGAATAAATTATTTCCTATCAGCAAAATTTCACTTCGAAACATGATGAAAATCTATGATAATTTTATGTAAACTAATAATTGTCATAGAAGCATCACCTTATGTATCTCAGATGCCATGAGAATTTAAACCATATAACTAAAGGAGATTTAAGGACATGTAGGAAGTTTAAGTTTAATATGTTTAGTATGTATTGAATAAAAGAAGATTCATATTTAATAATTTTGATAAATTCTTATAACTATAAACTGTCAAGAAATTTATATTTTATAAGTATGCAAAAGATATTTATTGAAAGTTATTTAACCAGCTTTATGTATTTTTTAAAAAAAAGAAGAAAAGGAAGAATGAATAATATTATGCAATTGAATTAGATACATTTGGAGGAATCTTATAAAATATAAATATACATTATATTACCTTGGGAATGTGGATAGGTATATTAGTTTATTTTAAAAAGAATGGCTTGAATGGATATTATATATCTGAAATTTGTGAATAGCAAGATTGAGAGAATGACTTTTGACTACACTTTTAGAAAAAAAGATTTACCTATTTGAAAGAATGATGGATGAGATTCGCATCTTAAAAGATTGTACTATTTGAAGAAAGATGAATGAATTCTACATTTTAAAAGTTTTCATTAATGATGTGATTTTTAAAGATTATCATTATGTTATATAATAGTATCTGGATGGCGAAGATGTATAAATTTTATAAGGAATTATTGATTAATATATGTGCATTTGAAAAAATAAAAAAATATTGAATTTTTTTTGAGAAGTATTTATTTTTAATAAAGAAAATAAGAATGAAAGTTGTCTGCTAAAAAATTAACCAATAAATAATCTTATGCTCTAAAATTTTTGATAAATGCTTACTGATGAAAAAATTAATATTGCTGTGTTTTGCTATAAAACTCTGGACCAGTATAATAAAAATATATGTACATAAAAAATATATTGCTTAATATGAAATTGTATTACTGAATGTTTTTCTATCAAAATATTAGTTCTGCTGATAAATATTAAGAAAACAGACCTAGTGCAATATTTATTCAGTATAAATGGACAATATTGTAATGGTCAGAAAATATAGTTGCTTTAACCTGATCCAGAGACATACATTGCCAAAGTACCTCACAATTATTTCTTTATGTATATTTAAATCAGATATGCTTGTTAAAGAATTTTGTATTGGAAGACGTGTTTTATAAAGGTTTCTTATTTAGGATTTGTAATAGAGGAATACAGTGCAATCTTTGTCATATAATTATCTATTCAATATTCATAAATTCTATGTGTTTAAATTAGTTAAATAATGAAAATTATTGATAAATCAGGCTAAGAATAAATTCTGGTATAATATCTGTATGTAAGTTTATTTAATGACTTTGTAGTGAAGGAAATTTTATTATTGTATAATGGATTTTTTAGCATAATAACATATGGGATCGTATATCTATATATGTTAATAAGGCTTTAGTATTAATGGTCGTTTGACTGTATTCCCAATATTGTTTTACTTAGTGTTTATATCATGTCCCTACATTCTTTTATTGGTTTTTTTTTTAAATTATTTCATCCAGACAGCTCATGAATACTGGATATATCAGTTTTTTGAAATAGTGAATCCTGTTAAAGGGACCGCAAGGAGAAATGGATACTAAGCTATCACAAAACACTTCATTCCTGAACCCAGGTCATGCTTAGGTGGATGGATTCTTTTCTCTAATAATCAATTAGAGATAAAATAGCTAACCATTAATCAAATTGGTGAAATAATTTCTGCTTCAGATAGCTGGTTGAAAGAAGATAAAAAATGGTTTTAACTTATTTAAATTTATTACCCAGCTTCTCACTTATATATTTATATTCCACATTATCAATGAATTGATAAATAATCAAACTTGCTGAATTTGTATGTATGCTAATGATTTGTCAATATATTGAAGTGATGTGTACGTATATTTGCTTTATGTATATATTGTTGCTATAAAGTTATAATGCATAAAAGAAATTAAATTAAATTATGAAATTTATGTTTATTACGAGATTTAATATTATGTGGGAGTAAAGTCGGGTTCAAATCAACAAAGAAAATTTAACTAATTAATTAAAATCAACTGCTTATCAAAATAATGTTATAAATTGAAATCAATTCTGGAATTTATATTTTAGTGTCATTACTGTAAAAAGTGACAAGAAATATGTAATTACTATAGGAATTAGATAAAACCAAAGGTATTCAGAATTTAATTTAAAAAAATGGATTTTTTTTAGATAGTAAAGAAAAGAATTTAATCAATTTGGAAGATATCTGAATGCCTTTCTTTTTGAGGGATATATATAGGAACAGGGAAGAAAGAGTTTTAGTTCTGTAGTTGTTGTACAGTTTTTTCTAAGCTGTTATAAATTATATCACATTATGACCAGTAAGTAGAGTTTGTCAATTTCTCTGACCATCTCTGGAGTATGAGTATGGAGTCTCCACAGTACTTATAAAATGTGATCTCCCTAAGGTTTCTTCTTACAATTGATGATCCAAGTTGCTGATATACTATGCTGTTGCTACCAAGAAAGAGCCCCATTATATAATGCCACCAAGTGATCAGCCAATATCCAAGGGTACTATTACAAAATACCTATGATCTACAACAGGAAATTCAGCATAGTGTTTTACTGTCTATCAAAATCCTTTGAAGGTCTGTTAAAATAGTGATTTATTTTAGCTTCACAAATCTCAATTTACTGGCAAACAATTAAAACCTCTTTAATATTCTTTCTTTCATTGCTTAAATAATTATTTATTAACAATTCTTTAAAATCTATTTTCTTTTGGAGTTATATAAATATTCTTATTTTATTATTAAAATATGTTTCCTATTATATTTTGTACTAGACTTAATTAATTCGATATTAAGAAAGATCAACTTTTGTAATATAGTTGATCCTTCTTAGTGGACTTACTATTTAAAAATCAGATGAAGGATGTAAAATTAGTAAATATATTTCAGTGACTAAACATTTAATGATCCAGTAATTCTGTCAAGTAAAACATTTAAATCCCTCCTCTCAATGATTCTAAATTGTTTCTTTTATTGTATTTGTTGCTTCAAAATTAAATATTTACAGCTGTTATTTCCAAAGATTTTATTAACTATTAACACAATTATGAATGGATTATAAACAACTTTCTATTTTAAAATTAAAATCTATTGTTAATAAGATAAAAATTAAAACTTTATTTTCTGTTTTGGGAAGGGACAAGTATATATGTGTACTGCATGCAGGTGATTAATAAACAACTTTCAGTTTTAAAATAAAATTTAATGTTTGAAGTTAAAATAGTCAAAATAAGAGTCATAGATCAATTCATAGATCACATGACCATATCTCTTAAGCTTGTAAGTTATAAACAGTGAGGATTGCCAATTCCTCTAAAAGCTTTATGATAAATGCTTAGCCAGAGCCAGCACTTAAAATATCTGTCAGGAACCCCTCCCCAAACCCCTGACCATGGTTTCGTGCTTTGGCACTCCTCAGAGAGGTGTCAGGGTAGGTTCAGACACTAGATCTCCAAAATACCAACCCAAAGCTAAGCACTTAGCTAAAAGTTATCTATTGAGTGGAAAATCTGAAATTCTCAGACATCTACATGTCTTCAAACCCAGCTATCCAACTCAAATAGCTATACGAGGCTGATAGATCTTCAGCCATACCATATATTAGTAGTCATAGCAATATAAAATTGCATAAGACTTTTGGCAGAGACTATAAATAGTCAAAATAAGAGTCATAGATCAATTCATAGATCACATGACCCTATCTCTTAAGCTTGTAAGTCATAAACAGTGAGGATTGCCAATTCCTCTACAAGCTTTATGATAAATGCTTAGCCAGAGCCAGCACTTAAAATATCTCTGTCAGGAACCCTTCCCCAAACCCCTGACCATGGTTTCGTGCTTTGGCACTCCTCAGAGAGGTGTCAGGGTAGGTTCAGACGCTAGATCTAAAAATACCAACCCAAAGCTACCTTAGCTAAAAGTTATCTATTCAGTGGAAAATCTGAAATTTTAATTTCCAGACATCTACATGTCTTCAAACCCAGCTATCCAATTCAAATAGCTATACGAGGCTGATAGATCTTCAGCCATACCATATATTAGTAGTCATAGCAATATACAATTGCATAAGACTTTTGGCAGAGACTATAAATAGTCAAAATAAGAGTCATAGATCCATTCAAAGATCACATGACCCTATCTCTTAAGCTTGTAAATTATAAACAGTGAGGATTGCCAATTCCTGTACAAGCTTTATGATAAATGCTTAGCCAGAGCCAGCACTTAAAATATTTCTGTCAGGAATCCCTCCCCAAACCCCTGACCATGGTTTCGTGCTTTGGCACTCCTCAGAGGTGTCAGGACAGAGATAT
The DNA here is from genome assembly GCA_028023455.1 of Epiperipatus broadwayi. Lineage (NCBI taxonomy): Eukaryota > Metazoa > Onychophora > Udeonychophora > Euonychophora > Peripatidae > Epiperipatus > Epiperipatus broadwayi. Next base: position 3,912,242 of record JAQFVV010006219.1, on the reverse strand, counting down.
TTTCAGTGCTGTCTCTGGCTAAGCATTTATCATAAAGCTTGTAGAGGAATTGGCAATCCTCACTGTTTATAACTTACAAGCTTAAGAGATAGGGTCATGTGATCTATGAATTGATCTATGACTCTTATTTTGACTATTTATAGTCTCTGCCAAAAGTCTTACGCAATTTTATATTGCTATGACTACTAATATATGGTATGGCTGAAGATCTATCAGCCCCATATAGCTATTTGAGTTGGATAGCTGGGTTTGAAGACATGTAGATGTCTGAAAATTTCAGATTTTCCACTCAGTAGATAACTTTTAGCTAAGTGCTTAGCTTTGGGTTGGTATTTTTAGATCTAGGGTCTGAACCCACCCTGACACCTCTCTGAGGAGTGCCAAAGCATGAAACCATGGTCAGGGGTTTGGGGAGGGGTTCCTGACAAGAGATATTTTAAGTGCTGGCTCTGGCTAAGCATTTATCATAAAGCTTGTAGAAGAATTGGCAATCCTCACTGTTTATAACTTACAAGCTTAAGAGATAGAGTCATGTGATCTATGAATTGATCTATGACTCTTATTTTGACTATTTATAGTCTCTGCCAAAAGTCTTACGCAATTTTATATTGCTATGACTACTAATATATGGTATGGCTGAAGATCTATCAGCCCCATATAGCTATTTGAGTTGGATAGCTGGGTTTGAAGACATGTAGATGTCTGAAAATTTCAGATTTTCCACTCAGTAGATAACTTTTAGCTAAGTGCTTAGCTTTGGGTTGGTATTTTTAGATCTAGTGTCTGAACCTACCCTGACACCTCTCTGAGGAGTGCCAAAGCATGAAACCATGGTCAGGGGTTTGGGGATGGGTTCCTAACAGAGATATTTTAAGTGCTGGCTCTGGCTAAGCATTTATCATAAAGCTTGTAGAGGAATTGGCAATCCTCACTGTTTAAAAGTTAAAACTTTGTTTTCTGTTTTAAAAGGGACAAATAAATATGTATACTGTAGATACAATAGTTAATTCTATAAAACTTTTAACACAATTCAATATATTATCATTGTAGGCTATTATATCAATATTTTCTCATATCTGTAAGAACTATAGGGCAGGTCTCTAATTAAGCAGAAAATAATTTTATTGGCAAAATTTTTTTATGTATATAATAACTGCATAGGCCCTGATTTAGCCTCATGTAACAGATGTCCATGTATTAAACTTATGACATGACCATTCATGTTTTATTTTATATATAAATTTAAATTTAGCACCAAATATTTATTATCTATATAAATTTAGTGTTATTGGCTTGTCTAATTTCATGTTTATTTCATTGTGTTTCTTCAGGAAGCATATATTCCTGCTTTGGAAAATTTAATTTGATGGTTCCTTTTCAATCAGTTCCACACAAATGCGGGAATAGTCCTTTCATTTTTCAAACCCAGAGAGTCTTGTTACTATTGTAGTGGATCATTCCTGCCTGTTAATGAGAGTTATTAAGGGTTATATGAAGATGCTCATTCCTTCATTTTATGACCCATTTATTCTATGAAATTTGGATCTAACTTTCCACAAGTAAATATATTCCCATCATTGCTTTTTGCTGAATTTGTTATTATATTAACAACTCAATACTGCATTTCTTATCCTTGTGTATGTTAAAACCTGATATTTCAGCATTGGTGGGTCATGATAAAGAGAGCTATGCAATCATCTATTTTAACCATATTTTTCTTGAGTTAAACTTACCCTGCTTTATTTATTGTCATGTACCTGCTTAAAGGTATATCTGCCCTAGAGATAATCAAATCTACCATCCAAAATATATATTTGTGTGTACTGAAATCCCTTGCATATATACAATCACAAAATAAATGTCATTAATGCTTATATATATATATATATATATATATATATGGAAACTCTTAACACATATAATCATTAATCAGTGTCATTCTCATTTCTCCATTAAGTCTAGCAACAAATTAAACAGTATTCATTTCTTTTGTTTATAAATTTATTACTAATAAAGTGGTTGTATCATATATATCTATTGCTATTGAATTGAGTGTCTTCTTTGCCACAGGTAAATTATATAGTTAACAATCAAATTCGAAGAGTCTCTCCCTCTTCCTGATCATTGAACCAAATAAAATAAGGTATTATGTGGGCTTAGAATGAGTCGCAGTAGTATAAATTACACTAATGGTGATTTTGCTGTTGTTAGTTTATCCGACCATTGTAATATATATAACAAGAAAAAGAAACAGAACTAGTTGATTGTTAGAATACATATGTTAACCTTTTAAATATATGTAAGGTAAAATGAGTTAATACATATTAAGCAGAACAATAATAAAAAAAATTACAAAGATAAAAGTTATCAGTAATTAAGAAATTTATAAGGATGGCAAATTAAGAGTTCAATTTTTTGAGAGGTCTCATAATGCTGTTATTTTTTCTTGATGGATGTTACAATCTACATCGTGGATGTCTGTGCCCATGTTTTCTATTTAGATAGGTCTTTCTTTTAGGTAGCAAAGATAGGCAGTTACTAGGCATTGTTCTTTTGTCTTCTGCTGGACTTCATCCCTATGGCATCCTCAGAGGTTGGACCATGTGGGATGGTGGAGGAAAAACTTTTCTATTCAGACATGACTTGTTCAGGCATTTATATAGCTGTTAGATGATGGTTACAATTTTGTGAACAAGGAAATTATGATTCCCAGAACAAAGAAAAACTTTAGTATTTATATGATTTGTATTTATATGATTTGACTCTTTTTTTAATCTTAATTAATTAATTAAAGTCTACAAATGCTTCCATTGTTTACAAACTCTTAAAAGCATCATATAATTTTATGCTATTATTTAGGTGACAACAAACAATTTTATACTACACCATTTTTCTTAATGGATCTTAAGTTAAAATTTTACTTAATCTATTTTGTGCATTAGCTAATTTCTTTATTTGCTGATGCAATACTTTTTTATATTTGCTGATGAAATAATTTTTTACTTTAAACTTTTGCCTATAATATATGTATGTTTAAATTATATAGACAACAATTTCATTAATAAGTTTACAATTAATTTTAATATTATTGACATATATTTTTCATTAATAGTTTATTATAATATCAATTTACTGTGATTGACTTTATTGTCTGTGGTTAAATAAACAGTGAATGGTGAAGCACACATATATATGGCTATATATTGTAATAGGCACCCATGCTGTTACATTCTAATAAATAAAATTAGAAACTAAAAATAAAAAGTTCGCAAGTAAAAATTTGTTTTTAAAAATTAAAAATTAAAAGTCATCTAAACTCATATATATAAAATCGCACAGATGGAAAAATTATTAAAAGAAAACTTTATTAAAAAAAAAAGTTTTAAAACTAAGTTTTAAGATGTAAAGATAAATATATATCTTTAAGAATGTAAGAATTAATTACTTACTATTTGTGTAAAAATGGAAATGATTATTTTTAATTAGTCAAAGTAAACGAGCCCTTGGGCATCTCAAAATTTATAATTAAAGGTCAGATAGGAGAGAAAAACAATAAGAACAGAATAGCCAATAAAAAAATCCCTTAGGAAATGGAACACAGTGAAAGGATCATCATCATCATGATATCATGTCCAGTCAATCTGAGATTTTAATGTAAAAATGAAAAGATTGGAAATAAAATTGTTGTGTGTGCTATATGTATTAAGTCCGGAAGAGTTGAAGGAGAAGGGATGGAAAAGACATACTTTCAATCCCTTTAGTTTTTCTAAAAGATGAAATATCAGTTTCCAAGATTGTGGATCCCATGACATCAGGGTCCTGCAAAGAACTATACCAGCTACAGCAAAGGACCTCCAGATGAATATCAATAGAACGGGAAACAGCATACCGGTCTCCCCCAATACATCATGGGAATTAACATTGGATCCAAATTTCAAGCAACTATTAATGATGGACTTTTAAACTGTAAGAACTATATATATATAATTCATGAACATTAAGTATAAATATTTCCAATATTTAAATAGAAATATAAATTCCTATCTGACCAAATTAAATCATTAATAATTATTTTTATCATATGTGGTTTAATTTTTCCATTCTTTTAAGTGTTTATTATGGGGTTTTTTTCACATTAAGCTAAACTTTTAATTAAATCTTGTTAAATTTAAGTCAGGCATGAATGGCTGCATAGATTTGTAAAGTTATGTTAGTTTAAGGGAGGGTAAATCTTAGGTTATTTGTTTCACAGTTAAATTGAGTTAATGGATTGGATGTATTGGTATAATTAGTAAATGTAGCATGAAGATCCACTACATGCAGGATCACATTATATGCCACACTTGGGCAAAATAAGTCCCATTTCTTACTGACCACCAGAAGCAGATGGTATTCCCTGCTCCTTGGATCACCCCTTTAGTCTATGAAATGGGATTGTAAGTCAGAAAAAAGGACTGCAATCCCTTCCTATGGAGTTTTTTTTTGTACTGTTCTTCTTGCCCGATAGATGTAGCATTCCTGTACTGGATGAGGGACCTTTTTTTCTAAATAACCATGCTGTTCAGATGTATATTTCTGACAGTGCAGTAATGTGCTGTCGTATTCATGCTGCATTGAATACATCGATATATCAGGTAGATTGGCTTTAGTTTGATTGTGAACTTTTGGCCTAGGGTTAAATAAGGGATATAGAATATTTTCTTTTTCGAATGCAATCTATGTAGTCTATCCATACTCTATACTAATAAAATATTAATTCATCTGTGCGAACTTATAAAATAAAATCAAAAGTTAAAATGTAACTCAAATTATAAAGTAAATACTATACTAAAATAATTCTAAATTTTATGTATGTGCAAAATAAATGTTTCTGTGTATTTTTAATTTAGCAGTGGCTTATTCTTATTAGTTATTATCTTTCTTTCTTTAAAAATAAACTATACATTATCTCTGCTGCTCTGTGAGCTAGTGACTTGGGCTAACAGTCTATAATAAAATAAAATTGGATCTTAACTTAAGTATCTGCCTACTATATAAATTTTCCATGTTTGAATGGCATGGTGGTGCCCTTGTAAGGCAGATATGGTAAGACTCCAACACTATCAAAAACTCCCTAAGTGTTATAATATATGTACAACTTCAATATTTCGCCATAATTTTTAAAGATTTAATTTTGTGATTTATTGAGTTTGTTGAGTAACAGCTGCGGTGAGAGGGGTTTTCGTTCAACCTTTTTTCTGGCATCCATAGCAACAGGGGAGGAAGCAAGGTGCTGGAAGAATGAAAGCAAAGAAAGACTTTAGTAGCTTTGAATTTTTTATTATTTTACTAGTTTTTAGTATTAATATTTTATTATCATTATCTTAAATAATGTTTAATTAACATGTTCATTAGAAATGTTTTTTTTAGTTTAAATATTAAAATAATTTATTTTTTAATAAATAAAAAGATAAGTATCAGAAATTTAATTTTTGGAAAGGTAAAATAAAATACTTATAACTTATTTGATGTTCAGATGATCAAGAAAAGAAGGGGATCATCATATATAATTCCAATAATTGTTGGAATTATAGGTATTTTATATCATATTTTAAATGATATTTTAATTGATATTTTATTTTGTTAAATATTAAAGCTAGATAAATCATATTTATATAATTATGAGCATATTAATTATTTTATGAATGTAAGGTAAATGTAAGAGAATGCACTGTGAGTTATCTAAAGGTATTTTAAGTATTTTTTATGAATGCTTGAATATGCATATATGTTTATAACATGATTATGAGTTTTTTTAGTATATCATTATGAATGGTATCTGTTGAGATACAGTAATATAAAAATATTGATCTATAAATTATTTAATACTATAATATATGGATGGATATATGATAATAATGAATATTTTATTGAAATCATTTGTGTATATGATGTTTCGAACTGTCTTGAATTTTATATTGGATATTTATTTTGGAAGTGTGATTTGGAGAATATTTTATGTAATGTGGTTAGTATTTCTTTGTGATGTTAGCAGGAGTATTCAGAATGTGGAAGATAAAGGATAGTAGTCTGGGAAAGTAATTATAAAATGAAATCATAGGTGCTAGGGTTATTAAGGAAGAATATTATATGTGAATCATATTTGTTTAGGTTAAGAATTAAAATACAGATAATAAAGGGCTATATAGTTAGTACATGGACAGTTGCATTTTTTCCATAGTTTAGTAAGAATTTAAGTAGAAGCCATGACCGGAATTTAGGATACATGATAAATATGTGACCTTAATCACTGTAACCATAATGTTTTTATACTCATTTGAGTTATTATTATATTGATATCTCTCACTATTGCATCATAAATGATAGTTTAAAAGATGGTTAGAATAATAACTAGGCTGTTGAAAGTTGTACATTTTTGTGAATGCAAGAGGAGAAGAAATTCTATCACAAATGGTATTTAATTATTTACTGTTTATCATGAATGTAGAGAAGGAATGATTTTGATATTCCTAGAAATGCTTGAATGTTAAGATTATTAAACTCAAATATTAATGCATATTTGATTTGATTGTGATAAAGAATAATGATATCATAATAACTAAATGATAGTAGATTATAAAATGAATAAAGCATGTCAAGCAATATAATTCTTTAATATAATTTGCATTTTCTATAAGAAAAGTGAATTCATAAAAGAGTAAAGTTATAGGATTATTATTTAGAAATGTTTTAAAAGTAATTAATTTTATAAAGTGATAATTAAAATTAATTTAGTAACTATATTTTTCTTTATTTAAATTTTGATTTGAAATATTAAAATTTACCTGAAATATAAAGAGAAATGCTCTACTAGTATTTAAAAGAAGTGCCTATTTTTTTCAATGTTATGTTATATGCTAAGTTTTGAATAAGTACTAATTTTAATTTAAATCTCATAATTAATAAACATTATTATAATTATAATTATTTTCTAAATAATTTGAAGTATATTATTAGTCAAAGAAGTCATATTTATTTTTTGTTTTTGTTTATTTTTAATAATGACAATAAAATATTGTTGTCTTTACGATAGAAATAATAGTATTATTGCTATAATGTATTATATTCTATTTTTTCATTAAATAGTTGGAATATGTAAATATTGTAACCTAACTCATGTTATTTATAGTGTAAATATTTAAATTTTTAAAATTTATTTTATGTTTTGAAATTAATGTCATCTTGAGAGTTTGATTTGTGCCAGTATTTTTTTTTTGAATCTTCATATCCATACATGATTAATAAAAGAATATATTATAATTATTATTGTTACAAAAAATTTAATTATTGGTGATAATAAAATTATCCAATATCAATTTTAAATATTTAATATTGCAATTATATTAAGAATATAGTATTTTCTGTGAATGCCACATAATAAATAAAAGATTATATTATGTTTTTATAAGAATTTATGATTTCATTTTACGTTTATGAAGAGTATTAATAGTCAAGTAGATGTATGATTTTAAGCATCATTAAAATGTTCTAGTTGATTGTTGTCATTTTGTGAGGGTAGTTAAATATATGTAAAATCACTCATTACATTTAACTACAGAGTATTAATTTGTCTATTATTATTATTATTAAGAGATGAATCTGGTATATTAAATAATTATAGATTAGTATGAAATAATGATGGATAGAAATTTTAGTTAATGTTAAATTTTAATGTTATTTAATGAAAGAATAGTAATTGATTTATTGTTTTATAATAAATTTCACAAGTAGTTAAGTTAGGATTATTCTATGGGCATTATAAGACATGAGAGTATTATAAGTTAGTTTTGTTTTAAGTAGGGGTAATATTTATATGCCATTGAGAGTATATCTTTGCAGATATAGCCTCAATGTTAAACAATTGTACTATGTTGAATGTCTCGTGTGAAGAGTTTCATAATTTATTATTAGTATTTTTAATCGAACCACACATTAATTGTAATTAATGAGCTAGTTGTAATTTAAGTTGTTAGTATAATAGATGAGCTGAGTATTTAATTTGAACCCTGTTTTCTTCTTCTTCTTCTTCTTTTTATTATTATTATTATCATCATCATCATCATTTGTTATTATTATTATTATTATTATTATTATTATTATTGGTTATTATTATTATTATTATTATTATTATTTTAACTTGGTTAATTTATTACATTTACTTATTGTGAAATATTAATTTTGTCAGATATTATACATTAGAAGTGCATTTTAAGCTAGTTATAATAGTAATTATCTTTAATAGTTATTGTTTATATAACTTGATGATTATAGATTATTATATTTATCAATAGTTAGCCTGAAAGTCTTTAAGTTAGATTGTGTAGTACAGGGTACAATATATATATATTGTAGTACAGGGTACAATATATATATATATTGAATGTAGGCATTATAGGACTCATATATTTATTTATTGAATAACAAACTATCAATACATAATATTTCTGCTGGTTAATTTTCACTACAAAAATATTATTTATTGTTGGATAATCTCTAGTCTAATAAATGACTAATAAAAATTATTAATGCACCAATATGTCTTAATTTTAACTGTCAATTTTTATTAACTTGTCTTTTCTATACTCATCAGGAATAAAAGTTTATTAGCATTTTTTACTACTAATCACTATCACATTCTCTCTTCAGCTTATATTTAACATAGATCTATATTTAGCTTGGTTTAATTATTTATAGGGATCTTTGAACTTTCTCAACCAATAAGCCAATTTAAACTCAAAACACTGTTTTTAAATCTACCTTCATGATTCCAGGAATTGCTGTTTTTTTTAATGACTGCAAAATTAGAATCACAGTAAAATCAATTTGAATAAAATTTAAAAAATTTTTTGTAAAAAAATTTTTTGTTTTGCTTTGATTTTTTGTATATTGAATTCCAGATGTTTTCAGATACTTTATTACTATGAAACTAATTACATATTGATTTTTTTGTGTGTGTTGTGACAGCTTTTGACTTGATTACAAAAAATTGAAGTTAGCAATATATGTAAAGATATTGTATGCAAGGAGATCCCACTGTTATTAAGAAATATATCATTAACATATTTGGATAAAAGAAAACTTAAACTGTCAGCAAGATTTTATCTGTTGTAGAAATACAGAATTTGTTACTTAACAAAACTGTTTTTCTTACCCTCAAGACATGAGATTTCTATCTCAATCTTTTGCTAGATAAAACTTTGATAACTGTTTTCCCATCCATTGGCTTGAGTTAAGTATATGCAAGCATATTAGGTCTCCAAATAATATTTAACTCTGATATATATTTATCTATAATAAAAAGAATTGCAAATTTAATCAATGAAAACAATTATAAAGCTGTTTTTTATTTGTATTATACATATATTATTTTGATTAATTATAATTTATCGATTGATTAAGAGAATATATTGAAATGGTAACAAAGCAGGGTTTAATAAAAAATCAAATAAATAGTTAACAATATCAAATATCTCTATGATTATTATGATTAAAATAACCTTATCACTGAAGGTGAAGTAAAGTATAATGATTCCAAAAGCATTTTTAATTTTTATATTTAGATTCACTTTAAAAGTAATATTGGGTGCCAATTTCTCTTAAATAGAAATATTATTTTTGCTATTTTACTAAAAGACAATCATCATTATTTTAGTATAATTCCATTATCCCTACATGTCCCTCAGTGGATGATGGTTTCTTAGGTTAATGCAGGGGTCCCCAGCCTTTTTGCACTTAAGAGCACATTCTATAATACCGGCCAGGTGGCGGGAACCATTTATTTTTTCAACCAGGTGGCGTACACCATTTATTTTTTCAATGTAAATTTATAGTTGGATATTGTTAATAATACCCATAATGTACAAAAAAAAATATTTATTTCAAAAATAAAATTTTAATATATAATTAACGTTTATATTTTTACGCTGTAAAAGTATAGTATGCCCTACAATTTGATTACAATATAATACAAAAATTTATAAGAAATCTTAAAAATTAAATTTATTAGTATCAGATAAATATTTTTTTTATCTTGTTCTGATAGTGGCGGGCACACATAAAATGGTCTGCAGGCACCATGATGCCTGCAGGCATAGGGTTGGGGACCCCTGGGTTAATGGTATATTAGAGGATTATGTTTGGAATCATTTCAAATACCAAAAACCAATTAAATTGGTTAATAAAAATAACTTAATAGTTTATTTGCAAAAAATAAATAAAATACAAAATCATTGGTTATACATTTGCAACTGTTACTAAATAAATAAATACAATTCAAAATATTGAAAAGAGAAAAAAAATCATAAACATTTATAATCAAATGTAAAGAAAGATTTTAGCAGCTAATAAAAATGTTTTATATCATGGTTTTTGTAGAGAGCATAAGCTTTCTATATATGTGTACATCTTTAATGATAATCTTTATCCAGTCCTAATTGTGATTATCCTCAAAGGATATATCAGTGATGATTAGACAATATAGAGAGATATACATAAGATATTATGGCAGATTCCACTTATTTTCTTATGTCACAATCACATTGCATTCTAAGCAACTTTAACATTTTTCTCTGGATACAACTGCATAGCTCCAGATCTTTTCACTAATGTGTCTTCAATTTTATTAACTATGCATGGTATATAGATTTCTTCTTGCTAATATTATTCTGGCTGCATTGGTTGTAGTATTTAAAAATATTTTTAAACAATTCACAAAGTAAAGCCATCAGGAGCTATTCTGAGGGAAACTAATTTAACTAGTGTCTTTCATGGAACCAATCTGTATTGCTTTCTTCTCAATTCAAGATTAGATCACTATCATTTCTTTTTCAGATCTATTTAGACCTCTTGTTAACTTAGACTTAAGTCTGCATTAATTCATATTGAGATGGTTTTTACAAAATATCTTTATCAGATTTAATATAATTTTACAAAATGTTATTTCATAAATATTTTCTACATTCATATAATTATTCTATAAATTATTAGAAAACAATTTTTTATTACTGCCTTGAAAGAATGACAAATAAAAGAAAAGAAAATCATGACTGAACTCTGAAATTTGTTCTTTAACTTTCTCAATTTTACTGCTTTATAATTTTTAATAATGCATTTAGATTAGTCATTCAATTTACCATAAGAAAAAAGGTAAATTATTTCTTTAAACTTATTCCAAAAGACAAATCTGAATGGTCATTAAATAAGATACATTTGGAAATTCATTTACCTGCAATAAAATCCTAAATTAATTAGTTAATCTTCCTTTCTTCTCTTACATTATGAGGGGTTATTATTTCATTTTTTTAATTATACATAGTACATTTATTTACTCTAATTATATAGACATTTACTAAGCTCAAACATGTATTATTTGGATCAGAAATTGTTGTCATTACAGACCATAAGTGTCTGGAGTTCTTAAATTGATGTTATCTCAACAATGACTGTTTAATTAGGTAGAGTCTAATCTTGCAAAAAATTAATTACCATGTTATATATTGTCCTGGAAGAATAATATTGTGCAAGACATTTAAGCCCAAATCCAATAGAAAATAAGCAACAGCATTTATCACTGGAGGGAGTTCAGTTGATGATTATGGCTTTAGACATGGATGAATCAATTGAAAAGGATCTTTGGAAGCTTTCTTATTTCCAAGAGGTAGATCCTGCCTAAGGGTTTGTAGGGTTTTTGTCTGGACACCGTGGCAACTCATCATCCTGCTTACATGAGGTTGAAAAGAAAGAAAAATAAGCACCAGATAATTAATGGCCTTTTGACATATAAACTGGAATCAGGTAATAATATATGAAGAATTCTTATTCCTCATGCTTTGCGGTATACACTGATTGTAAGTACATCAAACATTTGATCATTATGGTAACCACAAGGTGTAAAGCCTTTTATTCTGATGGTGCTATTGATTCAATATATATAGGTCTATTGTATTCATACTCCAATCTTGTTAGATGTATTGAAGAAACAAGCCTAATCATAATTATAAGGTATTATGCAACCAATATTGACTGATAACCTGAATATGGTTACTTGTTATCGATTTCATTTCAGCAGTATATTTTTTGCTTGCAACTTAGCACATTCATTGCATAAAGTGGATGCAGGGTGTTCAATACATTTTTTAAAAAAACATAATTTCTTCAAGTTGGTAAGCCATTGGTGATCCTTTTCTGACTATGGAACTTCATTCATAAGTTTTTTTTTTTTTTTTAATTTTTTTTTTTATTTTTTAAAATTTTATTTTAAATTTTTTTTTTTTTTTTTTTTTTTTCTTTTTTTTTTTTAAAAAATAAATTTATATTTTAATATTTAAAATTATTTTTTTTTTTTTTTTTTTTTTATTTAAATTTTTTTTTTTCCCCCCCCAAAATAATAATTAAAAAAAATTTTTATATTATTAAAAAAATATATTTTTTTATAAAAAAAAAAAAAAATTTTTTTTATATAAAAAATAATTAAAAAAATAAAAATTTTTTTTTTTTTTTTTAAATTAAAAAAAAATAAAATTTTAAATTGGAAGGGGGGGAGGGAAAAAAAAGAAAAAAAAAAGATTTTTATATAAATTAAAAAAAAAAAAAATAAAATTAAAAAAAAATATTTATAAAAAATTGGGAAAAAGATTAAGAAAAAAAAAAAAAAAGTTTTTTTTTTTTTTTTGTATTGAATGAAGATAAATTTATATGAAGAAAAAAAATAAAAAAAAAAAAAAAAAAAAAAAGGGGGAGAGAATAATTATAATTATTTTTTTTTTTTTTAAAAAAAAAAAAAAAGAAGACCAAAATGATATCCGGCCAACACAACCCACCCCCCCCCCAAGAACCGCCTTTACCCAACCAAACCCTGAAAAAATTCTTTTGGTCCAAAATGCACTATACCCAAAGGAAATGTGAAAAAATTCAAACTAATAGAGGAGGAAAACAAAATGCTGTACTTATATTTGTATAGTATCATCTCACATTGAAACTGAATATGTAAGTTATAAATCAGATGACTTCTCTTTTAAAAGCAATTATTTTGGCACCTAGTTGTTCATGATCTCATGATTACAAATCCATCCTGATGGTGTGCACAATAAACATTACTATTTATATGGACTTAGGTAAACAGTAAGAATGCAATGATAATTAATAATAAATGTCATAATATAATTCAATAAAATACTTATTTCCTTAATTTGAATATAAACAAATAATAGTAAAGGTACCCTATTCTGGAAATATTATAAATTTAATAAAATATTATTTCTAAGCATTGATTTCAACCAGGTCAGTCATATTCATAGAACTACTATAAATTTATATATATAGAATTTATAAGTTAATAATTTATATATATTGTATAAAAATTGCTTTTTTTATTTAATGTTGTTAATATAAAGTTGTGATTATTTAGTAAACATATAGGAAGTATGTATATAATTTTAGAAAGAGGAACCTCTCAAACTTCGACCCAAGATAGCAAAGGTTAATTTGTAAAAGATATAGTAGACTTAAAAAAAGTGAAGAGACTAACAGCTTCATACTTCCAAATCAAAATGCTTCAGATTGGCCTATATGGTTAAAGATAAGAAGGCTATTTCTTATCTTTACAAAGTCACTATCTTGTCTTGAGATTTGATTCCATCTATAGTGAAAAAAAGACATTATTTGACTATTATAAATATTCAAGGTGCATATGATAAAAGTTAAAGCCTTTCTCTAAAAGTAAATGTTATTAAATAACATATTTTGAATGATTGAATTCAATTTAAAAGAATAATATAGCTTGAACTGAAACATATCTTTTTATGAAAGTTATTTAAATAGTTTTTTCTTTCTCTTATTTATAATTATTTAATAACAATCATGTACAATTGTTTCTGAGATTTTATAAGTGAAGTTAAATGATTTGATTGATTCTTAATCTCCGCTGAAGTAGTTGATAAAGTTGTTTCAAAATTCTTGTAAAATGAAATAATAATTCCTAAGTAAACATTCAAAATAGAGGGAGATCTGGTATTTAATTTAAATATCAATTAATTACATGTGACCAGGATATTCTTAGAGTGAAGACAGAGATTTCATCCATTAGAACATTAAGTTACTACTCTGGTCTATAAGTCTAGATCACCAGTTAATTTACCTATTCATTCTGTTGTTGTCTTATTTTAGATTTTGACCTTGTTAATGGGATTGATAATTCTAATGCCAGATCAAATTGTTTAGAATCTAGAAGCTGTAATAAAAAAAAGTTAGATTTAACAATTCATGTATACTTTTCGAGAATGAGTTTAGTTTGCTTGGAAGAAAATAGTTTTCCAAGATCAAAAGTTGTGTGTAATTTCAAACAAGGAGAGAAAGGGGGAGGAGACCATTGGAATTAAGGTTATAATAGAATGAGTTATTTGTTTCCCAGTGTAAGATGAAAAATCTGATAAAATGTTTGATTACTCTTAGTGTTATCTGTCTAGTTTTGCATCAATGCTACTGTCATTCATTAAAAACCTGGGTATTTGTGTATTTAACTAGTTAGTTTAGTTTGACTTATGTGATAGCTGGTAAAATAAATTAAGACCAAAAGCCTATAGGTGGAATAAAATAACATAGTCTTAGGTGGTTCGGTTGGTCTATTACCTGATGCCACCCTCCATTTATTTTCTGTGCCAATATACATATCAGCTTCTATCATCACTATATATATAAACTTGTATTATGTAAACATTGAAAGAAAACTTGTATTAGTATAATTAATAAATGATTGTTCTTTTTTTTTTTTTTTTAGTTTTAGATTGATGCATGACCTTTTTTTACAGCAGATTTTTGAATATAATGAGAAATTAAAATGTAATGTACCACCAAAAGTTATATAGTGGTAGATCATTATCATTTTATCATGGAAATATTTAGATAACAGTAATTATTGTATCAATTAAAAAATATGATGTCATCACTATTTAATATTATTGAATAATATATAAGAATGAAAGCATTTTTTTTAGATTTAAAAAAAAAAAAGACATTTAATTATGGGACATTGAATGGCCAAAAATAAATTTCATAAAGTCTTTTCAAAGTAAAAAAAAATTATGAACTTTTTTGGGCTTGATATTGTGTTGGTTTCAATTTCAGCAACGCAAGGAGTATTTAGAGATACTGTCTATTCTTTATTAAAAGTTCTGATTAAGAGATAAACTGCCAAATAAAACTAGCATAAATAATTGATCAAGTTTTTTATATTACTATAATCTTAAAAAGCAAATGCAAACATTTTTTACATTTCAAATATTTATAAATAGTATTTATGTTTTAATATTATATCTTTAGAATAAAAGTTACATAATTATTTGAATGTATTTTGCCATATGTTTTAAATTACTATATATACTAGATAAGTTGTATTTTGCCATATGTTGATATGATATCATATTTTACCATATGTTGATATAATATTTATAGAGTATCAATTATATTTTTATACATATTAATGAACTTATTAAACTTTATGGTGAAATTCTAAAACTGAGGTGCTAAAATAAAATATCAAGCAATGGCCACAATGACTCAAATATCGTATTCTAAAATCTACTTATTTAATATTTCTTTGAGGCAGAAAACAAGGAATTTTTCCTCCCCATGTGTCATAGCATCAGCCGGGAAGCGAACCCGCTAACCCCGGACAACTGCTTGTAAAGCAGCTGTCGCTGACCTCTAGACTACCAAGAAATTTTTTGAAGTGGAGCTGTAATACTGTTTGCAAAGATAAAACGACTTAAATAAAATACAGGATCCCTTTAGAATTAGTAATTGTTAATGTATACACAAAGGATAAAGATATATTAAAAGTATTTATCTTTATAATGAATTTGTGATTATTTTATAATGCCTAAGAATTTATGAACCTGGAGAAGGAAAACACTTGTGTCTTCTATTGTGTAATAAACCATTTTTTAAAATCATTTTGTGCTAAATTTATCAAGCAATTTTTATCATAGTAGATTTTAGTTTATTTTATATTCTTATATATGATTTTGTGTATGCAATTTATTCTTACATAAATGTCTTTTATTGCTAATATTTTTTTTTAACTTAAAAAGTATAGTCACACCTATTTTAAATTTTTCCTGTCTTGTACGGTAATAATTAAACGTATATTTATGGTTAGCATATTAGACGTTTTACAATTAAAAAAAAAACAAACACGTCTCTTCATTAAGTTTATTTTTTAAAAGGCACACCATCAGAATCATATCATTGTTTATATTAAGTCACCTTTTATACTTTTGTAATACTTTTGAGTTAACATATTTGCATTTAAGCAGGAAGGTTTAATGTGATGTTAAATATTTAAAATAGAATTTTATTTTATAAGCATAGAATGTTTCACAATTAAATATTAATTATTAAATGTAGCAAACATTTTTTTTTATTAAATATGTTATATTTTAAGATATTTTAAACTTTTTATTTTAAATATTAAATAGTTTCATTAAAATAAAATAAAATAAAAACGGTTAAAAAGAATTTTGTTTAAGTGAAAAGTATAAACTGCTTTTAGTTTTAACGCTATTATTATTATAATCATCATTAAAAGGTAAATATAAATTTAATATTCCAATTATATAAAGTGAACCCCCCTCTCGCTGTTTTCACAATTCTACTATTGTTTTAATTATTTTCATTTAAAAAACTAAGTTATCTTGAAAATATTCTATTTTTAACATTAGTATATGAAAGGAATCTGCATCTTCTTTCTAGGATACAAATAAATATACTAAGCAATATGTCTGGTATTTACTTTAACAAATAAACAATGAATAATTTTTTAAATCTAAATATCATATAATTATACTTTCAATTCCATGAATTCTTGGTAGCAAATGCTGCCATACTTTCTGATGTCATTAATAGTATTGTGGGTAAATAATATAAATTATACCTCAAACTACTGCCATTTGTTAATATGATAAAATAACAAATGTTCCCAGTTCTCCACAAGTATTTTTTTTTTAATGATTAATTAGCTTTAAATAAAACGCAGTGACTGCAAAGGAGCTTTCAGTACCTGCATACTTCTATGAATGATATCTTGAAGTGTTTTTCTGTTATGAATGGAAGTTAATTAATTAGAAGGATCATAAATCATCAAAAACGACCAACTATATATATAAACTGACTATAGTGATTCATCAAGGAATAGATTGGTGTAGCAATTGATTACTTTCACCAATCTTATAAGCTAAAAAATCCTACTAAATAAAATCCAGACATTGATTGTAGTATATTTATATCTATTGACTACTTAATATTTACATAAAATGCAGCATTAGTTTGTAAATAAGTTAATTAATATACGATATATAATATTGGTAAACGCGAATTTAGCATATATTAATATATATATATGTCACTACAGAAAGTTTATTATTAACTGTAATGAGATTGATTTCTCTTTAAGATTTTAAAGGAATGGAGTAAGGCAAATTCCTAATGATCATTCCATAAGTTTATGTTGCAGCTGTTGTTACCATGTAATTACTCATATTGTATACAAACCTAGTGGGTTGCTTACCAACACACATCAGAGAGTGTGGTGAGTTTATTGGCTTTTTACCTTGAATTTAAGATCAAAAACATCAAAGTCTTTTTTTTTTTCAATTTGTCCATTGTTCTTAATTGAAATATCAGTGGATTTTCTTGGATGAAGAATAAATGTATGTATGAATGGACTTTTTAAAAAAAAAAAGATATTCCCAGGAAGTTATAAAGTCTCTAATGAATACAGTGATTGGTGACCAAAAATAAAGGGTAGTAAAAATTCCTTAATTGTGGAACCAGGTTGCCATTTAATGATGGATCTTTTGTTTGGGTACTTACAATTGCAGATCACTTTCAAGTGAGAGAAGATTGCACAAATTGGAAGAACTGTTTAATATTAAATGGGACATTATTGAACTTCTTAAAAAAGTGGACATATAATATACAAAGGTGCAAATATTGAAACTATAAATGAAATAGGAATCATAAATAAAAATTGGAAGAACAACATCATGCATTGATGATGTATCAATAGAATTGTAAGATTTGTTAATCAACTTAGTGGAAGATACCAAATGCAGAGAATTCAGATGAAGAAATAGAAGATTTTACATAGATGTATAAAAAGCTTTTGATCAGACCAAACAACATTTTATAAATTGTCATAAAAGATTTTAATATCAGGATTAGAAAATTATTGAAAATGAAAGTGCTATAGGTAAATTTTGTTTATGGTTATAGAAATGAGAGAGAGCATTGATTTGTGAAGTTCATGTAAAAGAAAACTTTTATATTTTAGATTCATTCTTTTAAAAAATGCTAAGTGGAAATGAACAAAGAAGCATTCAAATGAAGGTACTGCAGAATTGGATAACAGAAAACGTGTATTTAGAGATGGTAATGTTCTTTATAAATTTAACACAGGAAATACAAGATATTTGATAATATAAAACTAGAGAGTAAAATTTTTAAGAAAGACAGTATTTACAATTGATATTCTAACCTTTAGAAACATTCCAATTAGAACTTGCAAATTGTTTTAAAATATTAACAGATTTTGAAATTGTTTCTGATTTTAATGAAATCAATAAGAAAGTAAGTAATACTTTATTATGAAATGCAACAAAGATAGCTGGTATAAAAACCTGCAATTTTTCTACTAAGACAAGAATATTTATGAAGATGGATATAAAAATATATAACAAGGATCCTTTAAGAATAATTAAATATATTGAAGCTGCAATTCACTCAACCCCTCTAATCCAACAATGATTAGGAATAATCCAAAGATTACAAACTTTTAAACTACACAATTGAAACCTTGATTACTAATCCAGACCTAGATTTCAATTATCATAAGCAGAACTCAAAATAGGATCAATACAAGAGTCCCAGTTGGAATCCTACTACAATCAAGTTCACAACATGGTTACAGAAACTAGTTACTATAACAGGTTGGTTGCCATTCAGCTCTACTGTACAAGCAAACAATAAGCAAGAATCCTACAATGCTAATCACTCTGTTCATAACTGGAATAACCAAATGGAAACATATAAGCTAGATCATAATCCCTGGAGAACCTTGCAGTCAGATAAGTTGAACTAGTATTTAGAATATATGACACGTATCAAGAGTTAACAACAATGAAGCAGACTTTGGAGGCTGTTTCAACCCCCTGATGGCTTGTTTATTATGGCAGTGTTGATTTGAGCTAATCATTTTTTTTCTTTGGTTAACTTTAAAATTAGAGAGTTTGTAAGGTGGTTGGTCTGATTTGGGCCACCTCCAAATTTTGTAACTTTGATGGAGGCTTTGCTGCAATAATTTTCCGGGCATGGGTCTGCACTCCTCTTTTCTTCCTCGGGGGTGGTGGCGGTCGTTAGGAGGCTGATTCTTTCGTGCAGGCTGTTGGCAATTATTGCCGCTACCTGGAAAACCTGCTGGGAGAGTACCTGGTTAAAGTCTCAGCACCATTCCCACTCTGGTTAGATGCTGTGACCCCTTAATAGGTTGGTTTTAGGCAGTGCAGATCTGTGCTCGCTAGATGTTAGTTTTTTTTAGTTGGCTTTCCAATTCTGGGCAGGTAGACCAAATGTGGTCCCTGCACATTTGGACTGTTGATTGGGAGACAGAGGCATCTGGAATGGTCTTGACATGGCTCGGCTGCAGGTCAAGAATTTATTATTCAATGGACTTGAGCCTTGGACCTCATTGCCTGTTGTGGTGGTTGGCGCAATGCTGGACTTGTCCACCTATTCAGCTGAAGCATTTGGGTCTTCGCTTCAGGGACACAGGGGTGGGATCATTGGGTGATGGATGGCTTCTCAGTAGCTGGGCCATGTAGATCCATGTAAAGATACTCATGTTCAGATACACATTAATATCAACATTATAGTAACTCTTTAATGGTGATAATTGTTATCAAGCATATTTACTTTATATAATCAATAATTATTTTACCTTGTTTGTCACATTGAACACTTTGTAATTCTCAATGGGTAAGTGTACCCAAAATTTTTGTAATCCTTTTACTAATAAAGGTTACTTTTGAAAGATAATTAAATATCTAGAATTCTGTTAAATGATATAAAAAAAAGAGTTAATATAATGATATAAAAAAAATTAATTATGAATTAGTAAGGAAAACTAAAGAAGAGAATAAAACTATCAAAAGTGTAAAACAACATCTTGATATTGGTAGAAAACTTATTTCTGCAATAAGAAAAAAAAGATGAAACTATTACTAAAAAGAGAGATGATGTCACAAAATATTTGAAAGAATTCCTTCATAATCTAACACATATTCATTAGTCATTTTATATCTTCTTACAATATTTGGATGTGATCAATTGTGGTAAAATCACTTTAAATCTGATTTGTTATTTTGGTTGATTAAAATACAAGTTTCAACAAATTGTAATTATCTTGCTAAAACATTTGCATAGACCTGAAAAACGATTAATTGTTCTGTAATTTATAATATCTTCTTTATTGATAAACAGAGCAAAACTCTCCATACAGTATTGCCACCTGTGCTAAACAGATTAATCAATGGATGCCAGAAGGCTTGTGCATAAAATCCCCATAATGCCTACTCATCCAATATCCCCAGACTAGTTTAGGAAATGTGATCATGTGATCTTCTTTATTCTGCATTTTAAATGAACAAATAAAAAATGTGCAATTAAATCTATAAAATCTCCATGTAATAATGGAATTATAATCAATATTTGAAAAGAAGCAAGTGAAGAAATAAAAAAACTATTGGCAAAGTTATATATTAAATGATAAAGATATACCAGATGATTGGAAGAATGCAGTAGTAATATTGATATTTAAGAAAAGTGATAAAGAAAATATTCGAAATTACAGATCTATCAATTTTTTATCAGTTCTATACAAAATTTTTAGCAAGATAAATAAAACTTGTTTACAGTGAACTCTAAGTGATTTTAGTACAGTGAATCACATCCAAGTATTAAAAGAAGATATAGAAAGGACTAATGAATATGAATTGCCTTTATACTTTGGATTGGTAAATTATGAAAAGGCATTTGATTCTGCAAGCATTTTTTCAATGATTTAAACATTGGATCATCAAGATATAGATTCAGGATATATATTCTGAAGAATATTTTCTAAAATGTAACAGCAATGACTGGATTACGTAGTGATACCAAGAAGGTTACAAAGATGTACAATAGGGCAATTCTGTATTTTCAAACTTTTTACACAGTTTTAGAATAATTTTTTGGTAGTTAAAATAAGAAACTAAGGGAATAATAGTAAATGGAAATTATTTAAATCATTTAGATTTTGCAGGTGGTATAATGTTTCTGCAAGTAATGCTTCAGAGCTCAGGAAACATTGCAAGAGTTATCAGATGAAAATAAATAAGTAGAACTAAGGATAAATATAAAAAATATTAATTAAGTAATATTAAATGAATTTTTTCAAAAAAAGAAAATAAGGATTGGTAATCATGAATTAAAAAAAGTTAACAACTACATATATCTTGGTCAGATTATTATAGAGATGGAAATATAATGGACAAAATTAATCAGAGGATTAAATTGGGAGTGTTTTTGGTGGAAACAATTTAATATTAAACAGAAATATGGTTACATGTTTGAAAAGGAAGATTTTTAATAAATGTGTTTTACCAGCTATTATTTATGAATCTGAGACCTGGATACTTGACAGAAAAACAATATAAAGACATTCAGCACCTTAATGAAGTATGGAAAGATGTATGTTAGTGATAACAAGAAGGAATCAAAAAACAAAATACACAGATCAGAGAATAAACATCTTACTGTAATCATTGATATAATTAAGAAAATGAAGTTGAGTTGGATCTATTGCTAGAAAAGATAATGAAACATGGATAGTTAAAATCTTAAACTGGAACCCAAGAGATTGTAAAAAATCTAGTAGGAAAGCACATGTGAGATAGATGGAAGAAATAAAGTAATTTGCTGGTGTGATATGGAGAAGAGATTAGAGATCAGAGAAACTATTAAACTTGAAGAGACCTTCTCTTGCAATGGATTGGTAATGGTTGAAAATGATAAAGTTGATGAATGAATATATAATTAAAGAAAATAAACCATTCTTCTTCAAGCTATGAATAAATAATACTGTATGTTTAGCAAGGATCAAGAATAGAATAAACTCACCTATTTTAAAAGTTTTTGATATTTATAAGCTTACCTTTATCAACACTTGGGGAAATTCAGAATGAATTTAATGCACCAGCTACATAAAAATATGGCATTAATGATTATTGAACTAATGAGGCAATATTAATTTAATAATTATTAATATGTCTGGTATATTAAGTACACTCTAAATTTTCGTACTGTTAACAAAGTTAAGTTTACAAACATCAAAAGCTCTTATCCATTTAATACTGATGTACATGTTTAAAATTATTGTTTTATTTTTAAAACATTTCACCATTTCTAAATGAAAAAGAAAACTAAATTTCTATTTTAAATCTTTAACAATTATATTTCGATAATCATTGTATAATAAATCTTGTTATAAAAAATAAGCTAAAATTTAGTCTTATATTTCTCTTTCTGATTTTTGCTTTTAAAATATCAAAGCCTCTATTTTTAAAAAATCTACTTCTATTTCTATGAAGTTTTATATGTTTAATTTGTGTCATTTGATTTCTATTTTTTATGCAATACGATTATCATCATTTAATGGGAAGTCGGTGAATATTTGAAATTTTTTTCTATATTTTATTTAAATCCTTTTAAATTGTATTTTAGCAAAAATAATATTCGAATCTACTTTTTATTCAAATTTGAAAATGTCAGATATCCAGTAAAAATGGGGGAGGGGGGGGGGAATAAAAGGACTAATAATAAAAAACAACTTTCTTTTAAATTTAATTGAAAAAATAAATAATATGGTACTTCATTCCAATTTATGATATTCACAATCAGGTTTAACTTTGATCTTTTTTAGCGTTGTAAGAATCATTATATTGTGGTTTGATATGCTTTTTAAAAAAATATTAATGTGTTTTTTTTTTTTAATTATTTATTAAATATTAATAATCGTCATCATCGGATGTAAGTTTCTTTTAAATTTGAACAATAAATACTGTTTAGATATAATTTTATAATGAATTTTTTATTAATCTTTTAAACATGCTTAATTAAAAATGTGAAGACAAGTTTATTAATTTTATAGTTATGATGATGAAAGAAAAATATTTTATTGGTCAGTAAATTGGTATCTAGATATTAGTAAAAGAAATTATCTTTGATTGGCCTACTGTAGGGCAAAGGCTTCTCCATCTCCATCAACTCTCCAAAAAGGACTAATGATGGTGAAGATATTAATCATGCCAAGCTAATCAACTGCTGAGTAATAAGATCCCTCCCCCTCTAGCACCTACTAATTTACTGCTCACTAATTGTAACCTGAAGAATAAAAAAGCTAAGTTTTGTTTTTTATTTAAAAACAAGCATAATATATATATATACTTTAAACTAGATGTAATTAGAGGAGATTTGAATTCAGACCTTCAGGCTCCTTTTAATCATTCACTCTATCTTATACAACAGATACCTATGACCATACATATGTGAAAAAGATAAATAATCTCCAATATTCGCATTTTGTGCTAAACCAGCACTCATCAGTTGGTTCAGATTATCTTCTCTCATATATATATATAATCAGTGCTCGGTTTATATTAAGATATCAAATCTTTAAACTTTAATGAACAGACTTCAATCCTCTCCACACACTAACTCTTGATTTTCGGTCAACATGGGTATGATACCAAAATTGGCAAACAGGAGCTTTGAAGGTATCATCATCAGATTTTTAATGATATGAATGGTTGAAGAGTTGGAGAGGATTGAAACCTGTCAATTAAAATTTGAAGATTTACTATTTTAACACACACCGAGCACTGATTATATATATATGGGAGATGATAGTCTGGATCAATTGATGAGTGCTGGTTCAGCAAAAAATCATATATTGGAGATCATTTATCTTTTTCACATGTGTGTGGTCATGGGTATAGGTTGTATAGGATGATGTGAATAACAAAAGGGAGCTTGAATGTCTGGGGTCAAATCTCTCTAATTAAATCTTGTTGTAGCTTATAAGTTTTCTTAAAAGTGTTTTAAGTGCATGGACATAGAAGACAAATAGGATAATGACGTTCTGTAAAATAACATTAAGATAAGATCAATAGGTATTTTTTATGTAGAAAGATAGCTTTTATAGAAACAACTTTTGGAATACAACAAAAGAATAATAGAAGCAAATTTGAATAGAAGGGAAGAATCTACAATTAACAGTAATTTATTAAATGTTTCAAATGAATATGCTATTGGCATTTAGAGAGTTTCATTATAAATGGAATTATATACACAATTCAAACTATAAATAATTGTATATTCATATTGTATCTCACTTCTTTTTTGGTAAATAATTATTGAAATATAAATTATCATAACTCATCTTTATCTGCATTTGTATTCTTTATTTTTACTATTTTATTATAATAATAATCAAATGGTTTTTTGCATAGAAGTTTATAAGAAGTTCAAAAGCCAAAAGTGACAGAGATGAGTTACAATCAGTGGACTTTGAATGTCAGAGTTTGCATTTTATCATTGCAGCAAACCAAATATGGGTTTACTTCCATTGATCATAATGATTGTTACCAATATAGCAGAAACAGTCTCTGAAATTGTTTAATAATAACAGGACTTCTTCCTTTACTTGTCTGTTTTTCTTTAAAGTATGCAGTTATTGAGAGATCTTTTTTTTTTGACTCTAATCAAGATTCAGTTTTAAGTCGTATTTTAGAAAAAAAAAATTACATATGAAAATGAGATTCTTTGGCATTTCCCCCTTCTTTTCAACAGTTTTTATCTTAATTACTTTTTAAAAATACCTAGGAAAAATAATGTTATTCAATTTCGAATTATATGTAAAAATTTTGGAATAATTTTCTCTTTTTAATCTTTCCATGTTGTTAAGCATAGACCCAATAGTTATAGTACTATTAAACAGAGTATATCATGATTTATCTCACTCAGCTTTTCTGCACCTGACAATAGTAACATTATTTATAAACTCCCTAATAATTGTGTATATAAGCTTTTAGCTTGAATAATGAAATGTAAATATAATCACTGAATAGATATAGCATAAAACAATGCTTCTCAACAAGATCCCAATAAACTGCAAAATATTCTTAGTTAATGTTCATTATTTATTCTTAGTTATAAAGTTAACTCCAATAAGGAGAAAGAGATTATTGTTGTCAGATACAGAATAAATTTAAGATATAAGAGCCATGCGATACCTTATTTTGATATTTTCATGAAAGATGAAATATATATATATATATTAATATTTTGATATTTTCATGAAAGATGAAATATATATATATATATTAATCAGATCAGGCCCATGCAATTTAGATAGTATAAAGCAATTTGATTTGGATTCAAAACTTCAGAATGTTTGCTCATGGATACATATAATGTAAATTCAGTTTACTTCATCAGAAAAAAAAAACCAATAAAAAAGATTTTGGTAATCTGATTTTACTGACATCTGATATCCATTAAAGTCCATTGTTTATATTTTGATCTACAAGAATATATTTATAATTAACATTATAAAAATTTATTTTGACAGAGATTTTGATACCTGTTTATATATTAAGAACCATCTTTTGGAGTTAAAATATTTCTCTCTGAACTGCTTCTGATAAATTTCTGTTAAACATATTTTATGTTCATTAAAGCTTAGCACAGCTTAAAAAACAGTGATAATGAGAAATATAATAAATATATAAATATATGAGTCACAGTTATGAAAAAATTAAAAATTTTCACTGTGTAATTCCCATAAATTTTACAGAAAATTTTCAATGTAAACAGCTGCCATAGGAATTAAATAAACTAAATAGAAAGTCAAAAAACTTCTACACTCAAAATAGAAGTATTGATATTTATAATATAGTATATTTTGAATTTTTGTAAATAATTTATTTTGTTAAAACTGCTGGAAATTCTAGGCCTGCAGTTTTATGCAAATAGTTTGTGCTTTCACAATATAACAGTGGTCTCAATTATATTCCGAAGCATCATTCAAAATAACATCATGTTTTGTTTATTAAATGCTTTTATTAAAGTTGAAATATCTGTTTGTTTATTTGTTAACTTGCTAAAGGATAGTATAAAGATGTTTTTTTTTTTAATTTTTAAAATTGATATTTAATATATCCAAGTTCAATATAACTTGTTAAAATTTTGTACATTTGTTTAAAATGTCTATGAAAATGATAGGACCCATTAATTTTTTAAATAGGTGACTTAGTTTCTTAGATGTATATATAAAAAATATACATATTAATTTACTGTAGAAATTTCTAGTGATATGTATATTGTATATGTGTGCAATTGATTTAAAGTAAAATTATATGTATTAACTGAAGTTCATTTACAATATAGTTTTTTCTATCTCAGAAATGGTCTATGTAGCATCTTCATATGAATTTGCATAAATTTGCATTAGTATTACAGTTCTTAACCAAATACAAGTCACCATGAATAGGGGACTATAAACTGTCCTGAAAGCACTTGGTGGTAACTTTTGATAATTTTACTTATGTTTAATAGCTTCATTATCTATGCACAAAGTACATATATATATATTAATTGATTTCAAACACTAATAAAGTAAAGCCTTAACTATTTCAATATAGTTTTGGTAAACTTTTTTTTTTAAATAAAAAATTTCCAATCAAAGTAAAAATGTTAAACACTTTTCACTTAAAAAAATATTTCATATTTTTAATCAATATATACACATATATTATTATCACACATACTAAATATGATTATTATGTACACATACTAAATATATATATATAAGGGATACACATTGTAACATAGCAGAAATATCTAATAATATATACATATATATATAAATTATAAGTGTCAAGTCAATATAAAATACAAAATAATTTTACATTTTTATTTATTGTACCAATACTAAAAATTTAAAAATAATAGAAACAATTTTTTTAATATACATTAAATGCTTTTATTGATCATGCACTAAAAAGAAAAAATAATTGTTTATTCAACCACTATTGGGGTTTTTAGATTTAACTTTAAATAAAAGCTTGTGGGGTTCAGAAATTAATTAAGTTAATCCCTATTGTTATAACAAGGATTGGTACTTGAGTATTAGTCCTGCAATATGGTATAAGATGTGCTACACCTTTTTACATTTGTATCAATCTGCTGATAACTTTGTAATCTTGTGATCTGACCAAAATAACATACACGGATCTTGTACACAATATTTTTTGCAAGATTTGTAAAAAGGTAATATGTACACAGATCTTGTACATGATATTTTTACAAGATTTACAAAGTTATCAGCAGGTTTACATGAATATAAAAAGGTGGAGCATGTCTAATGCCATATTGCAGGACTAAAAATAACATGTTCACATACAAGTAAGACTATAAAAAAATAAACATATGTATGATTTTGAGAAAGAAATGGGTAATTAAAAACATTTTAAACCAAAAATTTGTTATCTTGGCCCCTGAAAATATATTAAATAAAATCATGATGCAACTCCAAATGTTATTTTACATATGCACAAAACAATCACTAAATTATAATTTTTTAAAATATTATTTACAAAAACACATAAAATATATACATACGCTACTTACCCTGTAATAAATAACAGGAATTGATCACATTCAAAAAGACAAATTGAAATTTAATTTTCCCACAGAAAATGGAGAACTGAATTGCAAAATTTCCCTCCATAGCATGGAGTGTTATTGCACAGTTTGTATTGATTTTCCACAAAAATGCTAATAAACATTTAAAAAAAAAAAAAAAAATTCACAACAATAAATAAATATAAATTATAAGATTTTTATTACTGCTTTTCATCCTGGCACAAAAAATTATTTGATATCATTGAGTATATAAAAATGTGACATTATTTTTGTATAAGTTATGCCACATAAATTCAGCCTTGATGTCCCTGGATGCATTTTATTTTTCCTTTTTGTGGAACCCCATAGTCTTTTGACAGTTTGTGTGTGAATCCTACTTTCCGGATCAATGAAATTATATGTGTGGTTTATATAAAATGTTCATAGCCCACATTTCTCAATTCATCACTTTTGTAGGCCTTTCAGAAGTCAAAATATATAGTTGAATCCTCTTCTACATTTTGTTTAATCACTTCCATCAGAGTCACCACTGTTCAATCTTTAATTGTGATAATAAAACATTCATCAGTCTCACTGCTTATGCCACCAAACATCCACTGTTCAGAAAGATGGTTTTTGTCAATTTCCATGAATTGCAGTGTTGTCAGAAAGAAATCTGGACAATAACTGAAATAAATGTCAAAATACCACAAAGAAAAACATATTTTAAAAAAGAGAAACATGTTTTCACATGTTTTTGATATAAATCACAGGATTTACTTTCTTTCAATTTGATGTCATCACAAGATTACACATTTATTGCGGATGTAAAAAGGCTCCTCTCTTCTACATTGCATGACTAACAATCAAGTACTGAAGGATTGACTTAATTAATTTCTAACACTACATGCTTTTATTTCAAGTTAAATCTAAAAACCCTAATTGTGATTGACAATTTTTTTTTATTTTTAATGCACAGTCAATAAAAGCATTAAAATAAAAAATGTTTTTATCTCTATTTTTTTTTACACTTTTTAATATTTAAAAAAAAAATTACTTAAATAATTTTAACCAAGAATGCTTTTGAAGGGTAACTTCTATTTTGTTTTCTATTATCAGATAATATAAATTTGCAAATGTTTATTTATCTGTTTATCGAAGTGGTTTTTTCCTTCTTTATAATGTATGTGTATTTTTGGTGAAGTTCACCATAGTCATAGTTCTCTTAAATTAATTACTGTTGCTGCTTAATTTAACAAAGCTATGATTATGGCAAACTTCACTGAAAGTGCACTTAGGTTATAAAGAAAAAAAAATCACTTTGATATATAGATGAACAAACGCTTGCAAATTTGAATTATAAATACAAATGTAAAATATTAAATAATATTTTAAACTTAAGAATGCTAATAAATAAATCTTGAAATGTTTCAACTAAATATAGTTTAAATAAACATAGATGCATGTATATATTAATTAACGGAATAGACTTTATAAACTATCTTATATGGGAATGAATTCCTAAGACACTAATTAATTGTATAGATCTAAAACCTTACAGATATGGAAATAAATTCCTAAGATTAATTAATATTATAGACCTTAAAAACTTACCTTATATGAAAATAAATTCCTAAGAGAGCAATTAATTGTATTATTAAAAAGCTAAGAGAAATTTCATTGTACGATAACAAACTCTAAATTATAATTAAGTGAACTGATTTAATTAAAGCCAAAGAATTTACTCCAGAAAAGATAAGAGAAACAAAAGAAGAGATGGTTATAAAAAAACCAGAGAAAAAGGACCATTGGCTCTTTCTGTGGTTTCTGCTATCATCACTGTGTCCACAAGTTGAAGAGCAGTGAAGATCAGGATATCAGCTCCTGTAGGTCACTAAGCTGACTAGTGCTTTTAACAGACTGCCTTGGTCTTATTATTACTTTGGAATGCCTCAAGAGGCTTGTCAAAAGTTGTGTTATAAAGACTATAGATGTTAGTGAAGATAAAGTGAATAATACCTTACCTAAACTTTATAAACATTATTTGCTATTCAGTAATTAACCTGTGAATTAAGCTCACTCAAATTCAGACTTTATATTTGTGTTAAAGATCAGTATAGTAATTATTTTTCCTAATTGTTAATAAATTATTATTGCTAAATACATATGTGCTATTTATTCTGTCAAGTTTTATTGTATATTTGTTTGTTGGTCATCCCTTTACAGTTGGGGCACAGCAAATTATTGGTGCATTCAACAGGATAATATTCATTAAAGTTAGTAGTAAGGCTAATTGTTCAATAATTAGTCACGAGTGCTTTTGGGCAAAATAGTATACTGAATTCAAAGTTTGTAATCCATCTGAATAGCTGCTGTATATTATGCAGTTAAAGAACTTCTTTATATTGAATGGAATTGAAGATAACAAAAGGAAAGTAACAACACACATATGTTTTGCTGGTATTAAAGTTATAGAAGATGTAAATATATTATTTGAGATACTTATTACTGAGAAAGTAAAGTATGAGGATCTAATAGATAAATTATGTGATCATTTCAGCCATCATCCATCACTGCACAAAGCTCATTTTACCCTGTGAAGAAGGAATCAGCTGGAGGGTGAAAAATTTAAAGAGTATAATGCAACTCTTAGAGAATTGACCAAAGGTTGTGGGTATTATGAATTTGTGGATGAGATATTCATGGATAAGCTACTATGGAGAATGTCTAATGATAGGTTCAGACAGCAATTTCTTGCAGAACCTGAGATTACATTTGAGATGGCCATTAAAAAGACATAGCATATGATTTAACAGTCGAACAGGCTCAGGTTTTTAACACACATAGGGATGAAAACTCTAGAACAAGGATATTTAAAACAGAACAGGAAAATTCTGTGCCTTTGAAAGCTGAAAAAATTAAGAATATGAGAGTAATATGATTTTGTTGTGGTAAAAGAAACATGTCAAAAGAATGTAGGTGGTGTAAAGGAGTCATGTTTTAAATGCAAACAAAAGGGGCATTTAGCTCATATTTGCACCTATGCAAGGAAATAGGCTACCATACAATTAAAAACAGGAGCACCCAAGTTCTATTTCAGTTTATGATGAAACTGAGACCATAGTGGGCCAGGTATTTATCTGATGTCACTAACAGACTTGATGTTGCTGTCATCTGATAACATGGAAAATAAATTGTACAAAACAAAATATTAGAGCACATGATGTAAATGGAAATGCATTGAGATTATTAGGCCGTGTGACAGTACCCATCAACTATTGCAGTAAAAAAATGAATCTACCACTATGCATTCTAAAAGGGAAGATTAACCGTGTCCTTGGGAGGGACTAGGAATTCAAATTAAAAATTATTCAAAAAATCCCTCTTAATCGAGAAATGGCATACAAAAAGCCAGATTTCATTAATAAAGAGTTGCAAGAAAATATGTGACTGTTCATCTATAAAACTAGTAAATTTCCCTTCATTTAAAAAACTGTAGAAATGACAGATAGTGCTAACAAAAGGCATTGTAACTCTATGAAGGGTGGGCCATGTAATAAGCCATCTGCACCGGCAACAAGAAGACAGCTGCTGAGAAGAATTGAATCATTTGAAAAAGAGATTACAGTTTTAAAAAAAGAACTAGAAATTTATAAACTAAAAATAAAATCTATACAAGATAAAAAAATTATTAGTAAAATACACATAGCTGGTCGAAAAAATGAAAATATATAGATAACGGACTGAAAAAGAGAAAAAAATATATATAATAGGTGACAGAGTTTGGGCTCGAGATGTAATCCAGAAGAAATGGGTCAAAGGAATAAGCATGAAAATGTTATCAAAAACAAAAGCAATCATCCAAGTACAGGATGGAACAATATACAGATTATCACCCAGACCCAGATATCATTTTCTGGAGTAAGAGGAGAAGCGCAAAATATTAAATAATATTTTAAATGGAAGAATGCTAATAAATAAATCGTTGAAAAGAAATGTTTCAATCAAATGAAGTTTAAATAAACATAGACGCAAATTAATGGAATAGACCTTATAAATTACCTTATATGGAAATGAATTTCTAAGACAATAATTAATTGTAGATCTAAAACCTTACAGATATGGAAATAAATTCCTAAGATTAATTAATATTATAGACCTTAAAAACCATTTCCTAAGAGAGTAATTAATTGTATAATTAAAAAGCTAAGAGAAATTTCATTGTATGATAACAAACTCTAAATAATACATAAATTAATTAAGTGAACTGATTAATTAAAGCCAAAGAATTTATTCCAAAAAAGATAAGAAAAACAAAACAAGAGATGGATATAAAAAGCTAGAGAAAAAGGATTGCTGGTTCTTTCTATGGTTGCTGTTATCATCATTGTGTCCATGAGTTGAAGAGCAGTGATCATCATCATCAGATTTCATTTCCAGGATCTAAGCCAACTAGTGCTTTTAACAGATCGTCTTGGTCTTAATTATTATTTTGAAATCTCTCAAAAGACTTGTCAAGGATTGTTATAAAGCCTATAGACATTATTGAAGATAAAGTGAATAATAGCTTACCTAAACGTTATAAATATTATTTGCTATTCATAAATTAACCGGTGAATTAAGCTCATTCAAATGTAGACTTTATATTTATGTTAAAGATCAGTATAGTAATTATTTTTCCTAATTGTTAATAAATTATTATTGCTAAATATATATGTGCTGTTATTCTGTTGAGTTTTATTGTATATTTGTTTGCTGGTTGC
Organism: Epiperipatus broadwayi; assembly: GCA_028023455.1. Lineage (NCBI taxonomy): Eukaryota > Metazoa > Onychophora > Udeonychophora > Euonychophora > Peripatidae > Epiperipatus > Epiperipatus broadwayi. The sequence goes on along the minus strand of JAQFVV010006219.1, from coordinate 3,879,669 downwards.
CCAGTCATAGCTGGGGACACAGCAACAAGTGAAGATAAAATCAATATCGTATCAGATAATAATAAAACTGATAAACTGTAATTTTTCTTTAGTATTATATGAAGCAATAACAAAAAATTTCTCCGTCAAATTTTTTATATGAATAGAATTTAAAAACAAAGACAGAAAAGCCCATTGGTTTTGTATTTACTGAGATACTCTTCTATTTTATCTTGCACTCACCAGGTCATCTCTCCAAATGAAAATATGGTAAATAGGTAATAGAGTTTTATAACCAAATGATACCACTTGATCATTTTTTGATAGGAATTTATCTTAATGTATTTTTACATCTTAATGCTTGAGGCAATGTAATGAATGATTCCTTATCTTTTAAACTTCATAAGGATTTATATATTCCTATATTTTTTATAAGATGTGAAATATATTTACATTTTTGATAACTTATTGAAAACATGTATCCATATAAAAATTTAAACTAAAGCTCAATAAAAATGTAGCTACTTAAATTTTTCATGACAATTCAAATATAATGTTTTGCTTATCATAATGTTTTTACATATTTTGTCACATATCAAATTGAACAAAATCCACTTTTTTGACAAAGGGATACAAGTCTCTTTCTTATTAATAGCATATGCATTATTGGCTATATAATAGGCTTCCTTGACTTTGATCTTTCTGTCATCTCTTTCAGAACACTATACTGGAGCTCAATGGCTCAAAGGTATGACCATATTGAATTTATTGTTCTAAGAATATAGATTTTGATTCTGTGTTGTTTTTGACACTTATAAAGATATTTGTGCTGGACAACCCTAGCTGCAGTGTTTACACATGATTCACTGAAATAAACAGTCTTTCAAATAAAGTTGCTTCATTTGATCTTGTAAACAATTTAAAGAGCTTGCTCCAGGGATAGCCTGTTTCTGATATTGTTTAATAAATGATTTAACGTAGGTAGGATACAAATTTTTTTTTCTAAAAATGCATAAATTCTACTAATGCTAACCTTTTAACTAATGTCAAGTATTTCAAAACCACATCTAGTTTTTTAAAAAAAAGAACAACTTTTTTGAAGGCTTTTGATATATGTACCAGTAGAAACAATGAATTTTGGGTAAGAGTAATTGTATGAATGATATTGACTTCATAAACTCATAGGTTCTGCTGTTATTGACAGCTTTCTTTAAATAAAAAAAAAGTTATATAGAAACTTGATGCCACCATGCTCAAAACAATACTTAAGTTATGGTTTTTTTTAGAGTTAAAAATCAGAATGTAAATGAAATTAATATTTCATAAGCACTTATTGATTGTTAGATAGATCATAGATTAGTATATTTCAAAATTATAATAATTGTTCAAACATATTGATAAGAAGTTTGATGTTTGGTCTTTAAAAGTGACTGCTACTCATGATAAATTTCAACACCTACTTAATATTAAAATTTCCAATTGAATATTTAAGCTTGTCATGTTACCAAGGCATGAAATTCTTTCACAGATGTTATAAATCCTTCTTGAATTCACTAAAAAAGAATTGTTGTTTCCTTGATGCTTGTAGTAGTTTGTTTAGCTAATAAATTAAGTCTTAAGTTTCGAAATTTAAAGATATATATATTTAATTACTTGAACAAGGGAACTTAAAAATGATTGGTGGATTAAAATTGAAAAGAAAGTTCAGTCATTTTTGGTCATGGTCACTTTGATATATATATATTTTTTGACAAATTGAAAATTAAATATGAATCTAAAAAATAATGTTAAAAGTCTATTAAATCTAAGAATGGATTTTATATGTGAATAGGTTGATATTTTGAACAGGTTGAAAGAGTATTTTGATCATCTTCTGAATAATGATACAAGAATTTAGAAGTGGGCTTTTAATAATATATCCATCCATCAATTTATTTTAGAATTGCACCAAGATTTTCAGCTTAATCAAATTAAAATAGCTCTTTATAATTTTAAAAATAAAATGGCTAACACCCAGATGAGATAACAGGAAAAGTTTTAAAATATGGTGGTGTTAGCTTCAAAATTACGGAAATTTTTAAAAATATATGGGCACATAAAGGTGAATGCATGATTTTAAGGATACTTGGATATTTCTATTATTATAATTTATAAAAATTTCAAAAATATTGCTATTCCATGATGGTTTCTACATTGTTGTCCATGATAGCAAAATTCCTTTAAGATTGTTATTGAAGAGAAGAAATAATTACTAGAGATTCAGTCTAGTTTTAAAAAATCAAGAAAAATATCGTGAGAAGAAGTATGGTTTATATTTTGCTTTTATTGATACAATCAAGATATTTGATTTATTTAATCAAATAAAGTTTTTGAAATTATCTGGTAGTTCACCAAAGTTTATTTAGAATTGTATAAAATATTACCAAATTCACCACTTCCTTTGCATTTATATAGAATTATATGATGTTTATATACTGGAATGAGAAGAAACATTGGAAATAAACTGTTAGCTATATATACTAGTTCTTAATTTAAATTTCATTTTTGTGATTGTAACAATTTATAAATGATTTATTGAAGGTGGCACTAAGATGTAACATAAAGTTGAAAATAGAGTTTTAATATGTTCAGAATCAAAGACAAGAACTTTTTCTTCTTAGCCTCTAGATTTATAGCTAATGATGATTGTGGTATGTTTTACAATTCAAAGAATGATTTACAGAATTATTTTACTATTATTAATGGAATCTCTAAAGATTTTGTTTAGTAATTATATGGATCAATTTAAATATTTTGATAGCTTTTTAAACAGAAAGGTCAAATTTGGATATTGAAATGTAGCATAGGATCTAATATACAGCTGCTGCATTTAACAAATTAAAGCATAATTTCGGTATAGTAGCTTAACTTCTTCAACTATATTTATTAGTCAAGCATTGGTAGCCGAGTGGCTAGCACAGCTGCCTTACAAGCAGTTGTACCGGGGTTCGCTTCCCTGCCGACGCTTTGACACTTTAAAAAAAACTACATTTCTTCTACTATATCTATGGTATAGGAGTGATCATAAAATCAATTGATAAGTTTCTCTTCTTTTTGTGGTAAACTTGAGCTAATGGTTTCCATGGGAAAGGCAACTCCCATTTATGTTGCAAAAATAATTTTAAAGCTCTAAAAAGATGTCTCATTGATCACTTTCATTTGAAGATATAGCTTAGGGTAGAATATAAAGTTATGGTACAATTAAGCTAGATATTAAGGTATTTCAAAAAGTAAAGTTTACTGCAAAAGTGCTAAAAACTGATCTTTTTCTTGTCAAATTAGAATGGTGATAATTATTTACAAATAAATGCTATCCACGGCAATGACTTTTACTATAAAATCTATCTTTCATCACAATTATTATTGAATTACGAAAGTTGAAGGTTGGATATTACTACATCAGATAGAAGATTAAATCTTTGATGATTCTGTCTATCTGTTTACTTTTTGGCTTTTTAATAGTTAGCTATAATAAGAGCTTATAACCTTTAAGAAAATAAAGATTCTACGTCGGTAATGATTTATACTTTTATTATATAATAATCTATACTATAAATAGAATTAAAATATTTTTTGAAAATTATTGTTGCAAATTGCTAATGGAACCTTCTGCAAGCCTATTGCATAAATTTAATGAACAAAAATATTTATTTATTTGAATAAAATCATAAAGCAGTAAACCTTTTTGAAAATAATAATCTTTTTTCTTAGAAGCACTTATATTGAAATAATGCGTGTGGTGATTTTATTTTTTTTCTTAGACATCGAATCTGTTTCTTGTCAGAGAATACTGAATTAAACTAGAAATAAATCAGATTGTCTGTATTTAATCTCAACATTTATATCTTAAAAAAAGGTAAAAAAATCATATTCAGATACACAAAATTTCAAGCTATAGTTTTGTTAATGCCGTCAGTTCTTCACATTTAAATCCTTTAAAAAGAGAATTGTCAAAAACGAAAAAAAAAATCAATATTATTTATTCAAGTCTCTTTTTTTTTGCTCGTTGATTCAAAATCCAAAGTCATTGAGGTTAACACTTCAATTTATTTTTATTAGAAATTTAATTAAAAAAAAAAGAAGTTCTGCTGCTACTAAATATACCATTAATCAATAGCTCATCATCATCATCACCAGTAGGTACTTATAAATGAGTGTGGCCGACTCCAAAATATAAGTAAAGTAAATACAAAAGAATTAATAATAATAATGATGATGTCTATACAAAGTAAACCATTAGTATCTTATAAGGCTGTCTTTAAACTTCTGATATACATTTTATTAACATTTCAACCCCTTTTGTAAGTGTAGTTTCCTGTTATAATCCATCCTCAGTTCCAAATAAAAGCAATTGGTAGTATTTTTATTTAGTGTCGTTGTGATCATCTTCATAACATAAACGAAGTCTTCTTCTCCATAAAATAATACACTCAAATTTTTCATCAAATACGCATTTATGAAGTCTGTAAGGATTCATTTCTTCCATATGCCCAATCCAATGAAGATATAACTTTATAAGAATAAAACGGCATCATATCACATACAAACATAAGGTAAACTATAAAATCCTTGAGTTAGTATAAATATATAAAAGATCAGATAACAGAACTTATGGTAATGTCTTTCTTTAACTTTTACAATATTCATTACTCTATCTTCGTACTAGACTTCACAAGACAGTATTTTAATTCAACTTCAGTAAACAAAATCATTATACAAAAAATAAATTAAAATAATCTTATTTCAATATGTATATTATTCATTGTAATAGATATGTGAATTTCAAAATCATTTCGAGGAAGATAAAATTATTAAAAAATAAAAAATGTATTGTAAATTTTTATTTTAATTATATATATATAACACTATGAAAATAAAAGATTTCATATCGTTTCTTTATTTTAATTCTTTTAATATATCATGTAACATATATTTTACAATTTATTTAGGTTTCTTAGTAGATACTTTTAATAAGTAAAACCTAAAATTAAAATATTGTTTGAGCTTATGCTTGTTCTACATAAAGTATTAAAAAAAATTCAAAAATATTTATCAATTATTTCATAGTATGCAATATATTTGAGTATCTTCACTCACCAGCTACTTAAAACATCATCCATCTTCCATACAATATAGCAATAAATGCCTCTTTTATTAAATCAATAAAACTTGGTAATAGCCTATTTTGATATAATCATACAAATTTCATTTTATTAATCAAATCTAGGTGATTATATCAACCATCTAAATATGTAATTTAATATATATAAACAAACTTAAATAGTTGGAATCTATGATCATACTTCTTGACAAATATTTTGTGATGAGCTTAAATCTATCTACACTTGTTTATATAGAATTTAAAGTGTGTAACTTTATTAAATTATGCATATTTTTATAAATATAATATTATTCAGAGAACAACTAAGTCTGAATGCATACACTATAGTAACAATGCACAAGTCAGACCCTATACAATCATTTTAATGAAATAGTAATTTATCAGTTTAAAAAACTGATCCACTTTTATTCAACTACCATACTGCTATATGATAAATCAATCAATTATTGATATTAAAAAGAATTGATACTTTGTATTAGAAGTGATCCTCATAAAGTATTATTCAAATCAGCTTACAATTTCAATTAACAATCAAGGTGGAAATTCTAATAATTTTAATAAATACAAAAATATAACTGTTAAGCATGTAGCATTGAGAATATGTAATATTATTCAGGGAGAAACTAAGCTGAATGCACATACTATAATAAATTAGCATTGGTATAAAAAAGTGGGCGTTCTTTACAAGTTTATTAATATAGGGTCAGATTTGTAAATTGTTGTTATAGTTGCATATTCGGACTTAGTTTATTTTGTAAATAACATTACATATTTCCAATGCTGCCTATCTACATAAAAAATGTAAGGTTTATACATTACTTACTTTAATGAGATTTCTGAGTGTGTTTTATTACCACAAAACTTTTAATGTTTGGAATTGTTAGTTATTAAAGGCAATAGAGATTTTTTAATGCGTGTCTCTCACTAATGATCTTGTTTCATTTTTTATTAATTTCATGGATGAAAATGCTGTATATTTTTTGGAACTGAGAGGAAAATTTTTCTTAATTTTTGAAACTATTCATGGGATAATAATCAATAAAAATTAATAAACATAACAACAACTATAGCTTTTTCTTCCAATCTCACTATGTTTATGCCATAAAATGTTTTAGTAATTAATAGATGCCAGATGGTAAAGCATAAAATATTCTCATCCACTGTTACTAAATATTAGAATGTTTAAGCAAAGATCATGATATGTTCAATAGGTTAAGTGAGAAGGTCAAACAATTTCATTTTTAATAATTTGTTTTTAAGCAAATAAATTTTATTTGTAATTTATCAGACTTCTGCATGGTTTATTGTTCACTGAGTGAAAGGAATTTATAAATACAAGAATATGATTTTTTATTGGATAAGATCAGCAAAGTGACATTCGAATGATTCTTGCAATAAACTGATTTTTTGTAATATATTTGGTAAAATTAATATTACCTTCAGCATAATCTTTGCTCTTTTAAATGCAGAAACTGGGTCAAAACCTAATTGATGAATAGTTTTAATTTTATCTTGAATGCACTGATATTATATACTAAGCTAGAGAACAATTTGTTTTTGCCTTGTTTTTCAGATTTAAATTATTAAGATGACTGATTATATCAGCTAAGAATATTAAATTACTTAACCAGTATCCTTTACTAGCTTGTTTTTTTCTTCTAAAAAAAATCATGAATAGAATTTTTATGATTCAAAAATTTTCTTAAAATTTCTAGAAAGTTCACATCATGGTGAAGGATGAAATTATTGTATTCCAAATATAACATTTTGCGACATTGTTTAAGTTCTCATCTATTTAATTATCTTACTCTAATTTTATTCACACATTTTACAACTGCTGATATAATTTATTACAAGTTAAAAATTTTCCATATAATAATTCTTGGTGTATAATGCAATGATATTTTAGTAGAAGATGTTTTCAAGTAAAGATATAATCAATTGACCTTATTAATCATCGATGGAACTTCACAGTATAAACACTGACGACTTTATCACTCTAATCAAATTCACTATACAATCTATCATTTAAAGCTTGTATAACATATTTTGATAAAAATCCTACAAAGATGTTGAAAGGATTAAGAAATACTTTTAGATAAAAATTTAGTATTTCTCTACCTGTCAAAATGTGTTTTTCCTTTTTTATGTTTATTCTACGATTGGTCTGTCCAATGTAGAAATGTAAAAGCATTGGTGGTCAAGTGGTCAGCACAGCTGCCTTACAAGCAGTTGTCCAGGGTTTGCGGTTTCAATTCCCAGCCAATGCTTTGACACATGAAAAAAAAATGTAGAAATATAAACAAACTCCACATGGAATTTCATAAACACCATGACACTCCAAATAAATTTTATCTTTAGGGCATGGAAATACTTCCTTAATTTTTTTCAATGTAATATAAATTTGTGTGGATATTATTTTTCTTTTAAATATTACCAATTGTATCAGTTACTCCCTCTATATATGGCAGAACAGTCCTAATTTTTGAAATATCAAAATCTTTTTTCTTATTATATATATAAAAAAGAAAACTATAAAATATATTGTACCGTTTGTTTATATGGTACAAATATATTGGCATCCAGTAAGATATTTAAAAGCTAAGAAAAAAAGAAAAAGTAAATTTAGCATTCTTATTAAAAAGACGTAATTAAATTTTAGTCTGTATAATTTTTTTTTTTTTAAAAAAACGTACAATAAAAGTAAAATTTTCGTCCATATTTTTTGTATCTAATTAAAAATTAAAGTAAAAATTGGAAAGAACAAAAGACACACAAATTACTAATCCAGATAAGCTAAAAGAAAAATATTTTAGCTAATTAAAGATGGCAGAGAGACTTTGTGAAAGGAGAACTTTATAACTTAAATTTAAGAGAGAGTGTACAAGATTATCATCTTATATGCTGATAAAAGGACAAAAGGATGCATAGAAGTTTCAAAAACTGGATCGAGGTATAAAAAGAGAACAACTTTGATCTGGGTCTTCTCACCTTCTAGTGACATGTCTGAGAGTTTGAGGTTTCCACGAGCATAACCTGTGGCAGTAATATACTTCTGCACAGGCACACCATTTGCTGTACCAAACTGTCATGCAAGCATGGAAACAGGCCTTGTGAAGATCGCTTTTGCAATGAAAGGGTCACTACAACCATGCCTTTTCTCCAACTATAGAATGGAACAATAATGGAAGACACAGCAGGAGTGACCAATGGAAATTCTTATGAGCTCAGGATCCCATAAACCTACACCAACTTACCGGTAAGTTAAAAGTAACTTTTCCCGATTGTGACAAAGTTTGCAAACAATCCTTAAAAATAAGATCAAAATAATCCAGATAAAGACTTTAAATTTTTATTCTTCAAGATACTCTTGTTTACCTTAGAACTATAATGGTTGAACTGTTTTTTTTTTTATTAATTGATTCATATCTGGATTAGCGTGCATGTCATCTTTCCAATTAATTAATTCATAATATGTTTTTATTTTATTTTTTATATTTTAATTGGTGCTTGTCTTATAGCTAAAGATGCCATTGGATGGCACCATTTTCATGCTAAAACTATAAAATATGAACATTCATGGGCCGTTGATTTTAATAATTTTTCTGTGCTTTTTTGTAATGTGAAAATAAAAACAAAACAAAATCGTCTTTTTTAAATATTATTTTTTATTAACGTATACAATTTAAATGATAATAATAAATGTAAAATAAAATCAACAAATTACAATTTGATTCGTGTTTTTTATATCGTATACTTTTTAAATTGTGTTAAGGCTTTTTTTTTATTAATTTTCTATCGGATAATTTTTTACTTGTGTTACGGCTTTTTTTTAATCAATTTTCTATCGGATATTTTTTTACTTGTGTTACGACTTTTTTTGTTGTTGTTTAACTAAAAAATAATAATCGTAATAAAAGTAAAAGTTGTTACGGTTAGATTTAGGGTTAGTTTAGGGTTAGGTTTAGGGTTAGTGTTCTGTTTGTTTGTAATGCTAAAATAAAAAAATTCAAAATCGTAACCGTACTTGGACAGAAGAAAGAAACTCAAACTTTTTTAAACAACAACAAACACATACAAATGTCTTCTTTACTTATTAAACATGTTTATAATATTTGCTTTTTATGACATTTACAAAAAAAACCTGTATATTTGGACTTTTCTTACTGGATATTTTTTTCGTACCGCTCTTTTTTACTTTAAAAATATACAGACGGTAGAATCTTCTTTGTCTCGTGGAATGTTACTAACAGTACGTTACTTGACACATTACCTAATTGCAACTCAATAAAAACATAGATATTTAACATTTTCACAAATAAAAGTTGAATACAGTATGTTGTAAAAAGTCTTATAATTATTGCTTTAAAAAATCTGAACATTTCAATAGTTTAAAATAAAAAAAAATCCAATGAAAACAACATTTCAATACAATTCAAATACAAACTCTCTCATCAAGCCGTAATTATTTTATAAATTGTGCGAATTCGGAAAATGTATTTGCTGCTATGCAACATACATGCTGTACTGCGACATGACATAGCGGCCTGCATTCTGTAGCACAACAAAAACATTGTATTATAGAAAATGCGGGTTCGAACGTGTCGGCCGCGGAAACAGCATTTTTATGTGTTTTGGCATGAAAACCGCGCCATAGAGCAGCATCTTTAGCTAAAAGATGAGTACCTTTTAATTTGTTAAAATAAAAATATTTATTTCTAATACCAACTATTCATTGTATGTTATTAATGATTATTAATAAATTTATTAATGTTAATTATTAAGATTTGAAAATATAATTTACCTTTGCCAATGCTTTCCAAAACTCAATCCTTTGGAGTTTCAAGATAATTTCATCATAACTAAATAAATAAAAGGGGTTTAGCCAGTGGATTCCGATACAGAATCCTAGCACCTTTCAAATAAATTAATAGCTGGCTTACTTGATCCCATTATTTTAGTGGTTACATTAATTAAAAGAGTGTTGTGTGACCAGGAAAAATAATTGTGTCTATTAAATCGTACAGAATTGTCTGACTAAACAAATTTAATAGATAGGACGTAATTTGGTGACTGACTATATGTAGTGAATTCGTAAAAAAAACCCTAATAGAGTAGTGGACGTTACAATATATTTTGGCAAAAATTGAACAATATGATCAGAGACTATAAGGGAAGCTGCGGACATTATTAAAAGGCCTAAGAGCATAAATGAAAAGTGTGAATTAAAGAAAATTGGAGGATAAAATATTTTTTAAAACTTTTCAACCAATAGAATTTGAAAATGAGGAAAAAAATAATGATTTTAAATCTCATTAAGCACATTCTTATATTTGAGAAAGAAAAAGCTCCGAGGAAAGTATTGAAATGTCAGCTATTTAACAATTATATTTTTATTATACGAAAGTTCCTGGAAATAATACTATAAATATGTATATATATATTATAATTTATAATTAATATGCCAGGAGCTGAATCTCATAAGATTAATTACTGCACATATGATTGTTATATGTAATTCATTGAGCATATTGAGTAGGCCTGATGTTATGTTTCCACCACATCTGAAAGAGTTTCCAGACAAAATGTGATTAATGATACATTAATGAGACAGATATCAGTTTCTTTCTTTGCACAGTTATAAGTAGTTATTACTCATTTGTTTGCTCTAATAACCAATTTTGATATGTACTTAGTCATGTGTTTACATTAATCTTGGATATATTATATATGGGCAACGGTGATTATTCAATTTTATTATAGTTGACATCCAAGGTAAATAATTAAGTGATTTGTTATTTTAATAATAAATTAAGTTACCAAGTTTATATCAAGAAATGGCATTAAATAAATAGCTCAAAAGTAGCATATATGCATACACATACAAACACATATTCATCATCCAAATTAATCCCCAAATCTGTTCTTAAAGTACCAATATATACTTCAAAATACAATTTTGTTGAAAAAAAATAGCTTTTAACATATTTAAAATCAGCTTTAAAAATATCATTATGAATTATTCCGAGAAAGAAGTAATCATGTATTATTATACATATATTACTAGTAAAATAGAGATAATAACATATTCAAATTTAAGTTAAGAATGCATTTTTGTATTATGACTCCACTATTCAATAAATGCCTTAATTTTTATAAATTTTTATATGCAGTTTAAAATTATTGATGAAAGAACTTAATTCTTTTTTAGATGTTTAGAGAAGGGATTAAAATAGTCATCCTTTCTCACTGATGATCCATTTGGCTTCTTAGCTACAATTTTCTAAAATCTTTCAGTAATTATCCAATTACTAATTTATTTATTTCATGCTCATTAGTCTTCTTTCTGTTCTACTTTTGTTAGGCCAATTTACCAAAAATACTGAAGTTGATACCTATCAGTGGAATAATTATTTTAGTGATATTACTGTAATTAGCTAGATATCATTAGTTTTGTTATCAGTTTTCAAAATAAATTCTGTAATTTCAATAATCTTTTTTTCAACTACAGTATAAAAAAGTTAAATATATATTGTAACCTAGTGTTATTGACACTTGGTTTATTTGGCATTATTTCCACAGGAAATCAATGCAATTTTTTTTTAGAAAATAAAAAGATAAAATAATAATAATATTAAGTGATTAATAAAGTATGCTATTTACTCACTTTAACGTATTTTAAGCAAATAACTAATAAATTTGGTAATCCAATGTCATTTTGAAGAAGAGCATGAATAATTTAATGAAAATATTAACAATAAGAGCAATTTAATATAGTATAAAAGCACATATTATAAACAGTAATTGATTTTGGATGGGTGGAGAGGGAGAGTAGATGAATATCTTGTCATAAAGCACAATAACTTCTGGTAAATTTTAAATTAATTTAGATAATAGTGTATATAGAATTATACATCACTAATAAGCATTGTTAATTAAATATACTTATTATTTTTCATTATTTGTCAATTTACTTGGTAATCCATTTAAATTATACGGAAAAATATAATTGTAATAAGTTTTTTTTTTCCTTTTCTTTTGTTTATGTTATAATTAAATGATTATTTTTCTGTAAGAGGTCGCTAAAAGAAGACCACCAAAATTTGAAGAAAGTTTAGTCTGACATTAGTTTTACAAGGAGGAAGCAGTACTGAAATTCGGTAACAAATTTTTTATTATTTTTTTATTGCAGAAATAAATATAAGTCAAGTAAATTTTTAATAATATCATGCGTTGCTAATCCTATTTGATAAGATATTCTGTTTTCTGTTGCCATCTACCTATTGAAAGCTTTTTATACGCAAAAATGTACTGTCTTATGCTAGAGTTCAAAATGACCGTATTAACTACAGCAATCACGGAAAGTGTCGTTATGTTTAAAATAAATAATATAAGTAATTTCCATGAAATAATCAATGATTTGTTAACTTTAACTTATTTAATTATCTTTTCATGGTATAAAAGAAAAATTATAATTAAAAAGACATATTATAAAAGCCAAGGAAAGTTAACTAGAAAATTTCGCGCTCTTTCTAAAAGAAATTGTCTGCTTTTGAAAATAATGTAAGTTCCCCACATTAAAATATGTTTTATTCACTGAAAATTATCTAGAAATAATAGTAATGATCAATGATATTTACTTATGCACCTGTATATTTTTTTTTAAAAAGAAAATATAAATTTTCTCAAGGCAAATATCGGAAAATTTGTATGTGTGCATTTTACGGAGAATTCCTTATTAAAGACAAATTACAGTTCCTAGAGTAGGAATAAAAACTACAAACAATAGTGACTTAATTATAACCATAATATAATATATTATATTATACATCAACTGGAGTCGTTAAAACTTTATATCCACGTAAGTCAGCTGCAGTCGTTATAATAATAGTATTTTGGAAAATTCGCGCATTATTTTATTCCTAAGCCAGCTAGCTAAAAATGATAAGTATCGCCAATAGTAAAAATAAAAGAATTGTATATGTGATCGTTTATCGTCAAATATTCGTCATGTTAAAATATGTATTGTTTTCTTGGATCCCAAAATTATATCAGTTAATTCAAGGAAGAGATAACATCCAACGCTGCTATGTTTTCTTTGCCTAATTTATTAATTGCACCAGAATGGAGGCAACTTTTATATAAATGAAAGAATAAAATGTGTTTCTTATTTTAAATTTTGCTTCGTGAACTACGAATGGATCAAGTTCTTCATCTGGATAAATTGCCCAACGGAAAAACATTTTTCTAGTGAGATAATAAGCACTTGTTAAGTAATGATTTTTTTTTACTAATTTGTAAAATTATGTGTATTTTTTTATATCAACAGGTGAAAGGCTGTATAGTCAAGTAATATTTAAATGACCTTGTAATCATAAAGGTATGTTTTCATGTAATTATTCTAGGTTAAATTTATATTTGAAATGAAAAAAAAAAATGTGTTTACTTATGATAGGCAATTATGGGTATAGATTTATATGTTAGATGTGTAAAAGTAGAAAATTTTAGATACTTAATAGGTAAAATATCTAGTTAAAATTATCAGAAGTAATTAAAGAGAAGTGCTATATAGGATATTACTTATTTAAAGTTTGAAACAAATTTATACTATGTTAATTGCGGAACTTATTCCCAATTATTCTTTATTAACGCATTCACTTAATTTAGTTCAAGATACTATACTACCAATTACTTGTTGAATGTTTCTTTGGCAAAGGCGAAAATTATTATGGTTTATTCTGTGTTATCCATTGATTTCAGACGTTGATCTAAGTATACCCCGGAACATAAATTTAGTGTAATTAGTGTATTTGCTTGTCTTGCCCCGATATAGCATCAGTATATGATTAATATTCGCATTAGTAATAATTGTAATGTATCTATTTTGTGGGATGGAAAATGATCTCCCCAAAAGCTTTATTTTCCATGAGGGGAATAGATAAATCTAGAATTCGGGTATGTTTATAACCCAAGTGATCGCTTCTCAGAGTTAGGACGATCAGTAATTTATATCGTATTTAGTGTATTTCATTCGTTAAAATCCCAGGAGAGGATTATATTTGGTGTGTGTTCCTATTATGCCCAAGTAAGAGGCAAGGACCCACCAAACTATTTTAATGTAGTAGTTAATTCTACAGACCTTCAGTGTTATTCCATATTCCTCATGAGAAAATAGAGATAATTCCACCACGGAAGGTGTTGAATATTGTGTTTTGTTTAGAAAGTTATGGCAAGATAACGGGTATATTGGAGGTTAATTCCTCAAGATCCATTTAGTAAAAATAGCGTGCTAGTATATATGATCAATGTCTGGATTGTGCGGCGGAATAGTGCTGGTAATCCACACGTAAGTCAATGGAGAGAGTAAGTTTAAAATTGCGTGATTTAGAAATTTTTATTTGCCAATGGAGGGTTCAAATACTAGGTTTAATTCGGGTTAATGATTAAGTAGCACTCACAATATAACTTATACTGAGGAATACAATGTGTATAACAACTTCAGTTGTTATTAAGGTAAATATTAAAATAATAAATGTAACTTCTGATAAATAACCCATAAATTATAATAAGTTATCTAAATAAAAACTATCATTTAATTAAAGATATGATAATAAAAATCGTTTGTACGCATTGCCTAGAATCAGATTATTTTTATTTTAAAACAAATAGTTAGTTAATAAAGTTAAGCAGCCGTTCATATAAGATACACTAAACGGATGAGTTGATGTATCGATAATAATATTTATTTTGTTATATTCAATTTGCATAAATGTAAAAGAAGATGAAGAAGTAGTTCGAATCCAAGTCTAAAAGTATAGACGAATTAATGTTAGTTATATTTGGTTTTATCCATATGGGATCGAATAAATTGTATATGTTTGTTTATTATGTTAATCATAAAGGATAGTTTTGTTAAACTGTAATAATAAATTATAATCTTGTTAAAATTTAATAATAAATTATAGTCTTGTTACAAATTGTTTTGAGTCATTTTTCTTGTGTGCTAAATAAAAGTGTATTTGCATAATACTTGCAATACTTTTCTTGAGTCCGAAATCATTTATGAAATCTCAAATTCAATACACCAGATAGACAATTGTAAGCAGATCAGAATATTTCATTATATTTTAATTTAATAAGAATTATTTATGGAATTGAAAACTTCAGACCAAAACATTTTATTTTATATGTGTGTAAAATCACTTTATTCCCAAACTAGTGGGTTTTGGTTGCACCTTATTTCGTACACATTTAAGTGAAGTGTCTAAGTAATAAATCTTAGTTAAATTATTGTGTTGTCATGGATAATGGAAGGACACAAAAGCACCCTTGTCTTTTCATCATTCCGACTGAGATTCTGGATAAAAAGGGCTGTATTATTCAAAATTATGCGTTGTTATTGAATATGGTTATCATCTCGTTAAATATTATAATAGTTGATGTGTGGATGAAGACACCTGGAATTTAATAAGGTAAATGTTTCCTATAGCCGACCAGAATGTCAGTCATATGCGACAACACAATACTGCCGAGCATTTTCTTTAAAAATAACAGAGAACCCTGAGATTAGTGTCATTATTATAAGTGCTCTTAAATTAAGAATTGATTCATTATGATCAATATTACAAGCGTGGCATGGCTTAAGAGATTGAAACTTCTGATTGTATAATAATAAAATATTGAGATCATATTGGCAAATTAATGAATGTTTTATTTTAGTCAGTAATATTAACAATGACATGAAATCATCATCATCATTGTCGAACAGTGCAAGTACTTACAGCTCAGAGAATGTGTTTTGGATAGAGAAAGAATGTTAGTTATTCTAAATTTTCCTTTTAAATTTATTTTATTAATGATAATTTTTTTTAATTCTATCTCTGTCTGAACTGCATATCGCTGTAGCTGAATTATTATAACTAACCAAACGTCGAGCTATATTATTAGGTAATATAGGGTTTGCTACCTGTCCTAGACGGAAGCGTCCGAATTCTCTTTAATAGAATTAGGCTTCCGGAATTGATTTAATAGAAATGAAGCGTTTAGGGCTTATTGAATTCGCTCATTTATTGTAATAGAAGTCGTCCTCATAATTAGGTTAGAAATGGCCGCCCAACTACAGGGGCCTTCGATGGCTATAGCTGGCCATAAAGAATTTGGTAAAATTTTCTTGAAATGAATATAAATAGTATTTGCACGTGAATGAATTAATTGTTCAGTGATTGAAAATGTTTGCCAATGATAAATTGTTTCTTTAGCCATAAAATATTATATGAATGTCTATTTTATGACATAATCTTTTGCCACTGAATAAATAAATTTGTTAGTTTATAATGTTATGGTCTGTAAGTAATTCCATAAAATATTGTAATGATTTTATCATTTATGATGATCTGCTTGTCTGGTGGTGTGATTGGCACTTATACCATATTACATAATGGTTTGGTGAGATTTCTATGGACCAAGTAGCAGATGAGAAAAGAATATTCGGTAGTTAATGTTGGGACTCTAGAGATAGTAAATATCAGAACATAGTTTTTGGTGTAGATTGTTTTTGATAGTAGAAGCATAGAGGCAGGATGTCTTGTCAATAATTGCTTATCAATATTATTAATAGTTCATTACTAATTTCAGTACTGTCAAATAATAGAAAGAGTGAAATTTTAAATATGAGTGAAAACCAAGATAGTCAGGATATTTCAGAGGATTTGGGAGAATCCCAAGAGCTCCAATCCCCGGATACACAAACACTATATTTTCATGTAGAAGTAAGAGAGGAACAAGAATCTTGGGATGAAGTTAGTCCGAAAAAAGTTAAAGTAGATAAAGATCTACCTGGGAATGAGCAAGTCCAAATATTTGCAATATTACAAAATTTGTCTGCACAGATCCGAAACTCAGAAAGTAAAATAGAAAGTCAAATACAAAATTCAAATAGTGAATTAAAGAATCAAATTCAAAATTTGGACAGTAAAATAGACAATCACGTACAGGAGATCAAAGTTCTAAGGGAAGAGTTAAAGAACCATATAGAAGAGTCAAAATTGGCCTCCGAAAAACTAGAAATAAAAATTAAGAAAGAAGTAAAAATAAAGTCGGAAAGGGCCGAAAATATGATCGAAGCTATTCAGCAGGACTTCATAAGTCAATATGTAGAATTAAACAGTGAAGTTAAGGATAAAATCGAATGTATTAAAGGAGAATTAGATAGTACTAGGAGTGAGGTTAGAAACTTAAAAGAAGAAGTCCAAAATATAACTCTTGAACCTGACAATGTAGCAAAAGGATGTCAGAGCCAGATTACTAGCAGAATAGCTAAGTTAGAAACTCAAGATGTAACCCAATGTGAAATTAATAAAAAGATAGAAAGTGAGCTAATTCAAGTTATAGGAAAGGTAGAACATTTCAATGAGATATTAAAGAATATTTCACAAATATTACATAATGATCTCAAAGAGGAAATAGGGGAATATATGAATCAATGTGAGAATACAGTATATCAAAGACTAGAAGATAAACTTGAGTTAGAGAAAGATGAAACTATTAACCAGTTAAAGCAACAAATTCAACATTTAAATGTAGGCCTTAAGGACAGTTCTACAAGAATAGACTGTGAATGGCAAAATTATAAATTGGGATTAGAAAGTCGTATGAAAGCTATGGACCTTAATATGGATAAAGTTGTTCATAGTAAAAATGTATCTGAAACTCAGGTTAAGGAAATCAATAATGATCATAATAAACCCGTAATCTCTGAGTTACATACAATGATTAGTCCACTTGAATCAATGTACAATCCATTGAATGAGGCCAGACATGAAGTCATGTTAGAGCCCGAAAGTAATAGCTCCATGGCCTTAAAATTCCTCAAAATAAAATTCTTTAAAGGAGAATACCTGGAGAATCCACATGAATATCTCCAAAATTTAGACGAATTGTTCACCTTATGTCATTTGTCTGAGGTAGAGAAGATTGCCATTGCCACAAATCATTTGTGTGCGGCATCTAAAGATTGGTGGCAATCGTTATTTATAAAACCGGAAACATATGGGGACTTTAAATATCTTATGTTAGCCAGTTTTTGGGGGGAAGACCGCCAAGACAACCTCAGGTATCAAATATCTCAGGAAAGGTACCATGTAAATAAGGGCAGTTACACTCAGTTTTTCAGGAGTCAGGCCGTCAAACTGAAAACGTTGACAGCTTATCCGTTGTCTGAGACCCAAATTGTACGAATAATTCGCCATAATTTACCGAGGCATATCGAGCAGGTCTTGATTGCTGCGGACAGACATACAATAGAAGAGGTCATCAAAATTTTAGATTTGCTAGTGTAACGATATATAGATATGTCGTTACATTAATTTAAAAGAAAAACAAAGTTCGCAAATAAAAAATAAATGTATTGGAAATGTATAAAAAAACTAGACGCTAAAATTAAAATGTTGTTAAATATATATATTCGCACAGATGCTAAACTTTAAAAATATTTTTTTTATATATATAAATAAAAAAAGGTATTTGAACGTTTTTTTTTTTTTTTTTGATAAAAAAATACAAGAGTTAAATATTAAAATATTTAATATAAGTTAAAATAAAAACAGGTATTAATTAATTCCTGTAATCTATAAATGGAATTTCTATTTGACCTTTAAGTTTAAATCAATTGATGTTTAATTTTATATGTTTGTTATTGATAAAAAAATCATTTCCATTTATTTTAATTGTATAAATTATTTATTGTTTAAATTTTAAATGTATGAAATTTAAGTTGTTTATAGACGCTTGCATGGATTCGTTTGCGGTTAATTATATTTTGGTTTTCATATTTGATCAAAATATATAGACATTCGATAAATAATGATACCTTACGGTGAGTATCTAAAATGTATTTATTCGGATGTCTTTTAAGTTATTGGTGACAACGCAAGTATCTTATGGTGAATACTATTGGGTTACTTATAAGTTTCCCTCTGCGATTGTCGGTATCAATAATTTTGTATTTTGATCGTTTATGCTTATTTTGAAATGTTTTTGACCGTGGAATTTATGTAATCGATCTATATCCAACATTTTAAAACAAATTGTATAAAAGTAATCTGTGCGAACATATCTAAATGATAAATTTAAGTCGGGCGTGAACGGCTATATAGTTTTGTAAGGTTATATTAAGGGAGGGTAATCTTAGGTTATTTGTTTCGTGGTAGAATTGGCTCAATGGTTTCGATATATTTATGTAGGTAGTAAATGTAGCAGGAGATCCGCCACGTGCAGGATTACAGATATACGCTGCACACCCTCTGTTGCCTATGGAATTGGATAGTAAGACGCAAGACGCAATCCATTCCTATGGAGTTTTATGTTTATTGTTCTACTCGCCATCAGAAGTAGCATTCCTGGTGGTGGAGAGCAACAATGTCTTCTCACTATACTGTTCAGATGTGCATTCCTGACAGTATAGTCTATTTAGTGCCGTTGTATTTTCATGCTACATTGAATACATAAGTGTATCGGATGGTTGGCGTCAGTTTGACTTTGAATTTTTAGCCTAGGGTTAAATAAGGGAAGAATATTGTCTTTTCAAATGCAGATCTATGTAGCCTATTCATACCCGACCCTCTAAATAAAATATTTAAACATTATAGCAAGCTATTTTAAATGTAAAATTAAAAGTTAATATAAAAATCTAAATGTTAAACTTATTCCTCGGGTTTAGAATGATTTTATATGTGCGTAAATAAATATTTTTATGTGTTAATTTCTGGCAGTGGCTTTTATTCTTTTATATTTAAGATATAAAATTTATAGATTTTTATCTCTGCGTCTCCGCTGAGCTAGTGACTTGGGCTAACGGTCGAAATATGTAAATAAAGTGGAATCCTAACAGCGCGTATCTGCCTACTTTATAAATTTTTCTAAGCTCAAATGCCTAGATGGCGCCCTTGGTAGTGCGGTGCGATGCGATCTCCCACTTCATTTGGATCGTTATACTAGAAACCAGTGATAGGAATATGGATCATAGGAGTAGGATAAATAGGGACACCCATCCTATGGTAAACAATATTAATTTTACAGATAGGTCCTATGTGGAAAAAAAGAAGTTAAGTAAAGAAAAGGGATATTATAGGACAAATCCCTATAGTAGACCGAATAGCCACCTCAGTAGGCCGACAGTGAAAAGAAGGATTCTAAATGAGAATCAACCTTCTACTAGTGGTATCCCAACAATACCCAAAGAAAAATATAAAAGGTAGGAAAAGTAGCGGGGCATTAACTTAAAAAGGATCTCAACCCCTGATGGAACAAGAGGTACCTATAATGCCCGAAGCTTACTACCATATCCTAAACAAAATTGAGTCTGTAAGATTGAATTTATTAACTTCTAGGAGAAGTATGATATAGACTTAGCAATACAATAAGAAATATTAATAAGGCATATATTATTTTATTTTTATTTTTCATAATGGTGGGAGAATTGTAACCTAGTGTTATTGACACTTGGTTTATTTGGCATTATTTCCACAGGAAATCAATGCAATTTTTTTTTAGAAAATAAAAAGATAAAATAATAATAATATTAAGTGATTAATAAAGTATGCTATTTACTCACTTTAACGTATTTTAAGCAAATAACTAATAAATTTGGTAATCCAATGTCATTTTGAAGAAGAGCATGAATAATTTAATGAAAATATTAACAATAAGAGCAATTTAATATAGTATAAAAGCACATATTATAAACAGTAATTGATTTTGGATGGGTGGAGAGGGAGAGTAGATGAATATCTTGTCATAAAGCACAATAACTTCTGGTAAATTTTAAATTAATTTAGATAATAGTGTATATAGAATTATACATCACTAATAAGCATTGTTAATTAAATATACTTATTATTTTTCATTATTTGTCAATTTACTTGGTAATCCATTTAAATTATACGGAAAAATATAATTGTAATAAGTTTTTTTTCCTTTTCTTTTGTTTATGTTATAATTAAATGATTATTTTTCTGTAAGAGGTCGCTAAAAGAAGACCACCAAAATTTGAAGAAAGTTTAGTCTGACATTAGTTTTACAAGGAGGAAGCAGTACTGAAATTCGCAACAAATTTTTTATTATTTTTTTATTGCAGAAATAAATATAAGTCAAGTAAATTTTTAATAATATCATGCGTTGCTAATCCTATTTGATAAGATATTCTGTTTTCTGTTGCCATCTACCTATTGAAAGCTTTTATACGCAAAAATGTACTGTCTTATGCTAGAGTTCAAAATGACCGTATTAACTACAGCAATCACGGAAAGTGTCATTATGTTTAAAATAAGTAATATAAGTAATTTCCATGAAATAATCAATGATTTGTTAACTTTACCTTATTTAATTATCTTTTCGTGGTATAAAAGAAAAATTATAATTAAAAAGACATATTATAAAAGCCAAGGAAAGTTAACTAGAAAATTTCGCACTCTTTCTAAAAGAAATTGTCTGCTTTTGAAAATAATGTAAGTTCCCCACATTAAAATATGTTTTATTCACTGAAAATTATCTAGAAATAATAGTAATGATCAATGATATTTACTTATGCACCTGTATATTTTTTTTTAAAAAGAAAATATAAATTTTCTCAAGGCAAATATCGGAAAATTTGTATGTGTGCATTTTACGGAGAATTCCTTATTAAAGACAAATTACAGTTCCTAGAGTAGGAATAAAAACTACAAACAATAGTGACTTAATTATAACCATAATATAATATGTTATATTATACATCAACTGGAATCGTTAAAACTTTATATCCACGTAAGTCAGCTGCAGTCGTTATAATAATAGTATTTTGGAAAATTCGCGCATTATTTTATTCCTAAGCCAGCTAGCTAAAAATGATACGTATCGCCAATAGTAAAAAGAAAAGAATTGTATATGTGATCGTTTATCATCAAATATTCGTCATGTTAAAATATGTATTGTTTTCTTGGATCCCAAAATTATATCAGTTAATTCAAGGAAGAGATAACATCCAACACTGCTATGTTTTCTTTGCCTAATTTATTAATTGCACCAGAATGGAGGCAACTTTTATATAAATGAAAGAATAAAATGTGTTTCTTATTTTAAATTTTGCTTCGTGAACTACGAATGGATCAAGTTCTTCATCTGGATAAATTGCCCAACGGAAAAACATTTTTCTAGTGAGATAATAAGCACTTGTTAAGTAATGATTTTTTTTTACTAATTTGTAAAATTATGTGTATTTTTTTTATATCAACAGGTGAAAGGCTGTATAGTCAAGTAATATTTAAATGACCTTGTAATCATAAAGGTATGTTTTCATGTAATTATTCTAGGTTAAATTTATATTTGAAATGAAAAAAAAAAAAAAAATTTTTTTATAAAATGTGTTTACTTATGATATGCAATTATGGGTATAGATTTATATGTTAGATGTGTAAAAGTAGAAAATTTTAGATACTTAATAGGTAAAATATCTAGTTAAAATTATCAGAAGTAATTAAAGAGAAGTGCTATATAGGATATTACTTATTTAAAGTTTGAAACAAATTTATACTATGTTAATTGCGGAACTTATTCCCAATTATTCTTTATTAACGCATTCACTTAATTTAGTTCAAGATACTATACTACCAATTACTTGTTGAATGTTTCTTTGGCAAAGGCGAAAATTATTATGGTTTATTCTGTGTTGTCCATTGATTTCAGACGTTGATCTAATTATACCCCGGAACATAAATTTAGTATAATTAGTGTATTTGCTTGTCTTGCCCCGATATAGCATCAGTATATGATTAATATTCGCATTAGTAATAATTGTAATGTATCTATTTTGTGGGATGGAAAATGATCTCCCCAAAAGCTTTATTTTCCATGAGGGGAATAGATAAATCTAGAATTCGGGTATGTTTATAACCCAAGTGATCGCTTCTCAGAGTTAGGACGATCAGTAATTTATATCGTATTTAGTGTATTTCATTCGTTAAAATCCCAGGAGAGGATTATATTTGGTGTGTGTTCCTATTATGCCCAAGTAAGAGGCAAGGACCCACCAAACTATTTTAATGTAGTAGTTAATTCTACAGACCTTCAGTGTTATTCCATATTCCTCATGAGAAAATAGAGATAATTCCACCACGGAAGGTGTTGAATATTGTGTTTTGTTTAGAAAGTTATGGCAAGATAACGGATATATTGGAGGTTAATTCCTCAAGATCCATTTAGTAAAAATAGTGTGCTAGTATATATGATCAATGTCTGGATTGTGCGGCGGAATGGTGCTGGTAATCCACACGTAAGTCAATGGAGAGAGTAAGTTTAAAATTGCATGATTTAGAAATTTTTATTTGCCAATGGAGGGTTCAAATACTAGGTTTAATTCGGGTTAATAATTAAGTAGCACTCACAATATAACTTATACTGAGGAATACAATGTGTATAACAACTTCAGTTGTTATTAAGGTAAATATTAAAATAATAAATGTAACTTCTGATAAATAACCCATAAATTATAATAAGTTATCTAAATAAAAACTATCATTTAATTAAAGATATGATAATAAAAATCGTTTGTCCGCATTGCCTAGAATCAGATTATTTTTATTTTAAAATAAATAGTTAGTTAATAAAGTTAAGCAGCTGTTCATATAAGATACACTAAACGGATGAGTTGATGTATCAATAATAATATTTATTTTGTTATATTCAATTTGCATAAATGTAAAAAGAAGATGAAGAAGTAGTTCGAATCCAAGTCTAAAAGTATAGACGAATTAATGTTAGTTATATTTGGTTTTATCCATACGGGATCGAATAAATTGTATATGTTTGTTTATTATGTTAATCATAAAGGATAGTTTTGTTAAACTGTAATAATAAATTATAATCTTGTTAAAATTTAATAATAAATTATAGTCTTGTTACAAATTGTTTTGAGTCATTTTTCTTGTGTGCTAAATAAAAGTGTATTTGCATAATACTTGCAATACTTTTCTTGAGTCCAAAATCATTTATGAAATCTCAAATTCAATACACCAGATAGACAATTGTAAGCAGATCAGAATATTTCAGTATACTTTAATTTAATAAGAATTATTTACGGAATTGAAAACTTCAGACCAAAACATTTTATTTTATATGTGTGTAAAATCACTTTATTCCCATACTAGTGGGTTTTGGTTGCACCTTATTTTGTACATATTTAAGTGAAGTGTCTAAGTAATAAATCTTAGTTAAATTATTGTGTTGTCATGGATAATGGAAGGACACAAAAGCACCCTTGTCTTTTCATCATTCCGACTGAGATTCTGGATAAAAAGGGCTGTATTATTCAAAATTATGCGTTGTTATTGAATATGGTTATCATCTCGTTAAATATTATAATAGTTGATGTGTGGATGAAGACACCTGGAATTTAATAAGGTAAATATTTCCTATAGCCGACCAGAATGTCAGTCATATGTGACAACACAATACTGCCGAGCATTTTCTTTAAAAATAACAGAGAACCCTGAGATTAGTGTCATTATTTTAAGTGCTCTTAAATTAAGAATTGATTCATTATGATCAATATTACAAGCGTGGCATGGCTTAAGAGATTGAAACTTCTGATTGTATAATAATAAAATATTGAGATCATATTGGCAAATTAATGAATGTTTTATTTTAGTCAGTAATATTAACAATGACATGAAATCATCATCATCATTGTCGAACAGTGCAAGTACTTACAGCTCAGAGAATGTGTTTTGGATAGAGAAAGAATGTTAGTTATTCTAAATTTTCCTTTTAAATTTATTTTATTAATGATAATTTTTTTTAATTCTATCTCTGTCTGAACTGCATATCGCTGTAGCTGAATTATTATAACTAACCAAACGTCGAGCTAAATTAGTAATAAAAATATACGGGTTTGCTTCCCGTCCTAGACAGAAGCGTTTAGGCTTTCCGAATTCTCTTTATTGAATTCGCTCATTTATTTTAATAGAAGTCTTCTATTGATAGGTTAGAATATATATTTTTTAAAAATCTCCTGTAAGTGATATATTTTTAAGAGTAGTTCCAGTAATTTTAAATTTTTTAGATCTCTTCAATACATTTCAAAATGAAGATTTGGTTTGTAATAACATGGCTACCTTATTTCTCTACTTTTGCTTAATGTTTTTAGAAATCAGTCTTTTATTGTTTTATTTAGGAATTGATGCTTTCTAAGTGGACATTATTAAGCATACAATTATGTGGTCAGAACTGAAATATTATTCAAAATCTTTGATAAACAGTTGTCCATAATTCTGAAGTTCTATTCTGATAGCAATCACAACTTTGATTTTGACTTTTGAAATAAGGATATGTTACACACAGAAATGCTGTTTAATAATATCTTTTTTATTAATAATTAAAAAATCTTCTTTAATAAGAAAAGTTTTCTGTCAAAACAGAAATTCACTATGATTTTACCTATGTTCTATTAATGAAATGGCTGAAGCAATATTTTTTTATTCATATAAATAAATAATGAAATATTTAGTTATTGAAGAGGTCATGAGGCATTTGAATCAAGGAAATAATAGACAGAACTTCAAGGTTTTATTTAATTTTTCTTAATATTTCTTAATTTAAATAAAACAGATAGTGAAATTTTATAATTACCGGTATATTTATTGTAACATGAAAATATGCTTATTTTAATTATCAAAATCAGAGTAAAACATTAAATAGATCTTTTTAAATGTTTAATTTATAATAATTTTTTAAATTCAAAATTATTATTTAATGCTTAACTATTATTCTAGTCTAATATAGAAAATATTTACAAAAAAAATTAGTTTGTTTATTTCTCCTTTTCCTTTCAACTTTATACATATTAATGCACACACTGCTATGTTGTTGTATACCTTGAAATAAATAATTCAGCCACTGGACTATAAGTACACAATGCAGCATGAATACCAAGAGAGTTACCTCAATTTAGATACATTGAGCTACCATAATCTTTGATATGAAATAAAAATGGAAACATCTTTGCAAAGCCCTGCTCCTTTGAGTCTTAGGGACTGGAAAAAAAACTATGCTTTGCTCCTTTTGTTGGAGACTTAGAGGCTGAGATCATGACAGGACTATGTTAACTGCACCATGATAAACAAAAGGAAATATGAAAATGAATTGGAGCAATGCCTGAGATAGAATACTCCTTGGAGTTGCATCAAAACACTGTATCTTCAAGCCAATGACAAAATTCTCTATTCACCATCAAAACTGACAGTAGAGCTAAACAAACACCAACAGTCAAAAACCCAATCTATTCTCCAAAAGCATACATTTTCTATTCTATTTTAAATATGAACTCCTTAAATATATATTAACCATTATTCTACAACTTAATCATCACTACTCTTGTCACATATTTCACAGTATTTTTTTATATTAATTTTGCATAAAATGCATACTTCTTTTCTTTTTCAGATGTGGTTATATTTAAGATCAAATTGAGTGGCAATTTTGTTGTAATGGCTACCAGTACTTGTAATCAATGGTCATATAGTTGGGTAGCCATTTGTAATTGCACAAAATCATCATCAACCCCAAGTTAATGAATCACATTTAAATTTACAAATAATATAATGAATAAATATATAAACCAGTCAACACTTAGACAATCCCAATATTAACAACAATTCAAACTATTGTCAGGGCAAGCTATTTTTAAAGATAGACATATATATAAAAAAGATAGAATCCCACGTTTATTTATGATACAATATATTTATATATTTTATGTTATTTATATAGACACTAAATATTGCAACTTGATCAGTGTTTAAAATTTTTGATACAAATAAGTTTAAATAAATCTCCTTAAACAGGTCATATAACTAGTTCTGAATGCAGATTAATAAACAGACAAATATAACATTACAAACTGCAATTATAATTTTCAAATTGCATTCAAAGTATTATTTAAATAAAAAGTTTAATAATGCTGAAGGCTAAATGGGTTTAAAAGTATATATATATATATATGAAGGTATCCATTTAAATCAACTTAATTAGAAAGCACTTAACCTAGAACAACTGCCCCAGGCAATGAATACTCCACACACTCAAAATTTCCATGTAAACATTCATTTAAAATATTGTATTATACATATGCATTTTTTAAGATTTTGGATTTTTTTTTTCAGTTTTGAATAGAATTATGCATTTCTAATTTATTTATTACACATCGCCATATCTACATATTATGTGGACTAATGCTATATTTGTAGGAACTTCTAAAGAATTTCTACTTACAGGATTAAAAATATATGGTGTCAAAGTAGTGGTCAATTTTCTTCCTTGCATTGATTTGGATGATTAGCTATTTACTTTTTGTTACACATATGTTTGAAGCTTGATTAACTGCCTATTAAAATATATTATGCACATATATTTAACATTATAATTTTAAAGTATACAGTATATATAAAAATTTATTATATAAATATTAATATAATAAATGACAAATTACTTACATCTTTATCTTATACAGTACATAGTAAAACAAGAACAGTTCTCTATTTTAGTGCTATCTATATATTAAGTATTCAGTTATTACCAATGATAATGCATTTAAATTCTTACTGTCAAAGTTGGGATTCAAAACTGGAAATAATTCATTTATGCATCTACCAATTATCTCTAACTCCATTTTACTAATTAAACTAAAAGTCTGAAAATTTCCATTCTAAAGTTTTGAATTCTATCCAACTTACTGAACAATTACATAGATCCGATCTGTTCCTGTTTTATTATATATTTAAATGTACTATCATAATCACTGATTATTCAACTCTGCCATAGATGACATTAGAGTAGAGCATTTATTTTATCATTATTTTAATATGATACATTATAATTTCAAGACAATTTTAACCCGAAACTCAAGTTACATTTGGGCAGATGCAAAAAGTGATAGGTTGAGACGAGTGTGTTTATGTGTAATGCGTTTGAGATTGGATGCACCTTTACTGAAAGTAAACTAAAATAAACACATTTGTTTTATCTCTCTAAGAACAATAATAAATAATTATTGTATAAAATCGTGAGGTGAACAATTATTACAATCATTAAATACCATGGACTACTTTTATGGTTTTATCAAGAAGATTAAGGTGTTCTTATGTGCACAGACTGTATTGCAACGTACAATGTATAAAGACTTATCCCAGGTATGATTAAGGTATCAAATGAATTTTATTGTATCACCATACCCTTATTGAATTTTATATTACAACTAGAGATGAAAATAATAAAGGATGCAAATGGATCCAATAAAGAAAATTAATTTAACAAAGTGGAAGTATGACATTTTATTTCGTATTGTATCAAAGATGATGATTTCAGTAATGACACAGACAACTGTAATATAAATATATCAATTACTTTATTTTAATAAAAACAAAACAAATAAACATTAGCGAACAAATCAAAAGTTCTCTACAAAATAATTACAAATATTATTATTTGTTTAAGGCAGAGACTATAAATAGTCAAAATACGAGTCATAGATCACATGACCCAATTCTCTTAAGCTTGTAAGATATAATCAATGAGAATTGCCAATTCCCCAACAAGCTTTGTGATAAATGCTTAGCCAGAGCCAGCATTTAAAATATCTCTGTCAGTACCCCAAACCTCTGGCCATGGTTTCATGCTTTGGCACTCATCAGAGAGGTGTTAGGATATGTTCAGACACTAGATCTAAAAATACCAACCCAAAGCCAGCATTTATCTAGAAGTTATCTATTGAGAGAAAAATCTGAAATTTTCAGACACCTACATGTATTCAAATCCAGCTATCCAACTCAAATAGCTACATGGGGCTATATGCTGGCTCTGGCTGAGCAATTATCACAAAGCTTGTTGAGCAATTGGCAATCCTCATTGATTATATCTTACAAGCTTAAGAGAATTGGGTCATGTGATCTAAGACTTTTATTTTGACTATTTATAGTCTCTGCCTTAAGTCTTATGCAATATTATATTGCTAAGAATACTAATATATCATATGGCTGAAGATCTCTCAGCCCCATATAGCTATTTGAGTTGGAGTCACTGCCTTAAGTCTTATGCAATGTTATATTGCTAAGAATACTAATATATCATATGGCTGAAGATCTCTCAGCCCCTTATAGCTTATTTGAGTTGTATAGCTGGGTTTGAAGACATGTAGGTGTCTGAAAAATTCAGATTTTCCTCTCAGTAGATAACTTCTAGATAAATGCTGGCTTTGGGTTGGTATTTTTAGATCTAGTGTCTGAATCTGCCCTAGCACCTCTCTGAGGAGTGCCAAAGCACAAAACCATGGTCACAGGTTTGGGGAGAGGGGTCTTGACAGAGATATTTTAAATGCTGGCTCTGGCTAAGCATTTATTACAAAGCTTGTTGAGGAATTGGCAATTCTCATTGATTATTATTATTTGTTCTCTTTAAATAATCTAACATTTGAATATGATTATGTGTATGGTCAATAAAGTGGTGCAAATACAAAACATTTTATTGATGAGGTTGTACACTATTCATTCAATACCTACCATTACTTACAGGTGGATAGGAATGTTTCAAGTCCTTAAGTTTTCACAATGACAATTAGTCCACTAACAATCTCATTTCTAAGATTGGTTTAGAACTTTAATTTTAGGGACAAGCAAATTGTTTATCTAATAGTCATACCAATGATATACAAATACAGTACATAACTTTATAAAATCTGATCATTGTATCTTTTAGTGGCATGACTAGTTATGTTGTCTAGCTTATATTTATATATTGAAATTTCAAAAATTAGTTATGGGTAAAATTCACCTAACAAATGAAGTTTAGAATTATTAATGTTGCAAGGGTGCTTTGTTGCATAGTATGGGAACCATTAAATTATATATAATCTTTACTAGAAATAATAAAGGTAAATATTCTCCAGTAATTTAATTATCTACTCGGGATGTTTAATGACCGAATAATGTAGGGCCGAGAATAAGATCAAATAAAACATAAAGTTAAACCTAACAGATTTACGGGGTTTATAAATTAATTTAACTGTATACAACCTATTTCCAATACAAAATATAACAAGACATTACCTTACCAATAATACTAAGGTACCTTCTTATATATGAGCTTTTTTTTGAGAACTTCATTAGTGAAGAAGGTTAATTACTTTCTAAATAGAATTACAACAATAATAACTATAAAGAAAATAATTCCATAATTTACAAATAAAATTCAGTAAACAATTATTTTAACAACTAATCCCCAAATTCCATGCACAACTCAAAAGCATTATATTTAGGCATGCTACACTTTTGAAGTAGCATCAAAGATTATTGAAGTTTTACAGACAATAATTTTAATAATATACACTTAATATTAAATCCACATGATGGAATAATCCATTCAGAAATTAAGATTCGGAGCACAGATTAATAGACGGATTTTACAAAAGTTTGTAGTAAATTATAATGATTACTCCTATTTTGGTTTCCATTGTTGTAACAATTAATCCATCTAGAAAAATTTAATTTATCACTTTATAATGTCTTTGTATATTTCATGGCTATAGCATCAATAATTATAAATCCATTATCCATGGGCTGATATTAGAATTATAATTTTGCATAAAATGAGGAACTTAATCATTTAAGAAGCAATAAGGGAATAATATTCTAATGGTTGGTGTTTATCCAATACATTACCACATTGGTTTGATAATTCATTAATTTAAGCAAGTAGAAATCTTCCAGATGTAGTTTAGATCATCTTATTAACTTATGAGACCTAGTAGAGAAAAAAATAATCCTTTGACTCGGGACTTTCACCAATCTTCATTAAGATTTTAAACAGCTTTCATATATAAATAATTATATATTGAATGTTAATTTGTAACTTGTACAAAATTTCTAACATTCAATAAATCCATAGGGAGAGACAGTCAGTATTATTTTAAACAAGTTATTCCAATTTCAGAGAAGAGATGAATAAATTCTGAAATATTTTTATGTAATAGCATCCCATAAGCGATTTTTATAAATTCCATTGGTGAATTAAAACATTTAAATCTGATTTCCTTTTAAATAATATTTGATGAAGTCAAATAATTTTACTTTTGGGAAATATATGTATTCAAGCACGAGTGCGTGTGCGGCACAAGCTATTAATACAGAATAGCTAACTAAAAATAATAAACTAGCTGAGCGCTTTCAAAGGATCATGCCTTCATAATCATAGCTTGCTAATACATTTAATCGTATGCAAATATGCTAATTCCATTTTTTTGATAAAGCAAAGCACGTGTCCTTCCTATTTATGGCATCGTTGTCTCGTGAGATGAATAAAGCGTCTTTGATTTTTCTTTTAAGGTCATGTCTCTATCTACACACGATTGTGGGATTGTCCAGAATGCATTCGTGGTGACTTGTGCTCTGGTGCTGATAGAAAACTGAATAGGTAGAAGGATCGTTGCGAGCTCTATTGTATGAATATTTATGTTGTGCTAATCGTGTAGCCAAAGATGCTCTGCTTTCTCCATAACATGTGCCTTTACAATTATTGTTGGAACATGCAATATTATATACTGTGTGGGGGGTCTGTAAAAGTGGAGTTTGGTCCTTAGTGTTATTAATTAAATTGTTAGAATTTGGAGGAGTTCGAAAACAAAGCTGATATTTGTTGTTAAGGATGGAATACAATTTCTTGTGTAAATTGGATATATATGGAAGCAATAATCTGGGTTTATCCTGTGTGATGTGAGAGTTAAGACGTTTATTCTGTATATGTAAAAAAAAATTGTCAACAATGAATTGCCTGAACCCTAAATTCAATAGGTCATCTCTATATTCTATTACATTTGCTTTTGCATCTGCCTCAATTTTACACAACAATCTGTTTCTATGCAAAAAAGATGCTAGGCCAGATAATTTATGTGCTATAGGTGTGTGAGATTGGGGGTGTCTGGCTTCTGATTTCCAATGGTTTGATGGCCATACTATAATGGCAGTGGTTGTTTTCTCTTTGTATTTTGACATCAATATATTTAACTTGTTGGTGAGTGTCTTCAGTTGTGACATTCACAACTAGTGCTGTGCTGGTTTCCAATTCAGCTTTGATCCGTGTGATGATCTCAGAGGTGGCAGCAATGAATAGATCATCCACATATCTAGTATATACTAGAAAGCATGACAGGTTTAGACTAGGTATGATTTTTCTCTCATAGTAGTTCAGGAAGATGCTGGTAACTACACCACTCAGTGGTAAACCCATAGGCCAGCCTTGTTTCATGGAGAACCACTGGTTTCTGAAAAATGCCACAATGTTGCTGCCAACCAACATAGAAAGTCATGGATGAAATCTACTTGAGGTTGAGCTATTTTTTGTGTCAAAAGTTCATCTCTGACAGATTTGTGTTGATGTATACACAGGAATACATAGACAAGATTAACATACAGATTAATAACTTACAGTTTTATAAAATTGATCAGTTCAGCATTGCTAACAATAGAGATAAATTCATTTCATCCATCCTTAAAAACATTGCAATAAAGCCTTCACAAAGTCAAAATATTGCAGTCTATACCCATCATCATCAGTGCCACCCAGGATTTTTGGAAGTGCCAAAACACATAAAGACAACCCACTGGTCCGATTAATGCTAGACTTCAGTGGAGTACATTATGCAAAGACAGCCAAGTGGGTGAACAAAAAACTCATCCAAATGTTGGGCTTTGGGACATACACTATCAATTCATCTGCACAGTTCATGTCCTCCATCAAAGATTTACAACTAAACCCAAACATCAAATTGTCCACTATGGATGTTTCTGATATTATATGGCTCTGTCAATAGAAACAAGTCGATCCAAATTGTCAGAGATGAACTTTTGACACAAAAAAATAGCTCAACCTAAAGTAGACTTCATCCATGACTTTCTATGTTGGTTGGACAGCAACATTGTGGCATTTTTCAGAAACCAGTGGTTCTCCATGAAACAAGGCTGGCCTATGGGTTTACCACTGAGTGGTGTAGTTACCAGCATCTTCCTGAACTACTATGAGAGAAAAATCATACCTAGTCTAAACCCGTCATGCTTTCTATTATACACTAGATATGTGGATGACCTATTCATTGCTGCCACCTCTGAGATCATCACATGGATCAAAGCTGAATTGGAAACCAGCACAGCACTAGTTGTGAATGTCACAACTGAAGACACTCACCAACAAGTTAAATATCTTGATGTCAAAATACAAAGAGAAAACAACCACTGCCATTATAGTATGGCCATCAAACCATTGGAAATCAGAAGCCAGACACCCCCAATCTCACACACCTATAGCACATAAATTATCTGGCCTAGCATCTTTTTTGCATAGAAACAGATTGTTGTGTAAAATTGAGGCAGATGCAAAAGCAAATGTAATAGAATATAGAGATGACCTATTGAATTTAGGGTTCAGGCAATTCATTGTTGACAAATTTTTTTTACATATACAGAATAAATGTCTTAACTCTCACATCACACAGGATAAACCCAGATTATTGCTTCCATATATATATCCAATTTACACAAGAAATTGTATTCCATCCTTAACAACAAATATCAGCTTTGTTTTCAAACCCCTCCAAATTCTAACAATTTAATTAATAACACTAAAGACCAAAC
The DNA here is from genome assembly GCA_028023455.1 of Epiperipatus broadwayi. Lineage (NCBI taxonomy): Eukaryota > Metazoa > Onychophora > Udeonychophora > Euonychophora > Peripatidae > Epiperipatus > Epiperipatus broadwayi. The sequence continues at coordinate 3,845,826 of JAQFVV010006219.1, read as the reverse complement.
TCCACTTTTACAGAACCCACACACAGTATATAATATTGCATGTTCCAACAATATTTGTAAAGGCACATATTATGGGGAAAGCAGAGCATCTTTCAATAGCACAACATAAATATTCAGTCAATAGAGCTTGCAACGATCCTTCTACCTATTCAGTTTTCTATCAGCACCAGAGCACAAGTCACCATGAGTGCATTCTGGACAATCCCACAATCATGTGTAGAGAGAAACATGACCTCAAAAGAAAAATCAAAGAGGCTTTATTCATCTCACGAGACGATGCCATAAATAGGAAGGACATGTGCTTTGCTTTATTAAAAAAATGGAATTAGCATATTTGCATATGATTAAATGTATTAGCAAGCTACGATTATGAAGGCAAAATCCTTTGAAAGCGCTCAGCTAGTTTATTATTTTTAGTTAGCTATTTTGTATTAATAGCTTTTGGGAGCAGTTGGACCACACATGCACTCGTGCTTGAATAATATTTGATGATAATCCTTATTGTTACAATTTATCTATTTAGGCTGATGAGAAGATACATTTTGCTAGCTAGGCAAAATGCCTAGTAAGTGGTTAATTTTAAAAATTATTTGGATATAGTCCTTAATGCACTGTAATTTAGTAAAGACTACTTACATTTTGACAGGGGGTGATATTTATATTTTATTATGTGGTCTATAATATCATCTAATATTCTTTGCTTTTCATAATTTTACAGGTAAAATGTGTTCTGTTGCTATGGTAATAATCAATAGCAAGCAAATTTGAGTATCTGGGAATTTTAAAAGTGTGAATTTTGAGACATCATTTTAAAAATGATCTTAAAAATTTAGTTATATCTTAATTTAGATGATTTCTCTACAAATAAAATATATAATTATTTATTTTGCATGTAGATAATTTATAACAGCAGAATATTATACAATAATAATTACTTTGATTATATTTTAAAGATCTTAGAATTTATTAATAAATTTATCTAATAAAGAATCTATTAGTTGAATTTTAATAATCAATAAAATAACTTCCATTTAATCATTTTACACTGATAGCTTTCTAAATTGATTATATATTTTATCATAGAAAAAATTCATGCATGAACACATACTTTCAAAAGAAATGTTAAACTTTATTGTTCTAGTTAAGTGTAATATTGGTTGTTCAACTTTTATATTGTAACTATTAGAATAATACTTCAAATACCAATATTATGTTTTATTGTAGTTGGTCTATCTTATATATTTTTTATACTATCAATTTTGTGTGTGTGTTTTTGCTTATGCATATTTTTTAAAAAAATCAATTGCAATTTTTTATAAAAAAAAGGGGGGGGGATTGAGACTTGGATTTTTGCTTCACGATTGATTATTCAAATGTTTGGAAAATATTTTTGGGTGAAAGCATAAAACAAGATGATTATGTGATATTTTAATGGTGCCTAAGATTATTAAAAAACAAAAATACCAAAATATATAGATACTAAACTGCATGACTATATAAATAAATTAGCTTGAAATGAAAACATTACTGTGTTTTTAGTTTGGGCTAGTAGCTTTATAGATAATCAAAAAAATAAAAGATGGGTGCTGGAAGAGCATAAGATCCAGGTATATTGTTCCTAGTTCTAAGGTTGCTTACTGATAAAAACCGTAAACTAGAAACTAGTCTGAGGATATTGAATAAATAAGTATTGGATAGGGATTATGATGTACAATCTTCTAATATGCTCTAGGTGGAACTATTTTGTAAATTTTAACATTAAAATAATTGAGTTTAGCAACTTTTAATGTTCACTTCATAAATTCTTTTCATTGCCATTATAATTACCATCCTGGCTGTTCATTAGTGAAATGAACTAGTGTAATAAGTTTATAGTCTTTCACAATACAGTTTGAGATTAGAAAATTCCATAGTTTTTTTTTCAGAAATCATTTTGACTAAAACATCATTTGACTTTTTTGGCATCAAGATGTATATGTGTGTCTGTATTTAGAGATGAATTTGTGCTTGCATTTTTTTATTTACACATTTCATATGATCAAAAATAATTATTTAGAAAAAAAAAATTATGAACTTCAATCTCTGAAGATTGTCAGATAGAAATTGATAATTGAAGAAAGATCTTATTTAAAATACCCAAATTATGCATCTAATTCTTTGAAAGCTTTTCATTTAACCATGACCAGCTTGTGAGATTAGATAAAACTGGATGTATTAAAAGAAATGTCTAATATTAAAAGGGACTAGACTTTGGAAAGTTATAAAAAAAGAGTGAAGAGAAAAAGACATAAATATTAGAAACACAAGTGGAATGGTATTCATTATAAATAAACATCAGTATATTGTCAAAAAGATTAATTATTCAATTTAATGTAAAATTCCAAATGCCAATAATTCATGTTTATTCCTTCAGAAATTGTCAGTTTGGGGAACAAGGGAAAGAATTTTCTATAGATAAATTTAAACAGACTAAACAATTTTTTCAATTATTATGACAGATTTCAATGCTAGAATGTTGAAAATATCAAAGTGCAGTGATTAAAGAATATAAAAGAACCAAAAACTGGATATTACCAGTTTTAAAACAATAACTACCCAAAGACAAAATGGACATGGATTCAAACAATGGAACAGTAGAGCTGAATTAAAGATATATTCCAAATCAAGATCAATGTGCTTAATAAATTCAACACAAAGAATGTTTATGAATTACTAATGTGTGATATGCATTAATGCAAATCTAAAAGACAAAAATTAATTAAGAATGATATTATCAACAGTTGATATTTATAGTCTTCAAAATGCTTGTGATATTAATATTTATTTTATCATATTCATCCTTATTGTTTCCAGATTTTATATGAATATATCATTGCTTATATACAGTTTTACCTTTCTTAAACAAATTTAATTATAATCTTATTTATAGCAATATAATTTTCTATTATAATTTCTATGCTTGGTTATCTACAATTGTATATTTTTTGAATAATACAGATATTTTATTTGAAAGATATCAACAGATTCATATATTTTCATTAACTTTGTGATTTTAATTTTATTTTCTATTACATAACTCATAAAACTTTATAATTACATTGCAAATGTTATGCTATAACTATTATTATGTTATTTTTGGATATATAGTTATTTAAGAATGATGTTCTCATAGAGTTAATCATGTAAAATTATTTTAAATAAAAAATTAAATTATGTGTTTCTTTTAAAGTTTGTGATAACTGGATAGTACACAGATTACTATTATTTTTCATATGTTGCTGGCCTGACCAGTGACTATACTAGCAAGGGAATCAAACCTGGGATCTTTGTATTCATAAATATTAAATTTAAGGCAATGCTTTAAACAACTACACTCCTGATTTCTTTCTTAAAGGCACAGTTAATAAATGATTTACAGATATTATGAATTATCACATTAAATTGAATTATGAAATTGTTTGAATTAAGCTCATGTGATACTGGCAAAAAATCCATACGTTAATCTAGTATGATAATTCATAAAGCTTGAAAACCATATATTAATTTTACTAATAAAAAAAAGTAGAGAAAGCAGGATCACCCTAATAGATAAATATATTAAATTTCTATTAACTGTTGTCTTTCATAGAATAGCCTAGTTGATTAGAGCATTGGCTTAAATTCAGTATTCGTGAATCTAAATTCTCCAGGTTCAATTCATTTGCTAATACTGGCAATGGTCAGACCAAAAGTCAATATTAAAATTATTAAAGTTCAAATCATTTTGCTATGTTAAATCTTTGACAAACTTAGAAATATGAAAATGTCTCTCTTAGGAAAGATATATCTTAAAATCAAAATCTCAACAAAAATATTTTTTTTATTTAAAACAATGTTTTGGTAGATACATCAGATTTAGTAAGGTAATTAAATCATTATCATCAAAATTTACCCTCAATATCTGTGATATCCGAATCTATAACACAGGCAGTACAAGACTTCGTTTCAGGCTTACACACATAATATATTAATACAATTGTAGTTCAATGCAATTTTATAATTATAATTGTTCTATATACAGTGCTTGAATTAGAAATTGTGGAAAGAATGTTCTACTAGTGCCCATCTTGAGCATTTCAAATGACTTATAATAAAAAAGCAATCAGTTACTGTTGGGTCAGTGTGACAAAATATGGAAAGATATGTTAAAATTAACATGTTGAAATTTAAAGTAAAATACATGGATGAGAAAATGTTAAGAAACTAAAGTTGTTGTGGATTATAGAATAGAAGACAATAGAGGAACAATTAAAATCTGAAACATATTTCAAAAAATTGATTTGGAAGTAGAGAAATAAACTCAGAGATCTCATCCACTATCATTAAAAATGATATCATATCTTAATCAAAATGATTAACATAAAAATATGCCATATTTCAATATTTTATTAAATGCATTATAGAATTAATTTATTTTAGATGCATGTTTTAATATTATTTGCATTACAGTCATAAATTGAAAATGTATTCTGTTAATATTACATTTTAGAAATTGTTAATTTTAGAATTTCATAGATGTTTTTATAGTTTCCACCATGCCATATTTCAGAATAATACGTTTTGAGAAAAGTCACAGTGTTCATATTATTCAAAATTATAATTGTGTAAAATATGGTAATTAATTCCAAATCTATGCAAATATAAATAACAAATATACATTAACAGTAGATAACCAAAATCTATAGTTTTTTAAACATAAATTTATATTGCATTTACTAAAATAAACAAAAATAACCATTGCCGAGTTGTTTTTTAAGCATGAATTTTTATTTATTTCAAATATATAAAAAACGTAATAAATAAATATAATTAATACTATTAAAAACTGTTTTAGTTAAAAACAAAAGATAGTTTGAATTCTCTCGTTTTTAAAATTATCATAATATGTAGATAAAAGTGCTTTTTTTATAACTTAGCAAATTCTTTTTTCTTCTTCTTATATAATCACAAATCTATTATTATTGTTATTATTATTATTATTATTATTATTATTATTATTATTATTATTATTATTATTATTATTATTATTATTATTATTATTATTATTATTATTATTATTATTATTATTATTATTATTATTATTATTATTATTATTATTATTATTATTATTATTATTATTATTATTATTATTATTATTATTATTATTATTATTATTATTATTATTATTATTATTATTATTATTATTATTATTATTATTATTATTATTATTATTATTATTATTATTATTATTATTATTATTATTATTATTATTATTATTATTATTATTATTTTATTATTATTATTATTATTATTATTATTATTATTATTATTATTATTATTATTATTTGCAGATTTTATTTTTCAAAATATTTTTTAATTTAGTTTTAGAAGTAACTTTATTCAAGGAAATATGTATCTTCAGATATTTCTGTTTAAAGGGGGGGGGTATTTATACATACAGATATTTCAGATTAAAAGAAAAAAAATAATATAATACTAATCAAAGAATACTACAATAAGTATCTATTTCACTAGAGGTTAGAGCACTGATGGACAAGTGACCAAGTGGCTGTGAAAACGTCTGATGGGGTGATTTTTTTAACTCTTTGTTTTATTGTCTCTAATTTGTTTTTAAACAGACAAAACTCACTATACGTATTGACACACACAGCAAGCTAGAGTAATCAATTTAACAACAGTTATACACAAGCATAAGAAGTGGTGGTCATGTGATGTTTATTAATTTGTTTTTAAAAGTGTTAAAATTTCTTACATTATTATTGTAAAAATAAGTGCACCTTGTGCACCATAATGCATATAATATAAATGTTGTACTTCTAATTTCATCGAAGAAGGCATTTGGAAAAGACTATAATTGAACTTGCCATGAAATATAATGTTGGTCATGACAACGTGATCATTTTGAGCAGAAAATCAAAAAATTTGGGGTCGAGTGTCCAATATTTAAATCTACGTATTAGCTACTTATTATTAATACCTAACATTAGCAAGTCTAAGATATAATTTGTGGGTAGAAGTACATATGTATTGCTGTAGCCATTTGTTTTGTGGGAAAGTTATGTTAGAATTAGATATTGATTTAGTAGGTTCTAAGATTGTATGAAGATATTTTGTGTGTGGGGGAAGTTTGTAGGTGTTATTTTAAGAGTGACTTCTAAATGTGGGTATATTCCTGTCATAGATAATAAAAGATCAATAGTTTTTTGTATAGTAAATACATGAATAGAATGTAGTCCTAATCCATTTAGGTCACTATGGTACTGCATTTGCCTGAGTGATATGGCCACTATTTTTTTCCCCCTTAAAAATTTCTACACAGTGAATAAATCTTTGATGTAAAGGATTTTGGGAAGACTATAATCGATGTACAATAATTAATTTTTATAATAATCAGCATATTTATAAGTGATATTTTCGAGTATAGAGAAAGATATGGTCCGTTCTATTGTTTGAATTAATTTGTTTTGTATTTGCCTTTGCATAGCCATGTACTTTCAAAATATTTTTTCTTTATCAATTTTTACTAATAGCATTTAAAAAAATAATACAAAAACGGAAACTTAATATAAGTGGTAGCAACACAACATATAAATGTTAAGTGATATCTTGCCAAGCAAGGATTCTAAATAATGATGATGGTCTGCGTTCGAAATTTGCTTTGATTGAATTTTGCTCATATTAAATAAAAAATAATATATATGGCATAATTGAATATTGCTCCCCTTAAACTTTCCCTAATTATGACCCATTAATCTCAGTCTACTGATATATATATATATATTGGGTAATTTGAATAAACTTGCATTATTGATAATTCAGAATTATAATTAACACTGTCTATAATATAATTCGGCTGCAGAAAGGAGTTTGCTATTAACTGAAAGGAGACCCTTTGATTCCTCTTGGAGGCCTTAAAGGAACCGAGCAGGGCAAATTCCTAATGTCCACTCCATACATTCTTGTCGTTGCAGCTGTTATTACTATGTGATTATTCATATAGTATACGAACATGGATGGGCTGCTCACCAACATGCATTAGCCAGCGTGGTGAGTTTATTGACTTTTTACCTCTGAGTTTAAGATCGAGAAACACCATGGTCTTTCTTCTCAGTGCCTGATAAGGCAGAATGAATGTTTGTGTAAATGATAAATATTTTTCCAATATATATATATACAATTATGACAGACAAAAATAAAGCATGGCCCTTATTCCCAGGAGGCTGTAAAGTCACCAACCAAGGCAGCGGTTGGTGGCCGAAGGCGGAGGGTGCTAAGAATCCCCTGATTGTGGACCCAGGCTGCCATTTGATGACGACTTTTTATTTAGGTACTTACAACTGCAGATCACTTTCAAGTGAAGGAAGATTGCAAGAATTAGAAGAAGAATTGTCTTATATTAAATGGGACATTATTGGACTTTGTGAAGTTAGAAGAAAAGGTGAAGAAACAATTGATTTAAAAAGTGGACATATACTCTATTATAAAGGCACACATATTGGAAATACAAGTGGAGTAGGATTCATTATAAATAAAAAGTGGAAGAACAATATTGTGGAGATTGATGGTGTATCGGACAGAGTTGCAAGATTAGTTACACAACTTAATAGCAGATACCAAATGCAGATAATTCAGGTTTATGCCCCAACAAGTTCTCATAGTGATGAAGTAGTAGAAGATTTTTATATGGATGTACAAAAGGCTTTTGATCAGAGTAAACAACATTTTAAAATTGTTATGGGAGACTTTAATGCTAGAATTGGTAGACAAATGAAAGATGAAATTGCTGTAGGTAATTTTGGTTATGGTAATAGAAATGAGAGAGGACATAGACTTGTGGAGTTTGCAGAAAAAGAAAAACTTTATATTATGAATTCATTTTTTGAGAAAAATGTTAAAAGGAAATGGACATGGAAGCATCCAAATGAAAGTACAGCAGAATTGGATTATATTTTGACTAACAGGAAATACATATTTCAAGATTGTAATGTTCTTAATAAATTTAACACAGGAAGTGATCATCGATTAGTAAGGTGTAAGTTACATGTTAATGTAAAACTAGAGAGACAAAAATTATTGAGAAAAACAATATTTACAGTTGATGTTCCTAATCTTCAGAAACATTCTAATGAATTTAAATTAGAACTTACAAATAGGTTTCAAGTGTTAGGAGATTTTGAACATGATTCAGATTTGAATGAAATTAATATGAAAATAACTGATACACTTTTAAAAACTGCAAAAAAGATAGCTGGTAGAAAAAAGCAGCAATTGACTAATAAAATTTCTACTGAGACTAGAGAATTTATGAAGAAAAGAAGGAATATGAAGATATACAAAAATGATGTATTAAAAAGAATTGAATATCTCGAATTTTGTAAAATGGTACGGAAAAAAGTTGAAAATGATATAAGAAAGTATAACTGTGAAATAGCAAGGAAAGCTGTAGAAGAAAATAAAAGTCTCAAGAATGTTAAACAACATTTTGGTATTGGTAGGAAATTTATATCTGCAATAAGAAAAAAAGATGGAATTACTACTAAAAAGAGAGATGACATCATGAAATTGGTAGAAGATTTTTATCAAGAATTATATAGTAATAAAGAACAAGTACCTCCTATATCTATTACATCTTCTGAATTGCCCAGAATTTTAAATGAAGAAGTGAGACATGCAATTAAATGTATGAAGAAAGGAAAGGCTCCAGGAAATGATGGAATTATAATTGATATATTAAAAGAAGGAGGTGAAGAAATAGAAACAATTTTAGCAAAGTTATATACCAAATGTCTAAATGATAAAGATGTACCGGAAGATTGGAAGAATGCAGTAATAATATTAATATTTAAAAAAGGTGATAAAGAAGATATTAGAAATTACAGACCTGTCAGCCTTTTATCAGTTTTATATAAAATTTTTACCAAGATAATTACAACTCGTCTACAGAGAACTTTGGATTTCCACCAACCAAGAGAACAAGCTGGATTTAAAAGTGGTTTTAGTACAATAGATCATATCCAGGTATTGAGAGAAGTCATAGAAAGGACAAATGAATATGAGTTGTCATTATGTTTTGGATTTGTAGATTATGAAAAGGCATTCGATTCTATACACATTTCTTCAGTGATTAAAGCATTGGATCATCAAGGTATAGATCCAGGATATTGTCATATTTTAAAGAATATTTATAAAAATGCAACAGCAACAATTAGATTACATAATGATACTGGAAAAATCAACATTGAGAAAGGTGTAAGGCAAGGTGACTTCATATCTCCAAAACTTTTTACAGCAGTGCTGCAAGAAGTATTTTGTGGATTAAAATGGGAAACTAAAGGAATGAAAGTAAATGGAGAGTATTTAAGTCATTTAGATTTTGCAGATGATGTAGTTGTTTTTGCAAATAATGCTTCAGAGCTGCAGGAAATGTTGCAGGAGTTAGCAGATGAAAGTAGAAAAGTAGGACTAAAGATAAATGTTAAAAAGACTAAAGTAATGTTTAATCGATTTGCTCAAAATATGAAAATAAAGATTGATTATGAAGAATTAGAAGAAGTTAACAGTTACAAATACCTAAGTCAGATTATTAATACAGATGGAAACATAATGGAGGCAATTAATCATAGAATTAAACTTGGTTGGAGTGCTTTTGGTAGAAATAACTTGATACTAAAAGGAAATATGCCTATGTGTTTGAAAAGAATGGTTTTTAACAAATGTGTTTTACCAGTTCTTACTTATGGATCTGAGACTTGGACACTTAATAGAAGAGCAATACAGAGACTTCAGACCACTCAAAGGAGTATGGAGAGGTGTATGTTGGGAGTAACAAGAAGAGATCGAAAACACAATGTATGGGTAAGACAACAAACAGGTGTTACTGACCTTATTGAAAAAATTAAAAGATTGAAATGGAGTTGGGCTGGATATATTGCTAGAAGAAATGATAATAGATGGACAATTGAAATTTTAAACTGGATTCCAAGAGATTGTAAAAGACCCAGAAAGAGACCACATGTGAGATGGATGGATGAAATAAGAAAATGTGCAGGGGTGTTGTGGAAAAGAGAAGCTAAAGATCGGAGAAGATGGATTAAACTTGGAGAGACCTTCATCCTGCAGTGGATTGATAATGGTTGATGATGATGATGATGAATATAATTCACTCAACCGCATCAACTCCTGTTTAGTTTTGATCTCATATGTTGAAAAGGCAATAGATTTTTTACCTATCTGTATATACATATATATATACCTACAACAAAATGACGACAATTCAGTTGGTTATTAAGACTTTTATATATATATATACTTCTGTTTCCCCTGAGTATTAAACGATTATGTTTTTTTTTACTCCTAATTACAAATTAAATCAATCCCAGCTAAGTCTCAAGCAACAGAAATTTGATGAAATGATAATCTGTGAGTGTATCTGGGTTGTGAACTGGTTGCCATGGTGATTCAATACTTTATAACAAAAAACATATATGTAAGTATAATTTTTTATTTTTGCCATTAAATTTCTGTTTTCACTATCGCTTAACTGTGATTTACTCTTTTTTGCTTTTAAATGCAACAAGCCATTTAATAATTAACCAAAACAATGGCAGACATAATAGGAATAGGATATTATATGTAGAGAAAAGTAAAAATTAATTATTGCTTTTCAATATGATATTAAAAATAATTTTATTTTTTTTATATTTTGCTAATCAATAAAAAAGATAAAACAATTTTAAAATTGAAATACATGTACACACAAATATACGTTTTTACATTTATATATTATACAATCATATTTAGGATTGCAAAGTTGACCAATTTTAGTTTGAATCAAAAATAATTATTGATTAGAAAGTGCACACTCCAGTATTGTATATCATTAAAACAGTTAATCAGTTGTTTGATGAATCATGTAATGGTTGCAAAATGTTTATGAATATACATCCATGTAATAAAGACTAATAAAAATCAATTTTTTAAATTTTGAATACATATAATCTGATATTAAACAAATCATGTTTTTTTGTTAAAAAATGCATTACTGTACATATATACAATACATCAGTAATACAGATTGAGAGCAATCAATATTGTATATGTATATAATAATAATTTAAATAATAATAAAAATTTGAGTTCAGAAATTAGATTATCAATATTCCTATATAACAAAAATTTGCTCATCAAAAGTTATGACATAATTGTGATAAAGCATATCTACTACATAGAATGGTATATGAATATTATATTAATTTTCAGAGCTTTAGTTTTCAGAAAATAGTGAGGTAGTATCATATGTACAAGACAGTCAGACATTGTGCAGTAAGGAACTCAGATATTGACTTTAAGTATTTATAGTTAATTAATACCAAAAAATGTGTAGCACTGTGTAATATTTGTGATGACATAGATGTACTTAATATGATATGGTATGAAAAAACTTGTGTGAAATCATGAAAGCTGATCAAGAAAGTATTTGTTGTTTTTTTTAGTATGTACTTCATGGAAATGTCAGTATTGTAATTCTATTTTATTATTCTGCTGAAAATTGATTGTATGGATACCTTCAGAAAAGGCAGCATCATAAATTTTCATTCACAAACTATAAAACCATTAATGTTCCAATAATGTATAACAGAGGTTACCAGAAGTGTTTTAGTAAAGAAGCATTTTAAAATTCACTAAAACAGTTGAATTAGTTCTGTAGCTATATTACCACTAGACACAGATTTAATGTGAAGACAAAATTGTCTTAATGATACAAAATAAATGTTCTTTATTATATTATCCTCTTCAGGCTTTGACATTGCTCATGTTTGCTTCTATTACTCCAATTCTGTGTTCATCATATCATTACATCAGTGTGTGATAAAAAAATATGACAATCTGATCATATCAGACATTTAAAAAATATCTTTCTGTAATCACTTTTAACTGAATATTTTTTCAATTCTATTTGATATAAATAAGCTTTTATTAATCACATAGACCAAATAAGTGTCAATAGATCTATAACAATGTCTCTGAATCACATTCAATAGCCATTAGATTTGATGATGTTTCCTAGATATGGATTCTTTGATAAAACAAACTGAATTTTTCACAGAAAAGTAGTTTTTTTTTTACTTTAAAAAAAAAGATAGCATTAAACCATATTATATATATATTGTGATAGTTAGATTCAATACAGACTTTGAAAAGATAAATGATTTAAAAAAATTTCTTATTTGGATATAAAATTAATTTATAAATGAAATATCTTAACACTTACTTATAAAAGTTATTGATATCACAATAATACCATATTTATAGTTTAAAAAAATCTAATGCAGCAATTTTATTTATTCACAAGCAGAATTATTTAAAAATATTTATAAGTGATTTATTTAAAATTGATATTTTGTTTTACATTCAAATATTTTTACATAGAGGCTAAAATATAATAAAGTGAATAATACAAATTGAGTAATATTAATAGTCATTTAGTTATAATAATAGTAAATAGGATGTGTATGCATGAATATTTAAATTAATGAAGAAATGCTTATTAATTTTTTATATATAATTTATTTAAGATTATTAATTTTTTAAAATTAAATGTAAATATTTTGTGTTCTATTTTCAGTGTGCATCTAAAAGTAATTTCACAATCAAAAACATTAACATCAGAATGTGTTTCTCTTCATTTATGTGATGTATGATGATCAAATTATGTTCAAAAAATATCATGGAAATCCCTATGTCAATTGGAAGTGATAAATATATCAAAAATGTCCACTGCCACTTGCTACTACTTACTTCTATTGATACCATATAAACTGTCATAATGTGTAAGCAATTAAAAAATATGGGCACCTAAAACCTGAATTTGTTTGGAGGTTCACTAACCTTTTTACTACTCTGTGAATTCCATCTGGCATGAAAAATATCTATAAGTTATATATGTAAAAATAATCTATCAAGTTATCCTGAAAAACTGTTACAATTTATTTAAAGATTGCAAAAAAAAAAAAACAACTACTGATTGATTTTACTGATATCACCATAATTACCTGCAAACAACTCTTATGAACAAATAGACTGAAAAAAACTTTTAAAATTTTACCTCTAAGTGCTAATTGATCCTTTTGTACAATCTTCAATTTCTTGTGTGTTTTATACTGCCATGGGCCAAATATTCAAGAACACCTAGTATCTGTAGAAATATATTTGGGGTTTAGTTAATGTAAATAATCTTTAGAGAAGTTAAGTTTAAATTATTTGATTCACCCACTTAAAAAAAAAATATTCATGATTTTATTTCAAAGTTTTATCTCTTAATAAGCAAATTTAGGTTTAATATCATATAATCTTTGTTATTATTGGCAAAACTCTCCATACAGTAGTGGGTAAGAAATGGTGATCACGTGATGCTTTGTCATTATTTATGTAGAATTAAATATAGCAGATAGGATAAATATTGTATCTAGGAATGCTGCCTCCACATATAGAAATATTGAAATTATTTAATGCTATCTGTAAGGTGGAAATAATAAATATAACCAATTATAAGTTAATATCATTATTACAATTTTTTTTATTTTTTTTTATAAGATTATGTCATTTTTTATTGGTCACATTAATTTAACAATCCTAACATTAGACATTATATGTACACACATAGAAAATATTTATTAAATGTATGAGATATAAATATTAGATTTATTTACACTTTATTATAATCAAGTTTAAAGTTAGACTATCATTTATAATATTTAGTTATTGAATGTAGTTTGGATTCAATAAAACACTCTTTGATCTATGAATTACATTAATGATTGTGTTCCCATATTTTTATATTTATTATTATTATTTACATTACATTAATAGGTTAAGTAATTAATTTACCCATTCCAGTACAGTTACATTTTCTAATTTATGGAAGGTATTTACATGCTCTAGTTTATTGGAAATATTTTGTGGCTTAAAATGGAAAGCTAAAGGAATAAAAATAAATGATTTCTAATGAAAGTAAGGAAGTAGAACTAAAGATAAATGTTAAAAAGACTGAAGTTATATTGAATGGCTTTTCAAAAATATATAAAATAAAAATTGATAATAAAATGAATTAAATAAACAATTATAAATATACAAAAGATATACAAAAATGATGCATTAAAAAGAATTGAATATCTCGAATTTTGTAAAATGGTGTGGAAAAGAGTTGAAAATGATATAAGAAAGTATAACTGTGAACTAGCAAGGAAAGCTGTAGAAGAAAATAAAAGTCTTAAGAATGTAAAACAACATATTGATATTGGTAGGAAATTTATATCTGCAATAAGAAAAAAAGAGGGAATTGTTACTAAAAAGAGAGATGACATCATGAAATTGGTAGAAGATTTTTATCAAGAATTATATAGTAATAAAGAACAAGTACCTCCTATATCTATTACATCTTCCGAATTGCCCAGAATTTTAAATGAAGAAGTGAGATATGCAATTAAATGTATGAAGAAAGGAAAGGCTCCAGGTAATGATGGAATTATAATTGATATATTAAAAGAAGCAGGTGAAGAAATAGAAATTTTTTTAGCAAAGTTATATACCAAATGTCTAAATGATAAAGATGTACCGGATGATTGGAAGAATGCAGTAATAATATTAAATATTTAAAAAAGGTGATAAAGAAGATATTAGAAATTACAGACCTATCAGCCTTTTATCAGTTTTATATAAAATTTTTACCAAGATAATTACAACTCGTCTACAGAGAACATTGGATTTCCACCAACCAAGAGAACAAGCTGGATTTAAAAGTGGTTTTAGTACAGTAGATCATATCTAGGTGTTGAGAGAAGTTATAGGAAGGACGAATGAATATGAGTTGTCATTATGTTTTGGATTTGTAGATTATGAAAAGGCATTTGATTCTATAAACATTTCTTCAGTGATTAAAGCATTGGATCATCAAGGTATAGATCCAGGATATTGTCATATTTTGAAGAATATTTATAAAAATGCAACAGCAACAATTAAATTACATAATGATACTGAGAAAGTCAACATTGAGAAAGGTGTAAGACAAGGTGACTCCATATCTCCAAAACTTTTTACAGCAGTGCTGCAAGAAGTATTTTGTGGATTAAAATGGGAAACTAAAGGAGTGAAAGTAAATGGAGATTATTTAAGTCATTTAGATTTCGCAGATGATGTAGTTGTTTTTGCAAATAATGCTTCAGAGCTGCAGGATATGTTGGAGGAATTATCAGATGAAAGTAGGACTAAAGATAAATGTTAAAAAGACTAAAGTAATGTTTAATCGATTTGCTCAAAATATGAAAATAAAGATTGATTATGATAAATTAGAAGAAGTTAACAGTTACAAATACCTTGGTCAGATTATTAATACAGATGGAAAAATAATGGAGGAAATTAATCATAGAATTAAACTTGGTTGGAGTGCTTTTGGTAGAAATAACTTGATACTAAAAGGAAATATGCCCATGTGTTTGAAAAGGAAGGTTTTTAACAAATGTGTTTTACCAGTTCTTACTTATGGATCTGAGACTTGGACACTTAATAGAAGAGCAATACAGAGACTTCAGACCACTCAAAGAAGTATGGAGAGATGCATGTTGGGAGTAACAAGAAGAGATCGAAAACACAATGTATGGGTAAGAGAACAAACAGGTGTTACTGAAATTAAAAGATTGAAGTGGAGTTGGGCTGGACATATTTCTAGAAGAGATGATAATAGATGGACAATTGAAATTTTAAACTGGATTCCAAGAGATTGTAAAAGACCCAGAAAGAGACCACATGTGAGATGGATGGGTGAAATAAGAAAGTGTGCAGGGGTGATGTGGAGAAGAGAAGCTAAAGATCAGAAAAGATGGATTAAACTTGGAGAGACCTTCATTCTGCAGTGGATTGATAATGGTTGATGATGATGACATTTTTCAAGAATTTACAACCTTTATTCATCATGCTATCAAGGCTTTATCCTATTGTGTGCCTGATATATAACTTGACACATAATGAGAGAAATTAATTCTAGAATTAAACTTGGATTTGATAGAATAATTTCATATTAAAAAAAACATGCCTATGTTTTGGAAATTTTTTTTAATAATGGCATTTTGTTAACACTTATAGATATTAAACTTGGATATTCAATAGTGGGCAATATATTAAAAACAAAACCAATCTTTACTTTTAAAGAATAGTCTATTTTAATCCAAATTGATTCAATTTTTAACACTACTTCTTTATAAACTTGTTTTCATTACATGCACTATTATAAACAAATTACATAAATACATTCAATATCCACTATATTGTATAGGCTTTATCAAGAATCAATTATATATATATATATATATGAGAGTACATATATATATATATATCAATTATATATATATATATTGTACTCTCACTAAAGAAAAACTAAGGTTGATTTTCTGGCTAACTGTGATATAACTACTAAACTACAGTCAAGTTACATAAGCAATAACTATTAAAGATAATTAATATTAAGACTAGCTCAAGATATACTATATGCAGTATCTAATAAAAACAATATTTTCTAATAATTAACTATAAGAAACTTATTAAATTAAATTATAGTAACACATATCTTTACAATAAATAATTAGGGTTCCAACTAGAATACTCAATTCATTCATTTTGCTAATAAATTTAATTTATGATTAGTTCATTATTATAAACAAAATATGGTTCAATTACAACAACAAATACAATTCTGAAACTCTTTACATGAGACATTCAGCAAGTATAATGGCTTAAACATTGAAGATATACCCTTAAAGATGCATTTCCAATGGCATAAGAATATTAACCCTATACAATTAATATAACAAAACTACCATGTAATACAATCATGTCTTTAAACACACATATAATAATCCTAACATACAATTTGCAAATTTATTACAGAAATAACAAATTAATTACTACTTTAATAAAAATATTAAATGAAAATTTAATATTAACTGATAATTCTTATTCATCATCTTTTAATACAAATTTTACAATTCTTTAAAAAAAAATCTCAGGTTCCTTTCTAAAACTAATAATAAAATAAATAAATGAATTAAGTCTCTGTAGTTAAATATGATGAGGGATTTTACATAATATCTAAATGCCTCACAAAAATAACAATAAACAATGAGAATATTTTAATAACTTTTAACATCACATCTATTTAAAATTAATGTTTAGCAATAAAACATAAATAAAACAATAAGATTCTAAAAAAAACATTGTATAATCTTTATGTGGCATTCTTAAAATATAATATATTTTGATATAGTGGCAATATTAAGTATCTCAAATTGGTGTTGGATCATTTTAAAGTAATCGCCAATGATTATATCTTTTATAATAATAATAATTATGATTATACACTTTATTACTCAATCAAGTATAATAATAATATTTAAGTAATCTTTATGAAACAAGTAATGTTTAAAACCATTATGACATTCAAACGAATTAAACTCTCATCAATGAATTAATTTAAAACAATTAACAATTTTATTATAGTTGAACAACATTATAGCTATTATACAATAAAATTATAACAATTAAAAAATTTACAAACTATAATATAAAAATTAACAATATTTAAAAGTAAAATATTTATACAACAAATATTACAAGTAAATAAAAAAAAAGATAGCCTTCATTCTGACTATCTAAAAATAAAATCTTACAATGATGATATACTATCTTTATTTAATCAAACAATAACATTCTATTGTTTTATGATAGGAAAATAATGACAATAAATAACCCAATTTCTAAACTTAATACTACATTTATAATATCTTAAAAAATATATTTATTATTATGTAATTCTTAAGTATAAGTTTAGATCTAAATACACTTATCTAACTCAACACAAAGTAAAATATTTTTAAATTATTGAAATACTTCCTTTGCAATTCAGCAAAGCACCATCTTAATATTTTAATATATTCTGATATTCTAATACCAGAAAATTTAAATATATATAAATATATTACTACCTCCCTTTGTAAATTAACTACTTATAAAAAAAAATAATATTAATTCCAATGGTTATATATAACAAATATATTGTGATAATTATAACTCACATATAATATTTTCATCTCCATATTTTATCGGTAAAATATTAATAGAATATTATATAAGATTTATCCATTTATTACGTTCTTTTAGCAGACATCCATATTTTATTAACTAAAGGCAAATATTTCTTTTTTAAAGATATTCAAAACTTTTATTCTTAAAATGCATATATTTTATTTAGTTATCTTTTAAAGTAACATGACAGCTTTACCATTCGAGCATTGATTAAATGTTATAAATCTTCAGAACAGACACACTATTGTTACTTTATATTAGATAAGAGTCATCTCAAAACATAGTTTTTAAATTGATTTTATAATAATAAACCTTTTCAAAAGAATAAAAAAAATTCAAATAGTCATTTTTTTCAGTTTTTCTTCCAAAGACATGTTCCATTCACATTCATGTAACAAAACAGTTATTCTTGCACATCATAATAAATATCTCTAATTTAGCTTGTAACTTAAATGCAAAATATTAATTTTCCTTTTCCTTATCTCAAACTTAATAATATTATGAAAATGATTTTTCATAAACATTCATTTCCTATTTGTTGACTTAAATTTCCTTGAAAATTTAGATTTATTATAACAAAACAAGGTTATTAAAAATAAATGTTCATTTACTTTGAGCATATTAGTTATATAAAATTCAAAGTCCTTACATAACACAAAGTCTCCAGTCCTGTTGTAAAATTGTCATCAGCATTTGGTACACATTGTCCCAACACTTAAATGATTATTATCATCTTCCACAAAAATCATTGTAGATTTAAATTAAGCTTCAGGTAAAATTCTCTGGTAGGGAACTACTGGGGTTTACTCTATCATTATTTTAAAAAAAAGTATTAATTATACTTTTAAAACTTTGAATAATAATAATAATAATAATAATAATAAAAAATTACTATTGTTACAATTAGACAGATAAACAAAAAATATTAATTATAAATTTTACACTAAACTGTACTACACTTTTCACACACCTCTCCTTTTATATTGATTTAATCTAGTGATTTCATTGGTTAATTTTGCTTTTAAAATACATGCTAATTTACATAAACTAAATTAATTTCATCTTTAAAATTAAGTTTTAAAAGTGTAAGTCATCATTTTAAAAATATTATATTAAATTATTTATCACTTATAAATATTAAATACTTTTATTAAAAATATCAAATATCTTTAGTAAAACAATTTAAACATCTTAATGATTCTAAAATATTAAATTTAAAACAAAATATATCTAAACAATAATAATTTTAACTATTATTTTTAAGATTTTATTTTTAGACTTACATTCATAATGTATCTAATTTTATTAACAAGTTAGAAATCAAAGTTTATTTTCCTAACCCTTGAAAGATCACACACCAATACAACCACCTTTAATCATGTGACACTTTCAGAACATTCTAGATTAATATCAAATTATATATTATCTAAATAATATTTGAAACAAAATAATTATTTTAAACACATTATATTAAATATTTATTACTATAATTATATTATTATAGTGTCCACTAAATATAATAAATAAAATTAATATTATCTTTTAAATAATATATTATCTTATTACTTAATTTATCTTAAAATGACTTTAAACTATTTAATACATCTTTACAGGCTTTTATTTACTGAGTTTGAACTTCTATCTATATAATCACTATTACATATTAGAGAATAACATAAATGTAATTTTTTTTAAAAAATAGCTGCATTTCAAATCCTACTTAAACTATCTACACAAAGTACAAAGCACAATGCACACACACACACACATATATATATATATATAAACATAATAAATGTAAATATAAAATTCCATATTAATTCAATACAAAAAAAAATTAAATTAAAAAATATACAATCCTTATACAACCAAAAAAAAAAAATACATATAATATTTACCTTTAAACATCACATGATCACCACTTCTTATGCTTACACATAATTGTTACTAAAACAGCAAAACTCTCCATACAGTAGTGCCACTCAGTGCCAGCCAGAGTAATCAATGGATGGCCAAAGGCTTGTGCATAAAATCCCCATCTAGTGCCTACTCATCCAACATCCCCAGACTAATTTCTGGCTTGTGGTTTTGATCAGTGAGGAGCCTTGGATCTGAGAGCACTGCACCTAGATCTTAGGATCTAATGCAACCCTCCAGAAAATACATTTTATCTATAGTTTTGTAGTTAAGTAGAGATAAAATGTGGCTGCTGGAGAGTCACATTATATCATAAGATCTAGGTGCAGTGCTCTTATATCCAAGACTCCTCACTGACAAAAGCCACAAGCCAGAAACTAGTCTGGGGATGTTCGATGACTAGGCACTAGACGAGATTTTATGTACAAGCCTTCCGGCATCCATTGATTATTCTGGCTGGCACTGAGTGGCATTACTGTATGGAGTGTTTTGCCTGTTTTAATATTTACCTTAAAAAATTATTCCATTAAAATTCTATATTGAATAATTTAAAGGTGTAACTTCTACTCCTATGCTAGTATTGTCACTGGTCAGGACAGTAACACCTGAAGAGCAAAGAATACTACTACTCAGAATATTGTGTAATATACTAATCTATGTTGTCTATTTGTGTGTTATTACTAACAGTTCCTTGTATTTGAACAGTTTAAATAAAGTTTAAAATTTTATTCCTTATAATTATTTAACTATCAGGTTCCACTTTAATTATATCCCTTGAATTTTTTACATATCAAATAACCCAAAACATAAAACATTCCTTTTCTTTAATTACCAATTGTATATCTTATCATTAAACTTTATCTTAAATTTTTTTACTTAAAATATTATCAACAACTCTATTTAATTTTATTTTTTAACTAAAAATCTATTCATTAAAGATTTCATTTCACTTGTATAAATACTTTTTTATATAATTTTTTCATAATATGATTTTATACATTTAAACATTTTTATTTTAAAATCTTTATGTTTAAATTGTTTGATATGTACATAAATTGTAGAAAAAAAGAAAATAGATTTAAGAAATTTTAAGATAAAGTTTAACAATAATATAGGAATGTTTTGGGTTATTTGGTATCTAAAAAATTCCCAATTGATATAATTAAGGTGGAACTTGATAATTAAATAATTATAGAGAATAAAAATTGGAGTTTTTTTAAAGAATGATTTTGTATAAAGGAAAATAGATAGATTTATTGATAATATTTTAAGTAAGAAATTTTAAGATAAAGTTTAATGATAAGATACATAATTGGTAATTTAAAAAAAGGAATGTTTTGGATTAGTTAGTATGTAAACGATTCAATGGATATAATTAAGGTGGAACTCGATTGTTAAAAAATTATAGAGACTAAAAAGTGTAGTTTTTTTTAAAGAAGGATTCTTTAATTACAAAAAAAAATGATTTTGTACATCAGAGCTATCAAGAATATGTGATTCATTCTATTCTTGATTTTTTTGTTTAACATTTAGGGTGCATTTAAGTCATGGAAAAGTGATTTACTTTGATTATAAAGGAAAATAAATAGATTTGTTGATAATATTTTAAGTAAGAAGTTTTAAGATAAAGTTTAATGATAAGATACATAATTGGTAATTTAAAAAAGGAATGTTTTGAGTTATTTGTTATGTAAAAAATTCAATGGATATAATTAAGGTGAAACTTGATAATTACAGAGAATAAAAATTGCAGATTTTTTTAAAGAATAATTTTGCATAAAGGAAAAGAAATAGTTTTGTTGATAATATTTTAAATAAGAAATTTTATTTCAACAAAAATTTTATTAACAATAAATAGTGATTACATACTAATAAAGAATAGATAAATGAATAAATTTTACAATAATATGATTGTATAATGTTCTATTTGTTATCTGGCTAGATTTTGTTATGAGAGTACAATTGTTATACTCTTATGTGGTTAGGTATAGTGATGAGATTCTAAGAACTTGATTAATGGAATAAGCATTTTTTATATAAACATGAATATTTTCTTTTAGAATTTCCTATTCTATAATGCTGAGTAGGTGGGAGTTGATAATCAGGAAAAGGAAAGAGCAGTTAAAGACCAGGTGTCATCAAAGACTTTACTGGAGGCCAGGAGCTGGTCATGTTTCTTGATTTTTTTGAGCGTTTGATAAAACAATGGTATGATTTGTGGCGGGGGTAATTCCATGAGAGTTTTGCATCTCACTATCCATATGAAATAAAGGACAAACATAGAAAGCCTTATTATTGAAAAAAACCCATTATGAATGGCATTTTCAAGTGAGAAAATCATATCAGGTCTTATGTTGGAATTGATTATAATTATATCTTTCAGTGTTTTAAGTCTTGGGCACCGGTGTATAATATGGTCTATGGTTTCATCTTCACGAGCACACAGACCACATATAGGGTCAATGCTGGTAAAACCTCTTCGGTGATAAAGGAACCAATTCGTGGGAAGCGCATTAAGATTTATTTTAATGATGAAGTCAAGGAATTTGGGTTCAAGACTCCATCTTTTAAAGTGTGAAATGAGTCTTTGGTTGGTTACTTTTAGGCTGGTTTTTATAGGTTGTTGATTATAGTTGATTATATTGTATGCTTTCCATAAGGTGATTCTTTTGTTAAGGTTAAAGGGCATTATTGGGTTATAAAGTTGTAGGTGGTCTATTAGGGAGGCTATCCATGAACTGGCAGAGGGCGGAGGACGATCTTTCGGTGTAATTTTTTTAATAATGTTGGAGTATCCACAGGAGAGGATCAGATTATGTAGAGTGTTGTGGGTTTTCTGTAAAATTATTGCTTGTATTGAGTGGAATGACAGTCCATTGAACCTGCGCGGTCGTTGGATGCCTCGCAAGCTAATAGCAACTGTCCTTCCTCTCCAAAGAAGTTTGGTACATAATCGGTTAATTTTATTTTGAAACTGTTTAGACATTTTTACGAATGGAAGGTAATATGAGATTTTTGGCATTATGATCATGTTGAGGAGGCCAACCTTTCCATATAAAGAAAGGTACACTCTAGAGAGTGACGTGGTGATGGCTTCAGTTGAATGGAGGATTGCATCTTGAATCTCTCTTGCCATTGCAGTTGAAGGTTTGAAGATTGGGAAACCTAGGTATCTTTGGGATTTTGCAGAAAAGGGAGAGTTAATTTGTTTACCAGACATAATCTTCCAGATGGAAGATTTGCTAAAGTTTATTTGTAGGCCAAGTTTCACTGTATTTTTGTTTAAGATGTTCATGAGATGGGGAAGGTATTTAATGGTGGGAAGAACAACCATGATGTCATCTATATATGCAAATACATTGAAGTTTTTATTGAGAGAGGGAAGGAAAATTCCAGGGAGGTTTTTTCTATATCCATCAGAAGAGGGTTGATGTATGCTGTGAAGAAAAGGGCACTGAGTGGAGATCCTTGAGGGATCGACTTGTATGGCTTGAAGCCTGGTGTGATCTTTCCATCAAGAGAGAGAAAAATCTCTCTGTTGTTGAGCAGATTGCTGATCATCTGAACAATCCCGGCTGGAATGTCGCATTCCAACCGAATATCCAGGAAGATATTTATCTGGACTGAATCAAATGCTGCTGCAACATCCAGCTGGACAGCAATAGGTTTTGATTTACGATGTCCTCTGATGTAATTGAATAGTGCAGTTACATTGGACATAGCATGCGAGGTTGATGATCCATTTTTTCCGTATTGGTTTGACGAGATATGGCTATGGATTTGAGTTTGGATTTGATCTTTAATGACTGACTCAATTATCTTGATAAGCAATGGGGTCATGGAAATTGGCCAGATATTGTTAATGTCATTTAGTGGTTTTGCTTTTTTAATAAAAGGCATGAGTGCCACTGGGTAAAGATCTGTTATGTTTCTGTTGCCGGAGGCTAGGTGATTAATCATTTTTTTAATAATTGGCACAGTGAATTGACTGAGGTGTTTGAGAAGGAAATTTGGGATGCCATGAAGGCCAGGATGAATGCCATCAGGGAGAGATGTTATCTTCTGTTTGATTTGGATTTCTGTGATGCCATGTTCGCCAGGGTCACCAGCATCCAACCAGCTGTTTATAGGAGGAGCTCCATCTTTTTGCATTAATTGGCAGAATTGTTTGCTGATGTGCTGCATCATTGGAAAGCCAATGAGATTGGTTCCATTAGAATTAATGGATAAGGGAGTGATTTGTTTTCTATTGTACCCCAGTGCCCGTCTAAGGTAGTCTCTCATCCAGCAGTGTTGTTGTGCTAAGAAACATTTGGCTCTTCTGATGATTATATATTCTGCAAGGGACTTTTGCTTGATTTTGTAGAGATTTTTAAGGAAGATGATTTTTTCTGTATTTGTGAAATTTTGCTGTAAAGCTTGAAGTTGTATATTAATGTCCGTTAGATCATTTAGAAGGCCATTAGGTCCTTTGATTTTCCTGGCATGGTGATTTAATATGGATTGTAGTATTCCGATGAAGGAAAACCAGCCCTCCTCAGCAGGAAGGGAAAGGATGTTTATTTTCTGGAAAAGGATGTATGCCTCAGATACTATCGCTTCGGTCATATTTGATTGGGTGATCATGCGCATGGTTTTACCAGGTCCATCAATAGGTGAAGGGATTGAAATAGGTGTAAGTTGTAAGATTAGAGCCATATGATCAGAGAAAGCAACAGGGGCCAAGGCTGCATCAAGATTGAAATGGAGGTCTGGGGTGTAGTAAACCAAATCAATCAGGGACTTTTTAGTTTTAGTATAGAAAGAGTAGGCTTCGGGAGGGAAGAAGCCCTCTCCACACATTAATCTGCAATTTATTAGATGCAAAAATCTCTTGTTGAAGTCATTGTATGTGGTGTTAAAGTCTCCCAGAAGAATAGTAGGGGAGGCTCTGTTAGCGTTGATGGCATTTAGGATGTGGATTATTTTTAGATATTGAGAGGTGTCTTTGGCTGTATATATATAAGCTATGATGATCGGATAACCCCAATAGTCTATTTCTATGATAATAATATTGGCATCTAGGAATAGAATGCTAAAACTGTTTGGTGGTGTTGACTTGCTGAGCAGAATACTGACTCCACCTGAAGCAGAATGGCCTATGGAAAATCTAGTAAATCCGAGAGTTGAGAGAAAAGATAGTATTTTATGATCGGTCTTATGGTGATATTTAGTTTCACCATAAGAAGTATATGAGGGGAGCAGAGTGAGAGCCAGTTTTTAATAGCTAGAACTCTATCAATTGAGTTGATACCGCGAATGTTAATGCCAGCAATTTTGCAGAACATGTTAGATTAATCCAAACCGTCCTCAGCAAAGTGTACAAAGTCAATGTGGGACATCTCCATGTTAATGAGGTCTGATGTTGTTTGGCAATCAGAGTCTTGTGATTGAATTTGTGGATGGATTGGTGATATAGTTGTTGGTTGAGGAAACGCATCCATGAAGTCTTCGATGTCTGATGAAGTAGTATAATCTGTCTGAGATTCGTCAGAAGGATCAATGGTATCAATGGTTGTAGGATCCATGGTTTTCCTCTTTTTTTCTATGGATTTGCGAGGCTTTGTGCTTGATATATCTGAAATTTGTTTGTTAGAGGGTGGAGGTGAATAATGTATCAGATGGGCGCTATCATCATCAGAGCTTGATTTATCTGAACGAATAGATTTTCTTTTAATTTTCTTATTTGTATTTTGGGTATTTGTTGTGTTGGTTTTTTGAGGGTTTTGAAGTTTAATGGTGTTTTTTCATTTTCCTGTTCTTTTGATAAAAGTGTTTTTTTATGGTTATAGGAATTTGTTTTAAATTTTAGACCTGAGCCATTTTCAGTTTGCTGTAACTGTTGGGAAACATTAACTATGCTGACTTTCGGGTTGTGTGTTTGACAAGTCTTTTCATCTGGATGGTAAAATATTGCAGGAGTTGAAGAATTGAGGACAGTTTGTGGATCACTTTGTTTAGGTTTACTGGACTTAACTGACCCACATGAAGATGTATCAATGGTTTTAGACTGGGTGGGAGTTGTTATGGATGGATTGTTTTGAAATTTTTTGAGTGTATTGTCTTCATCGCCTATATTTTCTTTGCTCTCATCAGGTGGTTTGGTCATATTGCCTTCTTTTGTATCAAGAGTTTGGCCTAGTATTGTTTCTCGGGGATTAGTATAATATGTATCGTATGTAAGATCTTTAGTCTTATCGGTTTGAGTGATTGGTTTAGGCACAGTATATGTAATTGCTTGGATCTCTGATTCACTACTATTAGTGTAGAGGTTGTCGTTTGTTCTTTCTTGAATATTTTCATTTTGAAAGATAGGTTTGGATGTGAAAGGGTTTGTTGGAGGATTTATTTGAATCAGGTTGCCTGGGTTTGTGAGGTTGCTGATTGAATTAGGCCCATGTGGTGATTGTCTATTTAAGGATGTGAAAGCCATGTTAGTAGGTCTACCAGGACATCTGTGAACTTTATTCTTTTTAATACCACAGTGTATACATATTCTTGCTGCACAATGTTTAATGAGGTGTGTTCTTTGAAGGCAGAAGAAACATTGTGGATGTACTCTCCTGAAAGTCAAAACCATAGGAGAGCCTCTTGCAGTAATAATAGTGGGTATGTCAGTGGGTATAATGTTTTTCTTCAATGTAAGTGTGAAGATAACTGTATTGGACAGGATTTGATCTTCGCAGTGAGGGTTTAATAGGTGTTTAAATTTGCTAACTGAACCATAATTAATAAGGATATCTTGTAGTTCTTGTTCTTTCAAGTGGGCAAGGCAGTTTTGGATTCTGCCGGATAGTGTAACAGGATGGTTCATATCTATGGAGCATAGTAAATAAGAAATTTTAAGATAAAGTTTAACAATAAGATATACAATTGTTAATTAAAGAAAAAGAATGTTTTGGGTTATTTGGTATATAAAAAAATTCAATGGATATAATTTAGGTGGAACTTGATAGTTAAATAATTATAGGGAATAAAAATTGGAGATTTTTTAAATAATGATTTTGTATAAAGGAAAAAAAATAGATTTGTTGATAATATTTTAAATAAGAAATTTTAAGATAAAGTTTAATGACAAGATACATAATTAGTATGTAAATAATTAAAGTGGAATTTGATAGTTAAATTTTTTTTTTTGTATTGAATTAATATGGAATTTTATGTTTATAATTATTACGTTTATAAACATTTAGTTAATCCTTGATAAAGACTATATGATATAATCAAAAAGTTGGATATTGGAAGTATTTACGTAATTTATTACAATATTACATATGTAGGATGCACTATATAAATAACAAAATATTTATTAATAGTTCATATACAAGTTTAAAAAAAAAAAGAAATATTAAAAATTTCATCAATTTAAAAGCAATATAGTGTATGCACACCAGGCAGTATAAAAAAAAAATATATATTGAAAGTAACAAAGAGAATTCAAAAATAAAATACATTGTTGAAAGAAATTTGATATGCAGTTGGTCTGGACACATCAAGATTTCAATTGAATTTTTGAACTGGATCTGAAGAGTTGCAAACCATAAAGACAGAAATCATATTTGAAATTGATGGATGAGTTTGTTGAAGTATATAAAGATGAGAAGAAATGTATCAAGGATGCTGAATTATTCTCAGATATCTTCATTTTGAATGAATTGATAATGGTTGAAAAATGAATAACACATTGCTACAGCATATCTGGAATTTATTAGTCATTTTTGTTATGACAGAGAAGGATAATTAAAATTGTATATGATTTTTTAAAATCAAACATAATTATTAAATCTAAACAATTCAGTTTGCTAGAATATCTTTGAGCTCATAAAATTTAAAATATTATATGATAAACATTGCATTTTGACAGCCCAAAATGCTATAGTAAAGTATTAATGACAAGATAGGATTCATTTTATTAGCTTCATTTTAGCAAACACTTTTGAAAAATATTATTTTCCAGTTTAATTAAAGTGTCCATACATTCTGGTTTTAGCTTTCTTGTCCCAGTATCCTGACATATTCTTTCAGACCAATTAATTGTCCTGGCTTTTTTCACCACTCATTTTTACTTTTATTTTTAACTTTATATTTCATTTTTTATAAATTAATATTTATTCATTTATATTTTATAATTATTTTTTTGATTGGTTAATCAGTAATTTTCCTCAAATTACTTTGATGTGTTAGTAATATGTGATTTCAGTTTGTGATTTTAATTTAAAAAAAAGGCATATGAATTTATTGCTCAGGAATTTAATCAATCATGGGACCTCCCAATCTCCATTTGGATTCTCTATCAACTATGTCAAAACACAAAGGGTTTGTTTTAATAGATAATATGTATACAAACAATTGTATTATGAAATGAGTTTATTGTTAGTAATATTAATGTGAT
Organism: Epiperipatus broadwayi; assembly: GCA_028023455.1. Classification (NCBI taxonomy): domain Eukaryota; kingdom Metazoa; phylum Onychophora; class Udeonychophora; order Euonychophora; family Peripatidae; genus Epiperipatus; species Epiperipatus broadwayi. Next base: position 3,817,307 of record JAQFVV010006219.1, on the reverse strand, counting down.
TGTATGTTTTGTGTTTTTTTTTATCTTGAACTGAAATATACAATAATCTGCAAAAAAATTTTTTTTGGTTGTGTGGCCCAGTTAGGTCTTGTGGGAATGTGGAGACCCTAAGCTTAACAGATTACATTTAGCAAGTAATGGATGAACTTTTTAAATAATAACTAGCAACTGTTTTATTCAGTCCAATTGTTATATTGGTTGTGATATCAGTTTGTTAAGCATAATAATTATTTGATGCACTAGTGTGAATACAAATTATTTTATTATATGTGCATTTAAATCATCTTAGGTAGGGATAGAGAATGACCTTGCAGTTTGATAACTTAGTGACACTGTGATTGTGTCTGTGCTCCTCTTCAACAGTTAAAATTCATCACTTTTTCCTAAAATGAAATATCAAATAATCTTTTTATGAAAAATATTCAAAAAGTACATTATTTAAAAAAAAAGAGTTAGCAGCTGGCCCGGGTTCACTTCTCGGTCAACGCTTTGACATAAAAAACAAAAGAATGGCAAGTAATAGTAAACTATTATAAATGTCAATCATGTTGCTGTTTGGTTGTAGTATTCTTACTTAACTATTCCAAGTGCCTTCTTAAGTTAAAATACTTTATGATCTTACTTCAATTATTAAATTTCCAATTTCGTAAATTATAATAATATTTTGGAAATTGTCATTTCCTAAATCATTCATAATTTAATTTAAAAGTGATTTTAAATAATGTAATTCTGGGAGAAGGATTGACAAATATGTATATATCAGAGTCTCAGCTTTATAATGAATCCTGAGTAACATTAAAGCATGCGTTTAGGTCTAAACATTATTTATTATATTGTAATGGCTTTTTTTTAATAAAAAAAACTAATTTAGATCTACTACCAATACTAGATAAAGAGTCAGCTTAAAAATTACTTATTAAGAGCTGGAATGCAATATACATAAAAATGCCAAAAGTTTTAACAAATTTATAAAAAAAAATAAAGTCAAATTGTGAATCCTCGTTCAAAAATAATATGATAACTAGACCTCTATTAATATCTAATTGCTTTGCAGAATTTTTTCTTTTTGTAGTAATATTTTATTTTCTAATCACTCATATAATTTCTCTGCTTATGTTATCACTGCATAATATAGTTTTCAAGAAATGTTGTTAGCTTTTTGTAGGCTAAAATATAAATCTTTGGTTGGTTTTGATGGCATACCTATATTTATTTATAAAGATTTTCAGGCTTCTTTCATTTTTAATTTTTCTATCCAAAGTAGATACATTTGAAAATTACAGACTAGTTTCTCGATTTTATCAATTCAAGCCAAATTATTTGAATTGTTTGTATATGGATCTCTTTATAGTTATTGGGAAAAAAATTCCTCCAGAATTTTAACATAAATTTATAAAAAATATATCTATTATTATGTGCATGATACATTTTACTGATATTGCATCACATTCTATTGATAATCAACATCAAATTGATATAATTTTTTTGATTTATCTAAGGCATTTGAAAAATTTTCCCATTCTATATTTATCAGTAAGTTTCTATTCAAGAATCTGTTTTGGGACCATTTATGTTCAGTGCACATACTTTCAACTTGAATGACATTATATTTTACTGCTGCATTTTATACTTTGCTGATGATATTAAATTTTATAAATACATTAAAACAACTAATGATTGTGATTACCTACTTTATAAATAGTGTCAGTAGATTTTAACTGTTACACAAATAATTGTATGAGCATAAATGAGGATAACAAAAATAATTACATTTTCAAGAAAAATCCCATATTATTTTGAATTACTAAAAGGAAATATTACTTGAGAACAAATGAATATAAAGATATGGATATTATTTTAGACGCTATATTACTTTCTTCACGTTTATGTTCTAAAGCAGTGATTATAAATCTAAGGTTTACATACTTCTGTTAATATGCAATGGACTTACAGATTGTATGCAAAATATTTATTCAAATAATGTAAAACTGGTATATTTTTTTATTTGCCTATCTATTTTTTTACTTTCATACCAACTTTTTTTTATTAAGAATGGTGATTCAGAGAAATTTTGATATGGTGTGGTATGCGGAACTCAAAAAGTTGAGTGTTGCTGTTGTAAAGTGTTTAAAATAATGGTGTGTATCTTTAGAGGAGTAAAATTTATTAATAAAAAAATTTATGATCAGTTTCATAAGTCTTTAATACTGCCTATTTCAAATTATGGAACTCTGACAATTATTCACACAATAGAGCATTTAATGCAGCACAAATAAAATTGTAATTATTATAAAGTTTGGAACAATATGTAAGTCTCCTCATGTTTCTTTCTTTTAAAATCTTAATAACTTTATATTTCTCACAATAGTAAACTTGTTTACTGTGTTCCTAACATGTGCTTGAAATATGATAAGACATTTACATTGCATAATTTAAAAGTAATTGTTTAAGAGATTCTTGATTATTTAGGCTTCTAAGGTTATTCATTTTGTCTTTTATCATTATTTAACTACAAATGAAATAAAAAGTGTAATTAAATGTATATAGAGCATGAAAACAAACTTGTATATTCAAACCTACATCAATCAGCATTATGTTTAGAAAAGAACAATGCTAAACATAAGATAAAGTAAGCCTGGCATATTGCCAATAATCATAATGCCATAAACAAAAAGGAATCCTGTTTCTCCCTCTTAAAAAGTTGGTCATATAAGCATATTTGCATACAATTTACATGATATTTATATCACACACTTCATTCGCAATTTCACTCATTCATTTCTAGAATTAAGATATCAATACAAAGATATTGAAAGCATGCTTAGTATATTGAATTAAAAACTTCTACTAAGCTTCTCTATCTTTGCATCACCTTAATAGATCTATTATAAACATTTTCAATCTATTTGTAAAAAAGTGCACATTCATGTATTCATATTTGTGCTTGAATGTAACACATGTATTTATATATAATACTATTATTTGTTTTTATTATTTTACTTTTTTTTTTTTTAGTTAATGATAATGTAATATGTGATTAGGCTTTTTATGTGTGCTTGTAAAATGCAGTGGTTTGAATAAATTAAATTATGAATTGGGTAAGGCAATGGCAAACTATTATGATGATGATCATTTTACCAAGATACCATTTGAATCTAATTTCTAGCAGGTCACTGAATACATAGATTGTTTACTGGGTACCCATAGCTTGTAAAGATTTTATCCTTTTATAGAATTTATTCTGATGCATAGAGATCATATGTTTCAGTGCATTAAATAAAAGCACAGTTTTCCATTATAATGATCTTCATATATATAAATCATTCAGATTGGTAGTAATTTATGAATAAACTTGCAAATGAAGTAAGGGATAAATGTAGCATATGATATATATTTGAAGACATTGGTCAATTTTTTTTTTTTTCAATATAATTTAAAATAGTAATAATTACTCAGGAAAATGGATTTTTAATTTTTTTTCTCTTAATTTAAAAAAATAAATATAATAAAATACCACATATATTTTAAGAAATTACTTGACTATAAATAATTTATTCTTATTATTATTTTATAACTTTTCAGGGAAAAAAAGCAAATGCAATTTTAATAATATGCAAACAAATATTTTTAATAAGCAAGAATAAATCTTACAGCATATAAATGGAATGTTCTTTCAAACAAACTGATTTTATTATGTACTATTTATATATAAAAAAATATATGAATAATAATTGAGCAATATGTCATTTGAAGGTTACATATTTAAATGCTGGAAATGATGCTTCAATCCATGGATGTTTAAGCACTAGAATCTACAAATATCATTAATCTTCTATTAATATATGAATTAAGAAGTTGCTGTACAAAACTATGATCTTAACATGAACTTTGGGATTTAGCAAGCATTTTCTAAAAGGAACTCTTGATTTAGCATGGAGAAAGAAGCAATTTTCAGATTTTTTGAACAAATTTAGAAAGTCTGAAGACTTAATGTTGTTTTAAAAGACAAATGTGAAGCAGTTTTAGCCATTCCTTATTAATAGTGTTGATGCAGATTCAGTAAGATTTTGATGTTTATATTAATTATTAGGAAGCAGAGGTTAAATTAAAATTTAGAAGGATATTATCTTAACTAGATCCACTGTATTTTTTTAGTAACAAGTTACTATATTTATGTCTTTTAATACTGAAACAGTTAAATACTTTTATGACACTGAAATAACAAAGTAAATTTCAGTGATTACATGTTGCAGAACTATCATGGTTTTCTTAGAGCCTACTTCAATAATCAATAATAATCATAAATTAACCAGACAATCTGCTACTACAATAATCAAACAGAATATAATAACAATTAACAATGTAACTAAATAACCATCATAATTTAATAAAACTGGTTTCATTCATTGAACAAATGTTAAAAGAAGTTGAATGCAGTGAATTCATTATAAATAAATTTAACATTTTAAATCCAATAAGTAAATTTAGCATGTTTGTTAAAGTTTTTTCTCCAAAATCAGATCAAGAAAACTGAGCAATATGATACTATGATCAAATGCTAACTCTTGATCATTATTGATGGGAGATTTTCATTTCTTGCTTCACTTGAACACAATTTTGTCTAGATTTGCAGTGGTGTAATAAAGACAATGAAGCCCATTATATCAATATTTTTCAAAATGCAAGCAAATCAAATTAAATGAAATATAGTAAAGAAATACACAATAAAATTATAAGCTAACAGGTCTACAAAATCATATAAGAATTCATAATCAGTGTTATTAATATAATTATTTGCAAAACAAAAAAGGCACTTATAAAATAACAATGCAGTTATGATAATCAATAAACAATACTAGAAAAGAGATTGTCCACAATATTCATATTTTGTTGTTTTTTTTTAAAAAAAAAAGTCTATTTATTTAATATTACTTATTTACTCCTAATAAAAATCATTGATTTGTGTTTTTTTAAAAGAAAAAATCTTAAAAATATTAGATTAACTAAAAAATAATAATATAAAATTACATTACTATTGACATAATGAGATAACAATTAACAAATGCCGCAATATATATATATATTAGATCACAACCACAAAGCATAATAAAGTTTATTCTTATCATGATTACTAAAAAAACAACAACCACAACTTAGATTTTTAATAAAGATGGCATAAATAGAGAAATAAGTTTGTCAAGTGTTTTATTTATAGTATAGTTCTATATAAACCAGAGATAAGAAATTTAGAAAAAAAGAGAGAAAAAGATTGAAAAATTTAAATTTACAATTTTGGACAAAAATATAAAAAAATTAAAAGGATAACTTTTTAATATTGGTAGTAATAGGTCCACTGCCATTTAATGTTTAGTCTAGACATTACAATAAAAACAAGATCTTGAACGGCTTCAATCTGGCAAAAAACCCTGTAAATTACTATGGGAATATAATGATTGCAATTAATCAGTTAAATCTGATATAAATAATATACTTATTTTGAAAAAAAAAAAAACCCAAAGAATATTACCATATGAATAAACGTTATTTTTTAACTTTACTTGTATCTCTTCTTTAAAAAGACAATTTAATCTTCACAAATATTTTCTGATTTATTCAGAAATTTCTTAATAAATAACATTTCTTCCAAAATTTATTTCTTTTTCAAAATATCTGACAAACTAAATAGTTCATATATATATAAAAACAATTAAATAATTCATTCTAACAATTCTTTTTTTAAAATGAACCAAATATTAACTTCCTTTTATAAATCTAAGCTGCTCTTCACATAGAATTTATCTAATTGATTGGATATAACATTTGGTTGCATATGAGATTTTACTAATAGTTCTAATATGATCAAGTCATTGCATTAAACCATTTCTTTATGGAAATCATAATGGTTCCAAGTAAATTTATTGGCTGCTGTTAATTTTCTCAAATCTTTTTCTTCATAATCTTAATAATTCAAATGGAATTTGTGCTACTTATAATCTCAGTTAAAGCTTTATAATTCATATTTCATTGTTCTCTACTGGACTTTTTTTCAATTATTTGAGCAAAGTTTATTACTTCTATCATTTGAATGCATACTATTTTCATCTTTTCAACAGTTTCTTTATTGTTTACTATCTTTATCTTTAGTTGTTTTATTCATATGTCCCTATCTTTACAGTTCCCTCTATTTTATGTTAAAACTAGCCTATCTTTTTGTCATAATACTTATATCCCTTTTTTTCCCCCCTCAAAATACTCACTTCTAGATTTTATTTAATGTTTTAAATATTCTCTTCTACAAAATGTGTATTTCCCCACCTTTTCTCTTTATCACATTATTGCTAACTCAAGACTTTTCTGTTATTATTTTTTCATAATATATAGTCTCTTTATTGCAATATTTCAAAATGCTGTTGAGGTTACTGGGAAAGCTAATGAAAAACTATTCCTGGAAATGTGAAAAATCCTGTGATTGTCCATCTCACTTCAATTATAAATGTCAATTTAAAATTATTGAAGTTGCAGAGTATTGTAAGAATTAAGAATATGACAGGGATATACTATTTTTAATTTGGATGTATTTTACCAACCAGACTACTGCTGTTAGTGTTGTATTTTTCACTTTGTTTTTTTAGTCAAATTTACCTGGAAACATTTTCCTAATCTTTTCTATTTCTTTATCAATATCTCATTATTTTCTTGTCTGGAGTTTTTTTTATTCTTTTAAAAGATAGACTCAATCCTATCACTATTAAATAATGATCTGAATATATATCACATGCATTGTTAAGTATTATTCCTAAAACTATTCATAATCAAAACACCAAACTAATTGAAATATATTCTTATGATAAGAAATGATCATCAAGAAAGTCCTTTACGATTTTAAAATGATGTGTTCATTATTAAAATGTTATTTCTTTGCAAAAATTTTACGCCATTTCTTATCCTTAATTCATCATCTACCATCTCTTCCCAATCCAGTACAGCAGGGGTGCCCGCCAAGACAATCAGAAAAATCCGCCTTGAACTGAGATTTCCTTCCCATGTGTGACCAAAGGTTCGTCTCATATTTTCCACTAGGATAGCCACGTCAATACACATGCGCAGTGTAGATATTACGTGCAGTGCTTTTCCAATTGATCTGGTTAATTTCAATTTTGTTTTTGCATTAGCAAATTTATACATTTCCAATTTTAGTGAAACCATAAACCCTCTGAAAAAATGTAAAATCTGTGATGAATGTAATGTGTTTAATTAAAAATGGACACACAAATATTTCTTTCATAATACGGGGAATAAAACAGTGTATTTATTGTGTCATGAAATAAGGTACAGCCCTCTGCTAACCTTCACTTCCACAAAGTGGCCCCTGATGCGGCCCTCCACCAACTTCTGCAGCCCCCGAGCCAAAACAATTGCCCACCCCTGCAGTACAGTATTCAAATATCTCTTTATATAATTGTTTGTATTATTTTTTAATTATTTTACACATGATTATATTTGTTCATTGCCATATTCTAATATTTATATAAATACTATTTGGGAAATTATCTTTTGCTCTAGGAGGATTATCTATTATCTTCGGAATAACATAGTCTTAACATTATTCACTCTTTATGCCATAAGTCATTCACTGCTTCTCTGACTTTTTCAAAATTCTAATATTTCATTTAATTATTCATAATATGGGCAATCATAAATAGACTGATGTGCAAAAAGCATGAAATCTGAATATATATAATAACCACAATTATACTTCAAAATTTATGACTACAAAAATAAAACATTAAAAAAAAATTATACTAATTTAATTAAACATATCTTCCACATTGAATTAATGATACTTATTTAAACAATATATGCTGTAAGAGATGGCTTACAACCAACCTTCACACCTGTCCCAGTTTTTTTTTTACAATGTTTGAATTCAGACTAAGCGGTAGGCAAATAATTTATCCTACATACCTGCTTAAATACATGTAGTATATACATATATAAACTAATATGTTTGAGAAATTAATTCTTTTTTTGTCTATTGTGAGAAAGCAAACAAATTCATTATATACAGGAAGTATATATGTATATAAACATATATATAAACTAATACGTTTGTCTATTTGTAGAAGTTAATTGTTTTTCTTTTATTCATTTAATATCATTAATAGTAATAATAACAAGTCAGATGTCACATGACTTATATATAGCTTGCACTTACAAATATGTAAAATTAAGAGCATGCTAATAGCTCTAAACAAGCTTTTTTTATTTTATTTATGATAAATGCTACTACAAGAGAAGGCATTCAAATCATTTTTATCTTGGATTGTCCCCATCCCCAGACCGGTTTCGACCTATGGGTCTCTTCAGTGAGGAGTTGGGACATTAGATTTAAAAAACCAACTCAAGCAAAGCATTTATCTAAAAGTTAATTGTTAGAAGAAGATCTGAAACTTTTAGACACCTACATGTCTTTAAAGTCAGCTCTCCAACTGAAAAAATCATATGGGCCTGAACTTAATTCAGATACTCCATATATTAGTAGGCTTAGCCCTTTAATTTAGTTAAAGCCACAACAGCAAAATAATAATAGTAATTAACTAAAATACTAATTGATTGACTTATATAACAGACATAATCAAAGATCAAAATTATATGAGATCAAAATTGTTGCTAAGTGATTGAATTTGGAATAATGAAGATTAAATAAAAATAATAATGTTTTATAATTTTTTTTTATCAAGTTGTAACAATAGGTTTTAGCTAGCACGAGACAAAGTAGCATTCTTCACTTGAAAACTAACAATTAAACTGTCAGCACAAAGAAAAAAAAAGTCTTTTTATTTTTTTCTGTTTAAAAAGAAAAAACTATTTGGCATCTAAAAACAGTAGAATTTTAATAACTGTAGTTTCAGGATATAAAATATTTATTTTGGATAGAAGGAAGCTGGAAAGTTAGTCTTCAATTTATAATTAGAAGGAATGAACTAATGACTTAATTTATTCTGCAAACTGAAATTCATTATTATAGAAATGATGGAAAAGAAATGTGAAACAACTAAAAATTAACTGTTTTCTTTAAAAGCTATTTTTATATATATTTAAGCCACGTTATAAATAATAGTCAATTATAAAGGAATCATTACAATGTGTGTGGGGTAAAGAAACCAGTACTGTGGGATTTTCCAAAGCTAGCTTCAATATCATTATGAAATTTTAAAAGTTTTCATCAAGATGTCTATTTATAGAATGCTGGTGTACATCAATCTTCCATGGATTTATATACGTTCAGGAGAGATACTTTGTATGTGATTGTTTTAACCAAGCAGCATGAAAGATATAAATATCAAGAGTTAGTGAACAGGAACACTATACATGGAGATTGACATTTAAATTTATAAATTCTTAGCTGTAGATAAAATGCTTGTTTTCCTCAAGATAAATATATTGTTTTGATTCACATGATTTTTATTTTTTTGCTTTATTGTTGCTATTTGAAAGTTTATGTATTGTAATTTTTTTATATTGTGTATTCAAGATTCATTTTCCAATTCAATCACATGCAATTTAAAAGTGGAAGCAGTGAATAGATGTCATATGTTGGTGTATTTTAAAAAAGAAATCATAGTCAATTAATGTGTTATTTTTAATAAAAGTAAATTTAGATTCCTCTGGAAATTCAACATTGATCCATCAAAGCGACCTCAAGTAAGGTTTTTATATATTTAACATTGAGGGCAAACTTTAGGACACAAAATTATTTTGTTTACTAAGTTTTAATAATATTTACTTGTAATTTTGTTTTACTTCTGAGTGCAATTAACCCACGGAGTGAATGGTCTTTTCGTATCTGTCATTAATTTTTACCATGACTTACGCACACATATATAGATGGGAGTGGGGCTATATATATATTTTTAATAAAAAAGTGGTTATAAATATATTTACCCTAATCTAAAAATATCATTCTAATAATTACATTAATGGGATAGTTTTATAATTAGTGAATTCTCATTTTGCTTTTCTTTTTTTTAATGTATATATTTAATGAATTATATAGTATAATTTTGTATATAATATACTTCAAATTATTTTGTTTCTGTTGTGTGAAGTGATCAAACCATTCTAGATAATCGAATATTTATTTATTTTATTTTTTGTTTGTAAATTATTATATAGGTTGTTAATAAACGTATCAAGTTGTTTAAACAAATCTGATCTCTGTTTGATCATCACCATCATCACTGTGCATTGATACCACTAGATGTTTGATCATCACCATTATCACTGGGCATTTATTCCACTAGATGTTTGATCATCACCATCAACATTGTGCAGATACTACTAGATGTTTAATCATCATCATTATAAATTTACACCATTAAAGGTTTGGTAATCATCATCATTATGTATTGCTCTTTTAAATAATTAATCATCAGTATTTTTCTATATCTATGCTTATATATAGGTATATTTGGTTAATAATTGAGTAAGCCCATCCCTGAAGAGAGCTGACTGCAAGAACTCCCTGAGTTTGAATTCTGTAGTGCAATGGGGCCCAAAAAGGGAGAGGTAATGAATATTCATTAGTCTAGATCATATTGAAATTTGTAAGTAAATTTTGAGTTAGTATATTGAAAGTAGATGTGATTTGGAACTAGGCATTTCATTGTGACATCTTCAGCATCCTTTTCAAAGGCCTAGGTCTGACAGTAGTGAGATGCACTCCCTTTATTATATGCCATTTCTAATTTTGTAACATCTGACACACCCAAATGTGCCATCGAATCATGAATTTTGGGTATGACTTGTTGTAGGTTGGTTGACATATTGTATTCAAATCATCCAATTACTGAGTTGTATTCATGTTGTCAGATGGTGTACCCCACGGTTCCGTTATAATATTTAAGATTTGCCAAATTTCAAAATACTAAACTAAATAAAATCAAAGTATACTGCTTCTATGCAAAAAAATGAATGAATAAATAAAATGTTATATATATAAAATTAAATTCTACCATTTAATAACTAAATATAGTACACAATTAAAAAAAAAAGTTAAATTTAATGAGATAAATAAAAACTCACTTATGTCAGGATTAGGGTGTAAGAAATACACACCAAATTCTTTCCCAGTCAATTACCATCTTCATCTATATGCAATATACTCTGCTTTTGTTGAGATTTTGGTAAGCGATCGATTCCTAAAATAAAGGGTCTCTCTGCTATGAAATAAACTCATAAGATAGAGTTAAGAGAGGATTAGTACATTCTTTTCATCTTTGAGGAAATATTCTCCAAAAATAAATAAATTTTGGGGTGAATGGCATAAGGATATAAAAGATTATAGAAAACTATTGCATTAAAGATCTAGGATATAAAAGATGTTGGATCTATAGATAAATAATACAAGTCTGGAATAATGTTAAGAAATTTTATAGGTAGTGTGATAATAGATATTTAGTTGACATTAGAAGAATAATGTTGGTAAAGCAATCTCTTCAAAATAAAAAGACTATTACTGTATCAAATTGATATAAAAAATAAGACATTTATTTGAACCTTGGATTTCAGTAAACAAAATATTGATGTAAGATTCAGTCTTTGGAAAAGCAGCTAATAATATAATTAGAAGATATAATTGTGGCTGTGGAGATGATTATCTAGGACAGATTGAATGTAAAATAAGACTAATAATTAGATAGTAAGAGAAATTTGTATGAAAAAAAAATTGATGAAGGAAAATAAAATTCCTGGATTACATTTTAAGACATGTTTGTGGATAAATATTTGCAAAAAGGTTAAGGGATAGCTTAAAGACATCTTACTTTAGAAATGTGATCTGTAAAGTTGGATGTAGTTCATTTATAAATAGAAAAAAAAAATGGCTGAAGACAGAATGATATGGCTACAATAATACATTGTTTTAAAAATGGACAACACCAGAAATAAAATTAACAAACAATTGATATATTGTGGATTGCTTATTAAAAATACAAAAAGGAAAATAAAACATAAGCAAATGTAAAAATGCAATCTAGATAAATTGCAAAACTTAATTACTATATAAAAAAAAAATAGTTTAGGGAAAAAGGATTTATAAGATCAATGTTAAAATTTATTTTACACAAAACATTTTGACAGTAAATAATGGAATATTCTGTATACCATGCATTCTTTCCATATGATAATTTTAAAATTTAGTGTAAAAACTTTGGAAAGATGCTTGAATTAATTTATCTCATTCTTAATCAAGATTTTTTATTATGTAACCAAATCAATGATGATTTTATTTGCAAAATTGGGATTACATGAAGTTAATATATTTTAATCTAAAGAGTCACAGAATATTCATATATTTTTTAGCAGAACTCCTCTCTCCAACTAATATTGAATTAATTAATAATTATTTTTCAAGATTACTCTTTTATTAGTTTGGATACAATAAATTTAAACAAACACTAATTTCAAAAATAAAAAGTTCTATTCTTGAGATTATTTATTGCTACAGGAGTAAATTGTTTCTAAAATTGGGTTATCACTGACAATCATCAAGGATATCAATGTCATAAATTTGATTCATTTATTTAAATCAGTATATTGTACAATTTGGGTAAGATACTTTGGCTTTCTTTTGAAGAGCAAAGTAAAATCTTTTTTTCCATAAAAATTTTTAGGACAAGATATCCTGAAATGTTTGTTTTTCAAAAATAAAAATAATTTTCCACGAACAAAAGATATATTTTTCCTACATTTTAAAATATATAAAAAAAAATTGATTGTTTTTCCATTTGTACTCTATTTAATACAAATATAGATCAGAAAGATATCTAAGAAATAGTGTTAATAGTTTCGTAGTAATTTAGATGTTTTTCTTAAAAGCAATTGTAAATATCTCTTGTCATGGTGTAAATTACAATGATATTCTTTCCATTCATGCAAGTCAAGTTGCTTACATTTATATGTATGTTTCTTGTAAGCTAAAGGTAATTGTATATGAAAGGTTGGTGGAACACCTATGTTATTCCGAATTACTGCAGTGACGTCTGCCGTGGTTCGGCGCAACAAACTTGGTTGTTTGCCACTTCAGACTCGCGTCCAGTTTACTGTTCTGTTACTTTAGGTGAAAATGGTTGTGGGTTATATTATCTCAAATTTAGACCTATGTCATAAATAATGAAGATGGATTGACGCAGGTTCTCAAAATTTGAGAGATTATTAGTTGACCAGCATTGTTATGATTACTAAATATATTTTTATCTGAAAATAGAATACAGAGAGTTTATAGAGAAGTTCTGAGAGGGTCTATAGTCATACCAAAAGTAATTAAAATAATTATATTACTTTTGGAATTAAATATATATTGAGAAAAAATTATATTAATATGAATTCCCTTATAAAGTAAATTTTACTGATATTTTTTGCTCATTTACCAGAAACTTATATCTAAGTTATTAGTTGAATGATTTTAGCTTTAGGATATTTTTTCATTTAAAATTATAAAAATATGTGTCCAACTATGCTGGATAACATGACTACAATAATTAGGGTAAAGACTTTGGAGTATTTTCCCCACTTGTTTTACCCTATAGCCTAAAAGTAGCTAGAGATATTCATTTACCAACTAATACTGGATATTTTTCTGTATTGGCTAAAAGCTAGCTACCTGAAAAATTCTACGCATGATTATAATGTGAAAAATGTTTCCAAGTTCTATCTTGCCAGGATCAGAACCCAGCTCACTGGCAAAATAAATTAGATATTACATTATGAGTTTTCATATAAGGTGTACATGCATGTGCAAATTCTATACGTAAATTATTGCAATGATGAAATTATTAATATAAAATAAAACAAAAGTTAATTTTAAAGAATTATAGAACAATGTATAGAAAAAAAATTATTATGCTAAATAAATAGTAATAGCCTTAAAAATAGTAAATAAACAAACACAAAAAAAAATAAATTTAAATACTTTATTAACATTAATAATAATGCTGTATTTTACATTTTAGTGGACGGATTTTAATGTGTTAACATCTATTATTTAAACACAATTTCGTGAAATTATTAAAAAAATATATATTGCACAATGATGTACATAAAAATTTTACAATTATTGTTTACATGAGGTAAATAAGAATTTTAAATATTAATACTAAAACTTTGCATCTGACTGCCATAAATTGAACAGACAATCCCAAATCTTTTTGCAATAGCTTCAGTAATAATGACAATAAACACTGCATGATTTAAATTATAGCAAATAATATATACTCACAACAATTAATATATAAAATATTAATTAAAAAAAATATGTATAAGATTTTTAAAAAGATTCAGAATAAATAGTGCTAAACTTCTCATGATTATTAAATAGCAAAATTACATGTATTTCATATATGGTATTTATATATTTGTTTATATATGTATATATGGGATCAAGATTAACAAATTTGATATTAGAAAATTTAGTAACAGAGTGAACTTCTAAGATGTAGGAGTAAAAACATAATTCTGAGTGATGTAGGAGTAAATACATGCAGTCAAATATTTTCTAATAGCTCAGATCTCTATAACAATCCATGACACCATTTCTTATGCACACATTTTATTAACATGTAGCAATGTGCATTAACCTTCTAGCATTCATTTACTATTATGGCTTGCACTAGATGGCAATATTGTATGGATAAAGTTGCTATTGTGGATCAGGCCTTTTTTTTTTTTCAATTTAAAGATTGAAATGAATTTATAAAATAATATGTGAAAGAATAGATAATTATATAGATTTGCTTACATTTGTTGAAGTATTCTGTACTTTTGGAGTTAGTCATAATACTATAATTATTATTAGTTATGTGAAATAATAACATATATGCCAAACAATATCACATGATCATTGTCGAAAATATTTAATGCCTTTGTCTGATAATTACAATATACCCATTACATCATTAAATTATGTAACATTTTATTCTGTATATTAAATAATATATACATTGCAAAGACAAATTTCAAGACATCCCATTATCTTGACAGATTGTTATTTATAATTATATATATTCTATGCATACTTTTTATTTCACTTCCTTATATTCACATATACAGAGAAAATATTAGGTATATCATGAGTGAAATTTGATACAAATTAGATAATGCATGTAAGATCTGTGCCTCCCCTCCCTCTCAATCATGCTTTTTACAACTAACCTCAGCTTTAACAATGATAGAGCTCTTCAAATATTTTTCACACAATTTATATTTTGATAGACACATTGTTCTATAATGTAAATTTATGAGTACTTTATGTCAATAATTTTTTAGATCACAAAACATCCATTTTGATTCTGTTAATAAATCATATACATATATATAAATAATACTATCCCAGATTTAAGCAGCACATACACACACATATATAAATATTATCTTTTGGCTTAATTTCCATTTTTTTTAAAAAAGCTAGTGGCTGATATAAATTGTAATAACTTGATTTTCAATGTTCATTTGATTTTATAAACATGTGGCTTAAAAAAAAAATTCAATGATTAAAGAGATGTCCTAAATCTCAGAAGAAAATTATTATAAATAATGGTTAAATTATTATTTTCATTTGCAATTTATAGATAATTTCTTTTTAAAAAAATCATAGAAATAGAAAAAACAAAAATTACAGCTGCCATTTAAAAAAAAAAAAAAATGGAGCCAATCACATAAAAAAATATACTGCATGTAATAAATAAAATTTTGTAAAACAATTCATCTATTAAAACAGAAATTCTAGTTTATATTATATCATTTATATCTTCTAATAAATTTAAATGCAATTCTGATTTATAGACTTTCAAAAAATATTTGGAATGTAACAATTTTTCAAATGGCTTAATAGATGATATCACTTATAACAATATCAAGCTCCCCACATGAGTTAAAAATATATTTCAGTCTGACAAAATTGAGACATACTATACGTTTGTTTTTCTAACACTTCAATATTTTGTTTTACTAGAAAATAATCATGAAATAAATAGATTAAAAATATTACTTTTTAAAAAATGTTTATCAGATCAAAATAATTTGGACAATATTAATACTGACTTAAAAAACAATTCACATTATTTATTCTATTTCAGAATCAATAAATACTATTTCTTTTAAATAAGTTCATAATACTTTTAGTATGTGCATCATAATTATATGATTGCAGAACCTTAATACATTCCTGCAAATGTGGCAAAAAATTGTAATTTAAGATAATAAAATTCAATATATTCTATGCATTACGTGCCTATAATTTTAAAAATTTTCAGAAAATTAATACAAAAAATATTATCATTGATGGTGCTTATATATTTCTGATATTTTAAAATTTTTATATGAAAATATTTATTTAAAAAAATTAACATGCTTTGGTTTTTATTCAAAATCAATATTGTTTGCTTATTATTTTCAAAGATAGAAAGCCAATTGTGAAAAATATGAAAGTTTAAGTATTCTTAAGATCTGAAAATCATTTCACAATTTAAAAATAAAAAGTAGCTATTGATTATTTTAAAATAAATTCAATATTTAAAAAAAAAATCACATATGCACTTATACACATATATAGAAAAGCACATATACATTATAAGCCTTATATGTACATGTAAACATTTCACTATTTAATCAAGTTATTTAAAATAATCCAAACTTATTTGAAATCATATTAGCCATTCAGTAACATAATGATATTTAATTTGAACCCAAACTAATGTTACTATGATTTTTTTCTTCTTCCAAATGTTGGATGTTCTTGAAAAATATATATGAGTATTATATGTATATAGTATACGTGTGTAAGTGCATTTTATAAATATAATTATTTTTAGAATAAGCCA
The DNA here is from genome assembly GCA_028023455.1 of Epiperipatus broadwayi. Classification (NCBI taxonomy): domain Eukaryota; kingdom Metazoa; phylum Onychophora; class Udeonychophora; order Euonychophora; family Peripatidae; genus Epiperipatus; species Epiperipatus broadwayi. Next base: position 3,800,430 of record JAQFVV010006219.1, on the reverse strand, counting down.
CTGATGACTTCAGTTACAGGATCAATATCAATATCAAAGAAGCAAGGTCTTGTTGGAAGTCCTGGAATAGTAGACATCTGTAAAAATTAATAGTAAATCAAATAAAAAATAGGAAAAAAATAATTTATTAAATTAAGGAACAGATAAAAGTATCAAATTATTCTTAAAACATATAAACAGGATATACTATAATTTACTATATTTTCTTCTTAAAATAAATTACACTAAATTAAGTATTATATGACTTTTCTCAGCTTACATTTACGATATTACTCATCTGTGACATTTATATACTATTACAATCTTATGTAAAAAATTGCATAAAATTTTTGAAGCTATATCTTAAATATAACTGTTATTAATCAAAATGAATTACAAATCCCTTTGAAAACTAAATAATATAATTTGAATCCTCCAAATTGCATAAAAGCATTCTTCAGTACGTGTACACACATGCTATACAGCATGAACCCCGCAGATTAAGTTACTAGCAGTTACTTAGCATAATCTCAACATTAATTTTTACAGACAATCTTATTTAGTTTTTAGTATAAAATTCTTTATTGAAATGTCTTATATAAGAAATTTACTAAAGAATCTATTTGATGTTATTTACAATTGTCCATTATTGCTCAAATATTACTAAGACTATAACCTTAAGACTATGCGCCTGAAAAAATGACAGTAGGGACCTCTGCAAATCTTTAACACAAGGTTTATTTAAAAGACAAGAGTGTCTTCAACCTACTTTCTAAATAAATCTTGTAATAAAGATTTGCAGAGGTCCCTACTGTCGTTTTTTGAGGTGCATAGTCTTTAAGGTTATAGCCTTAATATATATTACTTTACGTAACAAATATGCGCTTTACAAATATAATTATTGCTCAAATTAAAATTCCAGCTAGTATATGCTATGAACAAGATTCTGTAGTTATTCTAATCCTCATTTCCCCCTCTATACCTTAATAAATAGGCAAATTTCTCTTTAAAAAACTTTCAGGAGGGCAAGTTATATGAATGTAATTATGATTAGTGACTAAATTTTTTTAAAATCATCTTTAGCAAATCACTTCTATTAAAAAAAGCTCAAATAATGATGTAACAATCACCCTTCATATAGATAATTGTTGCTATAAATGCAATATTTACAAATTTTATAATGAATGGCTTTAAACAATATACACATAATGCCAAGCAAAAAGAAACATTTTATTCAGGCAGGTGGAGTACAGAAACAATTCCAGATATCTTTCAGCAAAAAATAATTTACTGTTGTCTACTGATCTATCAACACTAGATCACTCTTCCTTAGTCATATAAACCAAATTTTATCACACTTAGCATTTACATTCTCATAATAAAATATCAACCAATCCTAAAATCAAATTAAAAACATTTAACAAATTTATTCCTACAACTATCAAAGAATCCATCCCTTGAGCATATCAAAAGCAATTCATTCTAGATTGGAATAAAAGCAACCGTGTCTCTCATCAATAATAATTGTCTATTCCAAAGATTTAAAAATTGCTATTAAATTTATAAAATCTTTTTAACATAAGAGACTTCTCAACCAAAAAGTCTTTATGATAAACTTGAGAGTGGTTTCTATGAAAAAAGCTGACAAATCAGAAGCTCTTTCATATTTATGGTGGTCATATGTCATCATCACTTCCACCTTTAGATGAATTTGCTTTTGTTGACAAATCAGAAGCTTTGCCATATCTACTGTAGTCATAATTATCCTCACTTTCATCTTTGTATGTATCTATTTTTGCTGGCAAGTCACATGTTTTGCCATGTCTACTGTATGTATAATCATTATCATTTCCATATTTTATTTGTTCATATGTGTTACTGATATTGAAATCAATTTCTTTGTTGTTGTATAAAGCTGCTGTTCATTTTACTTCTAAGGATAAAATATCTCCAGCAAGTTTAGGATAAGTATTTTTTTCAATTTCACTGAAACTTTTCAATATTTTGGTGGGTTTTTTACATCCACTATGGCTTTCATTGTATCTAGAAAAAGAAAAATTTAGAATTTAATTGTATTGCTTTTCTTACATAAAATCCAGAAAATACTTTAATAGAGATTACTGATAAAAAGCAAATGGCTATAAATAAAATTCAATGAAGAGCTACAATTAAGCAAAAATTTTGAAATATTTCAGAAAAAAAAATTGCTGTAGGAGATGTTGAAAAAAGCAAAAATTATCATGAGAAACACATGAGCATAATCATGGTTCAAGGATTGATTTGTAATCATCACAAAATTGATCATTAAATTTTTCTTTTTCTTTATTCTTTTTTCAAATTAAAATGACTCCACCCATTTATGACTGCTAACATATATAAAATGAAATAAATATTAAAAATATGTATATGAATAATATTAATGCATCATAAAAAAAATTTCTGTTATAAATATATATTTACAGAGTTTAAAATAAAAAAAAAAGAATTATTCTCATTATATGAAAGATAGCACTTAGTACTTGTAATAGAAAAAAAATTGAGTTGGGAAATGAAGAACAGTATAATGAATATTGGTGCAGGAATAGATTATTATCTATGAAAAGGTGAACTAATTTTGATTAAATAGTAAAGTTAAGTATCTTCAATGGAGACTATCGAGAGTTTTAATATGGAGCAATTTATGTTAAAAAAAATTCAAATATATTTTAAAATATTCTGATAATATAAAAGCAGTTAGATGGAAAATTTTCAATCCTATAATATAATTATTTAAATTAGATAGTAATCAATGTTTAATAGGAATGATTCAAGTCAGTTTATGTAATTCTTTTTTTTTTTTCTTTTTACTGAAAGCAATTCAAAAAGAGCTATTCTATTTTTAGTGAATAATAAAATAAATAAATGGACAGTTGACAAAGTTCGAACCTGCTAGGTACAGCCCATCTGATTTTGACTCAAAATTCAGCAACAATTACTAGATGCCTATTTCATACTTTATTTTTTATTGATATAAACATTTTTTGAAACCATAATTAATTTAATGCAGTGAGCCTAGGTTTTCATCTTTTTAATATTTATTATACTTCACTCACTTTCTAGATACATTTCTGAAATCTTTTATTCCTTTAATCATTAGTCACTTACAGTTTTAAAATAGATCTTTTCTTCTTTTTAACATACACATTGGTAAATTTAATATTTATCAATTTTTATTAAAGTGGTTTTGGGAATTTAAGTGCACTACCATTTGCTAATCACTAATAACTAAAGCTTATTACAGATGATGTTAGAATAAATAGCTCTTCTTATTTTATCATATACTACGTTATCTAAAGAATCAAATGATTTGTTAATATTCAAATTATTGTATGTTAATTTATCAATTTTTTGGTACTTATTTAAATGCATATTTTTTTAGACAGCTTAACTATTAAAAATATCACAAAGAATCTTGTAGAGATTCCAACTAAGAGATTGATAGATATGATATATGCATTAATGTTTTTTATTAAGCCCTTTAATTCTGTTACTGTAACCATAAATTTGACAAGCATTAGTTATATGTTTCATGATTGTCTAAATCTGCATAGATCAGTACTTGCAAAATCCAATTTATGAAGCAGATGAATATGATGACCATGGGTTATCCTGATTCTATTGATCAGACTTCAGTTTTATCCAGAAAGATCAAAACCAGCTAATTTTAATTGTAGGATCTGAAAAAAGTGATTTATTCAGAACTCATAAGAATTGCATTTTTATGCCATAATTCTTCAACTGTAATTCTTGATAGAATATCCATGAAAAGGAGCTTGATTTAATATGAGTCTTAGATGATGAAACTATATCATGAGTTATTGGTAAGTTCAATCTATTTAATAGCTTTTTATGTATTTTCAGTGAGGGAACTTTTGTTCTGATATTTGGTGGAAGAATAAGTAAAAAAAACAACAACCAGAAAGCCATTACAAATGGGTAGAATAACCAGTAATATTTCTCATGGTATTATTTGGATATCTGGAAGTTTAGTGTGGGCACTTTTTTTCAAGATAGATGCATAATGCTATATTTACTAGTAGAATGTGCAGATCTGAGGAAGCTGTTCACACTCCCAAATAGTGCCAATCAGCTTTCCAAAAAAGATATTCTTAAAAATTATTTTAGATTTAATCTTAGATAAATGAGGACAATAAGTTAGATTACAATCCAAAATTACTCCCAAATAGCTTGGCATGACATGGTATTTCTTTGTACTATTGCAAAAAGTTACATTCAGATTACAAAATGTTTCTCTATTTTTTAAATGGAATGTTGAACATAGTTTTTGTTGGATTAATAATAAGATCCAATATTTGAAAAAAGATTTTCCATTCCTTTTCTATCTTTATTGAGAGACTTTTATATTTCAGAAAATGATCTCTTTTGTGAAATCAAAGTAATATCAGCAACATAAATACATTTCCTGCATTTTGTTTCCGGAAAATCAATGACAAATATATTAAATAAAGTAGATGAGAAAACTGAATCTGTGGAAAAGTGTTACTTAAAATTTTACATCTGCCATGATTATCATTTAGTATTACTTGAAACTTTTTTATTGGAGAGCATTTTGTTAAGTAAATTAATAGTTTCTTGCATTTAAGAATTTTACATTTTTTTAGAAGACTATATATCTAAACAAAATCATAAACTGATGTTAAATCAATAAAGATAGCACAGTTTTTATTTTAAACACTTTTTTCAATATCAATTGATAAAGATAAAACTTGTTCAGAGCAGCTTATCCTTAGCCTAAACCTAACCTTCTCTACATGTAAATCTTTCAACTATTGGCAAAATTATTCTTAATATGATTTTTTCAAATAAGTTGTAAAAAATATTTAATAATGATTTGGATATAATTTTTTGGATCATCATTAGGTTTATTTGGTTTTAAAAATGCTATAGATTCACTTTTATGCAAATTTTTTGAACAGTTTCTGAATGAATAATGTTGTTGAAAGTTTTGCCAATCATATTTAAGTCTTAGATCTTTTATTTTTATAGAAATCCTGAAGTGTTTTATCTGCTCTTGGGCTTCCTAGGTTTAAGACGATCAAGGAAAGTGCAAGTTCACCACCATCTATTGATTTTATCTGTCTAATATTAAAAGAATATTGTGAAAAAGAATTATGCAATTTTCTACTCTAATGATGCAATTTCTTATTCTATCAATCTTAAGTTTAGAAGTTTGATATATAAGACCTGTCTCTAATAATCTCATTGGCAGCAACAATAGTATTTCTTTTAAAAGTACTATTACATACACCAAACTTACATAAAAGTGATCAAGTCTTTTAATTAAATATTACTAAATTTTGTTTTTCCATAGTATTAATTATAGGTATAAATAATGTTTTCTGAAACACTTTACAAATTGGTTATATTTTGGAAAAAATATGCTTTAGTAACTGTAATTTGTATAAGTTATAAAGCTAGGATTTGTGACGCCAGAAAAAATAGAAAAGAATAGAAACTTAAATATAGATAAATATTTTAATTAAAAGCAATAAAAAAAGATTGCTGATAGATAAAAGAAATGTGATTAATAATGCCAGAAAAGCTTAATGGATTTAAGTATAGAAAAGGCTTGTATTGCAAATTAGAACATTAAGCTATTTTAAACTAATTAAACAAAAGAATATTGAGGAAGAGTCAGTTTAATCAATATTTGAAAGATTAATTGCAGATGAAAGGAATGTACACTGATGCAATTAAAAGCTTGATGATAATTTGTGAAGAGATGCAGTACTGTGATGGAAGATAGCTTAATATTACCTTTTATAATAATTAATACCAGGTATTAAACTGCAAAAAGGTATAAATAGAGAGTGCTTAAAAAATCAGATGCTTTTTCTTATTCGTGTGATAATGCTGTTGTTGTTGTATCATTGGACGTCAGCAAAAAGGACCTAAAGAAGAAGCTGTTGGAAAAGTAGTAGCAACTATTCTGCTACAAGGGATATCTTCCCAGAGATAGAGCCTCTGTAGATGTAAACAGCCGAATAGGGGTCTTAAACAGACCACACCAGTCTTATTTATGTACATCTGATAAGGCTATCAGGAGAACTGTATAGAATTGGACTGTGATTATAGACAAGTTTTGTAGTATTTACTCAGGTCTGAGAATAGTCAAGACAATGTTTAGTCTTTAACAGTGGGAAGTATTAGCATTCATTGACAACTAGGTTCATTAAATTGTATATAATGTGTGATGTACTATAATATAAATAAAAAAAAATTTCATCTTTATTTAATGATTTTTATTTCAACTTATAATCTATAGTTTTTGTTATTTGTTGGCATTCAGCTTCTTAGGTGAATACACAACACAAATATGTTATTACTCATAAATATTAACAATAATACACTTCTGAAAAATGCAATTTATTTATCCTAAGTAATTTTTTTATCAGAACTTTGATTTTTTTTTTTACAATTGTCATTTTTGAATGTAAGAAAAAAAACTTAAGTTCTTATTGAAGAAATTTATTATTACCAGCAATAATAGCTACAAGTAGAGCTGCCATTTTGGAATCTCAAATTCTGCATAAAATTTCAATATTAAATACAAAAAAAAAAAATGGGCAAACACAATTGCTAGCATTTTGAGATTAATATTTGATCCCAGAATAGATTATGACAATTATTATTACATTACAATATTGACTATGATGACGTTTTGTATAATAGAGAAATAGCCAAAATAAAGACAGTATTTGCAAAATTCACTGGTGCTTAGCTGCATTAAATTCAGTAGTAAACTGCACTTGCCACATTTCTCTTTTAATTAAGAACAATATGCATATATAGCAAATAATATTGTTCACTTTCAAGAAAGCTATTATATTTTTTAATTATCTCTACTTTTTGATTGTTTAATTTATTTATTAGCAATAATTAGAGTACTTAACAATACATTTATAATTTTGCATATAATTTTATAATTGTGAATTGTTTTTAACTGCATACATAAATACTTACAATTACACAAATAAAATTATTTTGAATTCTTTTTTCCATCTTGATTTACTATTATAAAAAGTTTGAATATTTTTTTTAATATAAAGCATATATATTTATTTAAAAAATTACTAAAAATAGTAATGAAATGAAACTAGAGAGTATCTATAAACATTTCAACCATATCCAATGTTTACTCAATTTTTTTTATATTTAAAATAAGCATTTCTTGATAAAATATATTTTATTTAGAAACTAATTTATTTTTAGTGGTTTTTCATTTCAGTCAACTTCACTCAATAAAAGGATAAAATCTAATTATTGCAATGTTTAAAGTAATAAGAGTGGCTGGAGGAAAAAAAAGGTAAAATAATTCTCAAATTTACCTGTCCTATAAGTGGATACACAAATCCAGCACCAACACTTGCTCTAACATCCCGAACTGGAAGAATAAATCCTGTAGGTGCTCCTTTTAATGAGGGATCATGTGACAAAGACAAATGAGTTTTGGCCATGCAGATTGGTAAATTGCTAAATCCCTTGGAGAAAAAAATCATTTTGATTATTTAATACTTTATTTTTTTAAAAAGTGATTTTTCAAATTAAATATTTATATTATTTGAGTGTATGGAATATATGTTAAGTATATACACACAGATATATAAAAAAATTTTAATAGAAAAAAAACTAGATGACTTTCTATTAGTATCAAAAAAAATTTCAGTACTAAAATGCAATAGAGAAAATCACTTATTATTATTACTTTAAGACATTTAAAAAGGAATTAATTGCTGTCCATGCTAGGCAGCAAATAAAACATGAGGACAATGCTTATAGAAACAGACCAAATCCAAGCTAATTACTACAAATATATAAAGCAACAACAGCAATGACATGAAAAAAAAGTAATTAATGATATTATGCAACAACTGATAATAATAGGTAATAAAATAAATATTTAATCAAAGGCATTAGGTTTATAGAGAAATAATAGAATACAAAAAAAGAAAAATAGGACAATTAAATCCCCCTTCCCCAAGATACTATGGGTGTTTAAAAAAAAAAAAAAATTTAAAATAATATAATTAGGTTTAAAATATTGGGGTATTCAAAAGATCTTTCCACCACATATTTATTTACATCTGCAAAAGTTAATGATTTCTTGCAATACTAAGTTTTTGAAGTAAACACCAACTAATGATCTAAATATAAATAATGAGAAAAAGATAAAATATAATACTGAATTATAAATAAAAAATTCAAAACAAGAAAAAGAGATGCTAATATACTAAAAAGTTGTCAGGATGATAATATAATTAAAAAAAAAAGAGACAAGGCTGTCAAAAAATAAGGTATAAACATAAATGAAACATTAAAATAATAAATATCACTTTTGCCAAATTTAACAGTAAGAGAACATATAGAATATAATAAACTGATATTATGATTTTTATATATATATGGTTAAACAGCAACTCTTCCAATTATAGTTTATTTTGCCTTGAATAATATATAATGACAGCTGGATGATTATATAAAGATTATGTTCTATTAAAATCTATTGTTAGTTCTTAAAATTCACCATATTAAAACTTGTCAAGATTTATTCATCTTCTGACATATAAGAAACAATTCTTTTTCAAACATTCTAATCACTTTGTAGAATTAATTAAGAATATGAAAATTTAAAGAAATGACACATTGTTAAACTACTATGTGGAAAACTTATTCACAAATATATTCCATGATAAAGCATTGTCTATTATAAGGAAAAGATTAAATGAGTATAATATCTTACAAATCAGACCAACTATTCCCACTGACAGTATAATTTAATATTTTGCCTAACAACAACATTGTTTCAATACAATACAGAATTCTTCCAATAAAATCAAGAGATGGCTATGATTCATTTCTGTCATCTTGATCAGCAACATTTACATGGAAGAATTTGAAATCACAGCTATAAATACCATTCCATGTCCACCTAAAGACTTGCTTCATGTTATGTATGCGGTTGTATGTTCAAAAACATACACATAAAAGGGTTAATTGAAATGAAGATGTATATACATATATAAAGATATATACTCATTAAATTAAAATCTATCTTTTAAAGATTAGTAAACTTAAATAATAAAGTAAAATGAGATCAGAAAAAATTATTTTCTAAGTAGAGCGAAATAGTAATTAGCTAAATCTTTAGAGATAAGTTATAAAATTCCTTTATACTATATATAGCTATTGATAATAACTAAATGACTGTGAGTTCCAGATTCGGTCATAAATAATCACTTATGAATCTAAAAATAAGTTCAATAGAACTAATTAGAAGTAAAATTTCCTGTCAAGTATGCATCATCAATAAATGAATTAATTATCTTAGCAGGGGATGGAAAATAGAAGCCAATCAGAAGAGAAAAAATTGGACAATTAATCTATGCCAGCCAAGTAATGAAAAAGGAACTCATTTTTGTGGAGAAGCTTCTATTGTGGAGAATTTGCCTCTGAATGTATAAAAGCAAGTCTAGAGACTGAACATGTTACATAGATCTTAATTATCATTTCTGTATGCCTTCGGGTTCATTTATATATTTGGTTAATTTATATATATGCTATTAATAATGCAATTGTTATAGAGTGATATTAAATACCAAAGTTTAATGTAGAAGTTTGTAGTTTTTACCAGGGGAAAAATTCAAACTTCAGGCTGTCTGGTGAACACGAGAATTTTTCTTCCAGACATAGCACTTCACATTGTTGATGATACATTTTTTATATGGCTACATAGTGAAGCACTATTATACAAACATTTCAGATACACATCACATCTCTCTCAATTAAATTCATAATATAAATAGAATAAGAACTAAAATTGGCATTCCTAGATGTATCTTATGACAAAAATTGCTCATAATAAAATCAAAACTACAATGTACAGAAAACTTCCACACAGAAAAACATTTAACATATTCAACCAATCATGATAGAAATACAAAAATTGACTTATAATATCACTTTGAAACAGAACAAAAAGAAATTTATTAAAAAACCAGTGATTCAAAAAAAAAAAAAAAAAACAGACTTATATAAAACAAATTCTCATAAAGAATGGTTATTTATCAATTATCATTAAAAATATCTTAAAAAGACAACAAAAAGAAACATCAAAAGAAAAACCAATTATAGATACTATAATATATCCTTATATACCAGGGATAACTGATAAAATTAATAAAAATCTGCACTCAGTATATAAAAACAGGTTTCTAAAGCATAATACACTACAAGAAATCTTAACTTCTGTAAAATCCAAACCAGAAATGCTGAAAAACAAAAACTGAATCTATAAAATGACATGTAAATAAAATGTAGAAGGATAGATATTAATGAAGCTAAGTAACCCATTGAAAAACAATTAAAAGAGTACAAAGTAATGATTTAAGAGGAAAAAATAAATATATTTAAAATAGTAGACCAAAAGTGTACTAATGAATGAAAAGGCAAAAATATTGGTTAGAAAAAATAAATAAATAAAGAAGTTAATCATCTGATGATAACCATAACCCCATAAATAATCTAGTGTAATAAATGATGTTTGAAAACCATTTATTAATTGTGCACTTACAAAAAACTGAAGAAATCAGAAAGATTCTCAAAAATAAATATACAAAATTTCTATTGATTGATATTTTTGATAGATTAGCCTAGTTCATTCAAATATTACCTTAAATTCAATATTTATAAATCTAAAATTCCCAAGCAACTATTAGATCATCAACACCTAAAGACGAAAAGAGAATAAAATCATCCAAAATGCTGTGTTACATACATATTAATCTGCGCAGCTATTATTAAAAATCAAATGAGTATGAAAACTTTAAATTTTTCTAAAGATATTTAATAATTAATTCTAAATATGAAAATAATCCATCAAGAGAGAGACAAAAAGTCAAATAGTTCGTGTGAAGTAAATGTTCCACATCAATTAAATGTAAGTTAAAAATATTAAATACATATAAAAATCTATCAAATTGTAAAACTTGGAAAGACAAATATGTAGTTGAAAAAAAAAACTCACTAACAAATGAGAATTGTTTTTATAACAAAATAAAGCAGAAAAAAAAAGGATAATTGCAATTTTAAGTTTATACAATTAAGATATATTATATGCTATGATGAAATAAATTCAGAAAAAAAAAACATTTATCTATCCAATATTTTGTTAACTACAGAAACCAAAACAAAACTGAAAAAAAAAATGGCCATCATCGATAAAGGCAATATTTATAGAAAAATTTTTAAAGTTAAATAAAATATTGAATTTTAATACTTTTAAGTCAATTGTGTAAAAGAATATATAAAATTTTTACTTGCTTTAATAAATATATATACATTATATGAACATTTATACTTTTACAGTTGCCTGAGAAAAATCAAAGGATTGTGAAATATGAAAAAAGAATACTTTTCCCAAATATTCTATCTTCATTCACTGTTAACTGTTAATTATATTTGATGACAGAAGCATATTTAAAACATGAATTAATTATATATAATGCAACAAATAATATTTTTATTAACAATAATATAGAATTAACAATAATTTTCTAATTTATAATCAGCAGAAAATAAATTTAACTTGTTTACTTTGAATTCATTAACAAATTATTTGCAATTTTAAAACTTTCTTTTTTTTTTACAATTTACTTGAATCCAAAACATTCATTCACTTTGTTATTCACTATGAAGAAAAAAAAATTCATAATCTATTATTAAAAAGATCTTTCAGAATCTTTTCACTTATCTGTTTAATTTACATTAATATCTTAGTAAAAAGATGGTCTTTGAATTCTGGATTTTAAAACTTGATTTATGTTTATCACATATTAAAAAAAAAAGATACACACACATTTACTAAAATATCATTAGAAAATGATATTTTACCTGTTTGTTATACATATCCAATTTTTTCTTAGCTTCAGGTAAAAATTCTACTCCATCTGCTCCATAAATTTCTTTTGCAATAGTTTCAATTTTTGCTTCCAAAGAAATCTGAAATTAAGAAAATAAATCGGATTTATAAATTTGAATGATTATTATTACCATTTGATGTGCATGTGTAATTTTATTTTATAAATAAAAGCATTGTGTTAGTAATGGGAAATCATTATACTGCCAAAATTTAATATAGAAGTCAAAAAATTAATATACAGTAGTTAAAACTTAGTATCAAAAATTTGATAAGTGAAATACACTCTTATACATAAAAATATAACTGCAAAATATATTTTTAAAACAATGAGGCTGAAGAAAAAAACTATATTTAGAATTATAAAATAGTTATTAAAGATTGGCAAGCATAATTTTCATCTGAAATTATATGGTAAAATAGTGAACTCTTTAGCTTTACTAAACTAAAGTCTTTCCTTGATGCAAAAAGTTATTAAAAAGCAGAGTGACTTAAAGTCAACATGGATATGACAATAACATTGGCATCAACAAGGGGCATTCCATTATCAGATTTTCAATGATATGGATGGCTTAAAAGTTGGAGGGTGGAGTAGATTGAAGCTTGTCCATTAAAATTTGAAGTTTTGCTATGTTAAATAAATTGAGCACTGATTATGTGAGAGATGATGAGCTGAACCAACTGATGAATGCTGATTCAGAATGAAATATATATATTGGAGATCATTTATCTTTTTCACATGTATGTGGTCATGGGTATCAGTTGTATAAGATGGAGTGGATAGATGTAGGGAACATAAAAGTCTGAGTTCAAATCCCTTCTAATTATAAAAAGCAGATTAAATTCTTCTTCTTGAAGACTTAAGTCAAGTGTCAATAGAAATAGTAAATTATAATAAAAGTTATTCAAAATGACTATAAACTTAAATGGTTTATCATTGATTTTTTTTACACAACATGGGTTGACTATTATGAAATTTTAATTTAGACAAAAAAATTATTATAAAGGAATTTAGTTTCATTCACATTCAAATCAATTGTATTTTGCAGATTATGTTATAATTAAAATGTTAAGACTACTTCTTTACTCATATGTAATTAAAACAATTGTTGCATTATAAATTAATATTTCTACTAACATATAAATAGAAAATTTGAAATTACTTCTTTAAAAAATATATTACTTATGATAATTTCAAATATCATTATCACTAAAATTGCAATTTGAATTTTCAAATTAACTATGTTAGTTATGAACTTAACTTAAGGAATGTATTGTGGTTATGAATAGATCTTTTGGAGGCTTACCAAAAAAAATAAATAAATAGCTGATTCTTTACAATGTTGGTTTACTAATAATTTAATTTAAAAAAAACAAACAAACATGTAGCCTTTTCTGCCTGGTGATAATAAAATAAAGTTGGAGCTTCCTTAGCAATATATGAATTTAAAATTAATAGACTAATAGTTGACCATGATTAGTTTAGATCTTTTTTTGACCCACTCAAATTAATATAAGAATCAGAAAACTAACATCACAATCTTATTTTAATTAGTGGATGGCAATATTGAATTTTTTAAAAAATATATAGCAATATAAATGCAATTGATCTAAAAATGTTTCTAATGTTCATGTGATAAAAATTAAAGACATCCACGATGACTACTCCATATCCACTACTATTTCTAATAAAATATGAATGGTAGACTTAATATACTTTTATTATTGGTGGTAGAATGTATGAAACAAAATGAAAACTGATATTAAACAGATATGGATTAACTCTAAATTTGTGTTCTATTTTTATGCCAGTGGTTTTGGGATAGTTTATAAACAACTTAATGATGCTGCCATCAAAATGTACTCCTAAATTTACAGTATGCTGCTGATTACACTATTCTTGTCAATATAAAAGATGACTTATGGAATATTCTTAATGTTTTAAATGCAACTTCTAAACACTTAGTGACTAACATTCATAAACCCAGGTGTGACTAACATTCATAAACCCAGGTGTTTTATTAAACAGTAATGAAAAAAAACAATCTTTGATAACTTTTGGCTTAGACATTTATCAGCTTCATAATTTGAATTCTTCATTATCTTTCTAAATAAAAATATTAGATTAGAATAGTAAAATGTACTGTTACTATATTCAAAGGCTTAAATGTTAAGTTATTATATCATATTGGCAAACATTATTGTAAGGGTAAAAGCTTTATTGCATAATGTTTGCAGCACTTACCATGTCCATGACCCAAGGTTTAAATCTAGCTACTGAATATTGAAAAGATTTTCAAGACACAAGCAGGCTTAGGATTTTTTTTTAGATAGCTGGTGATAGTTTATCCAGACAATCATCCAACATTGGCCAGTAGATAAATTACTATCTATTATTAACTGAAAATAAAAGTTCTCAGAATAATCTAAATTGGTTAGTTGATATAAAACAATTCAATCTTCATCAATGATATTCCTATAGATGCTAAAATCATGGTTTATCCTTGCAGCTTTACTGGGTTGGATTTTTGAAATAAATAACTGATTTTCTAAAAAAAAAATTTTTATAGTGAACTAGAGCATAATTTTTGTATCAAAAGCAGAGAATGTTTGCCCTATCATGAGAGGTGCAATACTGATTGCTTTCATTGCAGAACCTAGCTGAGGATAGAATACCACAAATATTTACAATTAAATAGGATGTTGAAATCTTTAAAAAAAAATATTGTTGTAGAAAAAATTAAGACATCATCAAAAGGTATCAAATACAGACTAAAGGACCAGTATGTGATATATGTATTTTAGTTTGTATAATCATCACACAAAATTCACTTTAATTATTTATTCTTTTTGTCATTCCCCCTTTTTTCTAACTTTTTTTTACTACTGGTACTAGATTGGTCATTTATGATTGGCTGTTATCTTAACTTGGCACAAATATCCATAAGTAATGTAATCTTTTGAGAGGAATAAAAAAGTTTAATACTTGATAGCAGTAAGTTGTGAGACTCCTGGAAATCTACAAAGATTCCCTCCTTCAAAAGAGCATTCAGAGATGACCCAGAATAAAATTCCAATGAAGTTCTCATAAAAAAGGATATTGTTAATCCCTAATTTTTTTTTTTGATAGGAGAGCTTCAATGAATACTACACAATTTTTTGTAAAATTTTATCAACATATAGATGGTCCTTGAAACTAACAAGAATTGTTTGAATATTTAAGAAGCATAACATAATTAAGCACATGTTTTCAAATAAGTCTTCATTTTTATAATGATCAAACCAAATTTAAATCATTTATAATTTAAAGAAATACAATATTAATCATAAAATTACCAAAATCTTAAAAAATATATAATAATATAATAGGGTAGTTATAAAATCTTGAACAAAATTCATTTTTTGTGTTATTCAAAAAACAAATACATAATATTAATATTTTTCAAGCCATTGCAGAATAGTTAATCAAATAATCTACATATTGAAATAACATTCATTTGAACTTTTATAACAGAATATAGTAGTCCTCCATATTTATTGACATTTACCAATTATTTTTTACTAAATAATATGAATAAATAAAAGAGAAAATGTATTGCTTCTTCATAGTACTTTTAATTAAATACTTTTCATATTATTTGGTTGTACTATTTGTTAATTTAAATTTTTTTTTTTTTACTTTGTATTGTTTTTTTTTTCATAATAAAAAATATGGCAGTAGAATAGTAGCAATTTGAACTTCTACTCGCCAACAATGATGATGTTACATTTAACTTAATATTATACATATTTACTGTTCAAACAATTGCGAGATAAAATATAAAATTTGTTAATTAAATTTTTTTTGTTGTTGTTTGCTTATACTATTTGTACTTTATAACCTTCATTTTTGTTACTATTTGTTAATTAAAAAGTTTTGCCCTTTGTAGCTTTATTTTCATATTAAATAGTCACCATAACAGTAAATATTTAAATTCTCAGAGTGCATATTAGCTTTAACCTTTGTTCTATTCTAAATAAAAAATTTTATTTAATAATTCACAAAAATGACAACTGTTAAAGAATAATATATTTATTTTGATAACAACCAAATAAATTGAATAGACGAGGAAACAAATGATAAGATATAATTCATGACATTGCTTTTATAAATAGTTTTGTAGCAAACTCTAGAAAGTAAACATCTTTTCCACACAAGCGCCATTAAATATTGGTATTCATTCTGCAAGTATACTCTCGCCCCAGCCACCAGATGGAGATTTTAAGGAAATGTAATTATATGAGCCAATCAATCTTAAATGCCTAGAAGTTAGAGTGTGAATTTATAAATCATTCACTTTAAATCCATTTCTTATTTTTAATAGTCTTATTAGCATTTCTAAAATTTTAAATTTACTTTGTGCCAATATTAAATGATGATCAAGTTTACAAGTGCTGTGTTCTAGATTGTAACAAACTGTAGAAAGTAATCATTCTAAAACACAGCGCTTGTAAAATTTATCAAATATTACATAACTTAACATCATTTAATATTGGCAGAAAATAAATTTAAAATTTCAGAAGTACTAATAGGAATATTAAAAATAACAAATGGATTTAAAGTGAATGATTTATAAATTCATACTCTCACTTCTAGACACTTAAGATTGGCTTATATAATCACATTTGATTTTGAAAATAAGACAGCCACTCTTATTTCCTTAAAGTTTCTATCTTGTGGCTGGGGTGAGAGTATTCTTGCAGAAAACACCAATGTTTAATGGTGTTTACAAAGAAAGGATTATTATTTTCTAATTTATCAAATATTAAAAGTCATGCACCAAAATTATAAATATAAATTTATAAATGATTTCATTGACATCATAGATATGTAAAAAACTATTTTATCAATAATAAATAACTTGTGAATATCTATTAAATATGATTCCAAAAATTAATAGATGTTTTGAAATACTAAACTTTTATTAAGAAGAAAATTAATGTATGAATTAAGAACAAAAACACATAAAAATGTTTCAAACAAATTTTTATCCTTTTTTTAAAAAAAAAATAAAAATATTCATTTTATTAGCAACTAAATATTGAAAAATACTTACTTTTAGGTCATATAAGAATTTGAAATGACTGGGCTGTTCAGTAGCATTTACAACTGCCTTGGCTAAATCTACTGCACCTTGGCCACCCTTAGCCCAATGATTACATAAAATGGTATCAAAAGCTCCTTGTTCATGACAAAATTTCTTAATTAATTCAAATTCAGCTTGTGTATCAGTTCTATATTAAATAAATAAATAACTCTGAAAGTTTTTAACTAAAATATTGAAAATACTTATCAAATATAAATGTAACTACAGGTATGTTTTCATGAGTATATAAATAGAGGGTACTATCCGCATAGGATCAATTGACACCAGCACCAACTAAAAAACAAGAATTTGGCAGTAAAAAAAAAACACATTCCAAAGATTACAACTCAAATAGTTTCAAAATACAGCAGTCATTTGTATGACATGACAGTTTTATTAATCAAACAAATACAGTTGCAAACAGAGTGTATATGTATGTATATTTGAATAGTCTTTAGAAATGGTTATACTAAAGAAAAATAAAGATCTTTCTGTTAACAACCTATTTAACTTGGGATTCACAATTTATATACATTACATTTTAGCTATTCTTACTTCTGTATATTACTTATATTCTGTGAGATTATAAAATTTTCAAAATGAAATGCAACTGTAGTTGCTTAGGATCAAAAACTGAATATCAGCAAAGCTGTTCACATTTCTCATTGACAATCAAATTATAGCAACAAAAAAATAATTTTCATAAAAAATGTAAATAACTTTGTATTGCTCATCCTAATTCAAAAATGTTTGATGCTGTGCTGCAAAATAATCCAGAAAGCATCAAATATTCTAGAACTAGGAATTCCATGATGGCAATTCATAAATAAAATATTGTTTAAAAACCATCTGATAAAACCTTATCTTGTGATATTTTCTGAAATAAAAAATATAACTATGATATTAATTAGGTTTGATATTTAAAATGTGCCAATTTGAAATCAATTCTCGCATTGTCTTATTTTTTTGAAATCTTCACCTATTTAAACCATGGCTGAGAGTTCATGAGTAATTGTCATATCAAATTCATATTTTCAACATGAGATAAGCTTGATTAAAATTAAAATAATGATGACCTATTGATCTTTAATGCATTGATAAATATCATTAAATCATCAGTTAAAAATTTCACAACTGTGTTTGATAAAATTATGTAAAATTAAAGTTAGACCTCACATTATTTTTCTCTTATTATGGTCATCTTTTAAAATCCATTCTAAATTTTTTCATTTTTTGGAAGGTTAAAACCAGATTTAAAAATTCGATGTTTGCTCAGTTAAGAGCATTATGTAAATCCATAAACGTGTGTGTGTTAGTTATAGATACACACATATTTAAATAATTAAAAATTATACACATTTTAAACTTATGTTTATTAAATAAATTTAACAAAATAATTAAAGTTAGAAAATATAATGAAGAAAAATTATAATTTAAAAACATAATTAAAAGTTGTTAGATTAAAAACAAACAAACTTGAAGATAACAGAAAAATGAATTCATAAAAGAAATTATTCTTAGGAGATTGAGATAATTCCAGAAAACAAGAGAGAAAGAAATAGTTAAAAAAAAGATATGTAACAAAGTGCTCAGAAAAGAGCTAGCCCATCAACCAAGAAGAACCAAATTATCTGAAATGGACTTAATCTCTAATAATGTCCTAGCTGAAGAAAATCATTGAGATTTAATACTAACAGGGCATCTTTGTTTAAATTATGATTTTTGTAAGTAATTTATTCTCTACAATAATAACAACAACAAATCACCCAACTTTCACTTAAACAAGAGCTGTTCTCCAATTTAGTATCAACCAATGCAAGCCTCAGTATAATAACGGCAAAAGTCCAAAATTGATTGAAGGGTGGGAATTTAAATATTAAGGATTGGGATTTTTATGTTCATATGATAATCATCTATTATTCAAGCATACATTAGTTCACATAAGAGTAGGAATTACCCTTACCTTAACTTATTCTATGTTTAAAAGTGTAATATAAATTAAAATTCATATTTATCTAGTTATTAATATTTAATATTTATAAATTAAGTATTATATTAATCTTCTTTGCTCTGATGGTCTTTTTTTAAATTTATACATTCATTTCATTTCTGTAATGAGGTTATAAATGTATTTTGTTTAAGGAATCTGAATGTGGCATGGTCTGAGAACTGCAATCCCAAAGCATTAAAGCATTGAATACAGTTAAAATTAGAAGGTAGACAGCATGATAAATTTTGAAAACCTGAGATTAAATATTTAATGAAATAGTTGAAAACACAGTTATTTATTAATCTACATATAACATGGAAACAGCAAATTTGGAGATTGGAAGTAGGCTTATCTATTATACCAGTCATCGCTTCTCACGGGTTAATTATTATTAGATAAGGGCTAAATTTTACGAACCTCATACGCTAAATGATGATATTAGTCTATTTATAAAAATGTAGGGATTATTTCACAGTTCAATACTAAAACAAGATTACCCATTACTTCTCAATTTTATTTAATGAAGATAACTAAACTAATGTTATTTAATTATATTTCACAGATAACTTGTGTGTGCCTAATATCATATAGAACCTCAGTTCGAGATTTGATTCCCTCAAGATATATTTATAAGATCTGATATTGATCATCAGCATTAAGTATTAATTTTTATATAATGTATAAAGAATTATGCAACGAGAGAGGACAAATAAAGCAAGTACAAATAAAGTACTGTTATAGCAATTCCCTATACTAGCTCAGCATTATAGAAGTAAAATAATAATTCTCAGAATGAATAGTAGTTGAACTTTATTCAAAATAAACACAGCATGTTATTTATTTGATTTATATTCACTTGACTGTTAACTAGGTAATTTTAAAAACAAATCAATTTATTTAAGACACACTAAATGATAATATACAACAAAATTAATCCTTTCCCTCATAATATATATAGTACAAATTTCTCTTCACCAAATATAAATGATAAGAATACCAAAAACAAAGAAAAAAAAAACTTTACAGTGATACAAAATAAGAAAATTTATCTAATTAATCCCATAGGGTTCCTTTTTGCCATTATTTGGCTGTGGGTTAAGTCAATTAATGATATACCCCTTCCCTTTATTCATTCAGCTTTCACATTTAAACATTTGCATTGTGGATCAGCATATACATGAACATACATGGGTGTGCCTTTTCATGTCCATTAATAAGAAAAGAGCAAAGCAAAAATAACAAGTCAAAAATTCATAATTTATGATACAATTATTCTAAATATATATATATATAATACATTTGAAATAATGTAATAGTAATAAAAAAAAAAAACAAATTGTTTCTTTAATTCCCAGAATATAATTACAAAATAAGTAAGCTTACTGATAGGAATGTAATTTTAAAGTTTTTTTTGGTCCTCCATTGTGTTCTCATCGGGCAGCTCCTATATAAATGTCTTGTCATTTTTTTAAATGGAAAACTCAGTTTGGCACACAATAGTCTTGCAGCAAACAGATGGTAATAGAAGCAATATGATTACATGGCTACTGGGAATGACAAGTCTACTAATTATTATTATTCTGCACTTAAGATTACATAGTTTAACCATGATAGATACTTTGTAGTGCAATGAATACTTATTATAACTCTTTTGGTTTTCTAATAACCCACTCCAGTTAACTCTTTCCAAACTCCAGGTCACTTAAGATTTTACCTTTACTGTCTGCTTTACAAACAACACGAAGAGCATTTCAGGTGATCTCCAGATTATACAAGCATGATATAAGATAAGATCAAATCCAAACTTTTCTTTTTATAAGTCTTTCTTTTATATAAAAGAAAATGCTGACTAGTTACTATGCAGGTAGCTAGTATTCCCCCTTATTTTCACTTCAATCTTGGACCAAAAGAAAAAAAAACTGATAACATACACACAAAAAAATCCATTTTATTCAGACTATCTCTGTAATTAATTTTTTTCTAATAAGTCAATAGCTGAATCCTACTAAGACAAAAGGCAAATCTTGTACCTGGAATCAGTACAAGATTTATTTTATTTTGATTAAATAAAGGACAATAAATATATATAATTAATCCATTCTCGGATATTTATATGTTTTTTCTCTTTTCTTTTAAAAAAAAACAACATTTTATTGTTTATTAACATTCCATGTACCACTTAACAAAAAAAAAAAAAAATCTTATGTAATTACCAGTACTAATTAATAAATTGCTAAAGTAATTACATGTAGTATATGACATGCATCATCTTTTCTTTTTAAAAAAAAAATTAAAAATTTCAAGTTTAATTTTAATCGACAATTTTGTTTTGCATTAACAAAAAATATATAATTTATATGACCTGTATATACCTATTTTGATCCACAAATATATTTTTACTTATTTTAAATTTTGTAAAAGGGGTTCAAATTTTAGTCCCCAACACACTATATAAAGAATATAGGCAAGTTCAAAATATAAACGATGATATTATGAAAGTTACATCATTATTTCTTTTCAAGGATTCCAGAATAACTGAGATCACAAAATGACTTTGTAAGATATAGAACATAAAAATTTATTCCATGTAGAAATGGTCAAACTTTATTTACATAACAGATGGCAAGAGAGTTGGGAGAAAATGGGAGTGATTATAAGGCTGCTTTAAAAAACTTGCCAAAGAATTGTGGGTATGAAGACTTTCTAAAAGAAAATCTATTGGAACAATTTCTGTTGTTCTCGGTTAATGAAAAACTGTGATGGTGGTTACTGACCATCACTGACTTAGCTATGAAAAGATGCACTGCCCAAGAATTAGTTCTAAGTCAGTTAAAATAGTTTCAGCTCAACACAGCAGATATCAAACAATAATTTTACAAGCAACCAAATTTGAAATGCCACAAAAAATTATAATCCAAGTTTCATAGCATGAGGGTGCAATTGAAAAAATGTGAAGTATAAAAGCTGTGGAATTGTGTGGTCACCTAAACAGATTTGTCATACTAAAAACATAAAAAAATCAACAAGCACTGATGCAGTTGCCTTCAGCAAATAATACAGACAGTTATGAATATCTAATGAAATCATAGCAATGAAAATAGATAGCAGAGCAGAGATATTCCGGTGGATATTCCTCATGACCCAGAGAGATGGAGCTTTTTGGGATAAGAAATATTAATCGTTGTTTCCCTTCTACCAAATAGTTTTTTTTTTTTTTTATGTTACAATTTGACTTTTGTTTAGAATCAGAAATAAATAATCTCCTTTCCAGAAAGACTTTTTATTTAACATTTTAAACAATTTTATTTTAAATATTAATAATGTAATAATTTTTTGCTTAATTTTTGGTCATTGTAGAATTTTATTAATATATATATATATGTAAACAAAAGAAGTAAATCACCCACCCCTCAAGCTATAAATTGAAAGTACTCTAAATGTTGAACAAAGGATCAAGAATAAATCCACCAATTCTCATAGCTCTGATGTTTATAAGCATACTTTTGTTAACATTGTTAGTAATTCAGAGTGGAAATTAATTTATCAGCCAGTTGAAAAATGACACTTATAATCAATTATACAATTACTAATCTTATAATCAATTATACAAGGCTGGAGACAGAATGACACTTTCAACATCTTGATTGTAATAATTAAATAAGATTTAACGTGTAAACTTTAAAACTAAACATAACTTCAAGGAATGTGTAATTCATTTTCCACCAGGCTATGAATTAAAAGCACTCATATTAGATCTTATTTAATTATTTCAATCAAGGTGTTAAAAGTGAGATTATGTCTCCAGCCTTGTATAATTCATTATGAGTTTAATAACTCTAAGTAGATATTACATCAGGATGATAAATTAATTTCATTTTAAATTACCAGAAATGTTGACAAGGATATGCTTATAACCATTAGAGCTACAAGAATAAGTAGATTCATTCTATTCTTGATCCTTTGTTCAATATTTAGAGTGCTTTTAATTCATAGCTTGGAGGATAGATATTTACTCTTTTTGTTTGCTATGCATTGAAACTATCTTTTGTTTAAAGTTTATATACATAACTCTTGTGACTGAATATGCATATATACTTTTTAAACATATACACACAAATTTCTAAAAAAAAAAATAATAATGCAAATTTGCCACTCACTAGAGAACAACAAAGAAATAACATCTTATTTCAAAATCAATGCCTTATTTAGACAGATAGAAAAAAATAGTTTAAAGTAGAAAAAATCACTTTACAGCATTCAAAAAAGAGAATTTTAGCCACATATTTGAGAAGTTTTCATACTAATGTGTATTAGAAGTGGCGAATTATTATATAACATCATATGTAAGAATACCTAGGAGAAAGCAGTTTATCATTTGTAAATAACATCTAAATCAGCCTTATGATCATATAATTCTAAGACATAAATTGTTAATGAATATGTAATGAAGGTACTTCTGTATCTCTATAAATTTAGCATTCATTATCTCATCATGAAAAAAAGTTATCACAAAGACTCTTAGTAGTTCAGGCTTATCATGATAAAGGATGTCTGCATATTGAATATTCTTTGCACATGCTGGTGGTTTCAACATTACTTGATCAAACATATGCTGATCTGTATAATCTGCTACTTACGTGAATGTCTAAATCTTCCCTATAATCAACATATTCAATTGTTCTATTCTTACATACAGACAGACTACAATATGATGCATGAGTCGCAAATAGTTAACAAAAACTCCTAAGCACCTTCATTTTTGATTACATTATAACACCTTGAATTCACTATTGCCTCTAATAGGCAGTTATGGTTATTACAGATTACATTATTTAATGTTGATTAAACTTATGTTTTTGCAGTTTACATGCAAATGGCTGTCAGTTTTGAAAATTTGCATATCTGACAAAAATGTAAATTTAGTTAGCCACTATTTCACTTTCTTCTAGGAAAAATAATATTTGGAAATTTTTCCAGATTTAAAACAGGTTTAAGATTTTTCTTTCATAACTTAGTTAATAATAAATAAATAATTAGCTATTCTTAGATAAGGAATGAAACAAAATGAAAACTACTAAAAACTCTCACTTTCTGGTAGTTAACATGTCTGGAGTTAATGGCTTTTTCTTTTCTGTTCTCTAAGAAGATACTGTTGGAGATATCTTTGTCCTGTAGTGAGATATTTAGTAACTATTTTATCAAACTTATACATGTAAAAACTAAAGAGCATGCAATAGCTCTAACAAGCTTTATTGATAAATGCCGACAAGAAAAAGCATTTAAAAAAATCTCTATCTAGAAATCATCCCTATACTCAGACTAGTTTCATGCTTTTGGCATTAGTGAGGCACTAGGATATTTCAGACACCCGATTCAAAATACAACTCAAAACTAGCACTTATCTGATAGTTAACTTTTAAGTAGACAATGTGAAATTTTCAAACCCAGCTATCCACCTAAATAGCTATATGGGACTGAAAATTCTTCAGCCATATGATATATTAATAGTCTAAGCAATATAACATCACTTAAGGCTTAAAAGCAGAAAAGCTATTTTAGTAGCTAAAAATGTCACATGACTTAATTTTATAAGCTTGTAATTATAAAAACTAAAGAGCATGCAATAGCTCTAACAAGCTTTATTTTGGATCTGGTGTCTGAAATATCCTAGTGCCTCACTGAGGAATGCCAAAAGCATGAAACTGGTTTGAGGATAAGGATGATTTCTAGATAGATTTTTTAAAATGCTTTCTCTTGCCAGCATTTATCGATAAAGCTTGCTAGAGCTACTGCATGCTCTTTAGTTTTTATAATTATAAGCTTATTAATTGAGTCACATGATGTATGACTTATTTTTAGCTACTATTGTAGATGTAAACATTGGAAGTTTTAATAGAATTTTCTTTGTATTAATCTTGGCAAGTTTCAGTTACATGTAACCAAGTAAATAATAAATTAAAAACTAGCACTACAGACTGAAATTATGTCATGTAATAAAGTATTTTTTATTTGTTTAATCTACTTAAAAATCAAAAGTAAAATCTTTTTAGCTTATGTCTAGATCTAAATAAGAAAAATATATCAGATATTAATATTTTATATATATGAAAACTGGAAATTTCATAATTTATCAAATATTTTCATAAGTAAACAAACTTTTCCCATAAAAAGTAATATATAAAAATTAAATTTTCATGAACTCATAGATGTAAATATTGTAAGCTTTAACACAATTTTCTATGTATTAATTCAGATAACTTGCAGCTATATGTAACTAGGCAAACAATCAATTAAAGACTAGCATTGCAAACTAAAATCATGTCAAGTAAAAGTATTTTTTATTGCCTGGTCCTATAGTTGAAATTTATCTAGATGAATACATAAAAAATTCCATTAAAACTTTCAATATTTAAATATGTAAATTTTTAACAAATCAGAATATTAATAAAAAAAATAAAAATTAAAAACTTACGCAAAAGAATTAATAGCTACAACAACCGGAACACCAAACTTTAATGCATTACTGATTTGCTTTCCAAGATTTGAACATCCCTTTGCTACCAAGTCAACATTCTAAAAATTAAAATATACATAAACTGGCTATAATAATAAACAACTCAAAATAAAACTGATATATAATACATTTTGTAAAAGTATTTATTACTGTAATGATTTATTTAAATGAAATAAATATTATGTCATATTATAATAAGTATCAATTTACAATAACAACAAAAAGAAATAATACAATACTATTTATAGTTTATTCCTATCATAAATTAACATTAATAATTAAATATTAACATTTAATTATTCGATTTAGCAACTAAGAAAGTGATTCTCTGATATTAAAAATTAATCCTAAGAATCATTACAAAGAAAAGGTAAACATTTTTAAGTGTTTGTTTTATATTATATACCATTTTTGCAGTTTCTGGATAATTTGACACACACACAGAGCTCTGCTTAAGTAAAAGTTTTATTTGATATTTTCTTGGATCTATAAAATTTAATATATATTACATGTCAATTTAAATAATGTATTTTAATATTAGTATTTTGCTGTGTCAATAATATGCCTACCTGTAAGAATAACTGCAGAGCAGTGATTTCATTTTTTAGCTATTAATTTTGTAGTTTCATAATTTATTTACAAATTTGATATCAAAGCAAAATAATAAAAAAATTCCAATTCTATAAATTGTGTTTTGCTTTTAACTCATTATAAAAAATAAAACTATCTTGATAAATTAAAGAATTGTTTAATTAATTATTCTTCAATAGAACAAAAGCAAATTAACATTAAGTCCACACACATATGCCCAATACCTGCATCAAGTGATAATCAAGTCATGATAGTTCCATTATTTTTTTTTTTCAGGTAAAAAGAAGCAATTGATATAATAACTTATTTTGGTGACTATCATAAATAAACTATTCTAAATATAAAAAAAAAGTGCAAATAATGATTTATCCAACCATATAATATGCTACTAATCTTCCATTGTTTATTTCTTACACTCATGAGACTTTAATTTTTTTATCATAATGTTCACATCAGGAAAGAGTGGTTATGAAATGCTAACTTTCCTATAAATGATGCGATTATAAAACTCATAACAGATTGTTTGTTAGATTTGCTTTAATTCTTGAACAGGAAATTGCTTTGATCTGCTTTGTAACATCTGAAAATCCCTCTCAATAAGCAGTGAATATTACTAAAGTTGATTCTAATAATTTTTGTTTCCTTATAATTTTAGTGAATGCAGTAATAACTTATCTACCTGTTAAATATTCCAAATCACCATTTCATTGATATGACAATTTTTATTTCTGCAATGCACAATGACAAAACATAGAGCATTAATATGACAGGCATTTTCATCCTTGTCCAATTACTTTATTAAGTTATTATTGATTAACTTGTTATATCATTACATAAATTTGCTCATTATATCTTAGATTTTTTTTTTTTTTTAAATTATAATTCTTCACAATGTATGTAGGCTAATTTTCCTATTCAAAAAGGCAGATAGAGCAATTAATCAACTGTACTTTCATAATAAGTCTATTTTCTTTAGAAATGAATTGGTTAATCACATTCAATCTGTATTGATAGTAGAATGACCGGAGAAATAGAATTGTGAATCTTGCTGAAATTGAAGCTACATGCATATTAGAGACAGAGGTCATGCATAAGGTGAACCACTACACCTCTTTAATTATAATAAAGTTTTTTTTCTTTTCATTATTATATAATTTATACCAATTTATTATTCCTCTTTATACTTCTTATAAAAAATGAATGCCTACTTTATCAACCATAAGGCACTAGTTATTTCAAATACATTTATAATTAAAATCAAGTAATACTTTAATTATAGTTTATATAGTTTAGTCTCAAAACAAACAATATATTTGCTCAAAATAGTTGCATATTTCAAACAATTGATTAAGATTCAAAGATTCAATCAAAGTAAATGGGTTTGCTGTAGTTTGAAATATAGATCCATTAATTCAACATAACAAACTTTAAGTCATAAAAGATTAAACACACTAGATTTAAACCACTATAATCAATAGGTTGATGAAATATTTATTAATACATCATATACATGACATATCCCAAAATATGTTTACAAATTTTTTAATCATAAATAAAAATAAACAATACTCAACTCAATTTTTTTTTTTTTTTACTTTTGTTACTAAATTTTATAAAATTAATGTTAAGATTATTTAAAAAACAGAATTAGTATAATTTAACTAATATAAAAAGTAAAGAAAAAAAAGGCTAATAAAATTATACAAATTTTTAAATATGAAGCTAATAGACTAAAATTCAAAATATGTCTCATAATAACAATTAAGCTGTTGATGAATCAGCGACCAAAAGAAAAAATTACTTATTGAAATGTTGACGTTGTTAGCAACTTCCTGTACCAAATGGAATTTTGAAAGATAAAATAATGCTTGATTATAACTATCTTCCTATTAGATATTATTTATCATGCATTTTTAAGATTATTGGTCCACAAAGATCTCAAAATTCATCTTAAGAGTTTTTGAATTAATTCTTAAATATGGTCAACTTAGAAGAAGTTTTGAAATCTCATCTGACCTGGTTTACAAAGTGGTAAAAACATAATTATTCTGAATGCCATGTTATACACTGTTGGTAACATCATGAAAAGATTAAATTCTTCTTGCGAAAAAATTTAAGTGAAGAACTTGAAAAATGTTTTATTGGTCAACTGAATACTAATTCCTTTTGAAAAAATTGAAAAACCATGAATTAATAATTATTAATTAAAGAGAAAGAATTTCAACATGATATCATGTTGAGTATCGAGGATACTCTCAAACTTTGAAAAGATAAGATCAGCACATCACATATATTAATGGTGGGAATCCTTTTTCTTTAATTACATGTGATCTCTGTACTTAGTAAGTAAATTTGAATATTACATAATTATTAATTATATTTTGATAAATGCAAAATTTCTAAATCATTTATTTACAAACAAATTTTATGTTAAGATTCAACTTAGCACCATTTTTGTCTTGTTTTGGACAAAAAACTTTATAATAAAGCAGAATGACAACCATCATAGTAGTTGATAACCCAAAAGTACAAGTATTTGTAATATTAAATATTTCAAATCTGCTACAATTATGATAATAGATAGTGTTTGGAATATTTAAGTTTTATTACTATCATTTCTTAAATGTTGATTTTAAATGTCTGCAATTCCTGATGCCTAAATACAGAATCCTACTTATATTAGCACAGTTCAGTTAGAAAAAAAGTAATTCATTATTTTTTTTCCTTTACTTATAAGAATTCTAAGTGAAGAGATTCGTATTATTCTCCGCAAATTTTATTTTTATTTGCTATTCGAAAACCATATAAAAAAATATCAGTTTATTTTGCATTAATACATTAATCACACACACACTTCTTAATATAAAAACAACCATACTCTAAGAAATAGAGAAAACAAATTAAAATTTTTAAGTAACATAGAAGTGCACATATAGTAAATACTTTTTAATTTTCAAAGTAGTAATTTATGTAGATGGACAAAAAGATAAAAAATCATGTCATAGCAGTCAATATCTTTTATATTTATTCAGATGTATAATATGCTGAACACATGATATATCATGTGGTGTGATCACTCAGAATAGATTAATCCTATGCTTATGAAACAAATAAAAAGTCCAGATATTAAGATAGTGAATGAAGCAACTGGATTTATTTTTTTGATCTGATGAGAGATGATACTAGTATGTGATAATTATTAATCTGATAAAAAATAGACAATTATGTACTATGGAGCTGTCAACCAACTAACTGCGTATACAAATGATGATCAGCTACTCCATGCAGAAGATCAATATATCATTTAAAATTAATACTCATGTCAGCTTTTGGCCACCTGATTACCATATGGCTAATGCAGATAATTATCATTACTAATAGATATAATTATAAATGAGCACAATGAAATGCTTGTTTTATCACCATAACAGCACAGATAATATACCAGATTTTCTGACTAAAGCAATCTTTATAATTAGTAAAAACTAATGAAAGATCTCCAACAGTTATGAGTTTGTCTCTGCTGACTCAGCACTCAATTCATAATAATATATTTATCGAATGCTTTCAATTCTACCATTTGATTGGCATTAAATATATCAATCTGATTATATCTGCATAACTGCATCAGTCCCTCTATAGTGAGTGATGATATCTTTCTGTTCAAAACACTAAACTATTTTTACAATTTGATGCAAAAACAACTCTTTAAGATCTCTAAGTGAGGATCCTATAGGTAAGAAGAATTCATACATATTGAATCTTGCATTCAATCATACATAATTGTCTCAAATCATATTCATTTTCATATCTCAAACAGTTTATATTATAAATGGCTATTAATTTGTAAAATTTGTTCATTCTATTCATTCTTCTTATTAAAATCATGTTTGTTGAATTAAATGCTATTACTTATGGCAGAAATAATTTTTATGTTGAATAGTGAATATGTTCAGTATACATACAGCATACACCAAAGTACATTCATATACTCCTTAATACCTCTTCCATATATTCAGAAGGCAATGGTGTTCCTGGAGTGACAATGGGTCCTCCACCATGCATCTTTAATGCCCTCACTGTAGCTACAAGTACAACACCACTAGGAATTAGATTTGAATATCGACATTTGATATCAAAAAATTTCTCCATCCCAATGTCAGCACCAAATCCAGCTTCAGTTACTGAAATAATAGAATATATGAGTATTTTTTCAATAATATTATGATTGTAAACACACACATATTTATTTACACATACACACATTGTCTTGTTTATAGCAATAAAATACAGTAGAGAAAATATTAGAACTTCTAATGACTTAATGCCTAAATGCAGAATCATTTCATAATTCTGAATAAAGGAGGAAAAGAGGTGAGAAAAAAAAAAAAGAATTCTGATTTTCAAGATCAGTTAAAATCATACAATAGTTATATTCATTTTAATGCAAATGTGTGATATGATAAAAATATTTTAATTCTTAAATATAATAATAATAAAATACAACTAGATCTATTGGAATAAAAAAAAAAGGATGTGTGTGTATGGGGAAGGAGGCAACAATAAAAATAAGATTATGCTAACTGTTATGAATACGAAGTCCAACAAGTAATAAATTTCATTAAAATGATTTATTTTTCATAAATTATACATAATTACTAAGATCTGGAACATTTAAAAGAAAAGGAATTTAAACCACATTTTCAATATTGTTTTTACCCATATGATTTTTGCAAATCAAACATTTTTCAAAGGAACAGATTATATTCTCTAAATCAGTAGAATATTAATTACAATCTATTAATTTCTTTCACAATACAGTTTTTCAATAGATAATTGCTAATTTATTATAAAAATCAACTATGATATGCCTGTAAAAAAAAAAAAAAGATAAATTATTAACTATAAAATAAATTATATTTTGGATACATATTTTATATTCTACTACATAATGACTTTTAAAAAAAAGTGAACATTTGTACAGAATTTTGAAAAAATATCAGTTTTTGCCTTCTACCAATACTTTATAAAAATATCTTTAATAGATAGATATAAAAAAAAAAATCAACAGCTCCTGATAGGAGAACAGTAAATGAAAAAATATTACATAACAGATTATTCCAATTGCAGGCTTATGAAAGTTCAAATATTTTCTAATCCATTTATCCTCTAGTTAACAACAACTAGATATCCACCTAATGACGAATAAACAAGATTGATTATAAGTTATTTACTTGAAAAAAAAAAAAAAAAATCTTAAGCATGATTTGAATGTTAAACAATTTTCAAGTACATTTAGCTTCAATAGGCAGAATTAGTACTATTGTTGTTAAGGTCCTTCAATATTAATTGAAAACATGCAAAAACCACAGTAAGGTTGATTAAATAAAAGTAGCTAGTTATTTTAAAAAGACAATTATTAAAGAATTACCCCAAGCTGCTATAATTAAGAATTTTATATATCTTATAAATTTATATTCTATACTGACAAAAGCATGATAATAAATATATATTAGATAACAACAGAAAATAAAGTACATGTATAAAAAATTAATTTGAAGATAAACCCAATCTTACCTACTAATCCCTCTTCACCAACTAACTTCAGAGCAATTTTATCAGCTATAATGGATGAATTCCCATGAGCAATATTAGCAAAAGGTCCTGCATGAACCAATACTGGAGTTCCTTCTAAAGACTGCATCAAATTTGGTCTGATAGCATCTTTCATAAGTACTGTTAAAGCTCCTCCTATTCCCTTTATTGAAAAAAATACACCATTAATAACATAAAATATAATTTTATATTATAACAATTAAATTTTTCAAAATCATAAACTCACCCAAAAATTTTGCTAAATTATTCAATATAATAACAATGTAATGTAGTTATGAGTTATAATGCATATTACTAATTACTGAACATATTTAGGTTTAACTTGTAATATTAATGGGTCAACCTCATTCTCTAATAATGATTTATAATTTGAACAAAAATATAATGTCAGTTGAATAAATTTTCCTTCAAGTTTTTAATGTCCATCAACTGATTCAAACTAATTAACACTATTAATTGCAAATATTTTTAAAAATTTTACTTTTTTTTTTCTTTTCACAAAACTTTTTATTCAATTATCTGACATAAAAAACACGGGAAATATACTTAATGAAAACAATATTAAAAAATTATATCTTTTATAAAAAATAAACTAAATAAATAAGTAGAAACTCCTTACATAAAAAAAAACAAAAAACATTCAGCATGAAATCATTAATAGTTGATTAATTAAGAATATATATATAAAGAAATTGATAAAAATATATAAAAAATATGTATATAATAATAATAATATCAACTCCAAGAACAATAAGGAAAAGATTTTAAATAAAATGAGTAAGAAGAAATAAATTTTGAAAAGAGGAAGAACTTATGATTAAAATAATGAATTTGTATGTGTGGACACATAAACTATAAAAGTTATTTAACAAGAAAATTTAATATAAACAATCTATAAAACTTATTTACCAAGAAAAATTGTTATAAAACATAATAAATTAATTCCTTATATAACATTTAATAATTTTAAAGATCAAATAAATATAAAATTATATATTTGAAATATAGAATAAATAGTATATTTTACAAAGTATGTATTGGAATAACAATAAAGAATACAAAAGAAAAATTTTGTCTATTATCATTATGTCATTTGAGTTGATTGAGAAGAGAATAATATTCTTATAAATCTATTTTATTAAGAATTATTTACATTTTTATTACTGCACTTATATTTTGATGAAATAAAATAAACATTCAAAATACAATCAGATTATAAAATAATAAGCATGTAATAATAAATCTTCTTTCCTTCACAAATTTATCTGCTAAGAGGATCTAAGAAATTAATAATGAAACTCCTATCTATTAATATTGCACACAAAGAAACTAAAGTTTTCAGATTTTTCATGAGAACGCATACCATTGATAAATTGACTGATATTGTGTGTACACAAGAATTATTTTGTAATAATATGTTGAACTGTTTCCAACATGTATCATTTAATGTTGAATGTCTAGAAAATTTAAAATTTATTTAAAGTTTTCCAAATACAAACAACTGTTGGTAATAACACACAAAGGACAATACAGGTTAGTAGATTACACAATATTTTGAGTGGTATTATTCTTCCCTCTTCTTCAGGTATTGCTGGCCTGACCAGTGGCAAAGCTAGCATAGGAGTCAAACATACACTTTTAGATTCTTATTCATATAAATAATTTAAGTTTAAATATATCATAAACATTTATAAAAAATAAAAATATAATAACAGAGGTAGAAAACAAGCTAAAGATAGGCATCTAGAAGAACACAAGATCTTATTGTATTGCCATCTCAAAACAAAAGAAACCAGTAGACTACCATAATCTCTTGAATAACTTTCTATTTACAATAGTTTTTGTTGTTATTATTATTATTTTAATATTATTTATTTACTTTTATTAAATTAGTTATACAAAACTATACTGTAAATCAAAATAGAAAGGTGTAATTGTTTATCAGTTTAATATTGATAATAATTCAAACACAATACTCTCTAGAAATTGCATTTGAATTATTTTTTTAATCATTATATTAAATTTAATTCAAAATTATATACATATGTTGAATTGTAAGCCACAATTTGATAAACATTTTGTTTTAATTTTGTTAGATATAGCTAATTAATACAATAATGCATACAAAGTAAATACATCATAATGTATGTTTTCCTATAAATAACTAAAATATGGATATAATAACTCATATGATAATCCATATATTTAAATGAATGTGATAATGTATGTATTAGTTATAAAATCAGAAATATTTAAATATAATGAGTTAATTAGTCAATTATCTAAACACTATAGATAAACAAGTGTCCCGGAAGTTAATTTGATTATTAATGATATAAACTATCCTGTTATTATTTTCCAGTGCTGAACTGTGCAAAGGGTGAAGAAAAAAGCTACTTATTTCATATACTATTACATTAAATGCCGCATTATTTCTAGTGTATTAATTATTTCTTAATGAGATTTTGTGTCTTTTTATTTTCACATGTAAAGAATTAAGTTATCCTAATATCCATATTGGACCATTTACAGGTAGATTAGGTACGTACATTATACAGAATAATGTATTAGTTAATCAAACTATGTAAGATTTATTCTGTTCATGTGTGAAATTGGATATTTCTAAAACACAGTTACGTTTCCTGATTAACTGACCTAATATTTTGTTCTGATTTGAATTGCCATGGAATCAGTTTTTTATTTTTTAACGAGGGCACCAGGATTGTAGACCCACTGATTCACATCGCATTGCATCCCATTGATTCAAGGCAAGTAACTAAATGTAATATTATCAGGATTTTGCTTTCTTGTCACTTAATCTTTTATATTAATTTTCCCTGGTGTTCGATTATTAAACAAACATATTGGCATAGATAATTTATATATTTCTAAGACATTTCTTTAATAAAATCTAACAAATTAAAATTAAGAATGTACAATGAAATGGTTATATTAATGATAAATACTTTTATTAAAACAAACTAACTAAACTATTAGACAATAATTATTAATTATTAATAAAAATGGAAGGAACACACACATATTTAGATAATAATGATAATCAATTAATTCAAACAGTTCACTGAAGAATAGAAAAGTGAATGTCTCTTTATTTGTATTGGAAGCTTTTAATTAAGCTTTAATTTTGCAAATATTTAAT
This sequence comes from Epiperipatus broadwayi, assembly GCA_028023455.1. Taxonomy (NCBI): domain Eukaryota; kingdom Metazoa; phylum Onychophora; class Udeonychophora; order Euonychophora; family Peripatidae; genus Epiperipatus; species Epiperipatus broadwayi. Next base: position 3,765,480 of record JAQFVV010006219.1, on the reverse strand, counting down.
CAGACACATATTATTGTATGATAAGTACCTTACCGATAAGTTCCTCGGGGTTACATGGATCGTTGATTATACAATGCATGATTTTTTTATGAAAGGCTCCATAGTAGTTAGTTATGATTTCATTCTGGCAACATTTTCACATTTCTGGTCTGTAGTTAAACAAGGCTAGACTTGAAGCTTTTAGGTGACTTTTTCATTAGAGGTGTCAGCGAGCACTCTGGTTTTACTCATTCATGACAAATTGATTCAGCGTATTAGTAGGCCTAAATGGAGGCATTTTATTGTGGCTTTAAAAAAAAAAAAACAATAATTAGCCCTGATTGTCCTTCCACAACAGCCAGAAAAATAGAAGAGAAAAACCTGCTCTGAAGCTGTCTGCTTCTTTTTATACCATGACCAGTTTGAAAATCTCTGTGCATATTATGTTTTCATCTTTTGTTTTCTTATTGGATTACAAGTGGACAATCATGTACACTTCTTTTCACTTTCTGGTTACAAAGTTCTTTTCCTATAAATTCCTTCGGTGCCATATTTAATTATCAGTAAAAGAATACTCTGATTGTAATCACTTGCATTTGGAAATTCTTTCTTGATTAATAACCTGTATGCATTTCTATTCCTTCCAATTTTAACTTTATTTTAATTAAATAGATAATACAAAACACAAAAATAACTTTCATTGTACATATATAAAAATAGATTTCACCAAAAAAAAAAAAATGCATATATGGAACTATTTCTAAATTTTATTTTCTTTGCCTTTAAATATTACCAGATGACAACTTTCTTGTACCATACGCATATATATACGGTACAATATATTAATAAGTATAAGTTCTACTTTATATTCAATTAGTTAAAATATACCTATCCCATAGGGTGTAAAGAATAAATCTGTCTGAATAAATATGCTAATAGCATACAATTGATATTGTAAAAGTCATGCTTGTGTATACATAACAGTAATTTTTGTTTGACAAATAATTATTTTTTAATTAACGTACAAGGAATATTAAATGCTGATACTCACATATAGACGTATATATGATAGAGTTATATTAAATATATTCCTCTTATAAATAGTAATACATTCTGGAAATTTGATAATATTATAATATCTCTATATTATTTATTTATATAACAAACAGCAGGAGAAAATAAAATATTTCTTTTTGTAGAATGTACTTGAAATATTTATAAGGGAGCAAATAAATTATAAAATCTTTTTCCAATACTATAAAAGTTGTAGTGTATAAATGATTAAAGATATTGCACTGTTTATTTATATATGGTACAAATATATTGGCATTTGTTAAAAGCTAAAAAAAAAGTAAATTTAATGATCTTTTAGATTAACGCATTTAAAATTTTTTTTTGTTTAATTTTTTTTTTAAAATGTACAATGAAAGTTAAATTTTTCATTCATATTTTTTTTTTTTTTATGTAATTAAAAATAAAAGTTAAAATTGGAAAGAATAAGACATGCAGATTACTAATCCACATAAACTAAAGGAAAGAGAATTGCACACGCAGATTATAAACAGTAAAACCTTTTTGTAAGCTAATTAAAGATGGCAGCAAAACTTTATAAAAAGGAGAACTTTGTAACAGAAAAATACAAAATAAATGCATAAGATTATAAATCGAAGGGTCATAAAGACAAAAGTATGTGCAGAAGTCTGAAAACTGGACCAGGAGTATAAAAGGAAAAAACCAGTTGGATCAAGGTCTTGTCTGTTTTTCTTTTGGCTGGTCCTGGATCATGAAAGATCCAGGACCACTCTAAGCTGAAATAATTCTTTATGCTGGAGTGGACCGAGGCTGAAGACATCCACCAGAAAAGCTTTCGTGACAAGCCTTTAGGATGGACCAAGAACAAGTTAAACCAACAGCCATGAGCTCATTCTACCTCATGAATAACCATGCATGATAATCAACCATCTACAGAAATTTGCTAAACTTACTGGTAAGCTACGATTAATTATTACCGATTGTGATGAAATTAAGCTTATAATATATTAGTAATAGAAATATTTGCGGATTTATCATCCAAAGAACTTTATGGAAGAAACTTAAGTGAACTTTAAAATCATTGAACTGTTTTAATTAATTGATTCATATCTGGATTAGCATGCGTGTATTCTTTCCAACTTAGTAATTTGTGTTTTTAATATTTTAATTTGTTAGAATAAAGTATTTACTGCTAGTATCAACTATTCATTGTGCATTATTAATGATAGTTATTAAATTTATTAGGATTTGAATGTATAATTTACCTTTGCCAATATTTGATGATTAAGCCTTGGGAATAATACTCTCTAAAAAAATAAAGTTACGGGAAATCATAACCCCGACCTTTTAGTTACTTGCATCAAAATTATGGGATACGAGGAAGTTAGGAGTCTACTGACTATGGCACCCTCTTATAAATTAAAACTACCTTCATCGGCAATTCCTGTTGCAATAATTAGAAGGCCAGTTAATCAGGAAATAGAGTTATGTTTTTGGAAATAAGAACAAGATATTTTTCTATACCATAGCTTGATTAACTTTCACTTAATAGTGTGTAAAAGAAAGTCTACCAGAATCTATCAAAACGTGAAAATGTTGCAATATGAAAATACAAATTTGTCACACACACCCTCTTAATGTATACATGAAACAACTGGAGACTAATATAAAAAACATTTTAAAGGCAAGAAAATTAAATTTGTTGATTTAAAATAAATAATGAGTCAAGAATACCCTCACAAAAAACAAAGTTAGGTCAACCTTAAAAATTAAGACAAGCAAATATGAAAGAACTACAACCTTTCTAGAGCTTTTTCAATTATTATGACGAGTTCTTTCATAACAGAACTGGATTGCAGAAACTTTTATACAAAATCAAAATGGATATGGGGTGAAAACAGACCCAAGTTTAGTAGAAATATCAAGTCTGTAACAACATGATAATGATAAAGATCTAACAATGATTTGCAAAGAGGCAAGCTATAGAGATAGAGCAGTAGTTATTCACTGTACACTCAGCTCTCTAGCCTTTGATATAAAAAAAAATACACAACTTTACCTATAGAGAAAAATTTACAACAATAACTGACCACAAATCTCTATTGAGAATTCTCATGGCTGAAAAAAATTACCATATTAGGTTTCATCCAGAATGTTGTGTTGGTTTAATCTCTTATCTGCTTATAATTATGAATTAAAATAGACATGGTAAAAAGGCTCTGCAAGCAGATGCCTCGAGTCACTGACCTGTGAAATTAGAAGTCGAAGAACAAAAAATTTAAAATGATAGAATTAGTACATAGTAAAAATCTTAACTATAAAATGATGGGAGAGTAGTCAAATTAGGAACAGGATTATAAAAAACTTGTAAAATGAATAAAATCAAACCAATTAAGTAATCAATTACAAATTTTGTACAAAGTATTCTGGATTGATATAATGGATTTTCATTAGTTAACAAATTGTATGACTTTGGGACATATATTATTCCCATTAAAGGCCACAATCAAATCTTAGATTTTATTCATTAGGGTCACCCTGAAATAATAAGAATAAAAATGCTTGCAAGACTTATATGTGGTGGTCAGAAATTACAATGAAATGCAGATAGATCTCAGAGATTTTGGTAATGCCAGTATACACAGAATATGCCAGCAAAAGCCAGAACCTGTTTGTCCAATGGTTAAAAAAATTTGATTCCAAATTTATATAGACCACATTAGCTAAGAGGGAAATAGTTCTTACATAATAATAAATATTATTTAAAATGGACAGAAATTTTAGATGTTTCCTCAACTCAGTCTTATATGATTAGAGAGATCCTGAGAAAATTGTGTAGGATTTCTTATGTAATCATGTCTGGTATGTTACCGCAATTAACTCTAACCAATTTAGAGATTGTTGTGAATCAATTAGTGTTAAACACATACTATTCTCTTCATTTTGCATCATTAGGCTAAACCAGCAGTCCCCAACCTTTTTGCACTTAAGAGCACATTCTATAATACTGGCTAGGTGGTGGGCACCATTTATTTTTTCAATGTAAATTTATAGTTGGATATTGTTAATAATAGACCCTTTTAAGCTGTAAAAGTATACTATGACCTACAATTTGATTACAATATAATACAATAATTTATAAGAAATCGTAAAAATTAAATTTATTTGTATCAGATAAATAATTTTTAATTGTGTTTGGATAGCAGCGGGCACATGTAAAATGGTCTGCGGGTGCCTTGGTGCCCGCGGGCATAGGCTTGGGGACCCCTGGGCTAAACAATGGTTTGAAAGACAAAAAACATACACACTAAGGAGACAAATGCAAATCAGAGCACATATCCCACAAAGCAACATGCCACCCTTGCAACAGCTCAGAATTATTTATTATACACAGTCTCAGAATAAAGTTTAAGCTTGCTTATTCCAGAAAGAAAAGAGAGAAAATAATTATCAAAATATAGTTATGTGGAAATCAGATGATAGGATACTGTCCATAATATTCCATGCAAAAAGTAATAGTCATCTATTGATATAGATAGATATACATTCATTGGTGGAAATGCCGAAAGCCATGCATAGAAGCCAACTGAGACTTAATAGATAACCCAGGACCGAATGAATAGACTTTAACAATATCATCAATCAACTCATAGAATCCAATGATTATATCAACAGTTAATCCAGAAAGATGATTAATATAAAATGCAGTGACCAGATAGTTAATCAGTATTTGAACAAATTGAAATATTTATGAAAAGAATACCTTGGTATTTGATAGAAGATTGCTTTTTTCAGATCTTATTTACATTAGCAAGAGATAGATGAAAACGAAAAAATGACTAAACAAAAAAAAAAAAAATCAGTCAGATTATACCATCAATGGCCTGTATAGAAGAAAAAAAAATACTCTGATACTAAAATTAACATCTATTAACTTTTGTTTTAACTAAAAGTAATCTTATAAAAGAAGTTGATAATTATTATTTGCTAAATAAAAAATATCATATATTATTATAATGACTTGTTGAAGTTCTTCAGCTATTTGTGAAGAATGTTGATATATTAATGATGTAAATAAATAAAAAAGACTATTATTTTTCTACAGATAAACATAAGAAGATAAAGTCAGTTGAGGATTTTTATTGCTGTCTAAAGTCATATAGACATATATGTTGAAAAATACTAAATTTTATGAATCAATATTGTAATTTTTGTTTTCTTAATCAGACACTCGTTTAATATAAAATCTTTTAAAAAATTTGTTTTTATTAACTTAGAATATTGTATTGTTTGTCATATTAAAATAAATAGAATTTTTTTCTTTTGAAGTAGAGACAATATCTTGGTTAAATAAAAATGTTTAGACTATTAGGACAGTCTATAGTCTTTCAGAAATTTTGATAAGAGTTAAACTAATTAATATTCGATTATATCCAATCTTACAAACATATATATGTGTGTGTGTAAACATGTGTATAAGTATAATCCATTTTTTGATAGCAGTTTGAAATATATGCACATACTGTTCACTACATATTCATGAAACTGTCATTGTCAATCTATTTTAAGTTTGAAACAAAATACAGATAAAATAAATACAAACACAGATAGCACAATCAACATAGTTAGCTTTTCCTAACTGATAAGTAAATGGCTATCTAGAATTTTTTTTATAAATAAAAACACTGATAAAATATTCTGAGATAATGAATATATTCTGAATTTTATGTAGTACAAATAATATAAATATTCACAGTTAAAAGACATGTATTAGATTTCTTTATTCTTCCTTGAATTTTTTTTAAAAAACATAAGCAAAACTATTTAAGAAATAATATTGTTAAAAATAATAATAATAAATTTTAAAATATTAAATATTTCTGGATATTAAATTATAACTGGTATGTATACAAACACAGCTGACATTGACAATTTTATTATTACTATTTTATTCAAATACATGTATGTTATCTATATTAAACTTAATGTAATTAGAAGGGACTTGAATTCAAGTTAATTATGATATTATTTTATGAAAATACAAAATGTGCTATCATTATAATGTTAAAAGCAATATATAATTTTTAATGTAAAAATAATTAATATATATAATATATTGGCTACAAATGGTTAATTTTTTTAGCTTTAAAAAAAAACTGATCTCTAAATGTAATAAACAAACAAACAAACAAAAAAAGACAAAATCGCCAAATAAATATTTTTGATATCTGTTATGATAAAAATCTCTCTTTCAAAGTTTAAAAAATTTAAAGTTGAAGACTAATATTATAAATATGTATACTTTTTCTTATATGCATTTTTTGATCTAAATAAAGATACATTTTAAATTGCTGATAATTTTCATATATAAATTTTTAGACTTCAATGTGGCATCCAAAATTACAAATAGCACATACATTATTTTTTTGATATCATAAAAATCTGTTTCCAATGCAATAACATTAAGGTTTATATTTATTAAACTAGTTTTTAAACAAATAATTTATATTTTAAAAAAATTAAAAATGATGCACTAATATTAAAATTGATATTTATTTATTAAATAAGGTGAAGTTGTTATTTATTTATTCTTATTTCAATATCTTGATTTATAATCTTGTCAGTGATACGACTTTTGGTCATAGCCCTGTGCAGTTTGGTGTAGATGACAGAGCGTCCACTTGGGATTTGGAAATCCCAGGATCGATTCTGGCAGTTGCAATTCTGGTGCTTGAATTTCTTATAAATTCCTGAGCAAAAAGCCGTAAGACTTTTTTCTTTTAAGGTGTCTTTATGATCAAATTACTTTTCAGTCAAATAATTTTTCGGTGAATGATTTTTCAATCAAATTATTTTTTGGTCAAATAATCTTTCAGAATTTTATCTTTTGCCTTCTAGTTATTGGAACTTCAGATATCAGTATTTTGAGATGAATCCATAAATAAATGTAATAATTTATTGTTGATATAATCATTGTCTTCTCATTTCAAAAAGAAAAAAAAAACAATTAATTTATATAAATTTAATCAATTAGTTATGGTTATATTTTGTAGAAAATATATTAGGCTTTAGTCACTCAAGAAATATAAGTTATAAAGCTAAGTTTTACTTCAGAGAAAAACAGTAATGAAATGTAAATACATATGTAGTTTAAAAAGCAATAAAAAGATCACTAATATATGTAAGTTTAAAAAGTAATGAAAAATAAATTCTGCAAAAATAAAGGAAACTTTATTTTGATAATTTAAGTTTAAGTCTAATTCAACGAACAAAGATTGGTTTGCAGATAAATTAGACTTAAATAGATAAAGATTGTAACTTAAAAGATTGCCGAAAAATAAAGCAAATGGATTATTTTCAAGGTTTGGATAAAACTTGTAAATTTAAAATACCAAGAAAACTGTGTACTGTTAAAATCAAACCATTTATTTTAGGAGAAAACAAATTAAATAAATATTTGAAGCTAATTACTGTGGAATGTGAATGGTCATATTTAGAAGTTAGATCCTTATCATCATTGTAAAAATGCATTAGACAAATGGTTTTACTTTTACATTGGAATGATAAGAATTTATTAATTAATTCAAGCAAGGAGAAAACAGTATAAACAGTATGCACAACAAAAGAGCGCGGCCATCAGCTTTCCTCCACTTATCGCATGCTGTTGTGTGTTGTTGTCATAAGGACTTTTGAGAAAAGCTGAGGCAAAAGTGCCTTAAACTTTTCTGCAATGATGGAAGTGTCCCAGAGCCCATACCTCTGAAGGTGAAAGAAAGCCAACTAGGGAAAATGTTTACAGACCTTACCAGTTTTTTTATGATTTGCATACGCCCGAGAAGCCCCAATTAGGAATGTGTTTTTAAGTACCGTGAATATTAACTTTTAGTATTCACCTAGATTCACCATTATTGTAGTGGCAGTATTTGTTTGTTTGGTGGTGATTATAGCATTGAAGATTTATAATTTTAAATCAAGAACTATTTGTTAATATGTATATAAAGTAACTATGGATTGTTATTTAGTAAAATCTTAATTGATATGTAATATATAACATGTAAATAAATGCATTTATTCTTATTTAATAATGTTTTGGCTAATTAATAATTTTTGTGATAATTGTTGGTAATCAGCCTCATAGCTGAATACCCAATAAAGCGCAATTGGACAGTTGCATTCGAACCAGGTGTGAAAGTAGAGATTTGTTATAATGTTTACATGTTAGTGTTTTGTTTAAATAGCCTTGTTCAGAATAGTTTAGTATAAACTAGGATTTTGTTCTCATAAATATTATATATAACTTAATAAAAAATGTCATTGGAACAGTCGGCAATATCTGAATTTGATGTAGGGAATGTTGGGGAATGGCTGTTTTATGTTGCTCAGAAATTTTTTTCTTGCTAAATGATATTGTGGATGAAAAGAAAAAAATAGCTGCATTGTTATGAGTATTAGGCAGAGGGGTAATAGCGATAATAAATAAATATTATGAGTTTCTTATAAAGGATACAGTAGGGTATGAGGATATTGTAAAAAAGTTGAGCAATCATTTTAGCCCCAGTCAATCAAAGTACATAGCCCAGGTGTCTCTAAGAAACAGAAGACAAGTGAAGGGTGAATCTATAAAACATTACTGTTTAACATTAAGACAATTAGCAAAAGATTGCTTATATGGGAACTATGTGGATGAAAGTTTGCTTGATCAGTTACTATGGGGTTTGCTTGCTGATAGTCTGAGAAAAATCTGCTGTGCGATACAGATTTGAACTTTGAATCAGCTATTAAGAAGGGGGTATTAGCACAAGCGGTCTGTTTTAAAAATAAAACTGAAACTGAAAATATAGATGTGTGGAAAACAAATCATGAAGAAGTAGATACAGTGAATCGATCAAAGAAATTGATTATTTGTTTCTACTGTGGTAAAAAAGGGCACATAAAAGCCAGTGTAGCTTTCTGGGAGAAAAGTGTCATAACTGGAATGTAAAAGGACACTTAAAAAAGGTAAAATCCAGTCGTCAGTGGCAGAATAATATAGATTTAAATGAAATTGTAATGATATGGTGAGCATAAATAATATGAGAGCAAGTCCGAGTAATAAATTTATGTTAAAATTAGAAATGTGTAATAGAAACATTGAAATGGAAATCGATAGCGGATCAGGCATTTCATTGTGTTCAGAGAAATTATGAAAAGTGATTAAGGGAAAATGCACTGTCAGTGGCAATGAATTGCATATGCTGGGCTATGCTATAATGCCTATAAAGCATAAAAATAGGATATTAAAATTGTTTTTGTACATAGTAAGATAAAAAATCAGTCTGTTAATAGGGCGGGACTGGTTTCACAAGTTAAACATAGGTATAAATATTAAAGCTGTGAATAATGTGGCAAGTGGACCAATTGGGAAAACAAAACCTAAGAATTGTAAAGCCAAGCTATGGTCGTTTGCATAAGAAGCTAAGGAAGAGAGAAGCATAGCAAGCAAAGAAAAAGTGGTTAATCCGAGTTTCAGATCCATAGCACCAGTGATGTGGTAGAGAGAAGTCAAGTAAAAATTGGTTCAAAAGGGCAGCAGTAAAAAATCTGTTGAATCAAGCAGAAATGATTAGTGATGACAATCATGGCATAAAAAGATGCCACAAAAACCACATTAGAGAGTGGGATAGACCTGTCACCATTGAATATAGCAGGTAAATTGAAAAATCTGAAAAGAAAATGAGAAACCTTAAGACAGTTAGTCATGAAATAAAAATGATAATGTCATGGTGGGAAAATTGTTTGAAAAATAAAACTTGAGAAAACGTTTCAGAACAGAAAGTTGCAGTAGTAGGAAAAAAATCACCCAAGCCTATTCATAAAAAATGTAAACCGGATAGACTTGGTGATTATGTGTAGTTTAATAGGATTTTTCACTGAAATGGGGGGAGGTGCTATATTTTGTAGAAAATATATTAGGCTTTAGTAACTCAAGAGCTATAAGTTATAAAGCAAAGTTTTACTTCAGAGAAAAAACAGTAATGAAATGTAAATATATATGTAGTTTAAAAAGCAATAAAAAGATCTCTAATAATTAATGAAAATGTAAATGGAAATAGATATGTAAGTTTAAAAAGTAATGAAAAATAAATTTTGTAAAAATAAAGGAAACTTTATTTTGATAATTTAAGTTTAAGTCTAATTCAAGGAAGAAAGATTGGTTTGCAGATAAATTAGACTTAAACAGATAAAGATTGTAACTTAAAAGATTGCCAAAAGATAATGCAAATGATTATTTTCAAGGGCTGATATAACTCGTGGATTTAAAATATCAAAAAAACTGTGTATTGTTAAAATCAAACCATTAAACTATTTTAGGAGAAAACAAATGGGATAAATATTTGAAGCTAATTATTGTGGAATGCGAACAATCATAATTAGAAATTGTATCCTTATTGTCATTATAAAAATGCATTAGTCAAATGGATTTATTTTTACCTTGGAATGATAGGAATTTATCAATGAATTCAAGCAAAGAGAAAACCGTATAAATACTGTGTGCAACAAAATAGCGCGGTCGTCAGCTTTCCTCCATTCATTATGTGCTGTTGTGTGTTGCTGTCATAAGGACTTTTGAGAAAAGGTAAGGGAAAAGTGCCTTAAACTTTTCTGCAATTATGGAAGTGTCCCAGATCTTGTGCCTCTAAAGTTGAAAGAAAGCCGGCTAGGGAAAATGTTTACAGACCTTACTGGTCTTTTTATGATTTGTGCATGACTGAGAAGATCGAATTAGGATTGCGTTTTAAGTACTGTGATTATAAACTTTTAGTATTCACTTAGGTCCAGCACTATTGTAGTGGCAGTATTTGTTTGTTTGGTGATGATAGCATTGAAGATTTAGAACTTTAAATCAAGGACTATTTGTTAAGGTGTATATAAAGTAACTATGGATTGTTATTTAGTAAAATTGTAATTTATATATATAATATGTAAATAAAAGTATTTATTCTTATTTAATAACGTTTTAGCTAATTAATAATTTTGTAATAATTATTGGTAGTCAGCCTCATAGCTGAAGGCACAACAGTTATATTTTGAGATAGCATACATGTGTTGGCTTAATATTGTATGATTATAATACAATTTATGTTTATTACAGTATTTATATATCTTTCATAAAGTGAATAAAAAATTAATAGATATTTCAATTAAATATTTTAAAATATAAAATATTTTAGTATGTAAATGTCATATATTTTATCTAAATTTTTATCAACAAATTTATTTTAAATCAAAAAATTGAATTTGTGAAGTGAATTATTTATAATCACCAATATATAATTTATGAATTAGAAGTAAATAAAGTAAATAGATTGAATCTTTCTATTGACAGCAGCATTATTCTAGAATTTGTTTAACAGGAAAAAGACAAGTGATTAAATTTTACTTATTGATCTGGTGCCTTTTACCATAAGCATTGAGATTTTATAGACATTTACTAAATACAAGAAAAAATAATGAATAAGCGAAGTGGATAAACTGTCAATATGCCCTATTAAAGATGACTTCTTTTAAGATTGTCATAAATAAAACAGATACTGTCTACACAAATAAAATATATTATGGAAGATTATCATAAGAAACCAGCAAGCATGAAATGTAAGATTATATTAAAAGATTGTAAAGATCAAAGAGAATAGATTTCAATCATATTATGATAAAAATTTGTAATTCATATTAACTTAAATAATTTTATCTGTTAAATATATATTTTGTAAAGAAGTCTACTTTTGATATTGCCATTTATATAAAAAATCATCAACAACAACAACAAAAAAAAAAAACAGAAGGAAATCAATATTTATTTTTTAATATCAAAACAAATGATGTTAATATTATTCATAACAATCCAGAAAATGAAATAGACAGTATTCCTTATTATAATATCACTAATATTATGATACATATTCATTCAAACTGCCCCCCCCCCCCAAACAACAATAAGATAACTGTAATATAAACAGATAAGTTTTAAATAAAAGTAATTTACTCTCAATGAACAATATAACAAAATAACATATATGCATTATTTTATGGTTTTAGAAGATAAAAGACATATTTAATATAGAAATACTCAATAACCTTGACTCCACCACATATTCTCGAAACACATGAATAAACACATGAAAAAATAAATGACCTCCAAGATGCATTTCAAGCTGAACCAACACTAATCAGTTGACCGGATCACAATCTGCCACAAATATCTTTATCATCTGTTCAGATACATAACACGATAATTGTAAATTTATTCAATACCATATGTAAAAAAATCTACACTCACTAAGACCCTCAACAATTATTTTTTCAATGAATAAAAAATATTTTACAATCTTAGTCATCTAAAATTTTTAAAGATATTAAAATAAATAATCTTCCAATTTAATATTATGTATGATCATTCACCTACTAATAGGTTTAAGGACAAATTAAAAACAAGTCTTATATCAAATTTAAGCGCAAACAGATATTATAATAACGTGAAAGCTAAACACCTTCAAACAGATACGCTTTAAACATGCTTACGTGACAGCCAATCAGATGGAATAATGACATCACATGGGACTCTCAATTCTCAAACACAAGCCAGAACTATCAGAAAAAGATGGGACCCATCTTAATCTATGCCTCAATTTTATTTAAATAAGCCAGACTCAACCATTTTGAACTAAGAGTGTGAAGCTCTTAATTAAACTAGTCATGCATTCTTTTTTTGAGCATACCACATTTTAAAAGGGTTTTATTTTGCATGCTTCTGATCCAAGAAGATTTTTATTTTATTTTGTGAAGCAACCAATGTATCAAACTACATTGAATGAAAACATGTTCAAAGATAATCCTTTTGTGCAAATATTTAAATAAAATACAAATGAATTTACCAAGTTAATAAATGAAAATTTATTCAAAATGATTAAATTATTGTGCAATTAAAATTTTAAACATGACCATTAAGAAGGGATATTTTTTGATAATTCAGAGATAAATAAATACTTCATCTTACATGTTGAAAAGACTAGCAAAAGATGATCTCCCAGGTATGTAAATTTGAAAACTTTTAGTTTGTTCACTATCAATGACAAATGTAAATAGTTAAGTTTTCAAATTTTCTTATTTAAAAATTCAAAAATTAAATATGATGCACCTGAAAAATGCATAAAATTATTAAGTTGAAGCAGGAATTACATCTTTTACTTATAATTTTCTTTTATGATCATTATTTGATACTAAATCTTTACATTTTAAAAATAATTTTACTGAAATTATTACAACAACCATTTAAACTTAAATATGGATTTTTTTTTTTTACAAAAACAAACAAAACACACAAAATATATAATAGAATAAATTACAGTTTAAATAAAAGCAAATGGAAAAAGTAAGAATTTAACATAATGACTGATCAATTATTTATTTACCATATGAATTAGTTATTCACAATATCATCTTTTTTGTTCTCTTCCTCAATTGGGAATCAATCCAGGAACTTATTGTTTTCTAGTAATTTATTCTTACTTTTGAGCATTATCATTGGCATTAGTTTCTATTATTGACCAATGTAAATATTCAAATCAAGAAATCACCTTTTATTAATTTACTAAGAATGTAGGTCAAATTTTACAGACTTAGATTATAACATACTAAAATATATTCAATATTTGAAATTTACCAGATCATCTGCTGTGACAGGATTTGCATTTTTATCAGTAGCTACTACCATGCGACCTAATCTTTTCCTCATATCAGCCAAATCTGTGCATAATGCAAGTACAGCCATGATTTCACTAGCAACAGTTATATCAAATTGACACTAATAACAGAATAAAAAAAAAATTAGCAAATTTATATATATATACATAAATTGTTGCAACTTAAGGATATGAACTGATCATTACAATTCTATCATTGTTATTTCATTTTTATATGTCATATACAAACAAACAATAATAGAATATTTTACTATATATAAAATAAACAATGCATAGTTATAGAAACACATTTAACCTAGAATAGTAAAAGCATAATTTTTAAACTAATGAATATCTATCTAATGTGCTTTCATTTATCTTATTTAATAAACATTACAAGTGATGATTTTTGAAGATAGGATCTTGATCATTAAATATGAAAAGTGAACATTCAAGAAGTGTATTTCTGAAGATATAATCTTGTAATTTCTTATTTTTTTAATGATTATATTTTATTACAGACAGTGAAGTGAACTGCAGGTTTTGCCATAATCATTCACTGATAGCTTCTCTAACCACTATTAAGGTTATAAAAATTTTTCTTTGTTCAAATCTGTCCAGCTTAGGAGATTTTATCATTAGCTAAATTACCAATATCAGAGCTTTCATGAATAATGTAACCAACAGTTTGATTTTAAACAGCCTGAGATTTTTTTTTTCATTTTCCTCTGTCCAATAAACTCAGAAAATTTTAATTCATTGTTATTCTGATAAATCATTGATTATTCATGATTTAAAAGTGGAAAGTGAAGCTCTGAATGTTTGCATTATGCAATTACTGAGAAACAAAAAGCATTATGCCACTCTTTAATATCAATATTAGTAATAAAGTTTCCAAAATTATTGACTTAAATCTAAATTTCTTATTAAATAGATAAACAAATTAAAATTAATGATGATCTATGAAAAAGTTCTAATAATTTATAATTACATGGCTTGATAGTTAAAGTTTAGTAAAAAAAATAAAAATTTTCAGAATGTTTCACTAAAATAAACTTAAAAATAGGAATATAAGATCATTTTTGTATAAAGCCAGAAAGACTAACTACAATAATCACCAAAAAATTGCTTGTTTATTTTTAATATATCTATAGATTATCAATATTTTTCATTTTAAATTAATATAAATTATTTGGTATATATAATACACACACAAACTTAACACATGTATCTATTAAATAGTATTAGTATTTAACATTTAAATTTGATTCAATTCATTGACGCATGCACAATTAGCTTGAAAGGCTGATCTTTGAATGTAATAACAATTATATAATAAATGCACTAAAATAATACATTTTTCAAAAAATAAAATATTTAATTACACATATAATCACTACATAAAATAAATGAGATTAATGAAAAACTGAATCCGTGCATTTTATAAATATAATATTGTAAACTAGTATATATTACTCAACTAATAAATAGTATTTTTATACATTCAGATATCATGTGGAAGATTTATTATATAGAATATTTTATCTTTATTTCAACACCATTATTCATCAAAGATACTTGGTAAAAATTATAATTCTACCAATAATATCAGTCAAATGTATTACAAATTTTTTGTCTCTGAGATATATTTTAAAGAGAATTAAATTAATATTGTACATAAATATTTTATTATGTACCGTATACAGTGGTAAAATATTTGATCCTTTGCTAAAGTGGACTGTTTTACAGAAAGTAAGCCTGATAGAGAATCCACATGATATATATTGCTGAAGTAAACTGGTTGTGACATGGCAACATATGAAGCCATACATGTCAATCTCATTATAATTAACTTATTTAGTCAGGACTATAAATTTACATATTATTTACTATGAAAACCCTAAAGCTAAACTAATCAATAAAATAACTCAATTACTCCAAATTCAAAATTAAACAAGACTAGCCAAATGTTAAAAAAATCTTTAACCCAAGCAATGGTTTCCCTGCAAAGCAGATATTGGCTGTGTTAAAGAATTTTTTTTTTTTAGTTTGCTTAGTTTTGTTTAATTTTGAATTTGAAGTAAGTGAATTATTATTTTCTATGTAGGAAAATCTAATTACATCTTGATTTTTGTTTGAATTATAATTTTCACATGTATTTTGATACTAGTGTATTAAAAAGTCATTTATCTTTGTATTGTTAAATTTATTAAATATCAGAATTACTTCATAAATTTATTAAATAATTTTAAGTATGCTATACTTAGGGCATTCAAATTATAGATATATCTTGAATAATATATATATATATAACAACAAAAATATTAAATATAATGGTAATTAACTATTGTATATAGTCTTTCAATCAGCAAAAGTACTTTTGGTTAATTCCTTAACCCTCCTCAACTTTCATTAAATTCAAAAAACATAATCCCATGAATCCCTAATTTTATCGTTAGCAGCTTGTCTATTAATTATATTCATTTTATTTACATTTATTAAAATTATCTCCTTAATTTTTCTTTTATTATGGTTTCTCTCTTCATAAAAAATCTTAACACTTTCAAGATCAAACAAATTTATATTTATATGCCCTTTCATGATCCAGGAAAACTAAAGCAGTCAGTAAATCATTATATATATATATTAAACGATCTACATAGGTGCCAATATTACAGAATTTACAAAACAAAAATGAATAAAAAATTTGTCTATATTATGTAAATAAGCATCTTACAACATAATGCTCTCATAAAATACCTCCATTGCATTATCTTATTTATTATAATTTCAGCACAAATAGCTAAATAGATTGTAATGATGATGATAATAAATTTACACCTTTCTTTTATAATAAAATCATCAACACATGAAGGCACAGAGAAATGCAAACCTAATTTTAAAGGCAATTTAATCGACTTAATTGGTAAAAAGCTATAAAATAAAATGAGATTATTGTATTTTAGTTCATAAAACCACAAAAATTATTGTTATATTTTATTGCTTAATAAATGTTGAAACAAATTTTATTATTTATCAACAATTAATGGATGAATAAATTACATTATGTTTCATAATTTCTATATATGTTTTCCTTTATTAATGATATATTGGGCTATAAATTTGGAAAAAAATTGACTATAATTCCAGCACTACAATGTTCATTCATCCAGAAATTAAAATAACTTACAATCTAACAATTTCCACTAAGTTTAAGAATAGAAGACAATAAGATTATTTTCTATAATATGTATTTATTTTATATGATTAACTTCCATAGTAACTTATAGTCTCCCTGACTGAGCCTGGATCATTATAAGAATCTGTGAATGAAAAAGTTATGAGATCAAAGGGTTCATATTATATGTATTATTCCACAAGGATTTTTAAAACAATTGTTACTTTAATTCCCATTACACAACAAATATTTATCTCATTTTAATCCAATGTCCTGTAACATTATCATTTATATATATATATGGTATTACATAATTATATTATAAGCTACCAATTAGAAAAATAAATCCAAACATTTTTACATATCACAAAATTAAAAAAAATATGAAGAAAAGATTCTCTTGATTGAAGACATATATCTAGTTAAAACTAAGTATATAATTTAAATAAAATAAAATTAATAATCATATTGTTATTTAAAAATTGAATTTTTGAAATTTTAACATCTGTAGAACTTCATCCATATAAAAATACACATAGTTATAAACAAATCACTCCTATTCTCTATTCATTAAATATTAGTAGAGGAAAGACTTAGAAATAAAAACGGACATTTCTTATAGAGAAGAATAAAAATGTATAAATAAAGAATGTATAAAGTAAAAATTGAATAATTTAGATATGAGTTTTAAAAATAAGAAATAAATTTTATAATTAAATATATATATTTAATAAATTTATTTATTAAGATAATTAAAGCTAAATTATAATTTTGTAAAAAAAAAAATCCCCAACTAATTTATAGAAATTACTAAGAAAAAAAAAAAAAAAGAATAAAGAAATGGTAATTACTAGATAACAAAAAAACAAGAATAAAGAAAGAAAACAAGCTGAGGTTGATGGAAAGAAAAAAAAAGGAGAAAGTCATCTACTAAAAATCAACATACCCATCAAGATTATGGTTTATCTGGTAAAATACACATCCTAGCAATGGACTGTTGATGCACTAAGTTCATGATCAATAGTTATCTTAAAAAATATAGGTGTTAAAGTACTTTTCAGTTCTAATTAAAATTTAGCTATAAATATGGTAAATGTTTATATGAAGAAAATGATGAAAGTCAATCAAAATGTTCCAGCTGAAGCCTGAACAATATAACTAGCTCTTCCACTGATAGAAATCCATTTATAATGGATCTAAAAATAATGGTGATGTAACTTTTGCCTCTATCAGAGGAGAAAAGTTTCTCATCACCTGCAATTATATAGCCCATCTAGTGAAACGAAGTCAACCAGAATCAAACAACTATGGACTTAATCATAAATGTTTCCAAAAACATTAACTGATTTATCAAATTTTTAGAGAAGTTCAATAAGATTTTTTTATGTACATGTAAATAACAAGTCTCAATCATAAAATTTTAACAAGATATATAATTTTATGAGTGGAAGCATTGTTTTAGTTTTCTTTTGTTTACTAATACTGATATTGTTATGTAAATAAGTTTACTAATAAATTTTATATTGTTATGTAAATGGAAGTATTTTACTTAAATAGTACTTATATTTAATCTTTATTAATTTTTTTTTACATATATTTTGGTATTCTATTCATAAAATAGTAAAGTTAATATTGCTGATAAATATATTTTAAAAAGAACATGGTAAGGAAAGGAATATTCAAGCTTATCAGAATGTAATAATTACTTTCCCATATTCTTTCTAGCACAGGTGCTTTTAAAAGTGCTATAATAATTTATGAAAATAAAATTTTAATATCCATCAATCAAAATTGTCTTAAATAAAACTAATTTTGTTATTTAAATTATTTAGTTGTCTGTACTACTTTTTATTATGAGTCTTATTTCAAATGCATACACAAATTCTCCATAGATCCTGAAAAATCATGTTCTGAACTGAGAGAAAGAATGGGATGTTACAGAAAAAAACTGAAATAGTATAACCAGAGAGTAGTGTATTATTAGGTATTCTTTCCGAGAACACAAGAGGCAGTCCAAATTGGAATTATAACTCAAACTCCACTTATAAAATAAAAACCCATCTATAAGAAAATAAAAAAAGAGAATTACTTATGAATAAATGTTAAGTGCAACCCTACAAGGAATAATTTGATGTACTGAAAAACTTATAGCATATATAAATGACATAAGATTTGATCATCATCATCATTATCAGTTCTAATTATACTTAATTAGACATCTTAAGATTTGCTTACTCTTCATTAAACTGATAGCACTCATGTGAATTAAAAATAATCTGGTTATACTTAAGATGCATCTATTAGTATGTGCATGAATGAGACACCAATAGAGACATAATAATTTCCAGTACAATAAATATATATTATACATTAAAGTAAAACAAAAAATATGAGTTTTAAAAAAAAAACATCAAAAAGAATTAAAAGATTCATTTATATTTTTAATAAATAAATAAATAAATAAAAAAAACCTTTAAGTCACACTCACACAAAATGATACCATATGTGATTCATCATTAATAAGAATATATATATTGTAACCGGTTGGATTACATAGCACACACTTATATAATGTCTGTGCATAAATATATATATATATAAAGTTGAAAGGAAAACTAGAAATAAACACAGACAAATTTTTGTAGATATTTTTCTATATTACCTAAAATAAAATAATAATAAGTAAAGGGTTAAATAACTCTGGGTTCAAAATAAAATTTCATTGTGAAATAAGTATTTTAAAATGGTCTGATAAATAATATTTGTAATTCTGATTTTGAAATTAACAAAAAAAAAAAAGCATAATTTATTTTTTAAAATCTTTTAATTAATACTTGTATAAAATATCTTTTTTAATTAATGCTTATTTGCATTTCTACTACCTAGTTAAAAATCTTTGTATATTAAAAATTCTAAAGTATTATTACATCTTTGGTCAAATTCCAAAGATTAAAAAAAAACATGAATATCACACTTTGACAGAAATTTCCAGCTTGTTTTCAAAGGATTAAAGTTAATTGAAAACAGTCACTATGTTTTTATCACCTGATCACCAAGATTATAAAAAGACTGATAAAAAAATATCAGTTAGCTTGGATTGTAGTTTTGTAAGAGCTGAACAGAACAGCTTGGCTACTAAAACTTTTTGAGTAAGTGGCAGAAATTAGCTGATCAAAAGGGATAGCTGCAGTTTGTTTTAGCTGTAGTAGAGAGTTGGCAGAATAGTTACCATAAACTGATGTAGCTGAAGGCAAGATAGTAGACTGTTCTTCCTTAGCAGGAGTTTGAATTTACATAGAGAAAAATGACCCACTTCTTTGTGCTAAAATTCATAGCGTTAAATGTGGAGAAGACAGCTTGCCTTGAACAATCCTAAACTGAAAGAGAGACCAACATTTTACATGGATTACATTTTTCCTGATTATGAGTCACTAAAAATCAAACTCACCAAGAAAAATCTTCCAGCTTGCTGAAGAATTAATTACATAAAGGCAGAGAAACACGGATAAACATATATAGAGCTGGTGGTGAGTAGCATTATATATGATAAGGAAGTTTTAAATAATTTCCTTAATAAAATGATGTTTTTATAACTGATAGAAATATATAAAATGATATTAGTTTAAAATCGTTTATTAAAGAAGGAAAAACTGTTTAAAGTTATATTTATAATTTAGAAAAAAAAAAACTACAAAGTTATAATTGATAGTCAAGAAAAAGATTCCAAAAAATCTTTTAGACTAGGAAGAAAAGACATTAAAAGAATATATACTTTCAATATTGAATTGATAAGGAAAAATATGACATTATTGTAACAAGTTGAAATAGATAGAAGTCAGTGTGTGTGTATATACGCATATTCATATATGTAAAATTTTAATATTTTTTTTGACTAAATGTCAATTCACTTCTTTTTATTTATTAATTGTATATTATAAATCGTGCGTCTGTGCGCATATATAAGTAAACCATAGTAATAACATGAATTGTTAACTTGTAATTTTGTAAATTAATGTAGCAATTTACACTTTGAATAGTAATTATGTAAATCACAAATGGAATAATTATTTTATGTTTAATTGAAATGTTTTCATCATGTATTATAAAATGCATGTCTGTGTATGGATATATGTATGCGTTTATAGATACCCATTAATAAATAATGCAGTTAATGTAATAATTTGAATTTTGTAGTAATCTTGTAAATTACAGAGTGATGACTTTATTATTGTGTATCATGCAAAATCAGAACCCTTAACCTATAAGACCTTAAATATCATTTATTTTATTGTTATTAATAAACTTATTTAATTGTTAAAAATTGCTTCCATCATCTCTTAGTCACATACAGTAACAGAGCTTGTGTTTTCTGAGCTAGATTCGGGCATGGGATGAGTACATAAATGGGGATGTGTATTTAGTGCTTTGGGCATCCAGAGATGATCAATGATCATCCTCGTTGGTGCAAAAGAGGATACTCTTTAAAGCCGATGCACTATATTTTATTTTAGGTCAGTCTTGTTAAAAATTTAAGTTTATAGTTGGCCACTACAAATGGCCTGAGCATTAATGATGATCAGCATGTTTTAAATGTCCCAGCATTATTGTTTAGATTTTTCTAGTTGTGTATTCTAATGGATGGGCACTAAGCTGGTGCATCCAAGTTATGTTTAAATAATTGCCCAAGCTGGCAAAGGCTCAGTAGTTAGCCAGGTCTACAGAAGACGCCTTTCCAATCCGATCACAAGGTTGACTGTCGATTTACTGTATTGATTTATTGTACTGATTTTTTTATTCCCATCAATGATGATGATGGATGGTTATTTTTCTCGAGTATTTACTTATACTGATATTTACTTTATAATGCTGGTGGATAAATAATTATGCTTTTAGTTGCTGGCTGATCTCTCAATGCTCTCAGAGATTCTCTAATCTCATGCTTACCTTAAATATTATTTATATTAAATCCCATCCTTCCACTCCCCCCATCCTGTTATTTATATATATATATATATGTATTGGTATCTACATTAAAAATTATAAAAAATTTTAATCAGGATTTAGCCCAAATATATATGTATTTCACAACTTACTTCTCTAGTAAATCCTTTTTCAGTGGATGATTGACCAATAGTGATTTTTCGCAAAAAACGATCATTAGTATCTACAACTATAAAATAATAATAACCATATATAAATATTAAAAAAAAACAACTAGTAAAAAGAATAAAAAAAATCTTGATTCAATTAAAAAGAGAGAAACTAAATTACCTCTTTGCCATGTGATGGTACTTGGATCAATATTCAAACGTACAAATAGACTGATTTCATCTTCTGTTAAATCAGCAGGAGTAATTTTAGTAATACCTAATCTCTATCAAATAATTACGTTAAATTGTATATGAAAATAATAATAAAATAAAATAATTTTATAAAATATTAATACATAGTTTCATCATAAATTATATATATATATAATTTAATTAAATCTTATGTTATAATATAAAATAAAATATCTTTATATAACAGCATATATAAAATTTGAACTCAGATTTTCAAACTCCCCATTGCTATCCACTCCATCTTATATAACTGATACATATGACCATCTACATGTGAAAAAGATAAATGATCTCCAATATACATATTTCATGCTGTACTAGCACTCATCAGTTAGTTCAGATCACCATCTCCTGCACATATATACAATCAGTACACAGTTTATATTAAAAGAGCAAATCTTCAAACTTTAATGAACAAGTTTCAATCTTCTACATTCTTCCAACTCTTCATCCATCCATTTTATTGAAAATCTGATGATGAAATGCTCAAAGCCCTTCTTGATGCCAATATTATTGTCATACCCATGTTGACCTTAAGTCAAATCTGATTCCTCATATATAGGATCTTAATATGTCCATTTAATTAGAGAGTAGAAGGATGGGCAGAATACAGGTTGAATATGTAATATTTAAATATATGTATATTGTTTATACCAAACTTAATATAATTATAAGGGATTTGAACTTAGACTTTCAGACTCCCTACTGTTATTCAGTCCATCTTACACAACTGATATATATGATCACATACCTGCGAAAAAAATAAATGATTTCCAATATATATATTTCATACTAAACCAGCACTCATCAGATGATCCAGACTTCCATCTCCCACACATATATACAATCAGTGTCCAGGTTATATTAAGATAGCAAATCTTCAAACTTTAACGGTCAATCTTCAATCTTGTCCACTCAAACTCTTCATCCATCCACCTCATTAAAAATCAAGGATGGAATGCTTAAAGCCCTTGTTGATGTCAATATTATTGTTATACCCATGTTGACCTTAAGTCAATCTGACCCCTCACACATAAAATCTTAATATGTCCATTCAATTATACAGAAGAGGGATGGCCAGAATACAGGCTGAATATGTAATATTTAAATATATTTATTGTCTAAATTAAAATTGATGTAATTACAATATACCATACACATATATTTAAATATTACATATTCAACCTGTATTCTGTCCATTCCTCTTACTATAATTAAATGGACATATTAAGGTCCTATGTATGAAGGGTCAGGTTGACTTAAAGTCAACATGGGTATGACAATAATATTGGCATCAACAAGGGCTTTGAGCATTTCATTATTGGATTTTCAATGAAATGGATGGATGAAGAGTTGGAGAGTAGAGAAAATTGAAGCTTATCCATTAAAGTTTAAAGACGTTCTATCTTAATATAAATTGAACACTGACTGTATATATGTGTGGGAAATGGTGATCTGGACCAACTGACGAATGCTGGTTCAGCATGAAATACGGATATTGGGAGATCATTTATTTTTTTCACATGTATGTGGTCATACGTTCAGTTGTATAAGATGGAGTGGATAACAGTGGGGAGTTTAAAAGTCTGAGTTCAAGTCCCTTATAATTACATTGTTTAGTATAGACAATATACATATATTTAAATATTTATATTTATAATAATAATCACAATAATAATATATAAAAGTTCTTTTTGGAGAATGCGTTGGAACCATTTTACAATTTCAATCTACATTGCATGCATAGTGACATCTATCTCTTTTAAATAAAATTAACTAGAATCTATTATAATAGTAATACAATATATGCAAAGAAGAGAAAAAAACTGTACAAATATATAATATACAATTTTTCACTCATTTATCATTAGTCAAGTATTAATTAAATTAATTGATGTTATATATATGTATATTCATACAATTATGTTTGTGTAATTAATATAATTGTTTTCATATATAATATAGTTTAAAGATTTTATGTTATTTACATTATCTATTTTATGTCCATACTTTAAATAATGCTATGTTATAAGGCAGATTTATCATCTCTTTTATTAATTGCATTATTATGTTCTTTTGCTCTTTCATCTAATTGTTTCCCTGTATGCCCATAATAAATCATACTGCAATTTCCACAAATAATTTATATACAATTCCTTTTTTATAATTGATTATATAAATTACAAAATATTTTATAAAGAGAATTCTGTTTGTAAATCTTTAAAATCTGCAGCCATAATGTCTTTACTGGCAACAACTAATTAAAAACTGTTGTATTGATTGAAAAAATAATAGTGCACTGTTAGAACATATAATTAGATTATAATTCTGATAATGTATGATTATTCTCTCAGTCAGAACAATTGGTTTTGATTAATTATTACCATTAAATAGGTAATGACTGAAAATTTTATGTAGATTTAAAAATAGACCATTTATACAATATTTCACTAAATATATATATATATTAAACCACTAAACATCACATGATCACCATCTCTATACTAGCACATAATTGTTGTAAACAAGCCTTCTGGCATCCATTGATTACTCTGTTTGGCAAAGGGTGGCACTACTGTATAAAGAGTTTTGCCTTTGTTTATATATATATTGTATGTTAATGAATGTGTGATTTGAGAACATACATTTTGTGGTACATATGAAATCATTTATTAATAAATGATTAGATTAAATTTTAAAACAAATAATTAAATTTTAAATAAGTGAGAAATATAAGTTACAAAAGTTTTAAAGAGTTTCCTTTTAAATGCAACTCACCAAAAAATAAAGCATTGTTTAGGAAAAAAAAAAAGTTTTAATTAATAGTTAATTAAAGAGTGAATAGGAGGGGGGGGGTTAACTCTAAGTTAGAAGTAAAACAGTATCTCTCTCTTTTATAAATTTAAAGAAAAAAAAATGTAAAAATAAAACTTGTAAATTTAAATCCACTTAAAGATTGCTTTGCTTATAAATAAAAAAAGAAAATAATAACTCTAATTATATTAATTGAAGAGAGAAAGAAAAGGGATTTAGAACTGTATCTTATCAGAATGTTAGATTAATCTAAGCAAGAATTTAGATTAAAACACAATGGAAAATTAATTAAAGAAATATCAATTACTTAAATCAGATGGAGAATGATAACTAGAAGAACAATAAGGAAGAAGTGTATAAAAAGACCAAGAAATCCATTCATTATTATTATCATTAAAATTAAGATTATTATAACATTATAGTATTAAATTCCTATTATAGTAGATCTTTATGTGTGTGTATATTTAAATTTATGTGTTTTATTTTAGGGTATTTTAATTATAAATATGTTTAAATAAATCATTTGTTTGCTTAATTATTGTTTGGTCAGTTCTCTTTTTATAATTGTGTTACTAATAAGTAAATTTATAGTTAAGTTATATTTAATTATAAGTATTGAGCAAATGTATTAAAGTTTTCTTTGTCTTTCCTATAATTGAGAAAAGAGCTAACTTGGGATATATCAAGTGCTAAATTGTATATCTGTCATCTGGGCATGCTGATTATAACTTATGATTAGCTGGCGCCTGAGATTTTACCTTGAAACAAATAAAAATGCTTTGGATGGCAGGGGTTTGAATTTAGTAGACAAGAAGTTCTAAAAACTAGAAATGTGGCCATGGGTTATACTTTGTATAGCCTCGATCTGGTTATAGGTGCCGTTGGTCTCATTCACCTTCTCTATTAGCCTTCTCAGCTTGAAAAGTCGATCTTCTGCAGTAGTAAAAGTGCAGTCAGAGTTAAGATTGAGATTTCTAAATATAGATAATCATAGCGATTTTCTCCCACCCGGTACAATATATATTGAAGAATTATTTCTTCTCACCCTAGCTGTAGTTTAGCCTATTTGTTAAAAAGGAATTTAATTAGGTTATATTTGTTCAAAGGTTTACATACAGGAAATGATCATGTGACAAAATTTGAGACATTTTAATAATATTAATATAAATGTTTAATATTTATTAGATATAGCTATAAAAGAAAAAATAATATATATTTTTTTAAAATATATATTATTTTTAAAAAATAAAAGACCAAGAAGTGATTAAGATCTTTTACTCTGAAGACATTATGTGAAAAGTTGTTAATCAATTGGGTATAAATAGAATAATTAAAAAATATATATATGAAGGAATTAAGATCTTTATCTCTAAAAAAATTAACTGTTACTAAAGTTGTTTATTTTTTAAAAAGAGATAATCTTCCTTATAAAAAAATCAACTGAATAAAGCTTAATAAAATAACTCCTGAGATAGTTATGTGATTGAATAAAAGCAAAGGGTATGGGTAGAAGAATTCAGTAGAGTTCATTAGTGGTAGTTCAACACACAAAAGTTCAGCTTGACAGTCTGCTACTAAATTGATTGTTAAAATTTTTTTTTTGCAAACTGTGTAATAATATGGAGTTTACAAAAACCATGTGTTAAGATTTGCTGAAAGCCGATAATTATTGACCTAACCATGTAACCAATCTTATTACTAAAAGGAATGTAAGAAAAGAATAATACTCCTGAGAGAAACTTTCAAGAAGCCTTATATATTATTAATTCATCCAAAATCATGACTGTCTCAACTTATGCTAATATGACATAAAATATAACTTGTAGCTACAAAAAAAGAAAAAGCTAAATGGGTAAAAAAAATGAATGAAAATGATTGTTGAAGTGGAAAATCTGTAACTACAAAAAAAAAAAAAAAAAGAACAAGCTAAATGGATGAAACAATAATAACAAAGAAAAACAGAACCAAAAGAGAATGATTAAACTATCACAAGATTTTAAAAAAAGTCACTCAACCAGGCAGATACAAAAAAAAAAAAAGGACTAAAAAGGAGAGGGGAAAAAACCAATACTAAGATAAGGACTATGTACATCTATAAATGTTACATTGTAAGGGTAGAAATAATTGAAAATATTTAAATTTTTTTTCTTAAAATTTTTTTTCCCTACTTGGTTAAAATTGTATAAGAACATTATCATTTTCAAAAGACAAAGGGGGTAAAAAATTCAGACTAAAGTTAGTTTTCTTTCTTTTATGGTGAAAATTTTTTTATAAAGTTTGATTATTATAGGGAAATAGCTTATTTAATTAAGAAAATCAGAAGAGAATAATACAAAAAATTAAAAAAAAATCTGAAGTTACTTTTTGAAATCATTATTATTCCAGCTACATATTCTATGAATTATCAATGTGTATGACTGATCTCATCTTAGAGTCATATTTTAATATGAATTTAGATCTGAACATAATGGAAAAAGATTATTACATAAGGATTTGTATATCATAATTACTAGAAGCTTTGCAATCCCAAGGCTAACTTAGACGTAATGGTACTTGTGATATGCATATGTGAGGGTATATATGTGTCCACATCCAGATAGTTCTCGTAAAATTATATGGACAGTAAATCACTTTTTAAGATCATTCCCTTTACTGTATATTATGTGAAGATAATTACTAGTATTGATGACCAGTACACTCATAGTACCAGATGGCCTTGAGCATTAATGATGCTATGCATGAATATCATGATTCCAGCATTTTTTGTATTTATTATTATAAATATTTTAATTCTTAAATATTTGGGCAAATGAAATATTAATAATTTCTTTTATAATATGCCCTAAGTTTGGAATTGCCTAGATGATAATCAGCCTCGAATTTTAAATCCAGTCACAAGTGACGACTGTTGATTATTAATGCTTGTAATGATATATTATTATATTTATTATTATTTACTTCCAATGCTGATTCTTTGCTCAGTTTATATGCTCTGTAAAAACAGAGATGCTTTTGTTGATGATTATTCATTATTCATTTGGTTATGAAGATTTCTACCATCCCTGTGATATCCCATCTATTCCACAGTGTTACAATATTAAACTAAGTCAATAACTAACTGAAATTAATTAAGTAATTTAAAAATATATATTACTTATTCAAAAATTTAATATTACTCCATTCTTAATTATTCTACTTAACAATAGCATTTATCAGTATTTTATTATATATTTAAAGCTTTCAGGCTAAGATGCTTAAGACTGGCTTATATATATAAAAGTTAAGTTTAGAAAAGGTGGTATCAACCTTTTCTATCAAAATCTCTGTCTCGTATCTAAGCTTGATTATTTATTAGATATCTGTTTAAAATCTGATTGGCTTTCTCTGTTATAATTGCGCATGTGAGAAAGACTAGCATACTTTCAATTTATTATATATCTTTAAATATTTAATTTCAAGTGCAAAAATAATGTTAAGATTTGTTTATATGTACATTTGCTTTATATCAATATTGACATTATACCAATATTTCAACAGGGTCATTGTAACTAGCGACTGTGTAGCAGAGATAATTGTAGAATATTGTAGAAATATTTCCTTTATCTTTAATTTGAAGAATTTTTAAATACTCAAGTTTAAATTTTTCTACATACATATGATTAGTATATTTTGTCCAATAAAATTCTGAAACAAAAAATGGAGTAAGGCAATGACAAATCAAATTTGAAAAAGCAATTATTCTCCAATAGGAAGAGCAGAGAGAGAAAAAGACAAATGATAATTTAGAATTTAATAAAGATTAAAGATTGTAACGGTCCGGTCGACGACGTGGCAAGAGACGGTCGCATCTGACTACGGTCGGACCTAGGGTCTTCATGTAGGATGCTGGAGACTGCACGATGAAGTATATGACTCATAATTACATCCATCTTCAACAGACTAGTCTAAGACTTATCCATCAAATTTACATGCGATTTAAGTCAGTTCATCCACATCTCACCATTCTCTTTTGGATCCATTGCCTCAGTGTTCGAACTCAGAAAAAATTCATGTTCGACACTTTTAACAGGGTTGTAATTACACATACTCATGGTCAGATCAGCTTACCCAAGTTAGCATTCATAAATGACCCTTATCTAAGAACTTTGGATTATAGTGATAATATAGGTGAATGCAAAAGCTTAGTCAGTACATTAGAGAGATTTTATGTATTCAACAAAATTTGCATTTATTTACAAAAATAAACTCTACTTAAACAGTAAATAAACTTGAACAATTTAAAGAGATATTAAAAATATTTACAAATGGATATGAGATTATACATACATATTTACAGTTTAAATGCCTGTAATGAACATCTCTAATAAAAATCATACTATTGGCTTAATTATCCACATAACTAATTAACTAAAATTAATTTAATATTTAATGTCACCATTGATTCGACTTATGGCTAACTACTATGCCATCAGAATTTTTAATTTATATGTTTAAAAATGAGGATAATGAAGTACTGTTATGAACCAAAACTAATTTAAAGGTAAATAAAGAGATTCATTAACTATTTACAATTAATTTTCAAAACAAATACAAATTAAGAAAAAACCCAAGTGTAAAAAATTAATATAAATTATTTTATAAAAAGTATAAATATGCATTGATTAATCAATTACAAATATAACATATTAATATATCCATTTTATCATAAAATATATTTATTACCTGTAATCTATCTAGCTGAACTTTAGAAAAGTCTCTTTTCCCCTTTTTTAAAGGAACAAGCCTATTCCATAGTGCCTAAAAAAATAATAAATGAAACTTAATTTGCAAATACAAACGAGTTTTTATTTTAATGTTTTTTCTTTTTGTAAGTAAAGAAAAAAAATCATGATAACTAAAAAATAAACAACCAAAGCTTAATAATTAAAAACAATAAATGGATTAGAACTAAGTCAAATTTTTGTTCTTTGTTGACTGAACTTCAAAGCAATAGAAAATTTAGCTCAGAATGTTTTGCTTAAAAATAAATCAATTTATCTTATAAGGTATTCATAAATTATTCATTCCTTAAAAAAACATCAATAATTTCCCTATTATAGAAACTAGCTTATAATGATATATGATGATTATTAATAAAGCAGTTTAAGAAAGCTTTTATTTGAATTAAGTTCACTATCCATAATGCAGCCAAGATTTCAGTTGACAAAAATTCAAGAAACTTCTATGTCAGTTCCATCAACACTTTGCTTGATTATTTATTTAATATTTTATAAAACAAAAATAAAAAATTGAACTAGATATGTTTTTAAAAAAGTTCTGATAGAAACAGAAATATAATTCTATTCATCCTTTTCTTCAATCAATTTTATTTAAATTAATTTGAATAAAGTTGGTTTAATCATATATTAGAGTGGAGAAAACATTACTTATGATATTTCTAAAGTTTTATATTTAAAATACTCTATAAAAAAAAATCAATAAAAAAAATTCTACTCTCAATCTTCGTTTATATACTTCTAACGGATTTTGTTTCTCTCCTTTTTTATATAAATAATACAAAAAAATTACTAACACTAAAGATCAGAACTTGTGGTCAAGTTGCAATCTTTAATGTTTATTTAAGAATATTGGGCCATTAATGAATGTGGGACTCCACTTTTATTGTTAAAAGGAAGTTATCTTGACATCAGTTTGAAATTGTTGATTGCTATTGATATTGGGATTGTCTAAGTATTGACTGATTTTTAATGATTATTAATAATAATATCAAAAACAAAGATATTATTCCTCCTATTTAACATTTTCTTATATATTGCGATTACAATTCCCACAAATTTTAAGATATTTCTATCAATCTTCTCAGATTTAAATCAATTAATGTGGGTTAACTTTCTGAATGGGAAAGAGGAGAGGAATTAGAAGTCATATCATTTTTTCTGTTTAAATGCTACATATCAAAAAAGTAAGGAGTCTGCGTCTTACCAAAAATTAAATTTACAATTTGAAAGATCATTTTAATTTTCTTTTAATCAGCAACATACCTGCTAAAATCTTACATTTTTCAAATGCAAAACATTTCTTAAAATAGATCTTATCTCATTATATTATTTAAAGCAATATAAAAACTCAAGATATATGCTGACTCTTCAAACACTATTTAGAAAATCTTATAAGACATCCTGGCCAAAGGTTTAAATTGATTGGTGTATCTGAGTGAAACACTTATTTTACTAGTTTGCCTTTCTAATTCAAATACATAAAAAAAAAGTTCTGAATTGCATGGAAATTCTGTTTTATGTATAGGTTAATCTTTAGTTTTTTCTCACAGATCAGAAACATTAAATTTCTCTCAAAATAATCTAAGTCATGTTTGTTACACAATTTATTTGTTTTGTTTTGTTTTCACTTTTTACGTAACTTAATTCAATTTTTACATGCTTCCTGACCAAAGAAAAAGTAGCTATAAATATGCACAAAAATCTAGTAATAATCCTCAATAGATTGTTAGTGATAGTTTATATACATTTCTGTATTCATCACTAAATAGTTGGTTACAAAAAAAAATTATAAATGTGTTCATTTATTTCACAATTTAGATTATTTATCTATGTACTTTGTTGTGAAGTTCTAATCATTTGAAGAATATTATTTTATATAAAATAGTTTTGCTAATGCATTTATACTAAAAAAAAAGATAATGATTGCTTTTACTTTATCTGATTGTGTTGCTTCATGAAAAATTCTTGCATCAATTGCAGCAGCAAGCAAGTTATTAGCAGCTGTGATAGCATGAATGTCACCTGTTAAATGCAAATTGAATTCTTCCATAGGAATGACTTGAGAGTAACCACCGCCAGCAGCTCCACCTATATTAAAAAGATAGTTATTATAATACAATATTTCATATATATATATATTTTTAAGTGTCATAGCATCGGCCAGGATGCAAACCCGCAACCCAGGCAATTGCCTGCTAGTGCAAGGAGTCGCGCTGACCTCTCGACCACCAATGCAAGACAATATTTCATATATTTAATAAAAAAAGACAACTACTATAACATTAAATATTGCATTAACAGGATTAATCCCTTTTCTATTACTTAATTTTATAGTCATCCAAGTGAAAATAAATAATAAAAAAAATAACAGACTATAGTGCCAACCAGATCTGTAAAATAAGCCTCTGTCAGTGAGCATATTGGAATGCACACATTTTCCAGCAGCGATCTGATTGGCTCTAACATCTTTTATATATTGACTATTTATATAGATGTCTCTAGAATAGTGATAGAAGATGTCCTGTAGTTATAACAATGCAAATATTAAACATATCTACAGAGAAAAATGGCAAAAAAAAATGTTATCAAATAAACAAACTAAAAAATCTACAATCAAATAAAAAAAACCATTAAGATTACATTCAGAAAAAATAAAAATGATTTAGAGCAGTGTTTCCCAACCTGTGGTATGCGTACCACTGGTGGTACGCGAGTTGCTGGTTGGTGGTACACGAAAAATAATCAATAATGGCGGTCATAAAAAAAATTAAATCGCAAAAATATCATAGAAACGTTTTTTCCTATAATTCATAAAAATTATTTTAATTAATAATATTATACAGTAAAGTTATTAATATGTACAGTCGATAACGATCTTTAATGTTAATGATAAAATTGAAAGTATGATTAAGAAATTAGATTTTTGGAAACTGTATCAAAAACAATCAACAATCAACCGGAAGTATTCGAAAATCGACTTATTTTTTTGTTTGAAAATAAAGTTAGTCTGTCTCAAGATATACGAGAAAATATAATAGCACATTTAACAGAATTAAAATTGTCTTTCATGGAATATTTTCCAAAACCCGAAAACACAAATGATAATTGTATTTCAAATTCCGTCTATGCAGAAAATTTAGAAAAAGCTACATCATTATCAATAAAGGATAAAGAAAATTTAATAGAATTATCATGTGACAGAACTTTATAAATAGAATTCAAATGACACAGTCTAATTAATTTTCGGTTAAACATTAAAGAATATGAACAACTTTCTGAGAAAGCTCTTAAATTATTATTACCGTTTACTAGTACGAAATTAGTAGGAAGAGCTTTTACTTCATATATTTTTAAAAAAAATAAGTATCGAAACAGATTGAACGCAGTTATAGACTTAAGGGTATATATACCTCGCATGTTTTAAACCAAATTTCAAAAAATTATGTTGTTCAAAACAAGCACAAGGATTTCATTAAATTTATTTTATAAAAATATTTGATTATGATAAAAAAATATATTAATTGTTTTTTTATAATTTTGTGTTTTTATTAAAACCATTTATTAGTAAACAAAATATGACAAAATAATAGATAAATAATGAGTCGGATCAAGGCAAATCAACCTAAATTATTTAATTTGAAAGAATGTATCAGAAAAGGATCATAACCAGAAATTAGACTCTCTTTAATTTTTGATCATCTATTGTGGATTACTAGATGTAAGCTAGTATTTAATCATCAAAATTTTAATCCTATTAACTGCATGCAGAACAATATAAAGAAAACAAGAACAAGAGATAGCCTGGTAACCCCTGAGGTTATTTTTACCAGGACTTGGGACATGTTGGATTTATCCTCTCCATGGCCCAACCAATAGCAAGATGCTCCGAAAAAGAGAAAACAGACTCAAATTTGGGAAAACCAAATGAAGGAATGAGAAAATACTTTGAACAAAATATGTACTAAATAATTTTTAATGTAATAATGTAATCTTTAATAAATTATTTTGGAAAAAAAAAGTGAAGCTTTGAACAAACACATACATATAAATATGTTACATTGAGTTTATAATTTCAGTGAATTTATAATCAGGCATGACGGTTAGTCGTGTTTCAATGTAATTTGTCCCATTATGTGATGTGAATACATACATGGTCACCTTATAATATTTATAATGCAAATAATATAACACACTCGCAATAACAAATTTCATGAAATACAATCATTTTTACGAAGTGTATGCGAGCCAAAAAAGGTTGGGAAACGCTGATTTAGAGCAATGAAAGTTTATATCATTTTTTAAAAAAACCTAAATTAATGTATACTATCAAAAGATTTTAATGATCAGATTTGAAAAGGTGATTAGACCATAATAATAAATATATACAAATGGACTTTGATTCTCTTCAGAATTGATATTAGCCACTAACATACAAACAGAAATTAGTTAAAGAATAAAACGTTTTGTTAAAAAAAACTGTTTTGTCAGAAATTGATGCATAAAATCATTTTGCAAATTTTATTTGAAGAATAATATATAGACAAAAACCCGAGTTCATATTTGAATGCAATCTGTGCATGGGTTCTCTATCTAAAAGTTCGTTTATTATTTGCCACTCTCTTAACATATAGTCTAAAAATAATGGACATAGTAGTAAGTTTATAAGAGAGTAAAATATTACCATGATATCAATGTTATATTTATAAAAAACCATATCACATGTATTCTAAATTAGTACATATTTTTAAATTTTATACAAATTTATATAGTCACATTTCTCTTCATTTTTTATTCCTTTATGCATTGATTTGTATATATCTAACTATATAATACCATAAACACTTTCTTTAATTACTTTTTATAATGCAATAAGATAAAATTTATTTATTAATATTTTCTTTGAGTTTAAGAGATTGTCTAGACATTATTTATATTTAATATATGCAATTAGAAGATTATTTAATCAATTTTTTCCAAATTTTCATATAATGAGAGAAAAATTCATATAACTGTTGATCTCATTTTAATTTTTATAATTTTGTTAAAAAATAGTGATTTTTATTTGCTTGAGTTGGAATTAGAAGTAAAATGTCACCTTAGAAACCACAAAGTGAAGATGATGAAGTTATGGCTCTAATATTTGGAAAGAACTCTCTCACTAGTCATAAATATAAGTTCATTTAGAAATAGTGTGAGAGAATTAAGTTGGTTATCATGTGTGCATATGTTTGTAATTTAACATAATAAAAAGAAAATGATCTGTGATTTCTCTATCTCTGCCAAGCAATAAACAATGTGGCTTTAATGTTCAACCAAAATGAAGAAATTGATGGATAGAGCATTGAGATTTTGATTTTTAAAAAAATCAAAATATTTTAGAAATTTTTTAATAATATAGTGAATAATGAGTCAAAGTTTCGAATAAAAAATACTATTGGAGATTGTTAGATATGCTATTCTGTAAGCATCACAATATTTGAATTTCAATGAATTTAAGCATATTGTTAATTATGTTGAATGCAAATACATTAAATTATGGTAGTAGAATGTTTGCAGATGTTATTTTAATTATCTTGTGTATAACTGAAAATAGTTTTTTAAAACATTTTAAGAGTGAAGTAATCATCAGGTACTTTTAAGAAGACTGCAGGATAGCAGTCAAAACATCAAATTACATATAAAAAGTTTGCGATAAAGTGTTTAAAATAAGGACTATAATTGTTTTTATATAAAATAATATAACAATAAGAAAATAAAAACGATTTTAATTAAAACATTTGATAGATAGTTGTAAATAAATAATAAAAAGAGTGCAAAAACATGTCATTTAATTTGGCATGATTCCACATTCATTCATTGAATTTGAAAAGTTTTTTCATTCCAAAATAAGTGAACGCAAAGTGAATTAATCTTTTTATTAAGGAAGTCAGTATACTTGATTGTGGACATGTAACAGAATAGTTTAGAAAGTATTAATATGTTGACAAGTCAGAACAGATATAATTTTGCTAAAGACTTAATCTCCTTTAGATCAATATTAATTTGAATATTGGTTCAGGAGCAATTAAATGCTAGATGAATAGGGAAGCCAAAGAAGTTTACTCAAGAGTCTTTATAAATCGAAAGATGTTTACCTAGACATAATCTTCCAAATTGAGGATGTTAGTATTGATATGAAGATGACATTCTTTACAATAATTATCTAAAATAATGAAAAGTCTGGATAGAAATTTTTGGTGTGGAGAATAATTGTATGTCATCTATGTATGCAACATGGTTTACTATAATGTTTATAGATGGGATTTGAATTTATGACAAATCATGTTCAATTCTTGTCAGTAGGAAGTTTATGTCAATAACAAATATTAGAGCATTCAAAGAGGATGCCTGGGGATTGAGTTACAGAACATAAAACAAGATATTTTTTTATTTAACATCATGTTTTGCATTTAGGATAAGGTTGGTGATTAGCAAAAAAAGTCAAAAGGAACAATAATACATTGCATTTTATCCTTGGTGAGAGATTTGGGATATTGATATGAAATTGTTATACATAAGAAGAATGCTTTGATGTTTTGAGATAGTAAACTATTAATACAGGATATAATTGTTTAATAATTTCTGTGGAAAAGATGGTCATTAGATTTAGAATTATAGAAATAATGAAATGACTGAAGTATTTAAGAATAAAAATGGAATAGGAGTTAAGTTTTAGCATAATGTTTTATTTAATGATTTCCAATTGCTGTTTGCTGGAACTGAACACATAGATGGGAAACTGTAGACTGTTGTATGTTTACAATTTGCAATTGTAGTAGAAAATTTCAGATATAATATTTTTACCTGAATATAATATGAACTCTTTTATGATTGCCTAAGGTATAAATATAATAGACTTTGTTGTATATTTAGCTATGAAGCTGATTACCAACAATTACCGCAAAATTATAAATTACCAAAACATTATTAATAACAATTAAATAATGTATATTTATTTACATATTATACATTCACATAAATTAAGGTTTAACTGAGTAGTAATTATATTTACTTTATTTACACATATAACAAAATAGTCCTTGATTTAAAGTTCTACCTTCACCACCCATATCACCACTGAGTAACTAATCCTGCCACTATACTAGTGGTAACATTAAGTGAATACTAAAGTTATACTCACAGTTATTTTACACACAACACAATCCTATTTGGACCTTCTCAGGCATATGTAAATAATAAAAGACCGGTGCAGTCTATTAACATTTTCCCTAGCCAGCAATCTTTAACCTTCAGAGGCATGGGTTCTGGGACACATCCATCATTGCAGAAAAGTCAAGGCACTTTTCTCTCAGCTTTTTTCAAGGTCCTTATGACATCCATGACACAGCAACAACAGCAGCTTATGATGAGTAGAGAAAAGCTGACGATGACTCTCTTTTTAGTGTTCACTGTTTATACTGCCTTTTCCCCTTGTTTGATATCATTAATAAATTCCTAACATTCCAATGTAACTGTACTTCTATTTGGCTAGTGCATCTTTGCAATGATGATTAGGATCCAGCTTTTAATTACATCCATTCACATTCCTTAGTAATTAGCTTTAAATATTTTAATCTTTTGTTTGCTTCTAAAATTAGTTCAATGTTTAAATTTAAACAATATCCAGTTTTCTCTGACCCTTAAATTCATTAGTTATATCTGGCCTTGTAATTAAAAACTTGGTTTATCTTTTGTAGAATTAAACTACAATCTTTGTCTGTTTAAGTTTAATTTAACTGCCAACAATCTTTCTTTGTTGCTATTAAACTAAAACTAAAATTTATCTAAAATAAAGTTTCTTTATTTTTTTACCGAATCTATTTTCCATTTCTTCTTAAACTTATTAGCAATCTTTTTATTGCTTTTAAAACTTAGATATGTATTTACATTTCATTACTATTTTTCTCTGGAGTAAACTTAGCTTTATAAGTTATAACTATCAAGTTATTAAAGCTATATATATTTTCTGCAAAATATCGCGACTTAAAACTCAATATCAAGCATATATATTCTCTTGATCAATTTGCATTTTTTTGTTGAGATAATTAATATTTTATATTTCTGTTTGTATTTTTGTTTTGAGATAAAGACTTATTCTATTGTATTGTGGCTTGTAGTAATGCTTTTTAGTTTAAGATGAATCTTTTAAAATGGCTTTGGAACTTTATTTCATTTTGTATATAATGGTTTACAATGAAAGCAAAGAGAACAAAGCATGTATTGAATCAAATAAAAGAATATCAATTTTCCTGAAGAAAATAATACATTTCTGAGATAATATAGTTTAAAGGAAAATTCTGTTGGTTAATTTTATACATAAAAATGGGTTGGACTTGAAAGTCTATTGAGAGTGATAAGTTGAGTGCATGATGATCAGGCATTATGAGCATTTAATTGGAAAGTGTAGATGAGGTAAGTAAAAAATAAAAATCAACAAGAAAATAATGATATTTCATGTATAAGGATTAGAAGTGAGGAATAAACTTTAACATTCAAGAATGATTTGTTAAAAAAATATAAATATTTATTTAAAAATGTGGAATAAGGTATATTAATGTCACTTATTACTATGGTCAATAA
Source organism: Epiperipatus broadwayi (assembly GCA_028023455.1). Lineage (NCBI taxonomy): Eukaryota > Metazoa > Onychophora > Udeonychophora > Euonychophora > Peripatidae > Epiperipatus > Epiperipatus broadwayi. Next base: position 3,727,019 of record JAQFVV010006219.1, on the reverse strand, counting down.
AAGTTACTGGATAATACAGTATATATGTAATTGATGAATTAATAAGTTCTTTATATATAATAAAGGCTTATGGTATTGAATAAGAATATAAAATGAAGGCTAGTCTTGTATTTATCTAAACAAGCTGTTTAAAATAATGAAAAGGTTAATTATTATTTGTAATTCCCTCTCTAGCCACAAGTGAGTTTTCCCAAAAAAGCAGGAGTATTCAAAATTAAATAGAAAAGCATTTGAATCAACAATAGACTTCAGTAAATTTTAATTTTTATAAGAATACTAGCAATGGGTGTTCTTTGGAAATTAATAATCTCTTAACATTTATATGGTGATGATGTGAAATGTAGAAAATGATAATGAAAATAAATGAACAAAATAAACTGGACGATTATTTGCAAAAAAGTAATCACCAACAATTTACCAATGTCCTATTCTGAAAGTATCTCTTTAGAGGTATCACTTGAAAAATCTTCATCTTGGTATGAATAATTTGAAAATTTAGACACATTAGTTTATTTTTTTGGATGTTGTCTTGTGGGTGTTAACTCTTAATGAAATTAATTTGTCTTTTTTTTTTAGAATGTCTTGTCCAGTGTACAAATCTGCTGTCAATGTTAGAAATTTGAGGAAGTTGATTTATAATATTTTAAAAAATTATTTATATATCAATTGGCTTGATAATTTTTTTTTCCAATTTTATTTTAATTTCAAGAAAGTTTGAGGAAGTATTGTCTTCTTCTTGGTTTTTAAATTTAATTGTAAAGTTTGCAATAACTACATCAGGTTTGTTTATTGCAGAATGAGATCTATTGCTTACATGAATTATTTCTTTAAGCTGTCTTAAGATAGAGTATTTAGTTATATAAATTGTGTGATTGAGTAATTGATAGTTTCCATATACTAATTATATGTGACATTTTGTAGTTTTCCTCTATAGATTGATTTTGAAAATTGAATGTGGGTATTTAAGAATACTGTCGAGCTTTGTGGTTTTTAAGAATGCAAAAATTGCAATTTCATTCTGGGCAATCTTTAATAATGTTTCTAGAATTTGCAGAAAAAATACTATTAGAGGATGCCTCTGAAGAGGATGAAAACTGGTGAAATCTATATAGCATGCAAAATTTATATGTTTAAAGAATTAATATCTTTCAATAGAGAGGAATGAAAATAACTGTGCTGGTTATCACAGGCATTAATGCTAATTTTTCATAAAGACATTGAAACTGTGTTATTTTACTATATTATTTCATCCAGTCAAAATCAGTGGAAATGAACAATTATATGCTAGTTTTTGATTTTGATGACTTAACTATTTTTGAAAAAAATCTTTCTTTATATTATTACAGAATTTCTAAAATTAGGCATCTGCTGTTTGGATGACTAAGATTTTATAAATCATGCTCATAAATTTTTGCTATTTGATAAAAAATTTCTATAGGAAATTTCACAACAGATACATTTATGTTTGTTATTATTAAAATTCCATGATAGATACATTTACATTTGCTATTGTTAAAATTAGTTTTTTTATTATAAAATTTTGTAAAAGATCTCAACTCATTGTATTGAATATTAAACATATTTCTGGATATTTTACATTTATAATATTAGTTAATTGATATGAGTACTCGTTGTCAGAAATAGTGTTGCCTAGTTCTTCATTATTTAAAAATTATTATTTATTTCTTCTTGTGTTAAATTATAATTTCATTTTAAAAGTAGTTGCATAACTTCCAGATGCCATTGATGGTTTCATGTGTCTATTGTTTAAATTAAATTAATTAATGAAATGAACATAGATTTATCAGTAGATTTAATTATAGAATCTTTTTCTTTTCCTATTATCTGTTTATCTGCTGAATTATTTGATATGTAGTCGTCGTCCCCCTTCTTTAAGAAAAATAGGATTTCAGTCATTATTAGTTACATATCTTAACATAATAAGAGGGTAAACCAGCCTAACACATTTGTGTATACATATATATATTAGATAGAATCTATTTGTACGTTTATACATATATATCAGAAATATATATTATGTGTATATACAGTAACTTGCAAAGAATACAACTGGTATGTAATACTGTTTTAAATTTTCATATGTATATTGCTTACAACAGTTCTTTCATATACACTTTAATGCAAACAAATTTTCTTAAAAACTTCTTTATTTTCCTTACAGTTTCGATTGTCCAGCAGACTTCATCAGAGCTACAATATTCGAATAATATAAATACATAACCATCATTTCACATATATATAAAAAATACATAACCATCATTTTACATATATATAATACACATATATATCAAAATATACACTGTAAGGAAAATTTGTTTGCATTAAAGTGTATATGAAAGAACTGTTGTAAGCAATATATATATATATGAATATATGCAAAGAATGTGAAAGAGAAGAATAAGAGAAATTTTCATAACTTTCATTTCATAGAATTTTAAAAAAATTAAACAGTTGTCTGTTTCAGTATCTCCATAGGTAAATCTGAATTTTGCAAAAATCAAATTAGCTTAATTTAGCTCGCTTAGTAAAAGTTCTATGCCCTTTTTTTCAGAGTTAGTAGTATCTCATATCACTTACAAGTAAATTTTCTTCACTTTTTGCAAATTATGGCTATTTTTTTTCTACTTTTTTGGATAAATATAATCCTTACAATAGAAAGCAAATTTATTTAATTATAATAACATTGTAAGTAATCAATGATATCAATCTGAACAAAAGTAATTTTATTTCTCCATTTTTTGCACTTTTATGATCATATTTTTTAAATTTTTTAAAAAAATATTATAAAACATATTGTAAATAATGCTTATAATAAAAATCAAAAAATCAAACTGGGAATAAATAATTATATAAAATAAATACTTTTCTTAGAAGCCGTATAAGACACTACTTGAAGCATTTATGTTATAAAACCACATAGAAGCCATTGCAAGTTAAAATAGTAAAGTAAAATACTACTATAAAGATAATAGTTATTGTATTCATGCATGTAATAAATAGAAATATATTTTGTGTTAGATTTATAAAGAATGTAAAGCACCCACAACTATATAATCAAAGTGTGTTTTGTTAAAGAGCTAATTGTGACTAATAAATTTTATAATTAATGGTAATTTTAACATAGCAGATCATACATATCCACATTTGATTAAGAAATGTTTAGCCATCTCACTACTTCTGAAGAACAATAGAAGCAAATATAGTGATACACCATTGCTTCATATTGTCATTAAAAAAATTAATCTAATTATAAGCTATGAATGGTTCAAAAATTGGGGGTTGAGGTTTGCATTGTGAAAAACATCAATGTCAAAAAAGTTCCATTTACTTTTTAAAAATGCATTCAGAAAAATGAAAATTACACTGGTTTATCTAGATCTATGTGAATGAGTTAAACTAGTAATTGGAAAATCCTGCAGGCAATAGAAAAAAATTGGAAGGAGAACTAGAAGCATTAAAACATGTTTTCTGAGACCCTGCCTCTGGAATAGCCAATGCAGGATTAGGATAAAATGTATAAGTCACTCTGTCCTTATTTTATGTCATGTACATCTTACGGCTTTTATACATATGTAAAGGAACTAGCTAAGTAAGCCTATAAGTGTTAAAGAGGTGAAAAACTGCAATCACCAGCCATTATAATATATTCCAAAATCTCAATATGCAGAACTGTATCCTGAACTTTAATGAGTCTTTTAATATTGCTTTAAAAAAAAAAAAAACATGTAGCCATGTTATTTATTCATTCTAAATCTACTAATGTGTTTAATTTCTGTATTATGTAAAAGATCAAATCCACACAAGTTTAGTCAAAAACAAATTGAAACACACATTTTAAATTTATATGATATGAATTTATGGTTTATATAAAGAATGAATTGATTCTAAATACATATTTATAGATCTGAATAATTTTTATTCTTGAAAACTTAAAAAAAGTTATTAATTTTTGAATATATAAAAAGTTGGGAGATTTTTTGCAATGACAAAAAAAAGTTATATTAGTCAAATGTTATAGTCAAATTTACATAAAAATTTACTGTATTGAAAACTGACCAATGTTTTTACTTGTTTGTGGCATCAAATAAAATTTAGAGATTTAAGCTTTTTTAAAAGTTTAATATAAAAAATATTGCACATGTATGTGAATGTATATATGAACATACAATTTTACCTTTAATTCCAAAAGTAGGTCCTTGAGATGGCTGACGCAAACATGCAAATACATTTTTGTGCAAATGAGCTCCTAAAGCTTGGGTAAGTCCAGCAGTGGTTGTACTTTTGCCTTCACCAAGAGGGGTAGGGGTAATGCTAAAAAAGTAACACATTTACTTTCATTTATAAAACCAACTTAGTTATAAATAAATCCTATAATAATAAATACAAATTATATATTTTAAAAAATTCCCATTAACAATAAGTTTTAATTACTAGATTTTTAAAAATTTATTTAATTGAAAAAGTCTATGCTTACCCAGTAACAACAATATACTTCCCATCTTTTTGGTTTTTAAGTCTGTCTAAGACAGATAAGGATATTTTAGCTTTTTTCTTTCCATACAATTCAACTTCATCTGGAAGTAAACCAATTTCTTCAGCTAAAAGTGAAATGTTTTTTGGGACTTGAGCACGAGCAATTTCAATATCACTATTAAAATAAAATAATGTAAAATAAATAAATGTAAAATAAATATGTAAATTATATTTTATATATAAGTATGTATTAAAATATAGAATACTGAAGTTCTATTATAGAGCCACCTGAAAATGTTATAAATAATAATAAAGAATTGATCTAAAATAATATTCAGGTGCATTAAACAAACAAATAAAAAAAAAATCTATTAATAAATAAATTAAAATCAATTTCCACTATGCCAATCATTAATATTTGTTTTTTTTTTCCCCCCTGTGTCAAAGCATCGGCCGGGAAATGAACCCGCAAACCCAGGACAACTACTTGTGAGTCATAAGCCTGAAAACAATTGGTATGGGGATGAGGATTTTCCGATAGAGATTTTGAATTCTTTCTCTTTCGGCACTTATAATTAAAGCTTGTTTTGGAGCTAGTGGTAAGCTCCATCTAGTGAACATTTTAGCACAAACTTAAAAGCAAGTTACACAATTTGTGTCTTGTTTTATTAATTATTATAAGTGTACCCTTCGACTTTTGTAGTTATATTGCTTTAGCTATTAATATATGGTGAAACAGAACTGAGTTCAGACCCATATAGCTATCTGGTTTGTAAGACTGGATTTGAAGACATTTACGTGTCTGAAAACTTCAAGTTTTCAAATTGATAGTAACGTATTAAATAAGTGCTGACACTTGAATTGGAGTTTTAGATCTAGTGTCTGAAATTCTAACTCCTCACTGAGGTGAGCCATAAGCTCGAAACCAATTGGTCTGAGGATGAGTATTTTCCGATAGAGATTTTGAATTCTTTCTCTTTTGGCACTTATAATTAAAGCTTGTTTTTGAGCTAGTAGTAAGCTCCATCTAGTGAACATATATAAAATCAATGCGTGGTTTATATTAAGATAGAAAATCTTCAGCGCAAAATATATATATTGGAGATTTTTTTTTTAATATTTGTCAGTTGTATAAAAGTGAGCTTGAAAGTCTAGGTTCAAATCCCCTCTAATTGCATCTAGCTTAAAAGTATATATAATGCACTTGTATCGAATATATTAAATAATTTAATGTTTTATATAGGCCAGGTACACTGTCATCATTGAGAAGATAATTCATTTATTTTAGTAATTGTTTTGTAATTGGCAACCAATTAAAAAACTGTTACAAAAACAACAGCCTTTTGACAGTGTTCTGGACAAACATATTTTCACATGGATTTTATATATTTGGATAATATAGGTATTATCACAGAAAATAGCTAAGTTTGGTTACAAATAATAATTTAATAATGATTAAAAATATTTATAAATTTCCATACTTTGTTGTAAATTTGATTATATAGGTACTATATCGCAATTTAGCATGCCATTGTGATCGTTGAAAAAAATGATTCATTTAGAAAAGATTTTAATATAGATGTGATCACAAAAAGTACTTAAGTTTAGTTACAAATAATAAATCAATAATGATTAAAAATATTTATAAATTCCCATATTTTGTCTGTACAAAGTGTTTCAGCATGTTTCTGTGACCAATGAGAAGGTGATTCATTTATTTTAGGAATTGTTTTGTAATTATGAGGGTGCTCCAGTAAAGTATTAAGGACAAACATACATTCAGATCCATTATATATATATATATGCCTGATTCTATTGAAGTTTCTATAAAAGTCTCATTTTTTAAAATAGGTTGCTTTAATAATTTTTTTTTAAGATTTAATATTATATAAATAAATGTGAGAAAAGTATCCAGTGTGAAAGGGAATCATTTTTGTAATATCTTTTTTAATTGGTTGCTTTAACAATTTTATTTAAAGATTTAAAGATTTTAATATAATATAAATAAATGTGAGAAATTGACAATTGAAACAAAAAATGTTTGGAACCTGGCCTGTTTAATATACTTCAGAAATATACCTGGCAAAGTATTAATATGTTTAGCTTTATTAATAAAGTTAAATTAAAATTTTTAAATATATCTGTTATATTTATAGATGAATATGACAGCATAACAGACAATTATATATAAGAATATTTACTGGAGTGCCCTCTGAATAAAAAAAAATTCAAAGCACTCCAGCAAAGCATTACAGACAAACATACATTCACATGGATTATATATATTGTACTGGGTCAAACCGCTGAAACCACTTACTTACACATATATAAGTTTTGGCCGGTTTCAAACTCCTTCATAATACATTTATAATCTTATAAAAGTTGCGTGAATGAACCGGCACGTTCAAGTAAAATGGGAGATCTTATTGATAGCTTTAACTACCAACAATGGCCCATCTTGGCTGTTAGATTCAAACCCCTACTATCTAAATACTTTATTTGTTTCGGGGTAAACCCCAGGGCACCAGCTAGTCTGAAGACTAACGTATTCGGGCAGTAGGCTCATAATCCAGTGCTCGAAACAATTCCCTTAACTAGCCCAGTCTAATTTTAATCAGTAATAAAATATATGAAAAAGAATTGACAAAAAGAATTGACCGACAAATAAAGTTTAATTTTAAAGACAATTTATTAACTAACTTTTACTAATTTTAAACATTTTTATGAATCTAAATAACACACACATTTTAAATTAACATTTCTAAACTAGTTTAAATATTCTTGTAGATTTTAATAGTAGAACACTGGTATTTATATAATTTATCTAATAACACTGATATAATGATCACACACATATTAACTCATAATAATAAAGCATTAATAGCATTTGAAACTTAAACACACATATCAATAGTTCATCTTATGTATGATAAGAGTTCATATAATTCGAATCTTGAATATTTACGAATTACAGCGATGGCTACTATGTATAAATGATAATAAATAAATGTTTACTTAGGATTTTTGGAACGGGAATATTGCTTGTTGTTGACTGCTTCTGATGGATTATATCTAACCAGTTAGATTTGGACGTTTCTTGAAGAGATTTTATGCGAAACCATTTGCTTTATTCTTGAAGACAGTTGAACGTTTGACGGAGGATTTCTGAGTTGTTATGCAGACATAATTTCTCAGGCAGGTTTTGATGATCTTATTGGACTAAAACGGCTGGAGCACGAGTGTATATTTCCAAAAGCTGCTCAACAATGCATGTTTGTTTCTGGATTCATAATAGAAATGCACTGTTATCTCAAACTGGAACAAGACTGTCACTGCCAACTAGACTGAATAAAACTCTTAACTGATTGTCCGATAAAATATTCCGTATTTATACCGACGAAGTGTTTTCCTTTTGATATCCTCCGGCAAATATCTGTTGTTGAAATTCTTTAGCAATTAATCCTATGACAACGTGTTTTTTGATTGATTGTTTAATTAGTAGTAGCTATTTCAAAACGTGTTGTTTTCATATTTTTAATTAGTAGCGCACCGCTGTGTTTTTTTTTTTTAATACATTTTTCATTTATTTATAATATTTAATACTGATACATTTTTTTTACATTCGCACGCACATATATAATTTTACTCTACACATCAAAACTAGTTTTAAGATTATTTTTCTTCTTTAATTTAAATGAAGAGATTTATATATTTTTTAAAGCTTTTAAATTGTATTTCACTAATAATAATAAACTCTTTACTTCCTTTTTATAAAACCTTCAGTTTAACTTTAAGAAAACCCTCTTCCCACTTTAAATCAATGATTTTTCAACTTTTATTTCAAATTCTTTTGCGAAAGATTTTTTTGTTTTTATAATTTTTTTACGACAAAATTATTTTATATACATGTTCCAATTTGTCCTTGGCACATTACACCCCCCTCCGTTTTAGAGTAAAATGCGTCATTTTTAACCATTTTATCTCTTGCAATTTTAATTCTTGATTCTAAAGATTTATTAATTTATTATTTTAGATAATTCCTACACATGTGTATATGTGCAGCATAATTCTACACCTACTAATATTCTAGATAGAGTTATTACTGGACTTGCTTACAGGGAATCTATAATAAATAAATCCCTTTTTGCACGCATCATAAGGTGCAGCAGTACCAAGAAAATAACCTAAAAGGATATCTGGATAAATACAATTAAGATACTCATCATAAGGTATCGTATTTACCAAATATTACCAGTGTATGTGCGCATATATACACATGTATACTTACACACTCTTAATACACCTTAGATTGACTTTATATTTACCTTTCAATATTATTTTTAAATACACATGAACATTACTTACACTATTTATTTATATTACAATATTATTTATAACCCTTACAAAACATTATTTAAAATATTTATTTACACTAATCTTATAATATTATTTGTAAATCATTACGAACATCTTTATTTAACATGCGTGTATTCAATAAACAAAAAAAAAATCTATTAGTTTATCACGAGTCACTTTTTATTATTATTTACTACAGATATATTCATGCTTATTTATTTAACTTGATTTTATCGATTTTATTTTAATTATTTGACCTACTTCAAATTCTTATTTTTCTAGAGTGCATTTTTAGTTTTTATTTTCATCATTAGGTAATAAATGTAATATTAAGAGAAGTAGGCAGCAAAGTATAAGGCAATTCAAACACACAGATTTTGTGCTGATTTAACCCAACTTTTAATTTCTTGCGGAAGTCATGACTACAGCATGAGCATTTTTGTGCACAACGGATCATGAACAGGGACTTTAAGATTGGAATGGCAGGACTATCTCTACTGCACATTCGACTTACTAAAATATTTATTTTATTCGGTTACTGGGAATTTTTCCTCCAGATTTATTAACTTTTGTATGCCAGGACTTTTCTACTGGCGCATCATCATCAATATTATTTATTCTTCACACTACCCATCTGTAGAACAAAGTCACTGCAAGAAAAGGCTTAATCCAACAAAAGTCAGGCCTGGAATTTATCTCCTTGCCCAAATACTCACACACACCTCAATCCTAATTTAATACACTTTTTTTTTTTAAACTTTATTTGATAATGTTTTATTTCCATTAATACATTCATTATAAACTTATTTATTTCATTTTTATTTTTAAAGCGTTATTTTTACTCTCTTTTTTTTTTTTTTAAAAAAAAACATTTTCATTTTGCTTGTCTATTTTGATTTTACACATTTGTTTTGTTTGCGTCACGCTCCGCTATGTTCTAGACTTATGAGCTGGGATATCAATATAATCGATAAGACATAATCGAAGATTTTGACATAAATTGTTTTATAGATGCTTTGACATTTTAAACTCTAAGATTGTTATTTTATTTTACTAAGACTAACTTTAATCATTTTTAATTATTCAAACTAACTTGATACTCGTTTTTACATTTATTTCCTTAAACTTTGTTAAACATTTTCCATTATTCTGAGTCCATGGTCGTTAATAACTAGGTCAAGCCGGTGAATCCATCAGATTACATATTTTTAATTTTTGTCTGGCGGTTCTTTCTTTCTTTCTTTCTACTAACTCACTAACATAAACAATACTCAATATTCTAACTTCTATCTCTCGATTAAAATCTATTTTATCTCTTTCTCTTTCCATTTTATTTTCTGCCTTGAAAATAAGAAAACCTTTAAGCTTCACAGACCTCCGCCGTATTTTTCCTAACCATGAATATTTTTTCCTTCGCTTTCTATTTTAAATCTACGTTTAAAACAAACGCGAACTTTTACTTTAACCTCTTTAACTTTTTGTAAAAACTTTTCAACACTATCTTCTACCTTGAACTTATGTCTCTCTTCTATTTCTTGATCTACATTTGTTTCTACTTTATATGTCGCAATGCTATTTGATTCTAATTTAATTTCTATGTCTTTTATCACCTCAACTTCCTTTTCATCTTCCTGAGTTTCTTTAACTAAATCTACCTTTATAATTTCTTGGTTCTTCTCTACCTTTCCTGTAATTTCACATCTTATTTCCTTCATTTCTTCTTTTATCTTATTCTGTCCCATTTCGATCGGGTCCTTTAACTTTTCAAGCATTTCAGCTTGCCCTTCCAATTTACTCTTCATTTCATTATTTTGGTTTTTAAGCTCTTCAGCTATTTTTTTATATGCTTCGGCTGTTTCTTTTTGTTTTTCAAACATGCTGGTTAGTAAAGCTATGATTTCCCTTTTTTCCTTGTTTGGAATATTTTCTATATTTTTACCTTGAGCCTCCATTTTGGCTTTATTTCTTATCATTTATAATTTTAAACTTTACTTTTTTATATTATTTTTCTTTAATATTATATTTTATTCACGCTCATAAGTTTACTAATTTCTATTTTATTTATTTCTTTCTAAACTGGAAATACACGCTGACTCCACCCCTCCTTTGTCCATTTTTCTCTACCCGATCTTAATGTTTTAACTCCGCCCAAACACCCAACTGTCTCTGATTTAACATAATGATTTATTTTAACCAACATAAATAGCATAAATCTCTTCTCATTTAAAGAAAACAAAGTTTTCGTCAATTCTTTTTTTTTTTAAAAAAAAAAAAATTAAAACACTTTAACATACGTAATTTAGCTTTTGTATAGAAAAATTTTTTTAAACAAGAAACAAAGCATTTATTTACTATTGTTTCTTAGGTCCAGCCCCAATGTTGGGAAAAGCCATTTATGTACCGGGTCGAACCGCTGAAACCACTTACTTACACGTATATAAGTTTTGGCCGGTTTCAAACTCCTTCATAATACATTTATAATCTTATAAAGGTTGCGTGAATGAACCAGCAGGTTCGAGCAAAATGGGAAATCTTATTGATAGCTTTAACTATCAACAATGGCCCATCTCGGCTGCTAGATTCAAACCCCTACTATCCAAATACTTTATTTGTTTTGGGGTAAACCCCGGGGCACCAGCTAGTCTGAAGACTAACGTATTCGGGCAGTAGGCTCATAATCCAGCATTCGAAACAATTTCCTTAACTAGCCCAGTCTAATTTTAATCAGTAATAAAATATAGAAAAAGAATTGATAAAAAGAATTGACTGACAAATAAAGTTTAATTTTAAAGACAATTTATTAACTAACATTTACTAATTTTAAACATTTTTATGAATCTAAATAACACACACATTTTAAATTAACATTTCTAAACTAGTTTAAATATTCTTGTAGATTTTAATAGTAGAACACTGGTATTTATATAATTTATCTAATAACACTGATATAATGATCATGCACATATTAACTCACAATAATAAAGCATTAATAGCATTTGAAACTTAAACACACATATCAATATTTCATTTTATCTATGATAAGAGTTCATATAATTCGAATCTTGAATATTTATGAATTACGTCAGTGGCTACTATGTATAAATGATAATAAATAAATGTTTACCTAGGATTTTTGGAATGGGGATATTGCTTGTTGTTGACTGCTTCTGCTGCTTCTGATGGATTATATCTAACTGGTTAGATTTGGACGTTTCTTGAAGAGATTTTATGCGAAATCATTTGCTTTATTCTTGAAGACAGTTGAACGTTTGATGGAGGATTTCTGAATTGTTATGCAGACATTATTTCTCAGGCAGGTTTTGATGATCTTGTTGGACTAAAAAGGCTGGAGCACAAGCATATATTTCCAAAAGCTGCTCAACAATGCATGTTTGTTTCTGGATTCATAATAGAAATGCACTGTTATCTCAAACTGGAACAAGACTGTCACTGCTAACTAGACTGAATAAAACTCTTAACTGATTGTCCGATAAAATATTCCGTATTTATACCGACGAAGTGTTTTCCTTTTGATATCCTCTGGAAAATATCTGTTGTCGAAATTCTTTAGCAATTAATCCTATGACGTGTTTTTTGATTGATTGTTTAATTAGTAGCTATTTCAAAACGTGTTGTTTTCATATCTTTAATTAGTAGCGCACTGCTGTGTTTTTTTTTAAATACATTTTTCATTTATTTATAATATTTAATACTGATACATTTTTTTTACATTAGCACGCACATATATAATTTTAATCTACACATCAAAACTAGTTTTAAGATTATTTTTCTTCTTTAATTTAAATGAAGAGATTTATATATTTTTTTAAAGCTTTTAAATTGTATTTCACTAATAATAATAATAATAAACTCTTTACTTCCTTTTTATAAAACCTTTAGTTTAACTTTAAGAAAACCCCCTTCCCACTTTAAATCAATGATTTTTCAACTTTTATTTCAAACTCTTTTGCGAAAGATTTTTTTGTTTTAATAATTTTTTTACGACAAAATTATTTTATATACATGTGCCAATTTGGCCTTGGCACAATATATATATATAAGACTATTATTGATTGGAATAACTACTTCAGAGAAGTACAGACAACTAGCCTTTTATTCAACCATCAAACAAAATTGGAGGGCTGAACATAGTAGTGGAAGTAGACAAAAGACTTTTCATGAGAAGAAAAAAAGGAACTGGGTAGAGTACTTCCACAGCAGTGGTTATTCACTGGCTTGTATAGCAAAACCAATCAATGTTTTATTGTGACAGTTCTAAGTAAAAATATTCAGCTGTTCTTATGCATATGATAAAACAAAATGTTGCCAATGGAAGTACAATATATTGACTGTTGGAAGGGCTATAAAAGTAATGAATTAAGAAATGTGAGAATTGAAAATTTTCAAGCGAATCAATATAACTTGGCAATCCAACTACTGGCATGTACACATGTCTGGTGAAATGGTAAAAACATGGAAATGTGTGAATTTATATGGTATTGGCTATTTTATATGTCATTAGAGATTTCAGGCCACCTTTATGAACAATTTTCACCTTTTTCAGAATGAATAAATAACAGGTTTCGTTTATGGAATTTTTTTTTATTTAAGTTTATTACTTGATAGTGTTATTTTAAAGAAAGAATTTTATGGCAAGATTTTTTTTTCTATTTAAGTGATGTATTTAATATAAAAATAAACTAATCACAAAATGATAAATAATCTAATACCATTATTGGATTTTTAATTGCTATCTTTGATCTAGTGCTTTTCACATTGGATGATTCAAAAAGAAGCACTTTAATATTATCTTTGAAATAAAGTAAGCTAATCAAAAAAAAAAATTAAATCTTTCTACTATATTTATAATTTAATTAAATATTTTTAATCTATTTTCATACTGAATATAAAAGTAAAATAAACTATTTGATATAGAAATTGATCAATCAGAAACAATATTGCAAGTAAATAAAACTAACAACAATAACTGAATAGGAATAATATACTATTTAATATCAAAAAATATATATTATGCCAATAATGAGATGATCAGTTATCATAGTCATTATGTTGTATGTCATAATTCAAAAAATGTCACTTCATGAATTTCTAAGAATATTGTACATTTGACTAATCTGAATTCAATAGCATTATGGAATATTCAAAGTTATACTTGCATCAACTGATGTTATTGTCTATGCTTGATGGATGAAAGATTTAGAGATTCAGTTGGCTGAAAAAAAAATCTGGATTGTGCATTTCACCTAAAATATCATTTAGCCAGATAATATTTCAGATATTACTTCTAAATATGACTCAAACTTACTTCAGTGCTTCATCATTTTCTTAAATTTTCATATCAAATAATTTTTTCCTCAATTGTTTTGAGAATTCTCATATATACATACCAGTCTTAAAAAACATCATGAAATCACTTTCTTTTAACTACTATTTTTGTTATTATCTCTTTTCCAGAGTTATAAAAAAAGAATGGGTCTTCACCTTTTTTAATCTCCAAAAGCCAATTTACATGATAAAACAGTATGACTGTGCTATCAATGGCATTTTTATTTATGCCTTTCAAAAAATTAGCTTCGCAATGATCTTTGTTTCCCATTTATGGAACTCATCAAGAAATTTGGACTCCAGTAGTTATTTTAAATATATCCAAGATTTTTTATTTAGTTTGTTATAAGTTCTGTTTTAATGTATAGTTTACCCATCAAAATTACTAAATGAGTATCTTACTTTTTTTTAACCATTTTCTTCACATTAAAATGGTTAAATTATCCAATACCTAATCTGTAATTATTGGTGAGAGTCAAGGTTCTATCTTTTTTTTTCTGTCTTTATCATTTATACAAATATTATCTTAATGTTACTGTCAAAACAATTCATAATTTTCTGTAATGTAATCAAATTTTTTCTTTTAAATACCATCATTTTATTTTCAATGAGGCATTACCAAAAAATAAAAAAAAACCCTAACTTTATGAAATTTAATTTTTGATTCAGTTGTACTCCAAAATCATTTAAAGTATTTGTATTGTGTATTTTCTTATACAGGAATCTCTCTTAGTATGATTATATCTCTTCTATTGTCAAATGGTTTTCCAAAATCTTTTTTTTTTTTTAAAGGAAGAAGTTATTAAAAGTGACAAATTCAATCTTCAATTGAATATTGTTCTAACATACAAGTTAGATGGTTTGATTAATCAAAAATTCATCATTTATTATTATTATTATTTTGGTATTCAACTTTTCTTCATCATTCAGTTTTTGATCTTTCACATTTGTATATGATGGAAAGTACACTGTTCTTCTGAACTTGTTTGCTAATACCTCTTGCTTTTAAAGTTTAAATAACCTATCTGACCTTTTCTCATCATTTTCATTTGTATACCTTATACTTCCAATTTTCATGTAACTTTCTTCTTTATTTAATATTCAGTAACAATTTTTTTTAATTTAGTATCAATCACTAATTTTTTAGTTATATATTCATCCTTTTGAGTTGCTCTCAATAAAAATGAACTATTGGAAGGCTGATAATATTTGCTATGGTCTATCTAAGTTAAAAATTTATTGGCTGGGTTACCACTTAAAAAAAAGTAGAAATATGGATTATATATTTTTTTAATGTTACTTTATCATTATCATGCTTATAAAATGTGTATCAGGTGATCAACTAATGTAATTTCAGTTTCCTTAAAAGAATAGGTTGTAGAAAAACAGTGCAATATTTACAGATAATAGTACAACCAGAGATGGTCTCAACAATCATTGGTATGCAATTTTGTCACTGCAAGTCAGCATTGTTCCAGTTTTGTCACTATGTAACTCTGTTACCATACTACAAAATTGGAGTCATGTAAAAATAAGCTTATCATCTAATTTATGATAGAAGTATTAGTGTGATTGATAGCTTGGGATTTTACTTGCATATGATGTTATGCCCAACTATCTACTTGACTTTACTAATTAGATAGCCCATAACCAATCAGCTGCACATAAGGTTATACATCCAACTCTAATTAAGATGTTAATAAGACCTAGAAATATTGAGTTTTTGGATACATGATAACTGCATTTTTTTACTATATTGTTTCATATAACATGAAAGGTAGTCTTCTGGATGACTTTTTCAAATTCTGAATATTCGTATGTATATTTCTAACAATGGTGATTATTTATAAATCTGCTTCAAATTTATTTATCAAACAAAAAGCATTATATAAACAAAGAGAATACATAATATTTAAAATATTTTATATTTATTTACATTGTTACTTGTTTTTATCATTATTTTAAATAAAAATTTGATTTCAATGAATGTTGACAAAATATAATAAAAATTGTATTTTGTTATCACTTATTATAATATTATTTTTCAATTTTTGATACATTTGATTATAGTAATCTCTTCTTACAAACACTTTACCATGTATTTCTCCAAATAATGTTTTAATTTAATTTTTTTTTTTATTTCTTGGTTTTCTTTTTCTGTTATTATTCTTTTATTTGTGTGGGTAGATTCTATTTGTACAAGGAAATTATATTCCTTTGCAGCTTTTATCAAAATTTTTGAGATAATTTCATTTTTGAATTTTGTTCTTTACTCAGATCTAAAGAATATGGACTTTGATTAACATCTTGTGGAAGATAAATAGAGAAATCAAACCATAATGAGACAAGAAATACTAGTTTTTTAACATAAAATAAGTAAAGGAATATCAATAATTTACAGAAAAAATGCTACAGTTTTAAAATACAGATATATTTTTTCTTATTGGAAAAAAAAGTGGCATTGATAAAATTCATAGGTATCATAATAGTACAAAATTATTGAAATGTGTTAATGTAATATTTTGGTTTTAGATTTGTTTTTAATAAAGAATCATTTTTTTATTGAGAAAAAAAATCCCAAAGTAATTATTTTACCAGTGTTAAGGAACAGGTAAATCATTTTTATTAAATTACATACCAGATATATTTCAACAAACATTTATGAAGAATTATGTGCACAAATGGGTGGGGGAGGGGGTATCCATAAATATAACATGGGGGAGGGGGTAAAATAATTTTGAAGTTATTTTTTTAGATTTTGAAATGTTTGATCAAGGTCCTGACAAATTCATATTTAAAAATAGCTTTTCCTCTAGTAAAATTAATATACTGAGCTTATTAATATGGAGAATTACATTTTGCACTATGTCTTGATTTAATATTTATTTTGCAAATGGATTTTTTTAATTATTAACTGTTAACAAAATATAATAAAGAAATATGTAGAAGTTCCACCAGGAGATAAGATTTATTAGTGACTTTATTAAATCCTTAAATTTTACCATTGTAACTGTACATTCAACAATCATTAACTGTATGTTTCATGGTGTTTGTCCATACATAAGTAGATTAATAAAATTCCATTTACAAAGCAGATAATCACAATAATCATGGCTACTCCAGTAATGTTTAGAAAGATCAAATCTATCTGAATCTATGACCTGAAGAAAAAAATTGTTCAGAATATCATAAGAATTCCATTTTAAAAGCTATAATTCTTTAATTGTAGATTCAGGGATAGCCATTGGGGAGCTGGTATAGTGGGTGCAATACACCAGGGTCATGTTTGTAGGGGCCCATGATAATAAAATTTAAAAAATATATATTCAAAAAGTTTAAAATAGCATAAAACCACTGATATACATTAGCAAAGCTTTATTTAAAATTTTTGCTGACTTTCATCACTTTCCTCCTACATACAGACAATGCATAACCTACAGTGCAAGATATGTGATATCTTATATAGAATCCAATAAAGAATAACAAAACTTAATACTTCTATATGTTTGCAATTGCAATTCCAAAAATTCCTTTGTGAAAGTGCGCATTTACTCACATATTAGCAGCAGGTGTTGTATTATAGGCACAAAAAAAAATGTTCATAGAGTTGGACTTGACAGCATTAATGATTTTGGCAGGCACACAATGATTAATAAACTATAAGACAAATAAGGTGTTGTATATATTGGAACATGCCTATGATTGCAAGAACAGTGAAGTACAACTGCACAGGATAATGTAAAAAATCATGTTAATTTAATATTTATAAGAATTAGCAATTATTGATAATTTAAATATCACTATGTTATTTTGCTTGTTTGAATAACCAAACTAAAAACCTATTTGCATTCAATTGCAAATCTTTACAATCTGTATTATTCCCCAAGACTCCTAACAGCATATTACTTGTATAATATTAAAAAGTAAGTATTTTACTTTTTTGTTAATTCAGTGGAATAATCATTTTTAATATTATTAGAGCTCATAATTTCCACACCAAGAAAGCATCTTTCTGGGTGTCAAAAAGAAAATTAGCAGAAAAAAAAAAGGCTATAAATTCAAAAAGTCATAAGTAGAACTGCTTTCATGGCTACAAAATAAATCTGACAATGAAATTGCTTCAACTTTGGCAGTTCTTGATTTAAATTTTAGTTAGAGCAGAAAAATACAAACAAAGTACAAAAGTTTGCAAACAAAATATAGTATGTGCGGAAAACATATTGAGATGCTTGAAGATGTATTTATAGAAAAGTATTAGAAATAGCAAATAATAATGTACAGTGCAAAAATCAAAATCTAGTGATAACAAATGAAAGTAATAATGATAATGACAATACTGAGTGATCAAGTGAATATAAATTTGTGGTCAAATACTGTAAGTGATATGTGATCTAAAAAAAAGTAATCAAGATTTTTTTTTTAAAGAATTCTGATAGTAGATCATTTTCTACATTTTATTATGTTAAAAAAATGTGAAATGGTAAAACCAGCTAGTTAGTTTACTCAAAATCTCAGAAGTCAGTACACTGGGTTTGTTATTTATTATTTCCTAAAAGAAGAAAAAAAGATCAATCAACACAGTTTATAGATGGTTTCAATAAATGGAGAAAATTGACATCTTTAATTTGAGATCATGAGCTTTCTATTTATTACTTTAATTCCTTTATTGCTTGGCAAGAATGATTAAAACAGCTTAAGTTATGTTCCATTATTGATAAAACAAATCAAATTAATATATATAAAAAGGAACATCTTAAATTATTATTCCAAAGATCTTTAGATATGACTTTATTTTCACCAAATAATAATCAGCCATTTCAAGAGTATCATGAAATACTAGAGACCAAATAATGAAAATTTTTTTAAATCAAATTGTTAAATAAATATGAAAGAAATATGATTAAGTACTAATGAATCATACAAACTGAATTAAAAATCCAGAAAAAAAGAATATTGCACTACTTGGCACACAGAACAACAAGAGGAATTTGTTACTGGTTTAGATAATGAACCCTATTTAATAAAATTAAGAATAATATAAAGCAGCCACATATTATACTATCAAAAAGGATTGTGCTTCTGATATTTCTCACATGGAAGAAATATCAATAATTATTAATATGTAAATTTGTAGACAAAAAATTAATCATTAATGAATTATTTATAGGCTTTATTGAAGAAATTGATACTATTGTTGAAAGACTAGAAAATATGTTTTTTAAAAAAAGCTTGATTTAAATACTATAAATTATAGGCACAAGCATACAATAATAGTAGAAATATAAAGAGAAAATATAGAAGTGTACAATCCAGAATAAATAATTTAAACTCTCATATAATTTATGTACCTTATTTATCACATTATTTTAATTTGCTAATTTGTGATGCTGCTTCTAATATTGCAATGTTTCTACCATTTGTTTTCTGCATCTACAAAAAGGTGGGAATTTATATAAAAACATTTAAATATTATACTTAAACCATTGTGTGATTCTCATTGAGAAACCAAAATAGATTCAGTTAACACAGTGTATACATAATTTAAACAAACTCGTAATACTTTGGAAAAACTTATTGATATAAAAAACAATAACACAGCAGTCTCTGACAAAATATACTAGATTCATTACAAAAAATGCCATTTATTTTTTAAGTTTATTAGTATGGCTTCCAATATTGTCAAAAATTAATATATCAACAAAACAATTATTGTTGACTGTTTTTAATTTAGTAAATAAAATTAAAAATGAAATCCAAAATTTTAGTTCAAAGTTTAATATATTTTTAGAGAAAACAAAAATGATAGCATAAAACATGATTTCCTAGAAATGAATTAGAAAAAGAAAAACATTTTAACTAGTAGAAGATGAAATATTACAAGACTCAG
Organism: Epiperipatus broadwayi; assembly: GCA_028023455.1. Classification (NCBI taxonomy): domain Eukaryota; kingdom Metazoa; phylum Onychophora; class Udeonychophora; order Euonychophora; family Peripatidae; genus Epiperipatus; species Epiperipatus broadwayi. Next base: position 3,706,936 of record JAQFVV010006219.1, on the reverse strand, counting down.
TAGAGGAATTTAGATGTAATTTTTTCAACATTACGATTGACACCATTATTGAGCAACTAGAAGAGAGATTCAAAAATATACCTAATATTCTAATTTCAAATTAATAGATATAAAAACACTAGAAAAAACGAACTAAAAAAATTGCTCGAGGAATTTTATAAAATTCTACAACAGGGATATAAGCCAAGACTTAATTCAAGAAACTGTTCTATTAAGAGAACTGATCTTAAACAAAAAAGATGTAACTTATGCACAAGATATATTACAATATATATTAAATAATAATTATAATGAACTTTTTCCAAGTGTGCTATCTGCATTAAAATTTTTCTTTCTGTTGCCAGTTACTATAGAAAGTGCAGTGTTCTTTTAGCAAATTAAAATCAATAAAGAATTATCTTCAATCAACCATGTGTGAAGAATGCTTAACTGTATTTGCTATATTAAGTATTGAGAGAAGAATTGTTAAAAATTATAATTTTGCTTGTATGATTAATGACATGGACAAAAAAAATCACCGTTAAATACAATATTTAATATTAAACGCAATATTTTTGTTAATAGTTCTTTGAAAAAAAAAAAAAAATTATGCCACCAAAAAGATTCTTGCACTGAGGCCCCTTTATAGAGATGGCCAACCTTGTCTACATTCTTAATTTAATGCAGAGAAAAATATCTTGATTTGAGTTTTAGATAATAAAACTGTATCTTGAATTACTGGAAAGTCTGATCTAATTAGATTTTTGTATATTTTCTATGAGGCAAATTTACTTCTGCTATCTGGTAGAGGAATAAGAACAGAAACCCACTGCACAGAAGTAGATTTGTGTAAGTCTATAATATTTTTATATCAATATTTAATTGACTATCCTAGTGTGGGGATTTTTTACTTAAAATAGAATCATAATATTCAGCAGTACAAAAATTGATATTAAAAAGACTTGTATGTAAAATATTTGCATCTTAAGCCCAATTAGTGTCAATCCAAAAAAATATTTTAGATCGAACCTTAGATGAATGAAGTAAGTTATGGTCCAAGATCACTTTAAATAGCATAGTATAGGATTGTATGTCAGTTTATTATTGCAAAATATTATATTCAGATTATTAGTTGTTATTCTTATGCTTAGATGAAAAGTTATAAATACTATCTTTAAGTCAAATAATTTTTTACTTTTGGGAAATATATATATTCTAGCATGTGTGTGTAGGTGTGTGTTCAGCACAACTGTTCCCAAAAGATATAAAGTGTTAATATAAAATAGATAACTAAAAACAAACTAGCTGAGCGCTGCCTTCATAATCATAGCTTGCTATTGCATTTAATGATATGCAAATATGCTAATTCCATTTCTTTGATAAAGCATAGCACGCGTCCTTCCTATTTATGGCATCCTTGTCTCATAGTAGCAAGCTATGATTATGAAGGCAAGATCCTTTGAAAGCGCTCAGCTCATTTGTTTTTAGTTATCTATTTTATATTACACTTTATACTATAGCTTTTGGGAACAGTTGCGCCGCACACGTGCTAAAATACTATCTTTGTAGGATTAGGAATAAAATTCCAGTCTTTGAAAAAGATTTCCAATTATTTCATATCCTTATTGAGTGATTTTTCTATTTCAGGAGAGAATTTCTTGTTAAATCAATCTCATCGTCATAAGTTTTTAAAAGATCACTTATGAAATTATTAAATAAAGTAGTTGTACAAATAAACTTTGACGTAGTTCATTCTATAAATTTTTTTCGCCTAATGTGATTATCATGTTACTTGAATTCTATTGGAAAACATTTTGTCAAGTAAATTACTAAACATCACATGATCACTATTTCTTATGCTTGCTCATAACTTATTAAAACAGGTAAAACTCTCCATACAGTAGTGCCACTCAGTGCAAGCCAGAGTAATCAATGAATGCCAGATGGCTTGTGCATAAAATCCCTATCTAATGCCTACTTATCCAATATCCCCAAGACTAGTTTCTGGCTTGTAGCCTTCATCAGTGAGAAGCTTTCGATCTGAGAGCACTGCACCTAGATCTTAGGATCTAATGCAACCCTCCAGCAGCCATCTTTTATCTCTACTTAACTACAAAACTATGAGAATAAAATTGAAAACACATTAATATTTTCAATCCAAGCTCATTGCTTATATAGTCATATAAGTCTGAACTCAGTTCAGTACCCATACATTCTGAAATCTTTGGTTCTTTAATAACCATGGCTACCACTATCATATTAGGCAGGTGTTAAAAGACTAAACATTACACTATGTTTGTTCATAACTGTTATTAAAACAGGCAAAACTCTCCATATAGTAGGCCACTCAGTGCAAGCCAAGAGTAATCAATGGATGCCAGAAGGCTTGTGCATAAAATCCTTATCTAGTGCCTACTCATCCAATCTCTCTAGACTAGTTTCTGGCTTGTGGCCTTTTTCACTTTAAGTTGTTAAAAATAAAATTTTCTTCAGAGCAGCTAACCAAGTGCCTAAACCTAGCTTTCTGGATATCAGTGCTTCTCAAATATTGTCAACATTTTTGTTAATATGATTCTTTCAAATGTCTTATAGGGAGTATCTAATAATGATATTGGGTTGATTATTTTTTGGATCATTTTTTTTTTATAAATCTATTATAATTTTGCTTTTATGTCAAATTTTTGAAATAGTTTCTGTATGGATAATGTTACTGAATAGTTTTGCCAATCATGCTTTGATTTTAGATTCTAAATTTTTTAGAAATTCTGGAAGCATCTGTTTTCTCATAGCAACAACAACAAAAAATCACATCCTTTGGTAGATTAAAAAATCAAGATAAATTACTGTAATTAAAATACCCAATTTATGGAAAATAGTAACATAGGCAGCTCTTTTAGAGGGCAAAATTATGAGAAAACATTTTCATCACTATTACAACTTAATTATTATTTTTTAATCAAGAAACTTTTTTTTTTAAATTTTTAATAAATTAATAGGCACTTATTTTCAAAATAAAATTTAAAAATAAACGCAATAATATAAATTTATTTGCCCAATGTTTGTCTTGTCTTTCCCAATGGAATATCTATTGAGTAACATTTTGTTAAATTAATACTAAAATTTATATCTACTAAAACTATTGTGTAAAACTAGTTATATAATATAATGGAAATTAAAATATCAATTAATAATGTGAAAGAACTAAAAAGTAAAATCTGATTATATAGGAATTCAATTGTTAATAACTAACAATTGAATTCTAGAAGGACCTAATGTTTTAAAAAAATTTAATAGCTAATAAAAAACTTTCCACCCAGATAAAGATGAAACAGATAGATTACTCCAGAAAACAAAACTATTTAAGCAGGGGAAAAAAAGAAAACATGTTTTTTCTTCCTCCCTTGTGTGTTCCCACAACTGAGTTGCACACTGATATGAAACAGAGGAAAAAATCAGCAGGGATTTGTTTCCAGACCCAGGATCTCAGCTCCTGAAAGAATTCAAGCTGACTAGGGATCAAACAGATTGCCCCGATCTCATTATAAATTATATGCACGTCAAGAATCCACAGAAGTAAAGACATTTGCCAGAAAATTAGATAAATAGTACTTTAATTAAGTATTAAGTGTACGATTAAACAAGGGACTAATACTTCCCTGAAAGTGTCAAAGGAAATGAGTCGAGTGAAATTGAATTTATATGTATTCATATTGTTACATTTTTATTATTGTCAAACTCACTTGACTTAAACTTTGACACCATCCACTTCAGATAAATACAATAATGATTATTACCAATCATCTCTAGCATAGATATAAACTTTAAACATCAGTAAAAGATTAATATATCTGATTTTTTAATGTTAAACATACACACACATGGAGTTATTCACCTTTTTCTTTCTTATGTGTAACATTTTTATAAAGGTTGTTTAATATATCAATAAATGTATTCATATTATAATCTATGTATAGCATTTAACTATATGTGTATCTATATTACTAGAATTATATTGTTCTGTATTAAAATTAGTTTTAAAAAGTGATCTGCAGTGGGGTTATTTGCCTTACTGAGAAAGAAAAATAATTTAGAAATCATATTGCTAATCTTACTCAGACGAAGGTTAAGATTAACACACAGCCCCCAGTTTGCCATTTTTTTTTGTAAACCATAAAACACAATTTATATACCTTACAATTTATTCTGCAATGTTAATGTTATAATAACAATAATGTGATGCATTATGGCTTCTCCTTTATTGGAGTCAGGAATCTCTCAGCTACTATGTGTAGAGAAACCTGTTACCACCTTACGTTACCATTCCCCACCCTATGTTTTTCCCATATTCTTCTCCATCTGATTTTCACAATATTATCTTTGTCCACTCTATGGCCTTTATATCTAGACTCCCTCCCCCCTTATTTTTCCCCAAACCCAGCATAAAAACCAAGAACCCACTTTCTGTATAATCACTTAGTTTATATTTATTCTCCAACAACTTCATTATTTGACCATTTCTGCTTGTAAGCATTTACCTTCAATTAATAGATGCCTAATATTTTCCATGCCTTCTTTATATAACTTGCAGATTAAATTACCCACATTCCTCCATTTATGTGTATATTCCCTTGTTGCTAATGACCCTGTTCGAGCCTTAACCAGTAAACTACTTTCTCTGCTATTATCGTAAATTAACTCACACCCAATATTCTGTTTACTTCTATATATATTTAAATTGTTTTTATTCTCTAAACTAATTCTCCATCTCTGCTACTCACTATTTTTTATTAATGCATTTATTCTTTTATCCCATTATTTGCCATTATAACACTAAACAATACTCCTAACACAATCATTCTATCTTTTGTACAAGTATACTGACATAAGTATTTATCCAAAACGTCTGCATACCCATATTACTCTTCTCATCCATCTTGTTGCCCATCCCTTATTTGTAACCCAATTAAATACTGTGTTGGCTATTCTCTTACTATCCATAAATGGCAATCTACATAACATTTTCATTTTGCATTTCTTACACAAAAAGCTGACCCTATTTCTCCTTGAATTCCCTTCTCTGCCATCTACACATCTTCATCCACTCCTTTACTAATACAAATCATTACCATAAGTTAACCCTGTTATTACCACTTCTACTTTCCATACAATTCTTGTTGCTAAATCATATTCATTATATAAAACACTGTTAATTTCTTTATCAGTCCCTTTCTTTGCTTCATTTATCGATTTTTTCTTCCATTCATCCAAGCAACTTCTTGGATTACTTTAGACGATTCCCAAATGGTTAAATCTATTCACCATATATAACTTTATACCCCCCAATTCTCTTTCCCTGGCATTTATCATTATCACTTTTGATTTTACTTCACTAAATTTATTCCCCATCTCTTTACCCACTCTTGTGCATGTCTTCAGCATAACTTCCATACTTTCTTTGCACAAAAACATATCAGCAAATAAAAAAACTTGATAATATATACACTCCCTTGCTACCTATTAATGGCATCTCTACCCTTCTTCGTAGTCTTTCTTGTTCTCTCCATTTCTCTCAAATATAACAAAATAGATGACATAGGGCATCCTTGCCTTAGTCTCACCTCACTTTTAACTCTTAATTGATTCTATATTTCCTAATTGATAGTATAGTAATTATTTTCATACAATCTCATTCAGTCTTAAGCTTTTTTTTTGATAATACTGTAATTTATAAGTTTTCTGTACTATAATATGTTTCATAAATCAAATCCCCTAATGCTTTATTTCCTTGTTTTGCTAAGTGCAATTCATCTTTACTAAATAATTTCCTCTTACTAATAAAATAATCCCACACATCCACAAACATAGCATTATTTCTCTCGCATAATTTTTTCAATCCCTATCTAACATATATTTATTTTCAAATCTTGGTAGTAATCCAACTATTCCTACTCTTCCTTTAACCTTATTATTGTACTCATCCATCAATCTCTCCAAATGCTCTAACAAATTATTTGTTCCTACTGTAACATAAACAACTTTATTACCTTGTTTCTATAATGTTTCGAGAGGTATTATTCTCCTCTCTTCTTAAAATATGTCTGGCTTGACCAGTGACAGTACTAGCTGGAGAATCAAACCTGATATTGAATTTTAAGGTAACACTCTAACTGAACGAGTAGCAAACCTCCATACAGTAGTCCTGCCAAGTGTAAGCCATCGTAATCAGTAGATTCAGAAAGGTTTATGCATAAAATCCCTATCTAGTGTCTACTTCTCCAATATCTCCAGACTAGTTTCTAGCTTTCATCAATGAGGGGCCTTGGACTTGACAGCTAGATCTAAGGATCTAATGCAACCTTCCAGTAACCACCTTTTATCTTTTTTGGCTAATTATAAAGCTAGGAGACCAATACAAAAACACAATAATGTCTTTCGATCCAAATTCATTTTCTTGTATAGTCAGATAGACCTGAACTCAGTTCAGTGTCTATATATTTTGGTGTCTTTGGTTTTTTAAAAACCACAGTCACCATTATTATAGGCAGGATAAATATAAAACCATCAAAACATTACCCAATCACCATTTCATGAGGGCTGTTAACAACAGCAGCAAAACTCTCCATACAGTAGTGTCACTAAGTGCAAGACTGTGTAATCAATGGACGCAGAAAGGTTTGTGTTGCCTATTCCTCCAATATTCCCAGACTAGTTTCTAGCTTGTGGCTTTCATCAGTGAGGAGTCTTAGATTTGAGAGCACTGTACCTAGATCTTAGGATCTAATGCTCTCTATCACCCATCTTTTACCTATTTAGTTAACTATAAAGCTAGGAGGCCAATATGAAAATGCAATGTCTTCAATTCAAACTCATTTGCTTGTATAGTCACATAGATCCGAACTCAGTTCAACATCTACCTGCATCCATTGATTACAAAGGCTTGCACTTGGAGGCACTACTGTATGGAGAGTTTTCTATTATTATTAACAGCCTGTGTAAGCATATGAAATGATAATATGATGTTTTGATGATTTTAAGGTCATAATAATGATTACCCATTACATTTTTATTTTATTATAGATATCTATATGTATTATAATAGCAGTCCTACAACTATGAAGTTGACTTAAAGCTTCCAATATTATCATTTAAAAGAAAAATTGTACTACAATGCTCTCTTGATACTGTAGAAAATTAGCCTAAAAAAAAATTCCCATCATCTCCTAATTTGTTATTTATAATATATATTTTATTTAGTTATAGATAATTCTAATCAAATTCACAACTTTTTTTTTGAAAATCATATAATGCTTATACACAACTATACATTAAATTCCTTAAAATTATATCCTTAATCATAACTGGTTAACAATATTAATTTTTACTTGGTTCTATATTACATCAAAAATATTTTTACCATGTTTATTATGATTTTATATTGCTCATTTAGAATTTAATGCACTATTACTGATATCTAATTTAGCAATAGTAGAAGGTAACTATCAAAACTATAAATGATTTTTTACTATAAATTTTTTAATTAATGCAATTATCAAATATTATTAATTTATTTATTTCACAAACGTTTCCAATAATGTTAATTATTAGTAACTGATTATTAATTAATATTCAACATTAGCATTGATTATGCTAATAGCATCTCATATCAGTGATAATAATTAATTACTACTTTATAGATTAGAAATATATAATGTATGTAATATGTTGGACTAAACATCATCTATCAGTAAATGTTGAATGTATAGAAAATTTTAAACTTTATTTAAACTTATCAAATACAAACAATTTGTAATAACACACAAATAAACAACCCAGGTTAGTAATTACAGTTTCAAGTAATATTATTCTCCACTCTTCTTCAAGTGTTGCTGGTCTGACCAGTGTTAGTATTTGCATAGGCAAATATATAATGTAGTCATATGCATGACGGCATAAACAAAATAATAAAGTAACAAAAGATGAATTGTAGTTCAAAAAGTTACAATGCGAGACTGCAAAAATAATATCTGCTGTCATTATTAATTCTCAAAATATAATTTACGCCTATTTTTAATAATACATTTCAAAAATTCACTTGTTATATATACAGTAGCTAACAAAATTGTGCTAATAAAAATCCTTATATTTAAATGTAATGCAGTACTATTAAAAAAAAGCGCCTCAAATATTCAAGAAATATCTCTAGCGAATCTTTAAAAAAAAAAAAACAATAGGCAATCCAGTTAGAAAATAATCATTAATAAATGCTTATTGTATCCATACCTTATAATAAATAAATAATTTTCCTTTACAAAAAAAAAATACAGTACGGTAATTAAAGGATTATCTTTTCTTTTACAGCGATCTAGTTATCTCTCAAGCAATGTAATCAACTTTTGTAAAAAAAATCAATTCTTAGCATTTATTAAAAAAAAAAAGATACTTGTGTATTTACCGGTAAAATAACTACAGTTAATAGAAAAAAAAATTAATAAATAAAGTTGTAAATATTATAAAAATTGTCTTTCTTTAAATAACAGCAATAAAAAATAACAACACTGGAAATATTAGAATACCATCAGTCGTTTTCAGCCATTTTGTTTTAAACAGCTTTTATATGCCCCTAAAAGTGTATAATTTTTACTGTATGCCTTTGAAACTGAATAATTTAACAAAAATCACTTCCGTCCTTCTTAAACCCTCAAATTCAGAAGTACCAAAAATAAATATATAATGGAATATTTTTGATAAAAATGGATAATAATCAGGATAATATATATATGTTTTTAATAAATAAGGAAAATAATCAGGATAATAATGACACACCAATGGAACGAAAAAGGTGTTTAGCCAGAGAAAGAATTAAATGCTGGGGAGATAATGCATCTCAAACTGATATAGAAAAACGAAAAGAGTTAGATCGAAAAAGAAAGCAACATGCTCGACAAAATGAATCTATGGAAGAAAGATCTCGACGTTTATATAATGTAGCAAAACGTCAAAGAGAACGACGAAAAAATGAATCACCTTCTCAACGATCACAGCGTTTAGCGAAACTTAATGCTGCTAATCGTAAACGACGAGAAAATGAATCACTTTCTCAACGATCACAGCGTTTAGCGAATCTTAACGCTGCTAATCGTAAACGACGATCCAAACAAAACATTGTGGCTTCTCATGCTGATCGATCAGAATTACATATATCACAAGATCCATCCCTTCTAGCTTTACGCCAAAAAGTAATTGCAATTCGGTCAGTTAATGATGAAAGATTACATCCTAAACCTACTAGAAAAAATATTCAAGAACCAATTGAAGAAAACCTTCATTCAGAAATAAATGAAACGATTATTTTCTGGATATATATTTTACTTTAAATATTATTTAAAGTTTTTTTTGTGTGTGTGAATTTGACAGCGTTACAAATGAACATGGAAAGGCCGTCGTTTTTTTTTTTAATTGGCTGCTTTAACAAATTTTTTTTCAAGATTTAATGTAAATTAAACAAATGATTTTAATATTATATAAATAAATGTAAGAAATATACCCAGCCTGAAAGGCCATCAGTTGCATAAAATTCTTGTAATATAAATTATTTTTTAATTAAGTATGAATATTTATTCAGAAAAACAATTTTTTTGATTTTAATTGTAAATTTGAAAGCGTTATGGACAATTTTTTTTTAATTGGTTATGAATTTGACACGTGACCGCCTTGTGGATAAACATACATTCACATGGATTTTATATATAATGATAGTATTTTATGGTAACATTAATAAAATTGTATTTATTAATAATCTTTTTTTAAAATTTGTGTACAAATAGATGTGTAAATAAAATGTATATATTTTTTACGGCTGAGTTCTTAAATTTTTAATAAATTTAGTTAAAGTTAAACACAATAATTAACTTCATACAAATTTTACTTGTTTGCTAAGGTTTACTACTGAAACAATTTAAATCAAAGAATAATTTCAGATGTTAAAATTTCAATGCTTTTTTATTTATTTACCTACAACCATATTGATTGATCAATTAACCTTAATATATAAAAGGAAGAAAGGAATTATATATTGTCCTTTGCTAGTGTTGAGTCATCTGTAGTTACTAAATCAAAATCTTCAAACATGAATTATTCACATGATCAGAATAAAATGGAATTTTTTATTATGAAAAAGAATTAAATTTTATTTAATTATTTCATCATTAAAATATATTGTCTATTTTGTCTTAGAAATATCTACATAATACTACCCTAAACTTATCTATTAAAACTACAAGGATGGCAAAAAAAAAAACCCAAACATTTTAGCTTCTAATAAGGATAAAATTAGTTTGTATATAATCTTCTACAAGACATGCTATCTCCTCAACTGGATATGCTCACCATCACATAATTATCCAAAAAAATCTTCAAACCAAGACTGTTTGAAAATAACCATAGTATACTGTTATCATATAACAGATTAAATGTTTATTTATAATAACTGCAATTGGATTAGAATAATATGTGTTTATAGGTAATACTGTATGGAGAGTTTTGCCTATTTTATATTGTATGAAAAATTAATAGTATTTTAAAAAATATTGTTTGTATAATTATAAAATTATTAATTATAAATTTAGTCTAATATAATGAAGACAATGCATCCATAACATTTTGGTCCCAGTTTCCTAATGAATGGCATAATTAGCATATAGTAGCCCACACTTTGTTTACAATGCTTTATTGTTTATTGTGCTGTTTTCTATATTTACAGTTCTTTTCAACATACCTATAATTTAAAATTGCAGTATATATCAACAAAAATATTTTTAAAAAAACTAGAATATTGGAATTATAAAAAAGACACAGAAAATTGATAATATAGTTGTGACTTGTGATAATATGCTAAATTCAATCTATACACACTTCAAAGGTAAATTACAGAAACATTTTTCAAACCATCATATAATTACTTTGGGACAATAGATAAACAAACATTGTTCAAACTACAAAATTTTTTACAAGATTTGGAAAACATGTCTGAATCTTCCTATTCAGGTCTTCCAGGTATACCAAAGTTTGTATTTGAACACCTAAGTCAATTCACCTCAAAATATCTTGCAGACATGGCTAATTTTCTACCAAAAGACATTTATGAAATTCACAATTTATATCCAATAGTAATTGTCCTATTAACAAAGAAAAATATATCCACTACCCACAATGCAAAATATAAGGCCAATATCCATGAGTCCAATAGGGATAAAATTACTTGAAAAGGTATTAAAAAACAAGATGAAGCCACATCTATTACCACTATTGTCACAATGACAATTTTCTAAAAAAGGATCATCAATAGAATAAGCAGCATTATTATTCAAGACATTCATTGATATGGTGCAAAATGTAAAGAAATGCAGACCAATAGTAGTACAGTTTGCATTAAAACAGCTTTTTACTTTGTACCAATTGATATTCTCATAATAAACTTTGAAAAATACTAATATATCTAAATCTATTTTATATGTACTTAAAATTTACTTATAAACATTACTTTAAGAGAAATGTCTCCATCATTTAACCCAAGTCAATCAATACCTCAAGGATCATAACTTAGTACTTTATTATTTACAACTTACATAAATCAATTCTTTAGCATCATAAAAAATCATCTCTTCCAGGCATATATATATATATCTCCACATTGAGTCGTAATATAACCTGCATAGTATACATGGACAATATAGTTTTCTTTACAACTAAAAAAGAAATTCTGATATTAGTAAAAATTATGAAGGAATTTACCAACTGCCATAAACTTGAATTCAGTTTTGACAAATCATGTGCATGGTACATATACACAGGTAAATTATATACAGACACATTTTTTGGCTTACCAATTTGGGTTTTCCTTTCTATCTGAGCAATTTAGCTATGTGAAAGCAAATACAAGATAAATTGTTGCAATCAACAGAATACATAATATCACTTTCAAAGGCATATCTCTCTATTCTAGGGTCCCTCTTATCAACATGCTTATCATCGCAATGATAACATACTACTTACCTGTCATAATCTTTACAAAATCATTTATATTCATTGTGCAGAAAGCTCATGTGGGGAAAGAAAATAGTTGCAATTTTATTCAGAAAATTAGTTTCATAGTGTTCAAAATGAATTAGGACTACACCCAATTTATGATTGTAGGATCCCAAAATCTGGAGATGATATTTAAGGTAACACCAACAGATAAACTTCCTTCATATACAAAACATCTTCAAATAATTCTATCACCAATTATTAACCTAATGACAAATATTAAGATAACATTTCCACAATATTGGAAAATTCACGATCTTTTATATCCAAACATTAATGAAGTGGCTGACTCTATTATTTGGCATTAATAATAGGCAACTGATAAGAAGATTTAAGTATTGGATTCTTGAGTCAAAATATTTCGATTTTATGCTAAAAATAAATGTGGCCTTTGCTTACATTATATTTTTTGAGGTATAAGAGAAATCTTGTCAACACAGAAACTATATATCAATTATGTTTTAGGGAAGAAAAGATCAAAAAAACCTATTTTTTTTTAAGTATAGTAGCCTACAAGATCATGAAAATACTTCAAAAAATAATAATACAATTCAATCGATCATTAATTCTTTTCCAAAAGTTTGCTTTGCAGAATAAGAATCATCACATTCATACTTTACGCTATGTGGTGCAAAAGGTACTTAATTTTTTACAACAGTGACACAAGAACACATTTAAAAACAAACTAGACACAATTAAACAGAGAGACAAAGAAATTGTCTGGTATATTCATTATAATTTTATATGTTTATCAATATGTAGTTGTTTTTTTCCTTCTAATTCTGACAAATTGTAAATATGTCTAGTTCTTTATATTGTTTTTTTTTTTTTCATTTCTACTGTAATATACTAAGTGTTTTATCAATAAAATTCCTTCTGAAACAGAAATAATAACATGAAGCATATAATAATAATAAAACTTACTGTATCATTTTTTTTAATATTTTTTAAAAAATTCTATCAGATTTTTCTTTTTATTATTTCACGAATAACTGATTTCTACTTTTTTATTTTTGCAAATGGCAAACTTGTGAGTTGGATTATTTTTCCTTTTATAATTATATTAATTTTCATTTTAACATTTAAAAAAAGAACTTCATTATTTTTTTTACCTATGAAGAATTTCTAAAACCAGTAAGCTTTATACTTTGAAGCCATTTCAAATAAAATTTTGAATCTGAATAAAAAAAAAGTCTGAATTAGATTATGACAAAATGAATGGATATAAATGATAACTGCACAAAACTTATTGCAAGACAAAAAAAAAATGACTGCTGCTTATCAAAAATTATAACTGTATATATAAATATAAAAATTATATTTTTCTAATTAATTTACAAATGTTAATGTTTTTAATTTTTGTTTGTTTACTGTTGGGGGGGGGGGGCAAATAAAACTGATGTAGCAGATGTGGCAATTCAACTGTATATCATTTATTATCATTATTTGTTACATTCATTCACAAAGCTATGAGTATGAGATTCCAACATTAAATCTCGAAAGCACTAAGCAGACCGCTTACACATTATTTTAAGTATAATTATAGCTTCACTAATGAATGCGAAAAAAGTCGCATATTTATAATTACAATTTTCACTAGTGAAGAGAAAAACAATTTATTACATTTATTAATAAAGTTAAATTTAGCCTATATAAAAGAGAATTAAAATAAATATAGTATAACGTTTTGATTTGATTGGTTCTCTAAAAAGACACGTAGTTTCATTAAAATTATCAAAATTTTAAATTTAATATAATTAAACAGTAAATGTATATATTTTAAAGTAAATATTTATCAAGTATTAATGTATTTTACATGGCTTGAGTTATAATGGATTAATCGCACATTTATTACTAAATAGTATAAATTGTATATATCAATGGATTAATAATATGATTTTACAATTATGGTTTAAAATCAGTTATATTTGCTAAAGTCAATAATATTATTTTTAAATTATGTGTATGAAACAATTTTATTTTTAACAATTATTGAATTTGTTTAGTCTTTTTGGAAAATTAAATTTGCTACATTTAAAAGAAGTTGATAAAATATAAATTAATGTGATTAAATCATTTAAATAAATAAAATATTTAAAAATAAATGTATATGGTTTTAAATTTAATATTATAAATTTATATGTGATAATATAAAGTGGTTAAGAAACTTTAGTAATATTGCAAATTAAATCAAATATGATATGCGATTTTTTATGTGAGATAAAATAAATAAGTTTATTAACTCTTTGTTTTAAAATAAATTACCAATCAAGATCAAGAGATTGTTAATGTTTACATCACTGCTTAATAAAAAAACAGATGATTTTTTTTTAAAAAAAAAGAGTAATTCCAAGATACAGTAATCAGTTATTATTATTGCGAAGTTTTTAAATTTATTTAAAGTTTGATTTTGAAATTTCAGAAAGGTGATAAATATTGATGAATACATATAAGTATAGTATAATATATTATTTTAATAATAATAATGAAAATAATATTATTTTTATAAAGCGCAGTCGATATTGAAATAAATGAGAGAGTGCAAATCTCTCAAGCGCTTATGACTACAACCAGCCAATCAAATCTTAAGCACTGGGACAGAGAATTTTAATAAGAAAAGAGCGATTCCACTCTTTTCTTTACTTGTCTTACTATATATCCAAGCCAGTCCAAAGTACTTATATTTGAAAGCGTGAATCTTAAATATTATCACACTTAATTAACTGAAATCAAGTTATAAACATACAGCGTGAAATCTTACGCTGTATGTTTATAACTTGATTTCAGTTAATTAAGTGTGATGATATTTAAGATTCACGCTTTCAAATATAAGTACTTTGGACTGGCTTGGATATATAGTAAGACAAGTAAAGAAAAGAGTGGAACCGCTCTTTTCTTATTAAAATTCTCTGTCCCAGTGCTTAAGATTTGATTGGCTGGTTGTAGTCATAAGCGCTTGAGAGATTTGCACTCTCTCATTTATTTTAATAATAATGAAATAAATCAACAAATACTTCATCAGGAGAAAAGCTTTAACTTCTGCTATTTATTCACTTCGGGATAAATACATTGTTTAAAGTAAAAGTTGGTATTCTTCTGATAACCAGGCACAGCTGCTTGATGGCATTGTTTCTATGCAAAAACAATCAAATGTAACGTTCCCGGGCAGCGGGCGATTTTTTCTATGTCTTTAATTTTTTTTTTCTTACACACAAACACATTCATTCCCTATGTTGCAGGTTTAGTACCCTATTACCTTCTTTTTTATATAAAATCTTTTTTTTTTTGTAATAAAAACAAAACAAAAATATGTTCTTTTTTTGTTATTGATTTATGTCATAGCATCACAACCTTTTTCTTTTGGAAACAGTTTTTTGCTTCTTACTAACAAATTACAAAAACAATACACAAACGCACCTTTTACCGCTAATATAGTAAAACTTTTATTTTTAAAGCCAATTTTTATTACGTTTTATTTGTATTACCATTTTTTTTTTTAAATAGAATCTTGTTCTACCTTTTTTTAAAAAATAAAAACAAACCCAAACTAACTTTTGTCTCAGTGATGACAAACTTCCCCCCCCCCAAAGTCTAATAAGACCAAAACTTTTGACTTTTTAAACTTTCCTTTTCTTTTTTTGTTTATTGATGATTTATGTCATAGAATCACAACCTTTTGTTTTGGAAATGTGTGTGAATCCAATAGCTTTGCTTGCAGGAGCGTGACTAACATCGGAATTGCGAGGTTGTTTTGCAAATGTAGAGTTTCATGGACTCGCCGGCGCACTGCAGTGTGACAATTCTTAGTCAGACTACGTGATTTAAGTAGCAATGAAATTACTCTGCTATGGAGATTTCAAAACTTGTGGCCACTTGAAATCTAGCCACCATCAGATGATACAGTAACCAACTGTGAATTGTGCGAATTCACATCAAGTGTTGCAAAGCACCAAACAGGCTGTAATATTCCTTGCAATGGCTAATACAACAGAGCTGTTGTATTAGCCATAAGTCTGGCCATGTAAATACGCCACAGCGTACCCTGTCCCTGTTGTTGGCAACTGCCACAATTTGAAAATTTGCTTGCAGCAGAGAACCATTTTATTTATCTCATATATTTTCTTGTGAAAACATGAGTTTCCATGTGAGCTTGGCCAAAGCGGATTTGGCCCTACCCTTTGTCAATGTTTTGCACATTTCAAGTTGTGTAGGGAAGGGTGGGGATGGTGTGACAATTCTTAGTAAGTCAGACTGCGTGATTTAAGTAGAAATGAAATTACTCTGTCATGGAGATTTCAAAAGTTGTGGTCACTTGAAATTCAACCACCCTTAGATGATTCGGTAGCCAACTGTGAATTCACATAAAGTGTCACGAAGGACAAAACAGCCGTAATATTTCTGTGCAATGCAATCAAGCAGCCTGCAATGGCTAATACAACAGAAATGTTGTATTAAGTCCGGCCCACGTAAATGGCATTTTGATGTGTTTTTGCATATAAAGCGCCATCAAACAGCCATGCCTGACTATCAAAAGAGTTACCATGATTTCAGGAAAAATGTTTCATTTAGATCAAATATTAGAATATAGATGAGCTAAAAACTTTGGAAAGATATTCATAACTATTGATGTTTGTTTTACTTATTTTAAAAAGTATTTAAAACTAATCAATTATTTTGTGTTTTTCTGAAGGTTTGTGATGATGGTGTTCTAGCTGTATTTTTATATTGGACTATTTCCATCATCTAATATGTGTGTTGAATGTCTTTAGAAAAGTTTAATTTTTAGTTAAATATTCCAAATGCATTCAACTGTTAGTAATATCACAGCAAATAGGTTAGTATATGCACCAACTGTTAGTAATATCACATCAAACAAATGTTAATAATATCACAGCAAACAGGTTAGTATATGCACTAACTGTTAGTAATATCACAGCAAACAGGTTAGTATACGCACAACGTTTCGAGAGGTATTTTTCTCCCCTCTTCTTCAGGTATTGCTAGCCTGACCAGTGACAGTACTAGCATGGGATTCGAACCTGGGTCCTTAGATTCTTGATTATTGAAATTTAAGGTAACGCTCTAACCAACTGAGCCATCCTGTCAAAGGCAACAGTATGTAGTAATTTCATATACTTATCTATGAGGTTCCTCCTGATTTCTCCACTTTTTCCTCAGAGCAAAGTTGATTAGTGATTTCCATACATTATGTATAGTCACACTAGGTTCGCTTATGGGATTTTTTGCCATTGTCATGTTAGCAGCTTCTTTAAATTTTCTTCTTTGTACCTTTTCTTCTTTATCCAATATTTTTGTATTTTCCCAATTGAACATATGTTCATTGGTCCATACATGGTCTGCTACCTTAGACACATCTGTTTTCTCTCTTCTAATCATCAGTTTATGTTTTTGCAAGCGCTTTTGAATGGGACGGCTGGTCTCACCAATATATGTTCTTCCACATTCACATGGTATTTCATAGATGCAGTTTTTTCTTTGAAGCATTTCAAGTTTAGGCTTTGTAGATGTTAGAATTCCTCGTAGTGTGGTATGAATGGGACAGCTGGTCTCACCAATATATGTTCTTCCACATTCACATGGTATTTCATAGATGCAGTTTTTTCTTTGAAGCATTTCAAGTTTAGGCTTTGTAGATGTTAGAATTCCTCGTTCGAGTCCCATGCTAGTACTGTCACTGGTCAGGCCAGCAACACCTGAAGAAGAGGGGAGAAAAATACCTCTCGAAATGTTGTGCGTATACTAACCTGTTTGCTGCGATATTACTAATAGTTAGTGCATATACTAACCTGTTTGCTGTGATATTATTAACATTTGTTTGCTGTGATATTACTAACAGTTGGTGCATATACTAACCTGTTTGCTGTGATATTACTAACAGTTGAATGCATTTGGAATATTTAACTAAAAATTAAACTTTTCTAAAGACATTCAACACACATATTAGATGATGGAAATAGTCCAATATAAAAATACAGCTAATCAATTATTTGTTTAATAATGGACCTCATTTAAATCTTAAAGAATTGTTAATTAAGGAAATATTTCAATAATAATTAAGCATATTTTATAGAAGCAAGATAATGATGTTATAAATAATAATAAAATTTTATTACAAAATAATTGAATTGATATATGAAAACCATATGATAAGTATCTAGTATCATACAAAGTAAAATATTTAAATCAGAAAAGAAAAACTTTTTAATTCTTTAAAGATTTAAAATGCTTGATAAACTTTTCCTATAATGAAGTATAGGATATAGAATAAGTGAAGAAATATGAAAAAAATAATTGACGAAGATTGCTCGTATATATACTGAGATATAATATTATAAATGTGTGGAATTATATGACTAGATTTATAAAATATAATTCATGGCCAAAATTTTAATGTTGATATAAATAAATATGTTCTTACAATGACTAGTATAACTTTCCAATGAAAGATTTAAAAGGTAAATGTTTAAAATAATAATTTACAAAAAGGATTTGTAATCAAAAATCTTAAAGAATGTGCACAGGTTAAAAATTCACCCTTATGGAATTCAACATTATTAACCTTTAGTTCTATATAGTGCTACAAAATATTAAAACATTTATCAGTATATTAGTTCTTTTTTATATATTATGGAAAGTTTTGTGATTAGAGAAGTAGTGGGGAAATTAAAATACAATTTGTTTCGGTGAAATTCTCAACATTCTTTTGTTGTCAAAGAAATTAATCTCTGTCAATAATATTGTGTTTAGGTTTAAAGTTCAAGATAGAAGAGAACTATTGATATATTTATTTTTTTAAAAAAAGAATTTGTTTGGCTTATATTAATGATACTATAATAGTATGATAAAAAGTGAGAAGAAATTTGGATTCATTAAAAAAAATTTCTTTTAGGTAAAATATAGAATTAAGGTAAAATTAGTTTGTTTTTTTTAGATATTTTATTTTAACTTTATGTATAACTATATTGAATACATTAAAAGTAATAGAGTATGATATATATATTAGATATATTTGTATTTATTATTTTATTCTGTAATTAAAGAAATATTGCTCATAGATATAAAAAATAATAATAGTATAAATTATAGTATTTAATAATACATTGAAAATTGTTCTTATTCCTAATGAAAACATAATATGATCTCATAATTTAATATATTTTGTAATATAACACTTATTATGTTATTGATATCTGTTTTGTATTATTGGTTGTTTTCATAAAAGAGAAGTTCATATTTGGGATTAAGGATGTATGAAGTCCTATTTTCTTTATATTGGAAGTGATATTTTATATTGATAGTAGTATTAGTTATATAATGGTGTCAGGGAAAGTTTTGTTTAATCTTGATATGATTAATAGTGTGAAATTGGTTAATTCTGGTAAGAGGCCAATGGTTTGGTAAGTTATTCATTGAACATCATCATCATCATCAACAATCATTATCAATCCACTGCAGGATGAAGGTTTCTCCAAGTTCAATCCATCTCCGATCTTTAGCTTCTCTTTTCCCTGCACACTTTCTTATTTCATCCATCCATCTATGTGGTCTCTTTCTGGGTCTTTTACAATCTCTTGGAATCCAGTTTAAGATTTCAATTGTCCATCTATTATCATCTCTTCTAGCAATATGTCCAGCTCAACTCCACTTCAATCTTTTAATTTTTTTCAATGGGGTCAGTAACACTTGTTTGTTGTCTTACCCATACATTGCGTTTTCGATCTCTTCTTGTTACTCCCAACATGCATCTCTCCATACTTCTTTGAGTGGTCTGAAGTCTCTGTATTGCTCTTCTATTAAGTGTCCAAGTCTCAGATCCATAAGTAAGAATTGGTAAAACACATTTGTTAAAAACCTTCCTTTTCAAACACATAGGCATATTTCCTTTTAGTATCAAGTTATTTCTACCAAAAGCACTCCAACCAAGTTTAATTCTATGATTAATTTCATCCATTATGTTTACATCTGTATTAATAATCTGACCAAGGTATTTGTAACTGTTAACTTCTTCTAACTCATCATAATCAACCTTTATTTTCATATTTTGAGAAAAATCGATTAAACATTACTTTAGTTTTTTTAACATTTATCTTTAGTCCTACTTTCATTTGATAACTCCTGCAACATTTCCTGCAGCTCTAAAGCATTATTTGCAAAAACAACTATATCATCTGCAAAATCTAAATGACTTAAATAATCTCCATTTACTTTCACTCCTTTAGCTTCCCATTTTAATCCACAAAATACTTCTTGCAGCACTGCTGTAAAAAGTTTTGGAGATATGGAGTCACCTTGTCTTACACCTTTCTCAATGTTGACTTTCCCAGTATCATTATGTAATCTAATTGTTGCTGTTGCATTTTTATAAATATTCTTTAAAATATGACAATATCCTGGATCTATACCTTGATGATCCAATGCTTTAATCACTGAAGAAATGTTTATAGAATCAAATGCCTTTTCATAATCTACAAATCCAAAACATAATGACAACTCATATTCATTCGTCCTTTCTATAACTTCTCTCAACACCTGGATATGATCTACTGTACTAAAACCACTTTTAAATCCAGCTTGTTCTCTTGGTTGGTGGAAATCCAATGTTCTCTGTAGACGAGTTGTAATTATCTTGGTAAAAATTTTATATAAAACTGATAAAAGGCTGATAGGTCTGTAATTTCTAATATCTTCTTTATCACCTTTTTTAAATATTAATATTATTACTGCATTCTTCCAATCATCTGGTACATCTTTATCATTTAGACATTTGGTATATAACTTTGCTAAAAAAATTTCTATTTCACCTGGAGTTTTTCCTTTCTTCATATATTTAATTGCATGTCTCACTTCTTCATTTAAAATTCTGGGTAATTCGGAAGACATAATAGATATAGGAGGTACTTGTTCTTTATTACTATATAATTCTTGATAAAAGTCTTCTACCCATTTTATGATGTCATCTCTCTTTTTAGTAATAATTCCATCTTTTTTTTTATTGTAGATATAAATTTCCTACCAATACCAAAATGTTGTTTTACATTCTTGAGACTTTTATTTTCTTCTACAGCTTTCCTTGCTAGTTCACAGTTATACTTTCTTATATCATTTTCAATTCTTTTCCGCACTATTTTACAAAATTTGAGATATTCAATCCCTTTTAATGCATCATTTTTGTATATCTTCATATTCCTTCTTTTCTTCATAAATTCTCTAGTCTCAGTAGAAATTTTATTGGTCAATTACTGATTTTTTCTACCAGCTATCTTTGTTGCAGTTTTTAAAAGTGTATCAGTTATTTTCATATTAATTTCATTCAAATCTGAATTATGTTCAAAATCCACTAATACTTGAAACTGATTTGTAAGTTCTAATTTAAATTCATTAGAATGTTTCTGAAGATTAGAAATATCAACTGTAAATATTGTTTTTCTTAATAATTTTTGTCTCTCTAGTTTTGCATTAACACATTTTACATCTTACTAATTGATGATCACCTCCTATGTTAAATTTATTAAGAACATTACAATCTTGAAATATGTATTTTCTGTTAGTCAAAATATAATCCAATTCTGCTATATCTTCATTTGGATGCTTCCATGTCCATTTCCTTTTAACATTTTTCTCAAAAAAAAAATTCATAATATAAAGTTTTTCTTTTTCTGCAAACTCCACAAGTCTATGTCCTCTCTCATTTCTATTACCATAACCAAAATTACCTACAGTACTTTCATCTTTCATTTGTTTACCAATTCTAGCATTAAAGTCTCCCATAACAATTTTAAAATGTTGTTTACTCTGATCAAAAGCCTTTTGTACATCCATATAAAAATCTTCTACTACTTCATCACTATGAGAACTTGTTGGGGCATAAACCTGAATTATCTGCATTTGGTATCTGCTATAAAGTTGTATAACTAATCTTGCCACTCTGTCTGATACACCATCAATCTCCACAATGTTGTTCTTCAACTTTTTATTTATAATGAATCCTACTCCACTTGTATTTCCAATATTTGTGCCTTTATAATAGAGTACATGTCCACTTTTTAAATCAATTGTCTCTTCACCTTTTCTTCTAACTTCACAAAGTCCAATAATGTCCCATTTAATATAAGACAGTTCTTCTAATTCTTGCAATTTTCCTTCATTTGAAAGTGATCTGCAGTTGTAAGTACCTAAATAAAAAATCATCAAATGGCAGCCTGGGTCCACAATCAGGGGATTCTTAGCACCCCCAGCCTTCGGCCACCAGCCTCCTGGGAATAAGGGCCACGATTTATTTTTGTCTGTCATAATTGTATATATGTAATGGAAAAATATTTATCATTTACACAAACATTCATTCTGCCTTATCAGGCAACTGAGAAGAAAGACCATGGTGCTTCTTGATCTTAAACTCAGAGGTAAAAAGCCAATAAACTCACCACACTGGCTAATGCATGTGGTGAGCAGCCCATCCATGTTTGTATACTATATGAATAATCACATAGTAATAACAACTATAACGACAAGAACATATGGGGACATTAGGAATTTGCCCTGCTCGGTTCCTTTAAGGCCCCACGAGAGGAATCAAAGAGTCTTCTTTCAGTTAATAGCAATCTCCTTTCTGCAGCCTCATTGAACATATAGTTAGGTAAATACCTGATAATATTCCTGTAAGTGCTATAAAGCAATAAGCCAGGGTGAAAAAAAAAAAAGATTTCATGTCAATGTTAGCAAAGGCCTTTAGGTTATAACTATCTTATTTAATTGATTCATTAAACCCCATTGGATAACACACACTTAAACTATGCATCATTTGTATTTTATTATTCTTATAAAAGATTAGAATCTTGTGCCTTTAAAACTGGAAGAAAAGAGAATCATATAAGGTCATAATATTCATGTACAAAATAAATGGTCAATGCTGTAAATGATTATGTATTTTAAATAATGCCATGAAATGAGATCAAATTAAAAAAAAAGAAATCATTTGAGTATAAAATGTTTTGATGATATTGGTAAATACATGGAGTAAAACTGTAAATTTTTTTTTAGTTTATAATTTATATTTGATATATTTCATTTAAATAATAAAATATAATTTGAGTGCATTATGTATATTAGATATAAGATTACATTTAAGAAAGATGAATATAAAATAAAAATCAAAACAATGATATCTTAAGTATTGATGCAAGGTATAATGTAAATGTGTTTGATAATATATTAAAGAATTGTATTTAAGAAAATAATAATGATTTAAAACTTTTTTTTTTTAACATGATATTTAATGAAGGTATCTGTAAGATAAGAATTACCTAATTTTAATTTCTTTAATTTTATTTTAAAATTTATAATTATTTGTAATAGACAGGGTATATGAGCACAGACTTTCACATGACCCACCACTCTCCACACTATCTCATAACACTGATACACTTGAACACATATATGTTGAAAAAAAATAATCACCAATATACGTATTTCATGCTAAACCAGCAAATCATCAGTTGGTCCAGATTATCATCTCCACACATATATGCTATAAGTGCTCAGATATATATTAAGATAGCCAAACTTCATACTTTAATGGACTGGCTTCAATCTACTTCACTCCAACTTGTCATCATCAGATTTTCAATTAGATGGACAGTTGAAGAGTTGGAGTGTGGAGTAGATTGAAATCTGTCCATTAAAGTATGAGGTTATCTGAGCACTTATAGCATATATGTGCAGAGATGGTAATCTGGACCATCTGCTGATTGCTGTTTTAGCATGAAATATGTGTATTGGTGATTACTTATCTTTTCAACATATATGTGTTCAAGTGTATCAGTGTTATGAGATAGTGTGGAGAGTGGTGGGTCATGTGAAAGTCTGTGCTCATACACCCTATATATTACATATACAGATACAGGTATATAATAAGCCTGTGTGTTTCAATTATTTATATTGAATAAAATTAATAGTTAACATAAAAATTGATAAAATGTCATAAATAAATTATTTTTTAAACTAAAGTTATTGTCTGGTATCATTATTTTCCTCTTGAGTGTTATTATCATATCATCAATTTTGAAATAATAGTACACAATCTTGTTTAAATAAATATTATTTTATAATATCCTACTTCTGATTAGAATCTACAAATTTTAATGGTTTATGATCATGTACATTAAAAATATATAATAATGTAATTGTACTTAAAGAATTTAATATATGGAAAACAAGATTATAAATATAGATTTTGGTAATTGTTTTAAAAATAGCATGCATAGTCTGAGGAATCCACATATGAAAAGAGAATATATATTTTAGTGTCATGAAAATTATATTAAAAATAATAATTTAAATTTTAAAAGGGAATATATTAATAAAATTATTATTTTCACTTCTTTGTATTTGTTTGTTGATATGTGATGGAGTTGAACATTATGAATATTATTTCAGGAGTAAATAATAGCAGTATGATTGGAAATTAAATATTGTTTGATGAAATTCCAGTAAAAAAATTATTCAATATGATTGTTGTTATTATTATTATAAAAAGTTCAATAGCAAGGGTAATCAAGTTAATTGTAATTCTATGAATTTTTATTTAATCTTATGAATAATTAATGAACATAATATGATTAAAAATATTAAGATTGTAATATAATTGGATTATTGTTATTGTTATTATATATAATATTATGTGAAATCTTAATAAAAATCCCTCTATTATTTCACTATCTGGGTTAGAATTCTTCAAATTATAAATAAATAGTAAACCCTGAGAATTTATGAAAGTATTTTGCATTAAAATGTAAATTTAATTTTAAAGTTATTAAAAGGATAAGGTATTATTTAGGAGTATCATTGATTATTAAATAAATTAAACATTGTTCCAATATAATAGAAGATAAATTGTTATTAGTAAAGTTAGTCATTGATTTATTGTCAGGTTTTTGAAATAGTTAATAATATATCATAATGCAATATATTTTGCAATATTCAATGCCATTGGAGAAATAATTTGCATGAATCCAAAGTTCAAGCTCATTACTTTTGTAGCTAACCCTAGGTCTCATGATTGTTTAAATACCATAGAATTTTGGTTCTATTATAAAGTTAGATAAGATTTTATATCATTAAAACTATATTATTGGTAATATTTTATTGATTATTAATTAATTACTTGAAAGTGAGCTAGATCTCTTTGTTGATTATTATTAATGGCCATTGAATAAATAACTTTTTGTAAGGTTACAATATATAATATTAAACTAATAATTAAATGTGATAAAACAGAAAGTTAAAATATAAATCTTATGCTAGATTCTTTGAAATTTATGTATTAATATTTAGGGATGTGACTAGATTAAATAATCCTTACTGTGAGAATGTTTAATAAAATTTAAAATATCTTCACTAAGATTATTATAACAATGAAGTCAATAAATCTTTTTTATATGGAAAAATACAAGAAATGTATCAAGAATAAATGTTTAACATTGGATTTAAATTTAAAAAAAAAAGTTCATTCCACAATGGCTATCTTATGTAACAACAAACTACAGTAATAGTCTATATATTAAAGCTTATTAGTTTTATTATATCCATCATTTTTAATAATAGAATCAAAAACAGTTTCCATTCCTTTGAGTTTATTATGTAGCTACATATGTTCAAGATGGCATGTAATATTACAGTTTCTTTCTTAAAAGTGATGGAGGATATTTTAAATATAATCTTACATTGATATTAAATAGTTATACATGATTTAATGCCGTATTAGTGTCAGACTCTGTAACGTGGAATTCTGGGATCAATTCCAGTGCTTGCACTTCCGAAGCTCAAACTTCTTATGAACCCTTGAGCAATAAAGTCATTCAAATTATTATAATTTTACTTTTTAATGGCAGAAATAAAATTCATCCATATTTTATTATCATTTTTAAGAAAGGTTTTAAGATAAGTTTTTATTAATGATTCATATATGTAAATATTCAGTAAAAGAGAAATTTGAACTTCAGTTTATTAATGAATTGATACTTAACTGTTTTTGCAATGTTTTGTTATTGTATAAAAAAATTTTAAATCGAGTGTTCCTTTTTGAATTTATCCACATTGCAATTTAGCAACAAATAATATTTAATGTTTCTTAAAAAGACACGCATATGGTATATATATATATATGAAATACTGTAACTTATTTACATCTAGCCATTTCTCTGCACAGGTTGTAAAGAAATGTAATCTATCAGTTCAAACAAATTTTAGCTTCTTTAATAACATTCATAATTGTCATTAAAAGAAATATTTGTAACTTGATTTCAATAATTTTTAATTGAGTTTAATTTAAATAGTAATATAAAAAATTAGATGGAAATATTAATCCTCTTTTGGATAGAAAAAAAATGTTTTATATATATGATTTGTAAAGGTTACTTAAAGATTAAATGACATAAAAAAAATTTGAAGATAAATTTTAATAATAATAGTTGTAATCAAATGGAAAATTATACTTGTTATTTTATGATTTATTATTTTAATAGTTTAATAAAGCTTTCTTTTTTTATTTAAAATAGTGAATTTTTTATTGAATAAGTAAAATTTTAATTATGGGAAAGGAAACATCTAGAAAATAAATAAAATGGTTAATAAAAATAGATATAGCAATCATAAGAATTATCATACACTATTCAGCTATCTGGAAGTAAAGCTAATATTAATTTTCAATTTTTTTTATATTTATTTTATTAGAATATCCAGACATTACTGATATAACAATAATAATTATATATCAATAGTGAACATAATTACTGCTCCCTTATCTTCAACTAAGTTTTTTTATATTTATAAACATAAAAATGCATATAAAGTGATCTTAATTTATATTTCTTTATTGCATACAATATATAGACATGTGAATTACTATTTTACATCATTTTCATTAATTTTATTATTTTAAAATAGTTTGACATGTCACATATGTGTATATATATATATATATATACATGTGATGGCAATTTTGCAAACACCTATATTTGTTGATAATCATTATAGTGCTTAAATAACGAATGCTTCATCTTACTAATTTCATAATATTAATCCCTATTTTAAATAGTCTCATAACCAAAGACTACCATTAAAAAACAAATTAAATTCTCACAATAAGTTGGTGTTTCTCCAGATTAAACTGCCATATCAACAATTATGCTATGATGTTGAACACATATTGTAACAGCAAATGTAACAGTCATGATACTATGAAGATAAGTATAACATTTCAATGAAGGTATTATTAAAATTAAATATGTAAAATCACAATATTTTAAATTATTATAAATGTTTTTTATATAAGAAATAACAAAGTCTAGAACTAAGTAATCAATGAACTTTAGAAGCCATTGCATCCATCTGATGACCACTTTTAGTTCTCACTACAGAACTAAATGATACTAAATAGAATTTTTCTCAATAAAGTGGAACCATGACGTAACTACACAATTTCAATTGTACACTATCCAAAGAAAAATTAAATAAACACACACACAAAAAAAAAAAACCTTAAAATGTATAAATTATACAATATTCAGCAGCCATTTTTCCTTTTCTGTGCATTGCATGCAATCACATTTATATCAATAGCTATTTTTTCATTTCAGAGCACTGCACACAATTATATACATTAATAAAATGTCTTCAGTTTATGTAGAAAGCACATATATCTTACCTTTAAACTAATAAAATATCCTTTACCTATCGTATGACTCGTGTTTGTATATTGTTATAACTGCATACTTTTTTCACTATCTCTATGCCATTTGTGTAAGCTTTAATAAGTAATAACAGATGCCAGATAATAGTCCTTATTAACTATATTGGGCTGTCCTATACAATATCCCTAGACTAGTTTCAAGCTTATGGCATCAGTGAGAGACCTTGGATTTTAGAAGAGGATTTAATGCATCTTCTCTCCAGGAGCTGTCATTTATTTCTCTGTTATACTATCAAAATATCAGCCTAAGCTGAAATATTTAAATGTTTTCAATCTAATTTGTTTGGATAGTAATATAGATCTGAAATCCTGACAAGATATAGATGCCTATATTTGTTAAAAAACTAGGTACACCATAATATATTGAAACAACTGGTTTCAGATCAAGTTGGCTTATATTGGAAACATTTATATGTTCTCAGTTTGAGCTGATAGCTTGATAGTATAATAGAGGTAAATGATAGCTGCTTCAAGGAAGGTGCATTAGATTCTAAAGATTCACGTGTATTGCTCCAAGATCCAAAACACCTAATGGATGACAGTCATAAGTTTGAATCTAATTTAATGATATTGGATATGGATTTAATAAGCATAGACATGGTGAAAAAAGTATGTTGATCTTTTGTTATCTTTTGAATTTGAAATGCATAATAAAATATTTTCTAAGAGTAATTGCTAAAAGTTTTACAAAATTTTAGAACATACTTAAAGTTAATACTGATTTACAAATATTAAAATAATTAGAGAGAGAGTAATTTCTTGATAAAGAAACTAATAGATTATGTTTCTATAATTGGAAAAAATTATTAAAAAGAATATCGCTCAAAGTGTATTTACTATTTAATAAGGAGTGTCAGATAGTTTGTTATTTATTTTAAAAATAAAAATAAAAGTAATTATTTTTTTCTTATTCTTATTGCTTCAGTCAATGCATGAATGAGCATACACTTTATTAAATGAATATAAATGTTTCCTCAATTTATTATTAATAACTATTATTATTTTTTTCAATTTTGTTTATGTATTTATAGTATACATATAAAAAAGCATCTGTTTTATATATATGTGTGTGTTGAAAAATACTATACAATACACTTATAATTCAATAACAATGCATTTTCTATTCTAATAATTATTTATCAATAAAATATTAGCTAATACATTTGAACATGAAAAAGACTTGGAACAAAATATAGTGTAGTTTGTGACTCCACTGTATATCTATTTTTATATCAAAACATAAACATTTTCATTGTTCCATAGAATGTAATTTTTTAAAAATTATATATATACTCACGATGGTACAGGATCTTTTAATACTAGAGGCAAATAATTCATATTCCAACTTCCTATCTAAAAATGAGAATATATGAAACATTTAATATATAATTTATTAAAAATATACTCAGATATATATATATCCAATATATATGTAATAATATTATAAATCAATGTCTGTATATCTTCAAAGCAATATATGTAAGCTTATAATTAAATATTAGTAAATACAGTAATCAAAAATTTTGAAAAGTACAAAAAATATAATCATCACTTAGGAGTGCTTTCGATTATCCTTGTAGTCTTTGTCAACTAATACTTTGAAACCTATTAGTTGACAAATACTAGAAAAAAAAATCGAAAGTGCTCCTAAGTGACAATAATATTTTTTGTACTTACAAAAATTTTTGATTACTGTATTTACTAATATTTAATTATAAGATTACATATATTTATAAAACATGTTTAGATATACGAAACAAAATCAGTGAATCAACCCATAAATAAGCATAAAAAGAAAAAATAACTAATCATTCATATCTATGCAAATACATACATATATAACATTTATTTAAAATCAATAAAATAATTAAAATTATCCCAAATTTAAAATTAAGCAAGTCTAACCAAAGAAAATAAGCTCTATAACACAATCAATGATTTCTCTACCAAAGCAGATTTCTCAAGCGCAAAGGAATCCAGCAGTTCATTCAACATTGCTTTGCAATAGAGTACAATCTACTATTGAAGCTGTAATGCTGTGATCCAGAAGAAAAATAGAACCAATTGCCAATTAAAACTCGTTTTCCATCATAAGCCATATTTTATTGACTGTTTTTAAAATATTTTTCAATACTCGGGTTACAACATTCAATATAATGATTTTATTTAGAAGAAATCTATCTACTATGTTTGGTTAAATAACCCAATACCACACCAGTCTAAATGCCTGGAAAATCCTGTCAGATCCAGAAATCAGTGCTGAAATTTGAAAAACCAGCTTGCGCAATTCCTCTATAATGCAACAAAGGAAAAAATGGATAGTGCTGTATAAAGACTCACTGTTATAATACCTAATATAACGTCACTGGTGCTGCTGTATTTATTCTCTCTAATATCACCAGTGTTCACAGAAAAAACTATCATCGAAAAAACTAAGGAAGACCATAGTAAAGTATTAAAAGAACAGTATCTGAAAGAAAAAAAAACATTTGTATACTTAAGGTGTTAAGGTCTTATCATTATTCATACTATAATGCCTTAAACTTGAACATAGTTTAAACTTAAAATATCTTTTGTTATTATAATATTTTTGTGTATGAGTTGATAGTTGCAACTATATACACAACCATTTTATTTATTCATTATTAATAAATTGTTAATTTTTTTTTTTAATTAATTCATTTAGTTTGTGTTTGTAACAATCCAAATATATGTTTTTTATACCCATATGGTAGTTAATATCCACAGCTCTGAGACACCATGCAATTCACTGGGGGACATGCTAGAGATGGCAGTAATAATTGATAATAATCATTCCTTTATTCCAAGAGTAAACTTTCTTTTTAGAAGTTTGGTGCTTTTGAGTCTCTATGAAACTGAAAAGCAAATAAAATACTTTTGGGAGTACTTGTATTTTAAAATTATAGATCATCACCATTAACCTGGTTACTATTATTTATTTGAAACAAAATTTTCAGTACACATATTGAATAAATTATTATAGCATTTAGTATCTTATGGATCCAAGTCCAAACCATATTCTGTGTAACGATATATAAAAAACCTGTGTACAGGGAAAATTACCATTACAATATATAGTTTCTTATGAAAATTATATTTTTTATTACTTGAAAAACCTGTTAGTGGAGTGATATCTATAATTTAGTTTTGAAAATAAAAATGAAGTATGATGGAAATTGTATAAACCATAATATTGAATGCCCGCTCAGTGATATTACATCTTTTTCATTTAGAAAGTTACAAAATGTGAAGAGTATTGACACATATTTTTGTTACTGTCTGAAATAAATTCTTGTTAAGTTTTAAATATAGCTTCATGTCTCAATTTCCATTCTTGCAATGCATCAATTGAATGAATAATTTAAGTTAGGCAGCTAAATTGTGCAAAACCATGTTTAAAACTAATGTGTGCACAAGATGCTGCTTGGTGCTGAATGGTTGTTAGCATTTAAAGAATAAGGATTCAAATCTGAGTTTCTGGACATTCCTCAGAGAAATAATGTGATGGTGCCTGAGAGAGTCCTGGTGAATTGTACCTGTCCAAAACAAATGAAAAATGCCCAGGGAGCTCAGGTCATTAAAACATCACTAAATAATATATATGTAGTGATAAATAAGTGATAGGATATAAGGGATAGGAGAGTACCCACATATCCAATGATGAGTAGGAAAAATTACCAATTCTATGGCAGACTTGTCAACAATAGATTTATTAACTGATAAAGTCTTTAGTATCTTTATTACCAAACTTTTGATTGGAGTTCACTGCAATAATTACACCCAACATATGTGCTTGATTATAGCAACCAGAAATCAGTATGTATTTAACAATTAATATGAAAAGAGGACAATTATTACACACATCCATAAAAAAAAATAATTTCAGGAATGAAAACGCTATATAGTTGGGAAAAAGATAAAACAAAAATAGAGGATAAGGATAGACGATAGAGAATAGGTAGAAATAGAGCTGGACAGAGTAAAGAAAAATATGGCTGCTAATAGTGTGGGAAATAGACATCCTAACTAGTGATACATAAGAAAAAAACCTTAATATACACATATATGATTACAAAAATGCAAGCCCAGGATATGGAAGCAGAAAGTTATTGATGGCAGAGCAGATGAAAACCACAGAGCCATTTGCAATAATAAATATAAGCATTCATGGAGAACAGAAAAAAGAAAAATTGAAAGCTTCAAGAAAGCATATGGCTGGTAAGATAATGGTGATTATAGGCTTGTTTACAGAAATATTTAAAAAAAGGAAATGGAAAATATGGCTGGTCAAATAGAAAACATGGCTAAAGATAATAAAAAAATCAAAATATAAAATATGCCTAAAGATAATAAAAACTAGGTAGAGAATTTATTTATAGAGATTAATGATACTTCAAATCCAGCCAAAAGAGAAAAGCTTGGGTGACAATGTGAATGATGCCTGCTAAGAGGTCTGGCAGAATAAAAAGGAGCAGGATAAGAAAGCAAGAAAATTGAAAAGAGTTTAGCTAGAGTATAAGAAGAAATTGATGACCTGAGAAGATTGATCAAGAAAATACAAATTAAGAACACAAATCAAGATTGATAGAATTGAGAATTTAAAAGTTGACCAAAGAGAAGACAGACATGGTCAGTAGCATAACTTTAACTTGGCAAAAAAAAACACTTGAGACAGAATTTGATCACAGAGAAGGTGGATAGGAAAGGATTATATATAACTCCAAGAAAAGGTAAGTAAATGGCATTACATGTAAAGAAGATAATGAAAGAGTTAATAATCCAGACCACAAGCATATAGTAATATACTTGATATAGTACACCAATTTTTAAAAAAGATGAGTTTTTCAGGCAATGTGGGTGAGGTATTGATTGACTATATATAAATAGCTTGGAGAGACTAATTCAATGCTAGAGAAAGTGAAGCAAGAATTACAAGAAAGGCATTAAACATTAAATATCACAAGAAAAGAATTATTTGAATGAAGCATACACTGCATTCTTCACAATGCAAGTGGCTAAGTTGAGTGTCCTGACAGATGATCCATTATCAGAATCACATATTATTAGAAAATACAGATTTTCAAGCCATATTGAGAGAATGCTAATTGGGTGAATTAATTAAGCAGGCTGCTGAGTTATTGAATGCATTTGACAGCAGGAAACCTGGAAATTGGGAAAGAGTCTAAATCTCAAGAGAGAATGCCTTTTACAGAAGATAATGGCCCACATATACTGTAGTATGGAAAGAAAAAGGAAGGACTGCCACCATGGATGGAAAACAAAAAAAGACTCAACTAGCAGTCCATCTACACATAAAAATAATCAGAAAAACTGGAACATTTATACTAATGAAAATAATGACTCTGGACATTAGCCACAATTGCCTGGCATAAACTTGATGGTGCCTAAAACTGAATTCAAAATTTAGGAATTCAAAGAACCTTAATAATCTGTTCATCGCTTTGGGGCTCTATATTAATACATGGGAACAAAATGTAGGAAGAGAAGGCCAATGATATAATTATAAATTTAATATACGATTGGGGGAAGAAAGTACCATAATTTGCATTTGAAGATTGTCCTAAAATTAAGATAATATTGGAAAGCATTATTGTGAAGTTTTTATTAGATTCAGATAGTCAAATATCTGAAATAAACTACTGTTAAATTTTAAATATTACCTCTTGTCTCCATTTTTGTATTAAATCGATTGAAAAAAAATGATTTAAGTTAGGTAGCTAAGTTTTGCAATACCACATTTGAGTCAAGTTTCCACAAGCTACTCCTTGGTGCTGAATGGGATTGTTAACATACAAAAAAAAAATAAGGATTTAAATTTGGGTTTTTGGACATTTCTCAGACAAGTAATGAGATGAGATCTAAAGAGATCCTACCAGTCCAAAACAAATTAAAGATGCCAAGGAAACTTAAGCCATTTAAATAGCACTAAATAATGTACACGTAGTAATCCTTAACAATTGTCAAACATAAATTTGTCCATAATGTAATGATATATAGATGGTGGATGTAAGTAAGCAAACATATCAGTAATATTATTAGCTGATAAAGCCATTCCTATATTAATTACCAATCTTTTGAATGGAGTTCACTCTCAAATCCTGTAATAGTATATATATTTAAAGACATAAAAAAAAAAAAAATTAAAAATGAAATAATGCAAAAAAAAATATTTATACATTTATTTTTAATAAAAATAGAAGTCTAATATAATTCGAAGGTAAATCCATCAGTGTGGCTATTTATCCTATAGAGGATTTTAAAAACGATTCCAATCAAATATTTATTTAAAATGTGTTGCATTTTTTTTTTAAACTCAAAATTAAATAAATCTAATTACAATTAAATTATGTCTTTTTTGTCCTTTTTAATCTAAACTGCTTGCAACATATCAAAAATCTATCAGGGTAATTTGTGATATGAAATTCCAATGCATGTTATCCTTGAAATATAACAATTTTTTAAATACACTATTCATAAAAAAATCATATGAAATGTTTGAATGTTTCATAATAAAATGCTATTGAAATTTCTGCCAATCATACATTAATCAAATTAATCATAAATTCAGTGTCAGGAGAGGAGATCATATTCTTGTAATTAAGAAATAAAACTAAGACATTGACTATTTATTATTTATCAAATAAACAAACATAATATCTATTCCAATGAAGCATTTGTTATGACAAAAAATGACCAATATGATTAGATTCCTAAAAAAAACTACAGAGGTTTAAAAGGTCTGAAAGCATGAACAAAGCCATGAATTAAATAAAATAATATCTGAATTAAATAATATCTGGAAAAAATTTATCAGAGAAAAAATTTTATTCATGGTTTCAATCAATAGTTTTTAAAAATAAAAAGTAAAATTCAGAAGGCTACATATATTGCTGTAGTTTAAGAAAACATATATATGCTTTGGTAAAAATGCATTGCAAATACATCAAAACATTCCCTTGTAGATCTATATTCATTAGACTACTGTCACAAATTCAGACATTAACAATTTTGTCAGCTTTACAATATATAGTGGAATATGATTTTTTCAAGAGAATAAGAGTGATCAATGTTATTAAGACAAATATTTCTAGTTCAAAAATTACTTACAAATATCCTTTAATTGATATAATATTTGAATAAACTGTGTATTTATATATGTATCCTTTGTATATTATAGATTGACAATCTATATCATTTTTATGTATGTTATACATAGTTTTAAATGAAAAGCAGGCTTTGAAGAACATTGAGAACAGAAGTTTTCAATAAAAAAAATGAATCAGATTGTAGCATGCCTTGAAAAAGATTCTGGTCCACAAATACTCTTACAAATAGCATTCATCTTTCTTTGAGGTTAATGAATCCACGAAAATTACTATAACAATTTATAAATAAATAAAAAAGATGTATTTTATGAGCTTTATAATTTTTCATTCATTGTTTTTTTTTTATTTGTTATCAAACATTGATGAAAAAAATAAAAACTTTTTAAATGTTCATGATTGATGTTAGTGGTTATGGTTTAGAATAAGAGGTCTCTATAAAGCAGACATTTTATTTAAGTTGTCTGATTTTTTTAAAAAGTCATACTTTTCTAATTTTGCCAATATTTTTAACATTAGGGGCATAGCTTTTTTTTAATGAATGTGAACTAAATACAGATAATTGGCATTTGACTAAATCATTTATAGACTCTAATTTTGCATTAGGCATCTAAAATTATTTAATGACAAACCTCCTGTGGCAACAAAACATAAAATTTCATAGATGTCTTGAGATTCTGGTGGATTTAATCTTTAAGCTTCTGGAAAAAAATCACAAAAGTTTTGACTTGGAAAAAAATTATCTTAATGTTAAATTTAAAAAGACATTTGTTAGTGTTATAAGCAAACCCTTTCAAAAATAAGTTTGTTTTCTTCATTCTATTTTTTTATGATGGCACTCCTATGATATAGAGCTTTATTAATAATCTGTGCCCTATAATTTTTATTTCTCTATGGCTGTGATCATCTTAAAAATATATATATAAATAAGTGACCTTTTCTTCTTGCAGAAAATAATTAGAATATATTATTGTAAAAATATTTTAAAATTAGAATAATTTTTTTAAATAGTAACGAAAGTTTAAGATCAAGTCAATATTTTCCACAAGTAAGAAATTTGGAATTTTTTACCCCAAAAATCTAAAAATCAAGTATACCTGAAATTCTGTGTTTAGTTTGCAACAAAACTGTGAAGATCACAATGAATAATTAGGGGAAACATAACCGCTCCCAAAAAATATTAACTTATACCTATATTCATGTCACCTTTTTATGCAATATCTCTACTTCGACAATATTAAAATACTAGTCTTAAAAAATTTTAAAAAAATGTATGAAAATTCTTAAAAAGTCAAGACAACTTAAACAAACAAAAAAAAAGCAATACACTACTGCATTATACTTTACCCGACAAATTACAATAACTTTAATAAGTTAATTAGCAAAGAAACAATTGGGATATTTTATTGGTTTGATATCAACTTCTACATCTATGACAAGTTAACTATTGGTAAGAAAAAAATTTAATAAATAAAGAGTTTAAAATACCCACATTATTTCTATTATTTTAGAAATTGTGATAACAGTTCTCATGGACACATTAATTCTAAGATAAAATGAAAAAAAAAAAAAAAAATCAAAACATTGGGCTGACCACATTTATAAAAAACGTTTCTACATCAATGGACCTGAGACTTTTCAAAAACTGATAATACTCTAACATATTCTGCATAGAATATGAAAAATTCTATCTATCAAGAATGTCTATATGGTTTTTTCCAAAGTCTATTTTAATTTCAGTTGTCAATTATGAAAACTTAAACATATACATAATATATATTGTAATAGAAATATTTTTTATATATTATTTATATAATAAATGATAAATCCAATTAGAATTTGATAAACAAACATCAACTTTAGTGCATTCTATTAACAATTTGATCTGAAAACAAACAGAATATATTGAAGATGAAATATAGCTGTTTTTCTAGCATAATATTATAGTAGAACATTTAAAAAACTATAGTCTACCTAATGAAGTAATGTCTAGACTAATCCCTACACAAAATAGTGTGAAGGGACTGATCTGTTATTTTATGATGGATAGTAGATATTAATTTTAAAGCTTAAATTGTAATAGAATGCATTAAAATCCATTTATTGTTATTAATACACATACATATATATGCAAAGAGAGACAGAAAAACAAACCTTATGTAGAGTTTTCTTTGCACTTTCAAGTAAGTTCTGAAGAAGAAAAATGTTCAGTATGGGTGAACTAAGTTTTTCAGCAATCTGCTGAATGGAATCTAATAATATATATATATTAATTCAAATTTTATTGTTTCTAATAAATAGTTATAGATAAAATAAAAAAAAACTTTTGCCTAACATTTTAAAAAATCAGTAATTAAAAGCATACTTTAGCATCCACATACTTTAACGTAAAACTACTTATAAATTTATATAATGTATATCATTGATAAAAAGAAATTAACACATTTTTTTCTTTCATCCAAAGACAAGATCTAATATAATACCTTTGATAATGCAAACCATTTCCAAATGACAAAATATATTAAAAAAAAAAAAATCTTACTGGATCTAAATGTAAATTAGGTCTAATTCTTATACAAATATTTAGTAACACTCAAATAAAAATAAATATTATTCATCTACATTTTATCTCTACAAATCCTAGAAAATCTGATAGAAATTTATAAACATAATATTTAATAAAATTTTCATACTCTGCCATTCTAAATATTAATGTAAAATAATACTCATACAGAGTTTAAATATAAAATTTTAACAATATTTATTGTACCAAGTTTACTTTCGCCATTTTCACATCATATTCATGGTCAGAGTGATTATGAATATAATGTGAAAACATCAAAAATATATTTACTACAATAAATATTGTTAAAGTTTTATATTTAAACTCTGTATGAATATTATTTTACAATAACATTATATTTAGTAAATGTCATATTTCATATAAAAAAAATTAAGAGAGCTAGAGAAAAAAATTAGAAAAGATTAAATAATCATCGTTTTATCTTCAAATGTTAATCACTTTCAAATAAAAGAAGATTATGTAAATTAAAAGAATTGTCTAATATTAATTGTGGCACTGTTAGATTTTGTGAGTAAATAGATAATTGATTTGAAAAATAAACATGCACTTTATTGCAAGTGGAATGGGATTCATTATAAATAAAAAAAAATAGACAATATTATGGAGATCAATGCTTATCAGATAGAATGACCAGATTTGTTATTCAACTTAATGGAAGATTCTAAATGCAGATATTTCAGGTTTATACCACATACAAGTGCTCATAGTGATGATGAAGTAAAAGATTTTTATATAGATCTATAAAATACTTTGGAATACAGAAACAATATTTTACAATTGTAATATCAGAATTTATTATTAGAACTGGAAAATGATTGAAAGATGAAAATATTGTGGGTTAAGAAAATACAAATTTATAAATATTGCAGAAAAAATAATTGCATAATAAATCTTTCATTGAGATATATGTTAAATGGTAATAAACACAGAAGCATCTAAATAAAGATCAGCAGAATTTGATTATATTTTGTTAAACAGAAAATATATATTTTAAAATTGTAATTTTCTTAATAGATTCGACACAGGAGATGATCATCAATTATTGAGATGTAAAATATGTGATAATGCACTAGAGATGAAAACTATTAAAAAAGACTAATTTTCAAAAATATTTCAAAGAATTTAAAGTACAATTTGCAAATCATTTTAAAATATTAACAGAATTTGGAGATAGTTCAGAATTAATTGAAATCAATTAGAAGATAGTTGATAGTAATTCACTGATAAATTTTCAACTGAGACAAGATAAGTATTTTAAAATGATTCATTAAGAAGAATCAAAATGCTGGAATTATGTAAAAAGGAATAAAAAAAAGTTAATAATGATTATAATTTGTCCAAACTTCAAACACTTTTTAGCAAAACTCTTTATTTATACATACACAGACACATACGTTTCGACTGACCTGCAGTCTTCTTCAGAGCAAGTCTATTTTGATCTTCAAAATAGATAGCAAGTCTATTTTGATCTTCAAAATAGACTTGTTCTGAAAAAGACTGCAGGTCAGTCGAAATGTAGGTGTCTGTGTATGTATAAATAAAGAGTTTTGCTAAAAAGTGTTTGAAGTTTGGACAAATTATATTTATAGGATATTATGGCAAACATAAAGAAAAGTGTGATTTTGTTAATAATGATATAAAAAAATATAATTGTGAATTAAAAATGAAAATTAAAAAAAGAGAATAAATGTCAAAAGTATAAAACAAATCTTGATAATGAAAATTGTTTCAGCAATAAAAACAAGAGATGGAACTATTACAGAAAAAAAAAAAAAACATCAAATGTGGAGAGAAAATTCTATAAAGAATTATACAGTAATAAAAAACAAACAGACAAAAAAATTCCTACAATAACATCTACTGAACTGTCAAAAATTTTAAATGAAAAAATGAACATATAATGAAATCTATGAGAATGAAAAATTTCCAGAAAATTATTATTATTATAAATAGCACAAAAAAGCAGGTGAAAAAACAGAAAAATTGTCAGTAAACTATATAATAATGATTAAATGATACAGATAATATAGTAGTGATACTGTTGTTTAAGAAAGATTATATATCACAAATTACAAACATACCAGTCTTCTATTAGTTCTAAGTAAAATCTATCAACATAATTGCAATTCTTCTATACCAAATTTGGTACTTAAACTAACCAATGAACAATTGAATTTCAAAGTGTTACAGCACAGTGGATCATTATTTAAGTATTAAAAAAAGTTAGCTTTAGGTCATCAAGATACAGATACAGAATATTATCATATTCTGAAAAATATCAAAATATTAGTAGTGATTAGATTACATAGTGACACTAAGAAGATAAACATGTCGATGTTATTAAAAACTTTTTGTAGCAGTTTTACAAGAAATATTTTGTTGATTAAAATAGGAAGCTAAGGGAGTAAAAGTAAATGGAAATTATTTAAATCATTTATATGTTACATATAATGTGATTATATTTGCAAGCATTGCTTCAGAGCTTCAGCAAATGCTACAACAATTAACAGATAAAAGTAACAAGTAAATCTAAATTTAATTGCTAAAAAGTCAAAACTGCTATTTCATGGATTTTCACAGATGAAAATAAAGGGTAATAACCACGTACGAGTTTTGAGCTGATTATTAATACAGATGAAAACAATGGGTAAAATCAATTATAAAATTAAACTTGGATAAAGTACTTTTGGTAGAAAAAACTTAATATTAAAAGGAAATAAGCTTCTATGTGTGAAAAATTATGTATGTGAAAAGAAAAATTTTCAGCACACATGTTTTACTAATTCTTACATATGGATTTGAAACTTGGACACTTAACATGAAGAAAATACAGAAACTTCAAACAAATTCAATAAAATGTGAACAGATGTATGTTGGCAATAATAAAAAGAAATCAA
Organism: Epiperipatus broadwayi; assembly: GCA_028023455.1. Taxonomy (NCBI): domain Eukaryota; kingdom Metazoa; phylum Onychophora; class Udeonychophora; order Euonychophora; family Peripatidae; genus Epiperipatus; species Epiperipatus broadwayi. Next base: position 3,666,481 of record JAQFVV010006219.1, on the reverse strand, counting down.
AAGTTAAATATATAGGTGAAAGAATAAACAGGTAACAACTAACATCATTAAAAAAACTAGACTGAAAGGGATCAGGGCTGGACATAATGGTAGAAGAAATAATAGATGGACAACTGAAGTTTTAAATTAGATCCCAAGAGAATGCTAAAAACCTCAAAAAAAAAAAATATATATATATGATAAAATTGGATGAAGTATAGAAATTTTTGATATGCTTTGAAGAGAAAAGGCTATGGATTAAAAGAAACGGGATTAAACTTGAAAAAAAAATTATTCTACAGTAGACAGATAATAGACAATAGCGATATGATGCACTGTGATCTCTTCTCATATGAAGTTAGCAATCTCTCAGCCACTATGCCCAGAGAAACCAACAAGCCATTTTTTCCTTCTCTTTCCATTCCCTGCCATGTTTTTCCCATATTCTTCTCTATTCTACTCCATCTCATTTCCACAACATAATCTTTGTCAGCTCCATGGTTTTTTATCTAAATACCTTTTATCTTTTACCAAACTCAGCATAAAAAAACAATAACCCACATTCTATATAATCATTTTGTTTATATTTATTCCACCACAATTTCATTATTTGTACCCTTTCTACTTTCAGGCATTTACATTTAATTAACATGCACCTAATATTTTCTATGCCTTCCTTACACAACTTGCAGACTAAATCATTCACATTTTTCCATTTATGCGTATATTTCCTTGTTTCTAAAGATCCTGTTCAAGCCTTAAATAGTAAACTACTTTCCTTGCTATTATCATAAATTAATTCAAACCCAATATTCCCCTTACTTCTATATATATTTAAATTCTTTTTACTCTCCATACTAGTTCTCCACCTCTCCAACTCTCTATTCTTTATTATTGCATCTATTCTTCTAGCCATTCCTTGCCACTATAACACTCAACAATTCTCCTAACACAATCATCCCACCTTTTGTATAAGTATACTGACATAAATTCTTTATCCAAATCTTCTGCATACCATACCACCTTTCTCACCCATCTTGTTGCCTGCTCTTTACTCATAACCCAATTAAATACTATTTTGGCTATTCTCTTATTATCTATAAACTGCAATCTACCAAACCTTTTCATTTTGCTTTTTGCATCTCTCATTTAAAAACTTGACCATACCATTTTTCCTTGAATTGCCGCCTTCTTTGACATCCACACATCTGCATCTAATGCATGTCATCCTACTTCTCTTTGTACCTTTTCTAAGTAATCTAATACCTCTTTATTTACACATAATGCATTGTTACCATATATCAACCCTGCTACTGCCACTCTCTTTCATACAATTCTAGCTACATTATATTTATTATATGAAAATACTATTAATTTCTTTACTAGTCCCTTTCTTTTCTTTGCTTCATTTATCAATTTTTTCCCCATACATCCAAGAAATTTCTCTAACTACTTAAGATGATTCCTAAATAATTATACCTATTCACCACAATTAACTTCATATCCCTCAATACAAATTTTTGGTCTTCTCTTTACCCAGTATTAATCATCCTTACTTTTTATTTTTCTTCACTAAATTTAATCCCAATCTTTTTATCCATCCTTCTACATGTCCACAGCATAACTTCTATATCTTTCCTTGTTTAAAAGACCCGATAATGTATATATTCCCTTGCTGCTTATTAATGGTATCTCTACCCCTCTTCTTAGCCTTTCTATTGCTCTCTCCATTTCTCTCAATTACAACTCACATTATTTAAATTGTACTTTTCTATTTGTGTTAATATTTAAGCCTGATGTAATGTGATATAAATGATTAGATATAGTAGATTGAAAAATTTTTTTTACTCCCTAAACTCTTTCACTAATGTATCTATCCTTTTGATCCATAAAGCTTCTGATATAAAAAAAAAAACCCACATGAATCCTATAAATTTAATGCACCAAACTTTAAGATTTTTTTAAAAAAAGCACAAATATTTCAACTTTTGAAAAATCCCATGACTTGATGTTAAATTTAAAAAATATTTTTAGTAATTAAAGGAAAGAATCTCTCTAATTTTGGGAAAAAAATTTATAATAACAAGTTTTATTAATAAACCATGTATTAAATGTTTTGTACATAGATACAACAATAGTATATCTTCCAAACAAAAAGTTGAACTCAGTTGTAGTTTGTATGGCATGGATTGAAGCCTCTTTTGCCAAATAGCATGCACATAACACAAATGCAAATTCTCCATATGGTAGTGCCATTCAGTGCAAGCAAGGGTAATCAATCGATTCAGGAAGGTTTGTGCATAAAATCCCTATCTAGTGTCTACTCGTCCAATATCCCCAAGCTAGTTTCTAGCTTGTGGTTTTCATCAGTGAGGAGCCTTGGATCTGAGAGCACTGCACCTAGATCTTAGGATTTAATGCAATCCTCCAGCAGCCACCTTTTACCTTATTAGTTAACTGTAAAGCCTTGAATCCAAAATAAAAAGCACAATAATGTTTTCAATTCAAGCTCATTAACTTGTATAGGTGTATAGATTTAAACTCAGTTCAGCATCCATACTTTTTGGTGTCTTTGGTTCTTTAATAACCACAATCACCATAATCCTATTGGGCAGGATTAGTATTAAACCACTAAACATCATGTGATCACTATTCTTTATGCTTACACAAGCTGTTTACACAGAGGCAAAACTTTTCATACAGTGGTATTAATAGGATTATGGTGACTGTGGTTATTAAAGAACCAAAGACTCCCAAAAGTATGGATGCTGAACTGAGTTCAGATTTATATGACTATACAAGCTAATGAACTTGAATTGAAAACATTATTGTATTTTCCTTTTGGTTACAGTTAGCTAATAAAGTAAAAAGTGGCTGCTGGAGGGTTGCACTAGATTCCAATATCTAGGTGCAGTGCTCTCAGATCCAAGGCTCTTCACTGATAAAAACCACAACCTAGAAACTTGTCTGGGGATATTGGATGGGTAGGTACTAGATAGGGATTTTAATGCACAAACTGTCCTGCATCCATTTATTACTCTGGCTTGTACTAAGCGTTGCTACTGTAAGAATAGTTTTACCTACGTGTAAACAGCTTGTGAAGCATAAAGAATGGCAATCATGTGATGTTTAGCATGCATCATAACCTAATCAGCACATGTTGAGCAAAAACTAATATTAAAAATCTATAAAATGCCCATTACTTTTAATCAAGATTTCTGTTTAATCTTCTCATTGTTCTTTTCCATCATCTCTTTTACATAGATTTGATAGTTTCATATATTCTAAATCTAATCATTTGTACTTCAAGTGAAATTTTGAATCACCATGTAATAAAAAATAATTATATATATTTCTTGCTATTCATTGTGTTCTCAATACTCTTCAACAATACTATAACAAAGAATATCAATATTCACTTCTTTAAAGTTTCAATTTTAATATCCAAAAAAAAAAAAAAAAAAAATCACAAAAATACTTTAGCTTGAATAATTCCATCCTTATAGATAAGTATTTCACATTTTGTGGCCTCAAAGATTTTAAACTTTTGTTAAAATTTTCAATATAAAAAATAACAAAAGGCCATTAAAATAAGCACATTTTTATATGTTTATTGTATATATCATATGATTTTATGTTTAAAGCCAGAATCAATTCTATATATTAATTTACTACTTAGAATATTATAGAAAATACAAAGTAAAAGATGTCTTTCAATTAAGAAATTTATGAAATTAAATAAAAACTATAAGACTTATATCAAGAAATTCTATGGCCTTTAATTATCAGGTGAAGCAATTTAATGATTCTTATATGAAAAGTTCCATTTCTGGACACTTCCATTCCATTGTTTCATTTCTAATCCTTAAGTCAACATTTGTAGCTATTAACCATTATCTCCATTTAATAATATTTAAATAATGTTAATTTTTTTTTTTTTGTAAATGCATGAAATAAAATTGTTTTTCTTTTTGCACAAAATATAATATTTTTAGATATTTAAACTTATTCATGATATTTGAAAATATTATTACACAGTAAATGCTTTTTTTTTTTATGTTAATGAGTTACAATGAAAATAAAATATCTAATCAGTCATTTATTTATCTTACCAGATGGTGCATTAATACCACAATGAATCACTAGTGCTCCCAATTTCAACCAATCATTTTCAATCTTCTTGCTTGAAGCATTAACAATTATGTCTCCTTCTGATATCTATCATAAACAATAACTGTTAAATTTATGAGTATGAAATTAAAATAGATTCATTTATTCAGAATACATTTGATAAATAATTTTTTAATTAGAATACATTTGATAAATAATTTTTTAATTATTTAAATAAACTATTTATAAATATTATTTCATTAATCTAAATCATCTACCATAAATATTAAAAAACAATAAAATTATTTTACCTTTCAGAAAATATTTGTATACAAAACAATAAATATATATGTAAATTCTGAATGTAAAATATACACTCAATGCAATTTTTTTAGTCTAAGCCATAACAAAAACAAATTCTTAGTATTCATTAATGATAAAAATCACATAACTTTTACTTTTATAAACTCTTTTTTATTATACAGTGTAATATTGTTCAATAGATTTCATGCAAAGAATTTAAATTTTTCTCAGTTTATATGCTTTAATCCATATAAAAATCTTTTCAACAGGTATTTTCTTAAAAATTAATATATATTCAGAGTGATTGAAGTCATCAAATAATGAATGCCTGCAAAAAAGCAATGTATTAACTTTAAATGTCAGGAAAATCTAGAAACATCAAACTAGTATAACAAAACTCCTTATTAAAATTAATTTAAATAATTAATTATTGTATTCTGTACTTTACTTACCCCAAAAAATGATATCTGAATTGATGTACACTGAATTGTTTCAGATTATATATGATCACATTTTGTGATATTAGATTTGCTCATACTGTTTGATTTGTTACAATTTATTCAATTAATTAAATATTGTTGTTAAACCTATTTAATATTTCACTGAATCTTTATTATATTCTACATATTTTCATAAGTTCTCTATAAATGTGAGATCTGATCATTGACTTGAGAATGGTATTTCAATACTCTGTTAGAGCCTTGCCGAGTAAACTAAATGAGAGTTAAAATATAGTATTTATTGATGTGTAAAATCAGATCATCTGGCATATCAGATAGTGATATCTTCAAAGAAAGACTTTAATTAATCCATAAAATATAAATAAACTAGTTTTACCATATAACCCTTGTGAATAGAATTAGCCTTTCAAACTGGAGGAGATTTGGGCCAACCTCATAAAATTACATTTGTTATATTTTGGATACAACAATGTATGATTATATGTCACATAATTAGCAGTTCAAATAAGACATGATACCAACCAAAGGTCCTGAAAGAAAATTAAAATTCCATGACCATGAAAAATAAAATAATAATAGATATATGAACATGCAGAATATAGTGGAAAAATAAAAAATGAGAAAATAGTATGAAGGAATTGGTCAAGATAAAATTTTAGGTGAACAGATTTAAAAAAACTGGTGTTAAAGAAAGGTTTTCTTAGGGATGCTAAGTGAAAGTGAAATAAGGCTACATAGGAAGAGAGGAACTGCAAAACTTATTTGTAATGAACTATTACTGAAATAATATTAAAATTAAATATTAGTTGGAATTGATGGTAACTAGATCAATAACAAGGGGAATGTAAGGCGAACAACAACTAGATGTGAAAAAGTAGAAGCAATTGGCATTAGGAAAAATGGAAAGTGAAAATGAAATATCCATTCTCTAGATGCTAATGAAACAAAACAAGATCATAGAAAATAAGTACATAATATGCAATTAGAATGACCTAGAAAATAGAAGATAAGACTGAGATAATAAAAAATATGACTAAAGTGTATTCAAGAGGAGAATGAAAAGAGGATAAAAAAATGGATGAAATAAAAGAAATATTGAGATAAAATGTTTCAGAAAAATGTTAAACTTGTTGAATTTAAAAATTCTGAAAAAAAAGTAACAACCCTAAAATTAATATGAACATTAGAGACGAACCTAAAAGGCTTATTGATAATACAGTGTGTTCCACACATGTGGTGCAACAATATATCTTGGACTAGCATAAAATGACAAGGCATGATTCTGTAAAGATTGAACTATCTGAATAAAATGTTTGTTTGAGTCAACAATATTAGAATCCTAAAGTAAAGCAAATAGAACATGAATCAAGTATTAAAGTTGAAAATGTTAAAGCTAAAATTCGAGGTTCTGTCTATATATAAATGTTTAATTTCTGTTTACCTGCAATTGAAAAATGGCAGAACCTTATTACATTACATTATCAAGAACTGTACTCTTTATTTATTATTGTATTTCAGAAGTGGAATGTAAGTATGTGAAAAAATATTTATATCAAATTGAACATAATGACAGAAGTAAAAAAGTGAAAGCAAAAATTCAAAAAGACTCTTAGAAATCTATAAGATATGGTCATATTAGAAAGAAATAAGAATGAATATAAGTTTTAAAAATATCACCAAATTAATAGTAAATTTATTATCTATTCAATATGTGTTGGAAAGTTCATAGTGAAATTGAAAGCAAACAATGCACTTATATAAAATTTATAATTAAATTCTTTAAGGGACAGAAATATTTATATTAAAATATATCAAAATTAAAACTTATTCATTAATCAATCATTTATTTAAATAATTAAAATTATTGATGAAATCAAAAAAGTGATCATGATTTTATATGTAAGAATAAAATTAATAGAAACTAAATAAAAGAAAGAAGCAAAAAAGATATATCAAATGAAAGAGAAAAAAGAACTAGGAAATAATATGCAGAAATGTTTGTTATGGGATTGACAGTAAATGCAAGGTAACAGTTGATTATCCATACGTTTTGAAGATTTCTTGCTTAAATTTTCATTTTTGTTGAGCATGTAACTTATATTACTTATATAGTTTGATTACCAAATAATTTATCTTGCAAAGTTCTGTTCTTATTTAATAATGAACATGCATTGGAGAATTCATGAAATTTGTAATAAATTTATCATACATTTTTAATCTGTTGTGTATTCAACTATGAAGCTGAATGCCAACAATTATTACAAACTTATTAACTACAAGAAAACAATGTTAATAAAGCTTAGACAATATTTATTTACAAATATATACCCATAGTTAATGGTTTAACTCAATACCAGTTCCAGCATTGCTTAATTTACAAACATAATCAGTCGAGTCCTTGATTTTAAGTTCTAAATCCTCAATGCTAATATCACCACAGACTAAGTTGCATTTCCACTCTATTAGTGGTGCACCTAAGTGAATAAAGTTTATACTCACAGTTCCTTTATGCACAATCATTATCAGGCATACACAAATAATACAAAAACAGTGGGGTCTATTAAGTTTTCCTATTCAGCTGTCTTTCACCTACAGAGGCATAGACTCTGGAAAAACATCCCTCGATGCAGCAAAGTTGATAAGCTTTTCCCTCAGCTTTTTTCTCTAGGTTAATTCACAAAACAGCAACCATAATAGCATTACAACAAGTAAAGAAAAGGTGACACAAGACTTGCACTTTTTAGCATGCCCTATTTATACTTTTTGCTCCAGCTTAATATCCATTAATATAATTATTAACATTCCAATAGGGTAATGGAAAAATCCATTAGATGAATTGCAATAGGGCAGCAACAATCCATTAGACTAATTTCAACAGGGTAGCAGAAATCTATTAGACTAATGTGACTTTATTATGATTATCATCTAGCATTTAATTTTGCATACATTCACATTTCTTTCCCTTGTAATTAGTGCTTTAGATATGTATTCCTTTGTTTATTTCATTAAAGATAGCTTAATGTTTAAATTTAAACAGTGACAGTTTTTTCTGTATTTTAAAAAAATCCATTATGCGTATCTGGAATTATAATTTACAACTAAGTTTATCTTTCAACAAACTTTTGTGCATTTCTTTCAATATGCAATCTTTATCTCATTTTAAGTTTAATTTATCTACATGAAATCTTTCTTAGTTGCTTTTAAATTTAAACTAATATATCGAAAATAAAGTTTCCTTTATTTTTCAGCAATCTTTTTTTTCATTGCTTTTAGAACTTAAATATCTTTTACATCTAAGTTTCCTTTTAACTATTAATTGCTTCTAAACCTTAAAATCTCTATTTAAGTTTTCATTACTATTTTTTTCTGGAGTATAAACTAACTTTATAGCTTACATCCATATGGTTACTAAACAATATATATATATATTTTACAAAATATAACACCTTCCACCATTCCAGAGAAAACCCTATTTATGTTATTAAATGTAATCTTGAAATTTATTCGGTTTACGCTTTTCCTGATTAGGTCTGGGTGAATTTTTTTTTTACCTTTACTTCTTCCACTTCTTGTTCTGAAGAAGTTGTGGGATTTTGTTCTCCTCTGATTCTTCTTCTCTTATGGCACTATCATTTTTGTTTTCATAACTGTCTGCCTTTGAGTTGTACATTTTTTGTTCATTTTCTAAATTCATCATTCCAAAATTGAATGTCTCTGTTGTTTCACGCCCTCTAACGTAGTTTTCATGGTGTCTATGTATGCCATTATTTTCACCCCTAATCACTACCATATGATTTGACAGCATCTTTTCTACTGCCTCTTTGAACCAAGTTTCACTTTTCATATCACAAAACAATACTGAAGCTCCGATTCTGAAACTAGTGTTATCGTATTTGCCTTTGGTCACTCCATTTCTCGTTTTCTTTTTGTGTGTATGGCCATTTCTTGGCCTTACCAGTCATAGGCTTTGCTCTTCCCACTGGTATGCTTGACACTTTATTCCACAGTGTTCACAATGAAGTTATGTGTAACTTATAAAATCAGTTTCAAACTAGAACAGACTGATTTTACCCTTCACTATGTAAAAAGGTAAATTGCCACTCTTGTTTCTGTGCTTTATAGGCATTATGGCATAGGCTAGCATTCCCAATTCATTTCCACTGACATCTACAGTTCTTATAGTTGTCTGTATAACTGGTATGTCGATGCATTTTCCCTTAACCTGCTTCCATAGCTTTTCTGAGATTAGTGAAATGCCAGATCTGCTATCAATTTCCATTTCAATCTTTTTATTACAAATTTCTAACTGGAGCATATATTTATTTTCCACTCTTATTCCCATATTATTAATGCTAATGATATCATCTGCTACAATTGTGTTAGATTTTATATTACACTGCCACTGTTGGCTGGTTTTTGTCCTACACACTTTTTTTAAATGCCCTTTTGGGTTACACTTATGGCACCTTTCATCTAAAAAATTTACACTGGATTTTTATGTGTCCAGCTTTGCCACAACAAAATCAATTCTTTTGCTTGTACTATTGCATTTCCCCATTCTTTTCAATCAGTTTTTTCACCTGCAATTTTCTCATTTTCAATTTCATTTTTAAAACAAGCTGCTTATTCTATTATAAGCTTATGAGCTACACCTTTCTTGATAATTGATTCAGAGTTTAAATCTGTATCAGATAGAAGATTTTTTCTCAGACTATCATCAAGCAGATCCCATAGTAACTGATCTAACAATATCTCATTAACATAATTTCCATATAAGCAATCTTTTGGTAATTGTCTCAATGCCAAACCATACTCTTTTACAGATTCACCCTTGCATTGTCTTCTATTCCTTAGAGACAACCTGGCTACATGTTTAGACAGACAGGGGCTAAAATGGTTACAATTTTTTCAATATAACCTCATATGCTACCGAATCTTTTATGGGTAAATCAAAATACTTATTTATTATATCAATTAACTTTCTGCCTGGTAGACATATCAATGCTGCTATCTTTCTCTTCTTGTCCTCAATCCCATTGAGCAAGAATAAATTTTCAAGCTGAGTAGCATTCTCCAGCATCATTTAACATCAAATTCGGCTATTATAGTTTGCCCTAATGACATTTTTATTATAATTATTCACCTAAACAACCCTACTTCTACTAAACCACTATTATATAAAATCTCTACTTTAGACCAGGGTTCAAATACAACTGTCAACTGTGCCAGAGTTGTTGTGTATTCAACTATGAAGCTGAATGCCAACAATTATTACAAACTTATTAACTACAAGAAAACAATGTTAATAAAGATTAGACAATATTTATTTACAAAAATATATACACATAGTTAACGGTTTAACTCAGTACCAGTTCCAGCATTGCTTAATTTACAAACATAATCAGTTGAGTCCTTGATTGTAAGTTCTAAACCCTCAATGCTAATATCACCACAGACTAAGCTGCATTTCCACTCATGGTGGACCTAAGTGAATAACTAAAGTTTATATTCACAGTTCCTTTACGCACAATCATTATCATGCATACACAAATAATACAAGACCGGTGCAGTCTGTTAAGTTTTCCTATCTGGCTGTCTTTCACCTACAAAGGCACAGACCCTGGGAAAACAATGCAGAAAAGTTGATACACTTTTCCTTTTTTTCTCTAGGTTAATTCATAAAACAGCAACCACAACAGCATTACGACAAGTAAAGAGAAGCTGATACAAGACTTGCTCTTTTTAGCATACACAATTTATACTTTTTTTTTCCAGCTTAATATCCATTAATATAACTATTAATATTCCAATAGGGTAATGGCAAAATCCATTAGATGAATTATAGTAAGGCAGTAACAATCCACTAGACTAACTGCTTCAATAGTGTAGCAGGAATCCATTAGACTAATGTGTCTTTACTATGATTATCATCTAGCGTTTAAATTTGCATATGTTCATATTCCTTTCCCTTGTAATTAGTGCTTTAGATATTTATTCCTTTGTTTGCTTCATTAAAAATAGCTTAATATTTAAATTTAAACAACGACAGTTTTTTCTGCATTTAAAAAAATCCATTAAGCATATCCGGCATTCTCAGTTAATCTTTCAACAATCTTTTTGTGCATTTCTTTTAACCTGCAACCTTTATCTCATTTTGAGTTTAATTTATCTACATGCAATCTTTCTTCATTGCTTTTAAACTTAAACTAATCTATCTAAAATAAAGTTTCTTTTATTTTACAGCAATCTTTTTTCCATTGCTTTTAGAACTTAAATTTTTTTATATCTAAGTTTCCTTTTAACTATTAGCAATCTTTTTTATTGCTTATAAAACTTGCAATCTCTATTTAAAGTTTCCATTACTATTTTTCTCTGGAGTACGAACTAGTTGTATAGTTTATATTCATATGGTTACTAAACAATATATATATATATACACACACACACACACATTACATTACAAAATATAACAATTCTATTATATATGGAAAAAAAAATTAATAAAAAAGCCCATTTCCTGCAAGAAACAAAATTTTTGCTGATGCTAATATCAGGTATAATATAGATATTTTAAACAAAACCTATCGAGATAGCAGATGAAGATATCTAATACTTATTTTGTCTGATTTTAAAATCCTATATAGGAGATAAATGTAAGAGGAGAGTGGAGAGTTATCATGAAAGAGCCAGAAGTACTAATGAAAGGAAGGATTGTGTGTGGACATTTTAGAATCTTAAGGAGAGCTGAAGATTATACTTTGTTAAGAATGTTTCTGAAGAGTTTAGTCATTGAAACGTTATGAAGTCTATACCAAAGCTAACATTGCAGGAGTTACCCCCCCCCCCCTAATGAGTAGTGCTGCTCTTTAGATGATTCATCTCAGATGCAAAATATTACATTATTGGTCCTTTTTACATTTAATTATGCCAGATGAATAATTCCTAGCTAAATTAAAAATTGGGATTTTTTATATCAGTCATATTGATCCTGATGTACTTTTATGTATAGATATGATTAATCTTGTTTTTACCCGGATCATGACAAATAATATTAGAGGTGCAAACTAGCAAAAATTTTAAAACTGGATATTAACAGTAAACTCCTACTTTTATCTGAAGACTTTAACAGTGATAGGTATTTCCAGAGAAAAAGAATTCCAGGAGATTTTGTATTTTTTCATGAAGAAGACAAATTGTGTGTGACAAGTATATAAAATCATATTATTAAGACATAAAATGATAGTGAATCTAAGTAATACCAGCCATATGTCCCCAAATATTGTAGAAGGGTCATAAATAAAGGGGCTATAATATGCATTATTATAAATATAAAAATTCCATTAAAGACAATTAATAAAAGTTCTATCATAATATAATAAGATTAAATATTCATTAAATTTAATACAAGTAAAAAAGTGAAGAAATATTTGTTGCTATATAAAAAAATTTGGAAAAATCAGTATTGGGAAATAAATATTCAAGAGTGTCAAATGCCAGATAATAAAGTCAAATGGAAATGGAAAACACAACCATTTTTATTTCCAAGCTGAAAGGATGGGTAGAAATGAGATGTGTAGGGTTATTTACAGGCAGTAGACATATTAAAGTTCAACTATTTAATTAAAATATATAAATTAGCAGTATGATGAAATAACTTCTTTTGAATGAATTAAAAAAGTAGTTAAAATTAATTTATTTTCTTTGTTGGAAAGAGGTAAAAAATAAAATAAAATAAAACAAAGAAATTGTTTCACAGTGCTAAGCAAAATTATCAAATTATTAAAATAAATATTAATTAATAACCAAAAGACAATTTTAATGATTTAAGACAATGAAATAGTAATTTAAATTAAATTATGTCTAAACAAGAAAGCTGTTTATTTTATTAATCTTAAACAAAACAAGATTAATAAAAAAAGTAATTTGTCAATTTAATTTTATGTTAAAAAAAAAATTATATAAAATTACTAAATTAAAATAAATCCAATAAGGATAATTATCAGTGCAATAAAAGTTAAGATTTATTTTTAGAAAAAATTGCTCAAAAGATTAGTGCTGATAAAACAATAAGAATTTTAAGAAATAAATTGAATGTATCATGATATGGATGATAATTTACTTGACTGAACAATGTTTAAGAAAGAAAGTTTTCAAATTTATACTCATGACTGCTCGGGAATTTTTGGCTGGGTTTTCTGAGCTGATTAAAATATTCTCCCAAATTATTTAAGCTAGGCATTTCTACAGTTGCGTTGATATAACATACAAGAAAAATTAACCTAATAAACACTTTTATTTAATCAATGAAATATATCCAAAGATATTTAGGAACTTATATAAGTACCATAATTCAGTTTTTTAGCCCAAAGACAACTTTAATGATCAAACTTAATGACCATCTCAGGATGTTGGAGTAAATTTCCTGATGAGAGTTATATAGAATCCTTTCCAAAAAGGTTATCTATTAATTCAAGGATTTAATGACTTAAGTAGAAGCAGAAAACCTCAAAAGCAGTTATCATTAACATGTACAACCAAATCTGTTTTATCAAAAAGCCTATCTGTTACTCATCAATCAAAAAAAACCACTCATTAGAACTGCAGATTGTGCTAAACAATGGGTGAATAACACAAGATATCCAATAAGGTTTTCAAAATCTGAATTATCAAATTAAAGTATTCTGTCAAAAAAGTTGAAGTAACATCTATGGTATGCATAAGAAAGAAAAATATATACTATTACAAATAAAATAAAAATTACTTACAAAAACATATATAGGATATACAGACAATTTTAAAATCTTAAGGAGAGACTAGTCATTTACTTTATACTAGTTCAAAATTTTTTTATTAACTTATTTTAAATCTTTAAATTTTGAAAATTGAAATGTTACATTAATATTTTCAATTTTTTTTTTTCCATTTAAATTTCTACATTTATTGATATATTTTCTTCTGGACAGAACATTAAACTTAAATAATAGGAAATGTTAAATATATCAAACTAGTACATCAAAATTCCTTATAAATATTAATTTAAATATTATATTTTTCTCTTTATTTCCCCAGGAAATAATGTCAATGAATGGATATTTGTTTTATATTATATATGTGTATAATATGTGATAAGAGATTATCTATCATACTGTTTGATTTATTAATTTAAAGTTCCATGAATGTTTATTTTTTCTTATGCTATAGATGTATTTATATATTATCTCTCTCTATATATAAAAATATCTGGGTATATCAGGTTCTGAGTACTTTGTTAAAACCTGGGTAGGTAAACTGAAAGGGGCTAAAGTATAAGATATATTCTCTCATAAGACCAGCCCATCTAGGAGACCAGATGATGGTACCCTCATACAAATCTTTTTTTTTTGTATAGCACTTGTCTAAACAATTGAATAGAAAGAGCCATTCAAAATGGGATAGTAACATGAAAGCCTTACCAAATCCATCTATTATAATATACAGATAAAAAAGTTGTTAAATAGCTTATTGCATGACAAAAGCTTCTCTAACAGTCCTTCAAAAAAAAAGAACAGTGAAGAAGGCATTTTTTTCATTAAGCTAGCCAAATGCTAGAAGGTGATAATTTTAATACTTTTCCTTTCTTGTTTATTTCTTAAGCAAGCAACAGATAGTTACTCATTTTGGTGACCAATATCTGTATGGCCAACTATCTGGAAAAAAAGGCCTATACTTGCCTGAAACCCAAAAAATTCCCAAGCTTCATTTAATTTGAACCACAAATATAAACCTGTTAGGCAGAAGATGGATGATCAATAGAATCTCAAGCCAAAAGTATGTTAGGGGTTTCATTAATATTTTACATTAATTATAAAAAGAATAAAAATACTACTAAATAAAACTCACCAATGTATTCAAATATTTTGAAGATGAATGACTTTTGGTTACAATAGCATTATTCCAGAACAATAAATTTGTCAATGTCATGTCTTTACTATCATTAATAACAACTGCTTTAGAATCATCACAAGACAAGCCTAATCAAAAAATAAATTAACATAATTCACATAATGTAAATGATTAAATGAAATCAAATTTTTCTGCAGGCATTTGGTATTTAAAACAAAGTTTATAGTTTAATGAAAATTAAAAGCAGCAAAAAATTTTTCCTTAAAAACAATTCCATATTATAAATGAATCAATAATTGTTTTATTTGAAAAAAGACATAAAATTTACAAGTTATTAACTTTTGTAGGGATAAACACAAAGACTAATAAACAAGTAACAGAAAACGTATCTTGAATAATTATGTAAATATAAAAAAGAAATAATAATAAATAATATATAAATGTCTGAGTATTACAGAGAAATGTTAAATATTATACAACCTAGTAAGATGTTATTAAACACTATATATTTAAGAGTTCATTCATTAGTTAATAAGAATAAACTAAAACATTTTTCATTGTAATTAAAAATAGAAATTTAAGAGTAAAATGTCTTTATTATACAGACAAAAAATAAATGGATTCCAAACACAATCCCAAATATATTACAGTAAGGAATACTGAGCCATGAAATCTCCATTGAATATAAATAATATACAATCTTTGCATAAAAATGAAAAAATAAGCCTTATAAATTCAGAGGTCACATATCACAATAATATATACATTTTTCCTTATAGGCATAAGATTGCTGAACACCAATAACAGCCCAAGAAGTTAATAACACATTTAAATTCTTTGAATCCAAACAAACAGTGATGAACTTGTTCATTATCATTTATGATGTTTATAACTTAGATAAGTAACTTTGTTCGGAATTAATAACTGGAAAATAAATTTGATTTCAAAAACGATTAGACTGTAAATTTGTTATTGTAAATGTTTTTTGTTCTTAAAATATTAAATTAATTATGGATTATTATTGCAACATTTATCTGGTTAATATTCTCATTCCAGTCAGACTATAATTTTTATTCATAATTGAAATTTATTTATAATTTTGTTAATTATTACTACTGCTTTTTAGAAAAACAAAAACATTTTTGTCAAATATTATTTGCTTTCTTTGAAAGCCATAAAAAAAAAAAAAATAGAATTCCTTTGATTTCAAAACGACAAATAATTTCATTTTCAGATTTATCATTAGTAAAATCAAATGCTTTTTTTTCTTTTTCTCAAAAAATTAAATCAAAAGTTTTACATTGCCTATTATAATCTTAACAAGGCATTATATGTTTATCATTTAAAGAAACATATTTTTGGTTGAGCAAAGTTTTACTATGTTTCAAATGACATACTGACACTTTGAAAAAGGACTAATGACTCTTAAAATTTACTATTTTGGCTTGTGAAATATTTTAAATGAAATTCATATGTAAAGTTTTTATTGTAGCTATTTTTGGAATTTAAAATAATAGTATAAAAAATTTATTTTTATGAATAAAAAACAGTTTTATTTAAACAACTTTCTATGTAGCCAAGAGGGTTGACAATTAGATCAATCTTTAAAGATTTTTGTTTTTGAATTTATAGTTCTCAATATTTTATGATTACATCTTTGTTCTCTTCTACTATTCTTGCTTTTCACTTTATAATTAATTACAAAAATGTTCTTTTTTTTTAGTCATATGTATCATGTATTAAAGTAATAAATATTTGAAGTTGACTTCCTAAAATGAAATTGAGTAAGCATCTGATAGATTGGTAACACTTATTTATAATCAGTAATGTCATTACTTATCCCTTTCTTAACTAATTTTTCTGGAAAATTCAATTTCAAAGCTGAATTATAAACTTTAATAAGATCTTTAAATAAATATGTGATTTCTCCATATTCATATCACAATGTACTTTTATGTTTTATTTTACACAAATATTGATTATGACAGCAGTCCCCAATCTTTTTGCACTTAAAAAGCACATTCTGGTGGTGGGCACCATTTATTTTTTCAATGTAAATTTATAGTTGGATATTGTTAATAATACACATAATGTACAAAAAAATATTTATTTTAAAAATAAAATTTTAAAAATTAAATTTATTTGTATCAGATAAATAATTTTTTGTGTTTGGATAGTGGCAGGCACACATAAAATGGTCTGCGAGCGCCATGGTGCCCGCAAGCATAGGGTTGGGGACCCCTGGATTATGATATATACGTAATTTTTTTCAATTTAATATTATTCCAAGTTATTAGGTTTATGACAGATAGTTAGTTGCTTTACAAATTAACACTAGTCTATAAACTTCTTAAATATTTATCATCTTAAGTTAATTACAATTTATATACATTTAAACATTATTATGTATATATGAGCATTTATTTGCTATTAACCAACATTATTACTTATGCTTTCTCAATGTGAGAGTTTTATGAAAAAAATAGAATACTATTCATTTGATCATCAGAAGTAGACTTGGTAATACACATTATCATTATTTTTAACATTTGCACAATATGTGTAAGTTTCACATGCATGTCAAACCTATATATCTAGAATTTGGTGACAAGCACATACTAAATCGTTATTTATTTTAATTTTTAATTCATAATAAAAATATTGTTTTACATAATTGATACATTATGCACTTTTACAATAAAAATTATGATTATTTTTTTTGTAATAAAACAAACAATTGTCTTTCATTTTATTGTACTTTCCTTTTTTTTTAATAGATTGAATATAATTATACTCATTAATTAATATAATAAAAGCATAATGAAAAGAGAAACTGTATAATTGACTATAAATTTTGTTAATTAAAATATAGTTTAATAGTTATTGTAATTCTCTTGAACTACAATAACTATTAATTTTTAATTATGTACAGAATCACTTGAAACATTCAATGATTTCCTACTGTATCTATTATATTTGATATTAAGATTGTTATTAAAAAATTGCACCCAACACAATTTTGATAACAATAAATTCGGAATAAAATTTTTTTCAGAATGCTCTTAAACACATGAAATACATATTCAAGTTCTAAAAAACAACTTAAATAATAAAATAATTACTTTCACAAGTTGATGAAATTATTATTTTTTAAATAAAAAAGAAAATATTTTAATATTTTTGATAAAAGTAAATCTGATATTTAAACTATCAATACTGTTCAATAAAAGGTATGAAATGATAAAGCAACAATAATTGCAGTAAAGTAAAAGTAAAAAATTGTAAACAAGAGCACCAAACAAACACAAATAACAATATAATTTTAATAAAAGTTTTGAACTTTACTATAAAAATAGATTGTATAAATTTACAATGACAACAATAAGGAACAGTTTATTGTGAAGAAACCAAATTTACTACAAATAACTATATCATCCTGCCCAGATAAATACTTTAATGATTACTACTAATCATTTTTAGGCTACAAATTATATTTTTAATCAAGATATGTGCTTTAAATTTTAATTAAAGATGAATATAACTATTACCTTTAAACACAAGCTCTGAATAATTAATGTAATTCTATTCCACTTTTCCCCATGTATATAATAACATCTTTACAACTTTCATTTTACCAAATATACTTTAATCATATGAATAAAAATATCTGGAAAAAGTAAATGATTCTGAAGATGAACCATCACTGGACCACAATCTTTCACAGAAAGAATATTGCAAGCATGAAATTTACTTTTTGAAAATGTCTTTATTCATATGATTAAAGTATACATGGTAAAATGAAAATTATAAGGGTAATAATAATGAATTTTGTTTTTATATAAATGTAATTTGTACACCTTACTTCAAATGCTTTATAGCAAAAAAAAATTATTATATATACACACACACACAATCTGACATTTCAACTGTCCTGCAATTTTACTCAGAGCTTTGGTATAATGACAAATATAAAATACTAAAATAATATAATAAAAATGTATTCAATAAAATTAAAAAAATAAAGAAAAATAACACAAAGTATATAAATAAGATATTTATTTATATAGCGCGATGAATATAAATTGTAATAAACTAAAGATCAGCATTTCAAGCTAATGTACATGCACTTTTTTATGAATGTTAATAATAAATGAATACTTTCATTTCCAACACAAGATAAAGTCTTTGCGAAAGAGTAGAATGAATCCACCTATTCTTTCAATCCAAATGCTTAAGTATGGGCAAATCTGAATAGGTGGATTCATTCTATTCTTTTGCAAAGACTTTATCTTGTGTTGGAAATGAAAGTATTCATTTATTATTAACATTCATAAAAAGGCGCATGTACATTAGTTTGAAATGCTGATCTTTAGTTTAACACAAAATATAATAAAATATAATTAAATATGATAAAATGGAATTAAAACAAAATAAAATAATCCAGATAATATAAAATAAAATATACAACATTAAATTGAAATATAAAATAAATATAGATTATACATGTATATTGCCATCTGTATATAATATATTCATGAGAAGATTAATTTAAATACATCATTTCTTTTATTATTTTTTAATAATTCTCTAATTAATTACTATTCCTTATAACTTAATAATTGTAATTTTATTAATCCTAAATTAATAAAATAGTTATGATTTTATCTTTACATATTTCTCCATTGAACATTAATTCATTTACTAAAAATAATCTTTTAAATTTTTAAATCATATATATCTATTATTTTCTTATTCATTCCTCTGTTATTAATAATTTTTCATATTCATCCTTTTATTTTACAGCTAAAAATCATAAATATTATAAACCTTTTAAAACTTACCCTCTACTATTTGTTTCTAAAAATTTCCAAAAAAAATGTTTCTTTTTTTAAATTTAGCTATCTTATATTATAGCTTCCTCTATTACTTATTATTTAAACTAATTATATCTAAAATCACTGCAGACTCTTTATTTTTTGCACACTTTTATATGTACTTTTATTTACTTATATATTTTGATATACTTTAATTTACTAATCAATATCATTTATAACCTTCTTATTACATTATATAATTTTTTCTTATAAACTCATATTTTATATTACACTATTTTATACTTGAATGTTATGCTGTTTTTAATATCATACATATATATATATATCATTTATAAATACATTCATATTACCATATTACATGCTGACATCGTGCTTAGTAAGAATTAATATTTAAAACCATATTTATATAAGTAATTTTCTCTCTACATATTCATTTTATATATCTTTTCTAATAAATAACTTTATGATAATGTCATCTTAATCCCAGAATCTCTATTCAATTTTTGTTTAATCTTTTTTATTAGTATTGCTCTTTTTATTTTTCTTTCTTTAACATTGTCTATATGTAATATAATTATTATTGAACTTTCTGTAAATGTGTGTCCTGTTTTATTTATTTTATCTTATTTATAATTATATCATAGCTTGATGGACAGACAAACATCATATACAATAATTTTTTTTTTGCTATAAAGTGATTGAATGTATAAAAATAACATTTATATCAAATATTATAGCAAAATAAAGTAAATAGTTAGTTTAGTGACATTTATGAAGAATTATGTTTTTCTTAAAAGATATTAAAATAAAAGCAATTGAGAAAAAATAACTTTAGCACTTAAAAATATTTATTTAATGTGATATTATATTATCTTATAGACAAATTATGATATAGTGTATATAGAATGGTCATCAACACACAAAACTAAAAAAAAAGTTAATATAAAAAAGTAGTAATTTAAGTTAGATATAAGCAAAAATGTATTGCAAAATGATGATCCAAAAATAACATATTTTCCTGCTTTAATACATCACAATGTTTAGCAAGATTGCCGAATTCATTATTTGAAATTATAATTTCTGTTTTCACTTTAAAATTGCAGGAACATGTGCCAATACTGTCATTCTCTGTAATTTTAGTTCTTTTTTCAAATGATATACGTCTTGTTAAAATCAGGTAAAAATTACATTTTTATTAATAAGTCCATTTATTTATTTTGCTCATTTTTTTAGATTGTACAGAGAAAACAAAATATATATATTTTTAATGTGAAAAATTTTAATTTGTAAGTGGATTCAACATGCATTGAAGATTTTGCAATTTCAAAGCCTTGATCCAGAAAACAAACATAAATAAATAATGTATTTTATTTTAGATTTTTTTATTATTTGAATTATTATTATTTTAAAAAGGTATTATTTCATGAAAGTAGTTGTCAGTAATAAATATAATTAGTGTGTTTGTACTAATGTGTCTATGTTTGTATAATGAAAGTGATTATGATTGCATGCATAAATGTAGCCAATCATGTGCAATGTAATTTTTGGGATCTGATCCAAATTTGAGACCTTATTTTATAGACATTATGATTCTCAAAAGGTTTAATAATTTATTAGTGTGTCTGTATTTGTATTAGTGTGTTTGTATTTAAATATCTGTGATTGTATAACAAGTAATGCTTTTCATTACATATATAAAATTATCTATTATAGAGCGGTACAATGTAAATTTTAAGGCTGATTATCAGATGCACAGAAAGATTGCACATGATGAAGCAATCACAAAATTTACTGGACACAGTATCATGTGACAATATGAAATCTTAAAACCAAGAAAGAGAGTTTTCAAGTGGTGAGTGTGTGGAAATAGCCACAAAGGTTATGTATACCACATGGAATTATATGCAGGCAAAAAAATCAAATCCAGATTCTTGTCTAAGCTTGTACTCATGCTATAGAGTCAGTAGTTTTGCCATATCTTGCATCACTTATTTTTAAGTTTACAGCCAGCAAATGAACTACATGAAAATAAATTATATCTCTGTGAGACAATAAATATAACAAGTAGCATCACTGATGTGAACAAAAAATATGAAATGAAGAGAGGAGACTCATTTTATCATTGATAAAGACAATGGTATTCAATTTCTAGTTTGGTTGGACAAGAAGCCAATTGCTATGATTAAAAATGTATATCCATCTTCTGGAAATGATTTATTTTGTATATTTTATTAGGAAGAATCTCTTTTCTTATAGATGCCTTGATATTTTTTAACTTCTGGCTTACGAGAAAAAAATGATGAATTCTTAAGGATCTCAGATTGGAAGTATTATATATGTTTTGAATCAGAATTTTGTGAAAAATACAAAGAAATTATCAATGAAAATGTAATTTTAAAACTTAGGATAAATTAGAAATTATGAACAAAGAGTAAAGTAATAATTTTTTAGGATATTGAAATTCTTTTTTAGTTTTTAATGATAATCATTATTTTTTTAGCTATATAGTTTTCTTTAGTTTACTAGTTTCTATCAATGTATAGTTTTTTGCTCTAACATGATTAAAACTGAAGTAAAATTGTGTTTCAAATCAATTATTTAAAAATTCAACATGGTGATACCCCATTCCAAAAAGTTAATTTTAAAAAAATTTAATTATTTGCATATATACAAAAATGAACATAGATGAAATATATTTGTAGGTATTTATCCTCTCTGCCACTGTTTTTATAAATACATTCATATTACTAGCTATCTATTTTACTATATTCTCTCTCTTTATATATATATATATATTTGTAATATTATTAATATATATATATACACACACATTACCTTTTTTCTTAATAATTTCTAATGTTGTCTGTGCAATACACGGAATTATACAGTTATTTAAGTCACCTTTAGCAAGTCGACCAGAATTAACATCTCCAAATCTATAAATAACATCAATTTTATTTATTTATTAAGACACACATAAATATGTAGACTAATGTAATCATAAATGATTCAATATATTAAAAATATTATAATAAATAACATAATTACCACAATTTTATGACAATATTAACAATATAAAACATATATGATAAGTAACAATGATATGAAATGTGGGCTAGTAACACTGATTGTCACTGACAATATTTTACCAATGTTTTTGCTACTTTTTTAATAATTTGTTCTAATATTAATTATAATTAGACATCTTGCTATTGATAAATGATATATCTTTACATTTAAAAAATTTCTAATTTAATATATAAAATAATTTAATTATTGGATTTAAAAAAATGTTTTTAAAATTATAATATAAAATATTTTAAAAAAAATCAAATCAGATGTTACATGACCTAATTTAATAAGTTTGTGTTTACAAATATTATATATAAAGCTCACAAAACAAACACTTAACAAGCTTTGTAAAATACCACCAACCTCAGACCGGTTTCTACTACTGGGGTCTTCAGTGAGTTGCTAGGATATTCAATCATTAGATTAAAAATATCAGAACAAGTCCAGCACTTTATTTAATGTATAACTATTAAGTAGAAAATCTGAAATTTTCAGACATCCATATGTCTTCAAATCCAGCTATCTAACTTAAATAGCCATATGTGACTGAACTAAGTTCAGATAAAATATAAAATAATATATAATCTATTGCCACAAAAAAATCTTATTTATTGAGATAACTGACATCATTGTTATCATGATAAAATATCTTAAAATCTGTTAAATATGATATTTTATTAAGCATAATTAAAATATTAATTGTATATTATTAAAAATTAAATTAATACAAATTAGATTTACATTGATAATTTATGCATTATTACTGAAAAATAAATAATATATTAAAATTTAAAAAAGGAGGGTAGCTGTGATAAAATCAATTATTTCTTTCTAGGGTTGGAAAAAAAAAACAGATTAAAAAAAAAAAAAATCTACAGTATTTTTGTTAAAACTGTTTTTTTTTTTTTTTTGGTGAATGGGGGTGGAGGGTTTGTTTTTATATTAATATTGTGAAACATTATTTTATATAAGATAAGGTTTGATCAACAATGTTGATATGATATTCATCTTTCAATAAAACAGTATTTTTTATTGCTTATTATTTCTATTATATCCGAACATACATCAACAATAGACTCAAAGGATATGAAATAAAAAATAAATTAATATTGAGCATTAATTAATTCTACTTATTATATATTATTAAATCTGAATAAATAGTAATTCAAAATACAAAAGCATTTTTCAAATGTGAAGTGTATAAAAATGGCTAAGCATTAGTAATGGCATTCATAACTTAAAATGAAATAATAATAAAAAAACTCATTAATTTAGAGCAGTCTTCAATGTGGTTGATATCAACCTCCAGTAAGTGTTTTATGATTTTGTTGGGCAGTAATTAATTTAATGCCATAATATTTTCATTTAATTTTTTAAAAACTACAAAATATTATGAATAAGGAATTAATCAATTTTCTAGGATATTGTTAATCAAAGATGATCTTACAGTTAATGACATGGAAACATATAATAATCATCTTCACACACTCAAACTTGACTTGGAAACCCATTTTCAAGACATCATCAATCTGGAAGTAATTTCAAGGATGGCATCCTCATTTAATGTAAAAAAAAAAAAAAGTTGAAATTAGATTGCCAGAAGAATTATTATACTCAAAATATTATAATAATTAAAGTGATTGAAGAAGGAAAATTGGAAGACAAAAAAGACTTTATACTGGAAACAGTACCTAGCCTTTGATGAACCAAAGTCCTATCCTATAAGACAGTAGAAGATCTTGGATAGACACTGTTTATTTGTTATTCACAGTTGGCCTTCTCATCTGATTGCCATTCTATACCTGCCACATACAGAGCTGTCAATAGCCTGAGTACACATGATGATAATAAATAATAAACTACAAAATGTTCTATGATCAAAAATGAAAATAAAGAAAATTAATTATACTGGGTTTTTTTTTGTATAAATTATAAGAAATAATGACAAAAATATCATATATAACAATTATATATATATTAATAATTATACATAAAAAGCTTTTTTCGACACATAATTTTATGCCCTTATCAAATGTAGAACATTATTTTAACTGTTAATCTACTATTATAAATACATGTATAAAATATTAAATTAATGATTAAAATAGATGTTCAACATTTTGTAAGGGCATAAAATCATGTGTTGAAAAAAGATTTTTATGTATTAATATATATGCATATTGCTGTCTTATGACCAGCAAGTAAATAAATGGACAAAGGCAAAATTGAGATGGTGAGATTATAGTTTAATACAAATAATTTTAACTATATACATTGCCTATTATAAGGCGTAATAAAATAATAAAAGGTCGTGGTGACCTGCATACAATAACCCTAGTCCTGCTTTTGGACTTACAGAGGCAGGAGTCTCTGACTTATAATTAAAACTCAGAACAATTAGATCAGGTTATGGGGGTTTATATACCCCTCAAGACTTCTGGAGTCTTTTACATTCCTAACCATATATGGGTGTTTCACATATATGCAGTATTTTCACATTTCTCACCATATATGGTATTTTACACAGTTTTCTGACCCTATAAAGTCAGATGGGCTTTCTATGATTTAACAGCATTGCAATTTTACACAATCGTTATACATAATTACTATACAGTTATTCTTATTTTACATATTCATTATATTTTACAGTTATTACTTTTATTCTACATTATTGTACTCTTATTATTATACAATTATTATTCTTATTTTACATACTCTTATTATTATACAATTATTATTATTTTACATATTCATTATACATTACATATGTATATACCTTTCTTGACCTTGAATACTGCACATACATTTATATAATTGTTATATATGATATTTTTGTCATTATTTTTTACAATTTAAAATGTATTATTTGAAAAAGCATAGATATGTTTCTCAAATTAGGATAAAATGAATAAAATAAATATCATTTTGGTTTGTATCATGACCTTATTGTTTATACATAACAATAAATAAAACCCATAACATAAGAATGATAATGATAATAGTAATACATTTTTTTTTTTTTTTAATTTGTGGATAGAAATGAGATTAGATATTGATCAATAGCAAGGATAGTACTCAATTAAGCTAATTATAATCATCAAATATAATTTTACTTATTAGATTTGTAAATACAATATTTTAATTTTATTAAAATCATAGATTATCATTAAAAATATAAAATCAAAAGAGGATGGTTTGTATAGATTTTAAAGTTGGTGTTGTATATTTTATTTGTGAAAGTTAATATAATACTTTAAATATTTTTCATTTGTATTGTTAATAAAATCATTTTTTAAAATTAAAATATTTTATTACATTTCTTAATGATTAACTTATGATTTAATTAAAATATATCTTGAAGAACAGCCAGCCACTTAAATAACAACTATTATCAAATATTATAAATTCCAAGATGTAGAAAGTATGGCAAAATAGAACTTACTAAAACTTTATTCTATCATAAAAAACAAGCCAGATGAGTCTTAGTTATTTGCTGATAGATGTAACTCACAGAATGGATTAGGAACTGTGTAGTCCAAGATCCAAGACACATGTAATAAAATATAGATCAATGGCATGATGGTAAAACAGTTTAATTAAAGAAAAGGAGATACAGTAGATTTACATTACTTTATTAGTGATGTTACATAAGTATTATTTGTATGTACGATGTGAGGGATTTTTGGCTTGAAATATGATTTTGGAATTGAACCTATGATTCAATACCTGATATTTCAGGCTATACTATAGTTTGAGGGCATCTTAATGAGGTTAAGTATGCCTTCAGATATGACAATAACCTTTCATGTGCTTATAAGAAATTTAGAGTAAACCAGGTATGCCTATTTTACATGTGCAGAAGGATTTGATTATGACAACATTATATATATTAATTTATCTTTTAGTAGTAAAATATTGCAACTAACTGGATTCAAAAATCGAAGTACACTAATTTATTTTTAAATTCATGCATAAAAATATTAACTATTATTCAATGCAAAAAACTCAGACTAGTCCTCATGTATTACACATGCATTTTGAATATCAACCTATTTCTTTGCAACATGAGCCAGATATCTCAAACATGATTTCCCCATCAATATTTAGTTCACCATGAGTGACAATCAAACTATTTCTAATATCTAAATTTCAGTTCAGTCAGTTAGGTTAGATTATAACAATGTTTTCTTATACACAAACTCAATCTTAATTACTAATATTACAATGTAAGATATTATTAAACATGCATTCATAATAAATTAGTCTAGACCAGAGATGGGCAATTGTTTTGGCTTGGGGGTCACTTTGTGGAAGCAGAGGTTAGTGGAGGGCCACATCTTTTAAAATGATTGCATTCATTAATTAACTTTGCATTTCAGAAAAGGTATAAATAGTACCATAAAAATCAATAAATATAAATTAAATTAAATATACTGCTTAATAAACTTGCCATCAGAAAAAGGCTTAACGTGTTTAGCAAGGTTGTAGGCTACCATGAAACTTGCTTCTGTATCGCTATTTTGAAGTGTTGATTGCTTTGTAAATAAGGTTTGTTGCTTCTTCAGCCTTTTCATACACTCCACAGCTTTTATTTTGCATTCTTCCTTGGAAAGTTTGCAGCCAAATTCGCTATGTTTTGTTTCGTGGTGTCCTTTCAGATTGTACTCCTTAAATATGGCTATTGTTTCATGACACAATAAATACACTGCTTTATTCCCTGTATTATCAAAGAAATATTTGTTTGTCTCTTCTTTATTAAACACATGACATTCATCACCGATTTTATGTTTTCCGGAGGGTTCATGGTTTCGCTAAAGTTGGAAATTTATACATTTACTATTGCAAAGACAAAATTGAAATTAACCAGATCAAATGGAAAAGCACTGCACATAGTATCTACACTGTGCATGTGTACTGATGTGACCATCCAAGTGGAAAATATGAGATGAAGCTTCGGTCATGCACGGGAAGGAAATCTCAGACCAAGGCGGATTTTTCTGACTGACTTGGCAATCCACAAAAAACTCTTACCAGGCAGCATGTGGCCTGCAAGCAGCTATTTTCCCACCCCTGGTCTAGACAAACAATCAATGTCTTATACAAGCCAAATGCTATTACTCTTCATTTTTTTGTTCCTGATATCAATAACAAAAGTTTTATTTTCTCTGTTTTAATTATAACTTAAAATAATAGCACAAGAAATTATTTACCCCTGGAAGAATCTAGACATTCATTACAAGAAATTCATATGAAATAGTAAGAAACAATGCTGGAGAATATGAACTAATTATATATTGTTAAGCATGTATATTATTAATATATACATTATAGAAATCCTGATTTGGACTAAAACTGCTTCATCATTGATGGAATAAATTTTAAAATTAAGAATGTATTTGCAATGTAAACACATTTTGAATAATTTAATATTTTAATAATATTATTTTTGCAATATGGGGTGCAGTGTAAACTAATTAGATGGATAAAAAAAATAACGACCTCTGCTAATTGCTCTAACAAATTTTATTGATAAATGCCAGCCAAACAAAACATTTAAAAATCTCAATCTTGTTGTTCTGTTTTGCTGGCATTTATCAATAAAGCTTGTTAGAGCAATTAACAGAGCTCTTTATTTTTTTATTTACAAGCAAAAAATTGAGTCATGTGATATATGACTTTAATTTTTATTAATTAGATGAATGCCTTAATAATGAAACACAATGATAAAAATTCAAAATGATCTGAATGTTTTTTTTTTGTTTAAGACAAATAAATCTTTGGATAGTTTCATCACAAATGAAAAATCTATTTTAAGGAACACCTATTTAGAAGAAAATTATTTATTATTAACAGAGAAATGTACTAGGTAAAAGTTTAAAATAATTGAATTCCACTTAGAAAGGTAGCATTTGCAACAAAGATTTGAGATGAATTTTTCAATAAAGCTCAATAATAATAATAAAGCTAAATATAAAATATTATGAAAAACAGAAACAATAAAAAGTTTTATTATTGAAGAATTTTAAAAAAAAGTCAAAACTGTAAAATAGTTTTAGAGAGAAAAAAAGAGAGAATGAAGCTTTTTGACAATATTAAAATGATATGGCAAAATTAAAAATTAATATTTTTCTATAAAAAGTTATTAATAGTTGATTATTGATTATACTTATGGAAACTACAATTAATATTCTTGCACTTTAAACATATGGTTGTAGATACTGGAAAAATATAGTAATAAAAAGTGACTAATAACTGTTTAAGAATTTATCCAGTAAGTAATTATTGTGAATATTTGTTAAAAATAAAAAAATTTAAATAATATATATATATATTAATTTAAAAATTAATAACATAATTTCATTTAATTATTTTACCCAGAAATATTCTTAGTTGGTTTAATTGCATTTTCAATTCTATCTCCATTAACTTTTTCCTCAGAGATGATGGGGTGCTAGATAATTATATATATATCAAAATATATTTACATATATTAACCACAAAATAAATAAAAAAATCATAATTTATAAATATTTAAACTAAGAAAATTAAAAAATGTCATAATTTATATTATTCAATAACAAGAATAACAAATTATCATATAATACTGATAACAGTGGGAGTACAAATAGTAACAAAAACAGAAATACAAATAAAAATAATTGACATATTAACAGCTCTGCTATATAGATAAAGGCTTTTCTAACATTTTCATTATAAGTTTTCTTTTACCTTGATAACATAATAAATCTTTTGACAATTATTATCCTTTATCATCAATTCTTTTTCTAAATATAATTATTTTAATATATACTAACACAATACTCAAGGCTTTAATAGGTTTATAAAGATAGATAACAATCAATCCTTAAGATATCAACAATCTCAACCTATAGTCAAGGCAATCTCATTTAACAATTAAGGGTGGTATGACCTTTATCTAAGCTGATATGTTTTATATAGACACTATTAATCTCACTTTCCTTTGTCAAATTGCAATCTTTAGTGTCTACATAAACATATCAGACTGCAGATAAAGATGGTTCCATCTTTATTGTTAAAGAAGATTGTCTTGACTATACGTTGAGATCGTTGATAGCTTTTAAGGGTTGATTATTATTATTTTAATATATGTTCTCTCTTTCATATTTTTTTTTTTCAATTTAAACTTTTCTATTTTTATAATAACATAACAAAAACATTAATTTTTGATTCAAATTTATTTCCCACTCTCTCTAATTCATTTTTCATCACACTTCTTTCAAGATTTTGTTCTGTTATTTCATTCTATGTACTTTATTTACAAGTCATATTTTAACCACGTGATAATGATAAACCAAGAGTGTCTGTCTACTTTAGGATGAGAAATCAGTATTACTGGATGGTAATCACTGATTACTCAAGCTTACTGTAGATGGCACTGCAGCAGAGAACTGTTCTTAAGTTGTCAAATGCTGAGTAAGGAAAACAATTAGATGACTTATTATTATCATAAATTAATATTGGTAAAATATAATGATCAAGAATCTTCGAAATGTAAGATCATATTTTCTTTAAATATAAAAAAAATGCATATGGCTTTATTGTTTGGGAGTTCATAAGAAGTTCGAGTACCAGACCTGCAAGTGCCAGAATCAATCCTGGGATCTCCCGATTCCAAGTCAAATGCTCTATCAACTGTGCCAAACTGCACAAGGTTCTTTAAATATAGTACTTAAGTAATATGTTTTAATGTCAAATTATTTTTAATCTACAGTTTAGACTTTATAAATGTGTTTACCAATAATTATAAACCTAATATAATTAATTAATTTGAAGTCTTTGAAAATAATATTCTTTCCGAAACTGATTCATAAATAACAATGTCAACAGGAAACTAAAAGTGATTTAATTAATCACCTTTCATTATCA
Organism: Epiperipatus broadwayi; assembly: GCA_028023455.1. Taxonomy (NCBI): domain Eukaryota; kingdom Metazoa; phylum Onychophora; class Udeonychophora; order Euonychophora; family Peripatidae; genus Epiperipatus; species Epiperipatus broadwayi. Next base: position 3,635,931 of record JAQFVV010006219.1, on the reverse strand, counting down.
TTATTGATTTGTTTTTCATTGCAATATAATTACAAATTTATATTAAAATTCTACCAATGTCATATATAAAGCTCACAAAACAAACTCTTAACAAGCTCAATAGAATACCTCCATAACCATAACCATGGTTTCACTTATTGCACAAATAGACATTCTCAAATGAAAATCAATAAAACACAACCAACCATATTTTCAATAAAACAGGCAAAACTCACTATACGTATTGCCACACACAGCAAGCTAGAGTAATCAGTGGATGCCAGAAGGCTTGTGCATAAAATCCCCATCTAGTGCCTACTCATCCAATATCTCCAGACTAGTTTCTGGCTTGTGGCCTTCGTCAGTGTGGAGCCTAGGATCTGAGAGCACTGCATCTAGATCTTAGGATCTGATGCAACCCTCCAGCAGCCACCTTTTATCTCCACTTAACTACAAAGCTATGAGTCTTAAACTTCAATCCAAGCCCATTAGCTTATATAGTCATGTGGGTCTGAACTCAGTTCAGTATCCATACATTTTGGTGTCTTTGGTTCTTTAATAACCATAGCCACCACTATCCTATTAGGCAGGATTGGTTTTAAGCCAATAAACATCACATGACCACTACTTCTTATGCACAAGCCTTCTCGCATCCATTGATTACTCTAGCTTGCTGTGTGTGGCAATACGTATAGTGAGTTTTTCCTGTTTTAATAACAGTTATACACAAGCATAAGAAGTGGTGGTCATGTCATATTTTCAATACATAACTATAAAAATGGCTGCTGATTATTTTCAAAGATAATTACTGGGTATTAAATATTTAGTCTAGCAGAATATTCTAAAAGATATTTTGCATATATTTTACAAACAATAAATCAAAAATCAATATGGTACCACAACAATAGTAAATCAGGATTTTGATCATAAATACCATTATGATTAATATAAACAAAATCTTTATTTTATAAAAATAGCGGCACAATAGGTTTATTATAATTAGTCCACATTAATAAATTCCAATAACCAGAAACAATTAAGTCTATATTTATAAATTTATTGAGTGTTCAACAATCATGCTCATTGTTAGACATTTTCGTAACATAATTTACCAGTAACCTTTCTGTCATATCAGATTAAAAATTAAAAATACTAATTATTGATATTTACAAAATATATATATATTGTATCAGCAGATTAAAAAATAGCTGCTTCTATTCTGACTTATGTCATAAAGCTGAAAATTTATTGGTTATAACTAACTTTAATAAAACCTTGATAAAAAAATTGCAGTAGTCATTATATTCAGGAAATAAATCTCTTCAAATGTAAAGATACAGATGATTGCATAAACATACTGCAACACTTCATTAAATCTACTATTTAAAATTGTCCAAGAAATTAATAAACCACATTTATATTTGGTCCAAATTGACATATCAGTATTAACAAGGTCATTATGCTTGGACATATCTGACCAATTTGAAATGTTGCTATTAAATATATATATTCTACTACATCATCATTTTCAGCTATTATCAATCCACTGCAGGATGAAGGTCTTCAAATTTAACCCAGTTTTTTTTTTTTTATACTTTAGTTTCTTTTCTCCACATTAGATTTTTTACAATCTCTTGGGAGTTTAAGACTTCATTTTTCCATATCTTTTCTCCACATTAGATTTTTTACAATCTCTTGGGAGTTTAAGACTTCATTTTTCCATATATTATCATCTTTTCTAGCAAAATGTTCACCCCAGCTCCATTTCAGTTTTTTCTTTCAATAATACCAATAATATCTGTTTGTATTCTCACCTATGTATTTCTATTGTTCCGTTCTTGTTATGTTTAACATACATCTCTTCATAATTCAGTGAATGGTCAGATGTTTCTCTAGTATTCTTCAGTTAAAGTCCAAATCTCAGATTCTTAAGTAAGAACCCTAAATTTTTTTTTTTTCGAACACATATTTCTTTTTAATATTAAGTAATTTCTGCTAAAAGCACTCCATCCAAGTTTAATTCTATAATTAATTTCCTCTACTATATTTTTAATCTGAAACATTATTTTTAAATCATTTTTATCTTATGTTTATCTAGTTTTATACTTGGCAACTAATTTGGATTTAGCAGAATGCATAATCATAGTTCATAATCAGTGTTCATATATTTAATTTTGATAAAAGACTTTTAATTTCCTAACATTTTGATAATCAACTAAATTATTAGAGTCAATAAAGATTATTTATGTGTCTAATTTCATTGGTAATGTATGTCATTTTAAATTAATATTAAAAATATCAATATAATAGTATTTAATTGATTGAGTTTTAAATCATTAACAATAAAAGATATATATAAAAAAATCGAAGTCCCTTTAAAAATCAATAACACTTGATTACAATCACAATGCAATCAAAGCAGATATTCAAGGCAACTCTACATTGTCTACACTCACATATTTATAATATGATAGAATCCACTTCTAAAATCTTAGTGATCTTAAATAGGCATACTTCAGCTTTTTAAAAATTTTTCTCTATAAAATCTTAATAAAAACTCATAGAGAATAATAATAATAATAACTAAAGAATCTAGAACTTTTAAAACTTCTTTATTATATTTTGTGTATATATAACATTAATGCATTTTCCAGTTATTTTGAAACATGAGGGTTTTTTAAAACAAATATGAGTATATATGAGTTACCTGAATCACAATTCCATGAATATTAGGATTAACATTAAGGTTTTCTATTTCTTGAATAATCTAAAAAATAATAGATTAACCTAATCATTAGATTATATAAGTATTAATTATACAAATTATATTTTACAATATTACGTATATTTAAAATACTAAAAATTTCATTTACATAATAACACTTATAAAAATTAATATTTAATTTATAAATACAGTGATTCTCATAAAACTATAAATACCATAGATAATTTCCAGTTTTTTCCTATTCAACTACTGTGATTGCAAACCACTGATTAAAATTGAGTTTTGGTAAAAAATGCTACCTGATTATAGTATGTAATTAACATTTTATGAGTCATTTATATTTATATACTAATCATAAAATTGTGCTTAATGTATAATTTTAAAAAAAGTAATTTCTTCCTTGAAAAAATCATCAAATAAATTAATAAACATATAGATTTAATAATTTTTTAATATTTTAAATGAAATTCTACTTTATTAGAGGGGAATAGAATGTAGAAATAAATGATTTAATTCTAAAAATAGGATACATGAAATAAAAATAGAAGTAAAATAAATTATATAATTTCATACACTATTATTACATCATAAATCATACAAAAATGAAAAGTACCAGTTCATCTTTTATTGATAGATGCAATTGAATTTAACAGTAGCAAACTCTCCATATAGTAGTGCTAGCTACCCAGTGCAAGCCTTAGTAATCAATGGATGCGGGAAAGTTTGTGCATAAAATCCCCAACTAGTGCCTACTCAGTGTTTTCCTGAAGGTTGGTGATGATGGTGTTCTAGTTGTATTTTTATATTGGACTATTTCCATCATCTAATATGTGTATTGAATGTCTTTAGAAAAATTTAACTTTATTTAAATATTCCAAATACATTCAACTATTAGTAGCAGCACATCAAACTGGTTAGTAAATGCACAATGTTTCAAAAGGTATTATTCTCCCCTCTTCTTTAGGGGTTGCTGACCTGACCAGTGACAGTACTAGCATGGGATTCAAACATGGGCCCTTAGATTCTTGAGTATTGAATTTTAAGGTAATGCTCTAAACAACTGAGTCATCCTGTCAAAGAAAACAGTCTGTAGAAATTTCATATACTTATCTATGAGGTTCCTCCTGATTTCTCTACTTTTTCCTTAAGAGCAAAGTTGATTAGTGGTTTTCATACATTATGTATAGTCACACTAGGTTGGCTTATGGGATTTTTTACCATTGTCATGTGAGCAGCTTCTTTAAATTGTTTTCTTAGTATGTTTTTTTCTCTATCCAATATTTTAGTATTTTCCCAATTGAACATATGTTCATTGGCACATACATGGTCTGCTATCTTAGACACATCAGTTTTCTGCCTTCTAATTATCAGTTTGTGTTCTTGCAAGTGCTTTTCGATGGGATATTGGATAAGTAGGCACTAGTTGGGGATTTTATGCACAAACCTTCCTGTATACACTGACTACTAAGGCTTGCGCTGGGTGGCACTACTGTATTGAGAGTTTGCTATTGCTAATAACAGTTTGTGAGAGCAGAGGAAATATTGATCATGTGATATTTTGGTCAATTGAATTTAAGAATGAAAAAAACTTATCCTTTGCTCTTTTTTTTTTGATAATAATAAAATTTTCATTTACTATTATTATCTTTTAAGAAGATTAATATCTGAGAAAAAAATCTATCAAATTGTTGTGCAAAATGCAATCTACAGTTTGTCATTCAGAAATGTAATGAACTTTTAGTGCTTTACCTATATATTGAATCACATATTTTTGATGTTATCATATAGATATTTTCATTTTTACAAGAAAAGTTTATTTAATGTAAAAAAAAACTTTAGTCATAGTTATTCTACTAATAATGCAGAAAGCAAAATGAAAAACTACTACTTTATAAATCCTCAGAAATGTGTCTTGTAAATTATTAAAAGTGATCCACCAGCCACCAGCTCTGTACGACTGATCAAATCAGATATAAATATCTAGTATTATGTTTATTTCCTTATAGATTATAGAAGAAACAGGATTGTGATTATTAGCTTTAATTTCTTATATATAAAATCTAGGTAAATAATGAAGAAAAAGTCCTATAGCATAATATGAAGTTGTTTGTTTAACATAGGATTTGCAAATTTTTGTCTTTAAAAATTAAAAATATTGCCTGCTTATTACTGTTTGTGGGCTGATTAATTATTCTGAAGGCCAATTCATTAAATATCTGAATTTTAAACATTGTGCCACAATATATGATGATAATTGCTTTAAAATCACATTAAAATGCAATGTATTCCTAAGATGGCAACTTGTTGGCTAACTTTTCAACAGTGAAGTTGCTGATAAAGTCAAGGATGTAAATATTCCTGTCTCAAAAAGTAATTAAATTTATTATCATGAAATGTTTTCTATACAAAAAAAATATGAATGGATTGATTTATATTAAAGGAAATCTCATCCTGGTCATCATAATGGCCTTAATACTGATTTCACAAGAGATGAAATGTCCTGACTCAGTTTATAATTTCTTAACTATGCAAATTATTTGAGAACCTAGTTATGTTAAAAATTAAGGTGGCCCTTTCCACTCCTATCCCCCCCCACCCACCCACACACACAACGTTTTTCATTGCTTATTACTTATGCAAAGTATAGATTATGATTCTAGTTACACATCAATTTCAAATAAGAAAATCAAATGGATATTTTTCTAATTTTAAAAAATTCATTTATTTAACAATAAACTGTTAAAAATAGAATCAAAAGCTGAAAAGATGCTCTAAAATGTAAAATATTTAAAAGAATAATAATTCAAAACACATGTAAATATTGTGAGATGTGGGTCTTTTTATAATATTACAATTTCAAATACTTCAAGGAAATCTTTGCTCCTTAAAAAAAGATGGTATAAATATTTTTAAATTATAGCAACAGTAGAGTACTAAAACTCTTGTTAATGATAGTTTATTCAATAAAAAAATTAAAAAGCAGATTTAGACCAGTTTCAGAATTTTAATTCACAGAGTAGATAAATTCTTGGTTTGCTAAGAACATGTGAATGTGGATTTATTTGCATTTAAGTAAAATTTTAGTTTCAATTAATTTTTTTTTTTTTAAAAAAAAAAATTACTTATTTACATACTGTAATAATCTATTGTTTTAATATCATTAGAATTCAATTTGAAAAATATTAAAATTGAAATTAGGCAAGATTAAAATGCCACAATAATACCAGATTCAGAAAATTGCCTTTCTTATTATAATGAAATGAGTTTTTCCAAAAAATTATGACTTTATTCAATCATCATCAGAAATATTTGATAGCATATGAATAGCATTATCATCTTCACAATAGTTGAGCTGTTGAAAAAGTTTTTTTTTTTTGCAGACATAATTAATTTTTTCCCTTAATTATAATTATCTCAAGGTAAATAATATGTAGACAATGATTTGTGAGAATGTACATGTCCAATATGTGACCAGAGAAAATGGAATGCTTAATTTATCAAAACTACTGATACTATAGTCTATAATAATTCAATGCCAATTATCACTCATTAGAGTAGTAAACATGAAAGTAATATCAATGATAGTTTTGTTAGAATAAAATCTGAATTGAAAATATGAATTTTAATAAAAATCAAAATGGAAATCTAAAGAAATCTTTTAAAAAAAAAAAATTGAAAAAATGTAGCTGATATAAATAGGATTTAATTTGTAACGTACTTTCCATCAAAAAATTTAATCCTGTTTTAATTCTAACTTAAAAAAAAAAAAGGGCAAAGATCCACAATTGATAGCATTAATTAAATTTGCCTTACCCAAAAATCCCAAATGGACCTAACAAAACAACTCTACTGACATAATAAGAGCAAAGCTAAATTATTAATTGATTCTATATCAAAAATCTCTCTTCAGTAAAAGTTCAAGTATAGAAATTGCATTAAGTTTGTTGATATTATTTTGAAAGAACTATATAGTAAGACCATTAATGTAGTTAACAGATGTAGAAGTGCTACACTAAATAGATAAGTAATCAGATAATGATCTGATGAATGTATAAAAATAAGTTGAATTTAGAAATTATTTCCTTGTTTAAAAGTTGTATTAATCTGTTCTGAAATGAAGATAAATATTGTTTAATTCAGTAGTTATTAAACTTAATTTAGATAATAAATCATAGATTTAGCACTATTTAATATTATTAATTTAGATAATAATATTGATATGTATTCACATATCTACACTGCATTAAAATCACTTTGTGGCAGTTACATAGGTTTGCCAGTAGCTTATGCATATTTTATTTAATTCTCAAAAAAAGATGTGGAATAAATGGTGGCCCCCATACAAGCCTAACACATATAATAACTTGCTCTACATCATGAGAGATAAGGGGAAAAACCACAAGTTATATGCTAGGCTGAATTTGTAGCCAGTGAGAACTGCACTGGAACAAGTTCCTCCATCATCCAATTAGATTAGACCATAATAAAAGAAAGCCTGCTTTATTTTTTGAATTCCAAATGGGATCATTCATGCTTCTGTTTATTGTTTATAGCAGTACACTACAAAAAAAAGAGAATATTAGTTTGAATAGTAATTTTAGCATTTAACATAGCAAAAAAAAAAAAAAAACCAGACCTTTAAGATTTTGTAATGATCATTAAGAACAAAGTACCTACAATGGTAAAAGAGAAGGTTAACTATTGAAGAAACTACTTTTTTATCTTAAAAATATTTCAATGCTAATATTATCTGTGATCAAAAGTATAAAATAAATTGGAAAAAAAGTAAAATAAACCAAAATAAAATAAGCAAAAAAAAAAACAACAACAACACATAATCTGATTTCTTTATTATTACATTTATTTGCATTATTAATATTACTTTACTACTAATAATTTTATATAGAAATAACAATATTAATTATATATATGTAAATATTTTCAATAAAGTTTTTTTTTTTTTTTAGAAGATGTACAGTATAAATATGATTATACATATATTCACACACACATGAAAAAGTGATTATTTTACCTGGTTTTCTTTACTTGATTTGGAAAACTCGACAATTGTAGAAAAAATACCTAAAGTAGACGCAGTGTTAATGAACTGGGATGAAAAGACTTTTAAATCTTCATTATCACCTATCTAAAAAAATTGATATAATTGGATTAGAATAATGAAACTTTATTAAAATAAATCAATTCTATCAATTATTATTATTATTCCTAAAGGTAGCTAATTAAATTAAAATTTTCTAAACAAGCAACTGTCATTTCATGATAAGCTATAAAATAGTAAAAAAAGGATGAGATGCAGCTTCTTGATTCAAAGCCAATGATACAAATATAAATATATAAACATTGTCACAGTATTGAAAGTTATATGGTATTGTAGTATAATGGATATATAAAATATATACACAGGTGAGTGTGAAAAGTAAATGAATAGTTAAATGATTTTAAGTATTTTATCATTTTTTTACCTATTAAATATTAGCATATAAATAGATCCAAAATTTATATTGCATAATTACCAATTTTAATAATACTGCTTCTATGGGCATGTCAGATCTTCTTATCACCATACCTTCCACACACAGGTTCAATTATCCTACCCATGTTCACTCAAAGAACTAACAAGAATGTTATAAAACATTGATGCGATGACTTGTATTTTAATATAAAATATTATAATAGTAATAATAATTTATGCTTTTATAATACCATTTAGGTATTCATATTATATATAATCCAATTTAATGTTCATACAGAAAAATATATACAGATTTTATAACAAATAATCTATTCAAAAATAAAACAAACAAAATAATTTATTTGTAATACTTTAAAAAAACAAAACAAAATTATAAATAAAATTTCTTAACAATTCAATTTAATAATTATGTATTATTGATCTTTTCACTTTTGGTATATTTATATATCTCTCATAATATGTTTATGTGGGTAAATATTTTTATACTAATCAAGGTTAGTAAAAAGTGTAAAGTTATCAGCTTTATATTGAATAATTATAATTAACTTTTTTAAAAATATTATTATTAATATTTGTATCAATATTCATGAAAGAAACCATAATCAAAAGTGTATCACAAATCACAATTTCATTATGTGTTTAAACAAAATTGTTATTCTTATGCTCATGCATTTTACAATAGTATAATATTGGAATAAGGAGATAATTTTGTTTATTTTTTGGCATAGAATCAAGCATGCATTAAGTGATTATTTTAAGTGTGGCATTTTTCAATAATTAGTAAAATTCTACCAAAAAATATATGTAATGTCATTGATCTATTAAAATATAATAACAATAATAGGAGATATGTTTGTATAAAATCTCTCTTGACAATTTTAAAAGATTTAGTGTAATCAAATGTAGCTACATAAAAATCATTTACTTCTTCATCACAACAAAAACCGTGTTGGATATAAATATGAATTATCTGCACTTGGTATCTTCCATTAACCACTCTATCTAATATATTATAAACCTCCATAATGTTATTTTTCATTTTTTATTTTTAATAAATTCCATTTCACTAGTGCTTCCACTATCTATGCCTTTGTAGTAAAGTACTTGTCCATTTTTCAAATCAAATTTTTTTTTTATCTTTTTTTCTTAACTACACAAAGTTTTCATAATGTCCAATTTATAGTTCTTCTAATCTTTCTTCATTTGAAAGTGATCTGATCTAAATAAAAGGTCACCTTCAAATGGCAGCCTGAATCTGCCTTTAGCTGTGAACTGTTGCCTTAGCTAATGACTTTATAGCTTAATGGAAATAGTGGACAAAATTTAGTTTTGTCTGTCATGACTTAAATATTTAAAAAGATTATTCCTACACATTTACTTTCAAAAGGCTCAACTGATGTTTCAATTAAAAACTGTTAAGCAGTTAAAAAGAAAAACCATGGTATTCCTTGTTCTTAAACTAAGAGGTAAAAAGTCAATAAACTCACCATGCTTACTGATGCATGCTGATAAGAAATCTATCCATGTTTACCTACTATATGACTAATTATATTCAATTTGGTTAAATTTATTAGAAATAAATTTAGCATGTAAGGGATCAAATAAATTCCTGTAGATAAAAAAATCTTTAATTAAACTGATTTAGAAATAAATTTAGCTTGTATAAGAAATAAATTCCTATAAATTAAATTATGTTTAATTGGGTTAATTTTAGAAATAAATTTTGCTTATATAAAAAACAAATTCCTAGAGATAAAAAAAAAAAAAACTTAATTAAATTTATTAGGAAATAAATTTTGTTTGCACAAGTTTAAGAGATTATCTACTAGATAAAAATATAATGAATCTATTGTGTTAATGGAAGTAAAGGAAAACTTGATAACAGAATTTAATTGATGCAGATAGAAACTAATTAAAACCAACAAAGTAAAAAAAATATCTCCTGCTTTGATTGCACAATAAAAATAGTTACTCCAGAAAAAGAGATATACAAACTAGAGAGAAAAGAATAGTTTGTTGTCTTTTTTTTTCAAACTTCACTTTTCGTCGCACGTCATTTCTAAGATCTTGGTTCTTGTAGGTGAACAAGCTGACTAAGGGCTAAGCAGAATGACTCGATCATATTATTTTGTGAAATGTCTCAAGGATTTGTCCAGGGTTTAAGATTTCAGTAAAGTACACTTTTCCAAATTATTGAACTTTATAGAACTGCCTAGGCAAGGACTTTATCTTAAGTAGTTAATGGATAGTTTGTTCTTCTTTTCTGGACTTCATTTCTTCTTGTGCTTCTGAAGCAGTGGAAGATCATTGGTGGACGTCATTCCCAGGATTTCAATTCCTGTAGATGAATAAGCCGACTAGGGACTAAATAGATCACGTCGATCTTATTATTATTTGATGAATACCTCGAGGGTTTATCCAGGGTTTAAGACTTTAGTAGAGATAAAGTACCCACTTTCCCAAATTGCTGAGCTTAAGTAGTTGACAGACATAATAATAATATATACATATATATATATTAAACTACTATCATTCATGTATAAGGCATATGTATGCTTATATTAATTTGTTATATAACGCTTATATTAATGTATAGTTTATATCTGTTTTCTTTTGCATTTATATTAATTACTGTCTTGTACAATATTAAATTATTTTAAAATTAAATTGTTCAATTTGATTGTGTGTGTTTTAATTAATGTTAGGTATTACTATTGGTTAGTTGCCCAGCAATAAGAGTCAGGACATAGCAATCACAAATAAGATATCCCTACTCATCTAATTAATAAAGTACAATCAATCTCAATTTTAGTAATAATAGTCTGCTAATTATATAAAAATGATTTTCATGTAGGGAAAAAAAAAGATTCCAAAAAGCATCTCCAGAATATGCTCAATGAGTTTAAACACAATAGTAGGGTGTCTGATTCAGAATTAAAGTTCCTAAACAGACATTTAAGTACAAAAAAAAAAACCTCAGTTCAGTCAATTAAATAGAACTGTTGTGCTCAAATACATCTTTTGGCACTTAAATGTTTCATAACTTCCTAAACAATTATTTATATAATTAGTTTTTTTAATATTACTGAAAAAAAAATTTTTTTTGTAAATACTAAAAAGCAAAATGGTGTAAAATATGATTACAATTGTAAAGAATTATTAAAAATCTAAACATATGATTAAAATGTTTATTCTAATATTGTTTTATCATGAATGTGATTTCAAAGGTACAATAGAGACTGTTCTTCATTTTATAATTCAAAAAACATGGCAGAAAGCAATTTGTATGAGTAACCCCCCACCCTCCACTCCCAATAATATTGTACTTATCCTTCAAAACAATCAAATTATGAAAAATTCCTTCAAGTTTTTTGAGAAGTGCCTACAATTAAAACCCACTACAATCACCTTGATAAGTGATTATAAAGATTAAGTTCATTAATCCTGCAATTAATAGCTATTATCAATAAATCCACAGAATAAAATTAACTGTCATTTAAGTGACAAAAGTATTATAGTAAGACAGTGTATTACTTTTGAAGCTCTCACTTCCAGACAAAATTGATTTTGTGAATATATTGATATTGATGGCACATGATAGCTTATTTGTGTTTATTATTTTATAAAAATAAACTTTATCTTCAGCGCTTCAAAAAAAAGATGTAACAGGTTCAAAAAAGTTTAAAATATAACTCTAAATATTAAGATACTAGAAATATCATTAAAGATTCCTGTAATTGACAAATTATTATCAGCAATAATTAAACGTTATTTCAGCAGCCTATTGTCTAGTTATTTCAACCTATCTTAGAGTAGATAATTTAACATACATTTTCTAATGTATGTATTAATGCAGTCTTCAAATGTGATGATTATTAACCAGACAAATATTTAATATCTTAAACACTTAATGTTCTTTTTTATTATTATCATGATTGTTATCAAAAATATGAATGAGAAAGATCATTTTAATTTTCAATTTATTAATTAAAATGAATGAAGCTTAAATCAGAATTTTAGTATTGAAGTTGATGGATAATACAGTTATAGTTCTTATTAACTTAAAATAGATTTAAATGTATTTGACAACTTTAAATGTGTAGCAAAATAATGAACAATTTTTGTAATAGAAAAGTTAAAATATGAACTAGGTAAGACATTATACAATGTTCTACAGAAATATACCAATTTAACAGTGCATTTACCTTCATAATATAGCTTTTTTCTATCTTTTTTAAAAATTTTATCAATTGTGAAATTTTTACTTCCAAATTTCTTATATCTGAAGAAGCAATGTCTACACTGTCTTCATTTAGCTCATCTCGTAAGGCTTGAAATATCTGACTTTAGACTGTATTACTAAGTTTCATTGTGAATAGAAGTTTTCTGTATTTTAGTTTAAAATAGTAATATATAAAGACCTCAAAAACAGAATAAATGTTAGAAGATAAAAAAAATAATGATAGAATATAATGAGTAAGTCAAAGATTAGAAGTAGAGATAAAAAACATTTGAGAGATATTCCAAGCAAAAAATCCATCTATTGTGGGGTTTTTTTTAAAAAAAAATTTCTTTAAATCAAGCTGCATAAAAATTATAATTTCTTCCATTATTAAAACTGAACAATAATACTTTCTATAATTATGAAAAATAATAAGTTAATAAATTAAAAACATGTATTTCTCATAAAATATTCTTTTGAATAGTTATAACAATGACATTTCACTACAGTGATTGTGATAGAAGATGGAACTGATCTAAATAGTAAAAAGTTTCACACTTGAAAATACTCCATTTACCAAAACACTCTTTGGAATCAAGATAATACTAATTTGAGTGGGTTAAAACTGGAAAAAAATTCTAAATGAGAACAGTTCTTATAAAATTTTTACTATTACAAATGTGTATTGGATAGTATTGACAATAAAATCCATAAATTACATTAAAAAAATTACTATCATCAAATAGCATTCCAATCAATTACATTTTTTTTTAAAAATTTACTATCCCATGATGCTTTCTGATCAAAAAAATCAAAACAAATGCTAAAAATTAAAATATATATTTCTTCCTTACTTTGAATTATTAACTTATAGATTATTTATGTTTGGATAATGAAGGAAGAGAATGAAAATATAAATATATATGTATATAAAGAATTTCATATTTACATTTGGATTTACTTTTACATTAAGTTTTTATAATTTTGAAACTATATAAGACATCCCTCCTCATCTAATTATTATAATTACTAAAAAAAAAATACTAATAATAATTTTAATATATTTAAATTTTACCTGAATTATAGCACAAGTTGGCTTGAAATCTGGATAATTTTTGTGTAATACTTCTATTTTGCTTGATAATTTTTTGTGTATTTCTCTAAAAAAAAAAAAAAAAAAAAATTTATTTCACAAATATTATAAATAATATATATTGTAGTGGTCTAAAATATACAGCTCACACAAAAATCACCCAAGAGCAATTTGCATGTGAGCTCCACATTCCAACACCACATGATCAAATAGTTTTTCTTTGTCAGCCCTTTTACAGAATCATCTGAGGTGATAAAAAAAACATATTGCAGGCTGTTTACAATGTCTAATCCTTTTTAATCTTAAGGTGATAAAAACACAGTAACTGAAAACAGAGTTTTTTTGTCCAATCTTTATCTTGATTAAAATCAATTTTAATCTTTTCAAGTCACTTTTAATTACAAACTACTTTTGGAAGCAACTCTGAAATTTTACCAAAGGATGTGATCTACATGTTTTTACTATAATCCTTTGGAATTTTTAATCTACAAAGATTTTTAAAAATAGAGAAAGAAATGTATACAGGCATTAATAAAAAGATTTTCAAGAATAAATCATGCTTTTTTTTATTTTATTTTATTTTTTATTATTTTATTATTATTATTATTATTATTATTATTATTATTATTATTATTATTATTATTATTATTATTATTATTATTATTATTATTATTATTATTATTATTATTATTATTATTATTATTATTATTATTATTATTATTATTATTATTATTATTATTATTATTATTATTATTATTATTATTATTATTATTATTATTATTATTATTATTATTATTATTATTATTATTATTATTATTATTATTATTATTATTATTATTATTATTATTATTATTATTATTATTATTATTATTATTATTATTATTATTATTATTATTATTATTATTATTATTATTATTATTATTATTATTATTATTATTATTATTATTATTATTATTATTATTATTATTATTATTATTATTATTATTATTATTATTATTATTATTATTATTATTATTATTATTATTATTATTATTATTATTATTATTATTGCTGTGCTATGGGAGGTACACCATGTGCTCTTTGCAGTGATCTTATATTTGGAAAACAGCCAAGAATTAAATGTATAAAATGCAATAATAAGTTTCATAAAACTTGTTTGAAATCCACTGGAATAATATTGCATAAAAATGAAATAGAAATGGAGTCCTATATTTGTGATAAATGTAATCATAGTTCAAATAGTAATAACGTAATGGAAGTCAATGAAAACAAAATGGAGATTATTGTATCAGATATAAATGATTCGCAAGACTTGGATATTTTTGGTCAAAATTTATTAGGAAATGAAGGTAATGACATTTCTAAATTAATAGAAATTAATATATCTAATCGTGATTTTGATAAAGGAGAAAAAAATCTATCTAAAATGGATAATAATTGTTTATCTTGTGACAAATCTACGTTTTTATTGAATAGAATTTTAAATATTGTTACAGATTTATCAAGTGAAATTAAATTATTGAAAGAAGAAAATATTACGATAAAAAATATGTTATTAAATGCATCTATTAATAATTTGGATATAAATAAAAATAATGATTATAAAAGCACAGACAGAAATTCTGTTGTTTTTAATAAAAAAGAAAGTCAACTTATTTTAAAGCATAAAGAAAAGCAAACGCCTGAACTTATTGTTTCTGATTTAAATTTCCCTCCACTTTCTACTATAAATAGAAGTGAAGGAGTTGATCAATTAAAAAAGGAGGCAGTTTTTAGTGTCACTGATAGATCAAGTTCTAAATTTAATGAACAGCAGAATAAAGCAATTAAAGTGAAGGTTGGTCAGTCAGATATGAAAACAAATGTAACGTCAGATAAATCGTCTGGGATTTCTAATCAAGATAACACCTCTAAAAACTCATATGCCTTTTATTTGAAAGATTGTGCAGATAAAGAAAAGGATGGTTTTAAAACTGTATTTTATCGTAAAAATAAGAATAAAAATATTAAAAATTCAAGTTCTTCACCTATTATAGGAAATCAGGTTAATCATGTTTTAAAAGCTGTTAAGACAAGAAAGAAATTTAAAAAAATTTTTCTAACTAGAATGGATAATGACACTTCTGTTGAAGATGTGACTGCTCATTTGAAAAATGTTTTAGATATAAATAGTGTGTGTTATAAACTGAATACAAAATCTAAAAAATATTCTTCATTTTATTTATCTATAGAGGAATCTGAATCTGATAAAGTTTTGGTTGGTAACGTTTGGCCTTTGTCAGCAGTCATATTGCCCTTCTATGGAGATTTAAAATATTTAAGAAATTTTAATGTTGATAGTACACAGGATAATGCTATATTAAATATTAATAAGATTATTGAAGAAAAGACAGAAGATATTATATTGACTGATAATGTTGATGAAATTAGCACTATAGTGCAAGATATAAATTTGCAAAATAATCTGTGTAATAAATAGCAATTCATGAATTGTTATTATCAAAATGTTCGTGGTCTTAGAACTAAGACAACTGATTTTAAATTTGAATTGTTATTAAATGAATATGATATTATCTTTTTAACGGAGACTTGGTTAAAAGAAGAAATTGATAATATTAGTATATTTGATGATAGGTATTGTGTGTATAGATGTGATAGAAATTATAATTATGAAACAAGAGGAGGTGGTACTTTGATTTCTATTAAAAAGACATAAAGCATAAACAGATAATTATTAATGATAATAATATTGAATCTTGTTGGATTGAAGTTAGTTTAAAAAATAAAAATAAAATATTGTTAGGTACTATATATCTTCGACCTACTTTGTCAATGAATGATTTAGATGCATATTTAGTTAAGGTTGAGGATATATTGGTGAAATATAAATATGATATTATTATAGTTGGGGATTTTAATGAAGCTGATTACTCAAGACATAGTAATAAGAATGTTGATAATAGTAAACTTTATAGATTAAAAATTTTTGTTGAGTTGGTTAGTTTAATTCAACTTAATAGTATTATTAATTTTAGGGGTGGTATGTTGGATTTATTGTTTAGTACTAAGAATGATTTGAAGTGCAAAGAGGCTGATCAAGCTCTTTTGCCCCCTGATCCTTATCATCCACCTTTGGAATTTGTAATAGATGGTTCTCATGAACATATAAAGCCTATGGTAAATAGTACGAGAGATTACAAACATGGTGACTATTATGGCCTTTATAAAGCTTTTGAGGACATTGATTGGAATGTAATTTTGATGGAAAATGATCCAAATATAGCGGCAAATAATTTTGTTGGTATAGTTCAAAATTGTCTAGATCAATATATTCCTGTTAGGCATTATTTAAATACTAATAACAAATATCCTAAATGGTTTTCTAGGGAATTGTGTAAGGGCTTAAATAGAAAGCACAAATATCATAGGTTATATAAACTAACTAATGATAAAGAATTGTATAAGAAATTTAGTGGTTTGCGTGCTTATACTAAAATTCTTATGAAAAGAGATTATAATAATAATTTAAATAGAGTTGAAGAAAATTTTAGGAATAATCCACAAATGTTTTGGAATTATATAAAAGATCTTAATATTGTTGGAAGTAAAAGTTGTAGATATAATGTAATTAGGCCTTCTATGGATGATCTAGTCAATCATTTTACTAATATGTACTTAGATACTTCAAGTAATGATAATATAGTTGATATTAAATTTAATAAAGAGAGTTTTTGGAATATAGATGTTAATAAAATTGCAATTCCTGAAGTGTTTACTGCAATTTCTAAACTTAAATCAAAATCTTCTATGGGATATGATAATATTCCTAATTTTATTATCAAGGGTTGTGCTGAATGTTTGGTAGCACCATTGCATTATATCATTAATTTATCAATTGAGAAAACTATTATTCCTGATATATTTAAGATAGCTAAGATTGTACCAATTTTTAAAAAGGGGATAGATCTGATTCTGGTAATTATAGACCTATTTCAATTCTGTCACCTTTTGCTAGAATTTATGAAAGGTGTATTTATAGTAATATTATTGTAGATATGATTAAGGTATTACCTAGTTATCAGCATGGTTTTTTACCTGGTAGATCTGCTGAAACTAATTTAATGGTGATATCTGATCATATTGCTCATGCCTTATCTGATCAGAAGCAATTAGATGTTGTATATTTTGATATGACTCAGGCATTTGACAAAGTTTCATATATTAGACTTTTGTATAAACTTAAAATGTTGGGTGTTAGTCCTCATTTAGTTGAGTGGTTTTCCAATTATTTGAGGGGTCATAAATCTTATGTACATATGGATAAAACTAATTCTCTTTTTTTTTTTGATAATATGATAGGTGTTCCTCAGGGAGGAATATTAGCACCATTGCTTTTTAATGTTTATATGTGTGATCTTGATCATAGCATAAAAAATAGTATGATACTTACTTATGCTGATGATTGTAAGTTATTTAAAAGAATTATTACTTATAGTGATCATATTGAGGTTCAAAAGGATATAGATAGTTTTATTATATGGTGTAGGTATAACAACATGGAGATTAACATTAATAAAACATGCATTGTTTCCTATACTAATAAAACTGAAAAATCTGTTTATCGATATAAAATTGAGAATGGTGTTATTAAATATAAAGAGACTATATCTGATTTAGGAATTATATTTTGTAGCAATTTTACTTTTAATGCACATATTAAATGTATTATTAATAAAGCATACAGAAAGATGGGCTGTATTTTGAGATATGGGAGAGATTTATCTATTTCCATAAAATATAGGTTATTTTTTTTTCCTTGTTGTTACAGTTTTAGAATATAATTCTTGTATATGGAACTTCAATCTGATTAATATTCAGTCTAAAATATATAATATTGAAAAAAGATTTAATAAATTAATAATGGGTGAATGTCAAACTGTCAAAACAGTATTGAAAGAAAGGAGAATGTTGAAGGATATGATATTACTGAAAAAGTTGATTGATGGGAAAATTGATGTCAGTAACTGTATATCAAAAATAGAATTGAAAGTACCTTGTCGAGCATTAAGAGAAATGCAAACTTTCAAGATTAGTATATGTAAAAATACTTTCTTTGGTAAATCAGTTATTAATAGATTGCAAATGGTATATAATCTAACTTTTAATAATATTGATATTTTTGCGATCAATTTGTGATGAATGTTAAAAAACAACTAAATGTATAATTATGAACATATATGTATATATAATTTTATGTATTTAGCTTGTATTTGATTATTATTGTTTTTTTTTTTTTTTTTAAATTTTAATTATTATCATTGTTATTATTATTATTATTTTTTTTTATTGTGTATTTCTGTTAAAGTGTAAATGTTGAAATGCACATAATAAATGGATATTGAATTGAATTGAATTGAATTATTATTATTATTATTATTATTATTATTATTATTATTATTATTATTATTATTATTATTATTATTATTATTATTATTATTATTATTATTATTATTATTATTATTATTATTATTATTATTATTATTATTATTATTATTATTATTATTATTATTATTATTATTATTATTATTATTATTATTATTATTATTATTATTATTATTATTATTATTATTATTATTATTATTATTATTATTATTATTATTATTATTATTATTATTATTATTATTATTATTATTATTATTATTATTATTATTATTATTATTATTATTATTATTGCTTTTAAATGTAATTTTATACATAAGAATATATTCCTATTTCATCATCATCTTGTGAAGCTACATGGTGTGAAATATGTTTGAAAAATAGTGTCAAAGTTCTTTTGGGTACTATCTACATAAAACCAACATTATCCTTTTTAGAGGTTTAATGAGTTTCTTTCTATTCTTGAAGATTTTTTAATCAAATATGAATCATATATACTTATTACTGGTGATTTTAATATTCCTGATTTATATTT